>CM062296.1:768937534-769537534 GCA_031216915.1 Pictodentalium vernedei
TATTCTTTCCTGTTCCAGTTATAGATATACCAACCAAAAAGTGTTCAATTCTCCTTGTAAACGTCAAGATATTAAGATTATTTGTGAGTACCCGGCGTAATCATAAAAACTACGGATGTCTTTATTTCTAATTGTAATGTTATGGAACCTACACGATGGTGGAGAGTGGGCGAGTACTGTATTCCGGAAGGTAGCCACAAACATCTTTGTGTGAGAGAGATAGGTGACTATACGAGCATTCGGAGGGTGGAAGGGGGTTTAGAGGAGGAGAGGGGGGGGGGATAAATATAAGCATTACGGAAAGAGGCAACGAGCGAAACTACGCGAATAGGCTAACTGTAAAGGGGAAGCGAATTCTTAATCAAATGAAACTTATAATTTATAGGGAGAAACAGCTTCAATAAGGTTTTCGTGGGGAAGACGATTTGGGAAATGGTCGGTGTGCCAAGTATAACATGTGGTGCGAAAGTGTTACCTCCAAACCAAACAGTTGTAAAGAGCTAGGAATCCCTAGGAAATCCTGCAGAACGATGCAGGGCGATGGATACCAGGTACCTATATTAACGACCAAATACGACCACCGCTATTCACTAAAAATGGTCATTCAAAGCACTAAAAATGGTCATTCAAAGTTTATAATTTTTTTAGGTCTCAAAAACGTAGCTTATGTATTGTACATCGAAGATTTATGTAGGAGATGAATAGCGACGAGATGGTAGTAGCTGGGGACCTGAAAATCCAAGGGTTATTTTTCGCCGATGATATGGCACTTGTGTCAGAAAGTGAAGCGGGGCTAGGGAAAATGCTGGGAATTGATGAGTTATATGCACCATAACATTTGTTGGGTTAAAAATTAACCCAAATCAACGGGGTTGAGTGAATATGAACCCGATTGGGTTCATATTCACTCAGCCCAGTTGATTTGGATTGATTTTAACCCAACTGATTTTAGATTGTGGGAACAAACGGGTCTCCAAATAAATTTCAAATTCAAAGTTATATCCGTGGGTTGTCATGTGGAACCTACTCGAAGGTGGAGAGTGGAGGAGTTCTGTATTCCAGAATTTAGCAGAAAACTTTCTAGTATAGGACTAGGAGAGACAGGTAACTACGGGAATTTGAGTTAAATGTAAACATCACTGGACGAGGCATCTACCCAAATCACGCGAATAAACTAACTGTGAAGGAGAAGCGAATTCTCTGTGAAATGAAACTTTTAGAGAGAAACAGCTTTAGTAGGGGTCTCGTTGGGAGAACCATTTGGGAATGACGTGTGTACCAAGCATACATATGGCACAGAAGTGATACCTCTAAAATAAACGGTAGTAAAGAGCTTGGAAACTCTGCAGAATGATGCAGACCTGTGGATAACAGGGTCGCACAATGCCACAGAACTAGAAGCAACCAGGGGTGAACTTGGATGGATGAGAATCAAGGGCGGGATAGACTTAATGAAACTCTGTTATCCAAACTATTTGGTAAATTTCTCCGACAGCCGATGGTGTAAACTAATGGTCCAGAATATTTGACATTCGAATAAAAGACAGGGTGGATTGAACAAGTGAGGGAGTTGATAGCGAACTGTTCAATGAAGATCTCTGACTTAGAAGTGGGGACAACACAAGGCAGAAAAAAATCCCCCAAAACAAAAAAAAAAAAAACGCAAGAAAAAAGAGTCATGGAGGATTATAAGCGAACTTGGCGAGAGGAGGTCAATGCAAAGAAGAATTCTGGTAGTCTGGGTAATAAAGAAAAGCTTGGTTTTGAAGAATGCATTGATGGAACCTTGGGGGAAACGGGGGTGGGGGGAGGGGGTTGTTACTGCTGTTTATGCTGAGGTCGCGGAACACTTTCTATTAAAATGTCTAAAAAATCAATCAGAATAAGATACACTGTGAGTATAATGGCACAGTGGAATGGGACAATGAGGGATGTGTTGGTACTGGGGTGACACAAAGGAGAGGCTTAGTACGCTAATCGGGGAGATTGGGAATAATGGGCACGTGATGCCATCAAACAGTTAGTTTCCGGTGTTTGGAGGAAAGGAGAGCCGTGGGGATAGGAAGGCAGTTTTGAGCACCGGGTTAATCAAGGCCTTCTCACCTGAAAACCAGGACAAATCAGCGATCGGTCAAAGTGTTATTATTATTATTATTATGACAATAGCCGTAAATTCCGGGGCGGGTCTGGAGGATATGTCACCCCTTCAATATTTTCTCAGACAAGGAAAGGACTTCGTCCGGCAGTTGTTGGGCATTGTACTGCATAACTATCAACCAGGAAACATAGCACACTTGCTCAACATAGCTGTAACTAACGTATAACTGCCCGAAGCAAATTTTTGTTAATGCCCGATAATCGCTTTTTTTCCAACTTGTGACTGCCCAGTTGAACAAATGCCACAGCCTTGATGATACATCCCACTGCTGTGTCAAATATGATTTACGATGCCCAACAGCCAGGGAACTCCCTATTACACACTAAAATCAGCAAATTAGGAATTTTCAGGGGATAGCGACCCGTGGGACCCGTGGGTGTTTTAAAAAAATCACGTTGAATGGAAATACTTCCAGAAACCAAATACATGCAACGGTCTTTGAAGGCATTTTATGACAGCATCACATTGCTCCATGTTTCAGTCTTTGTAAAAATGTCACTATGATCATCAGTTCTGGAAAAAGAAACCGTATGGTAAACTAATGTTCTAGAGTATCTGGAATTCTAAATCCTACTTAAGAGGACAATAATAATAAATCTTCGGCCTTCCGCTAATTTGTCGAGGTCCTCTAACGAGGAGGCCTACATTAACACAGTGCCCCGCTGAGGAATTCCTCCCATCTCTCTCTCCTATTATATCCCAGCATTCTGTCAAAAACTGTTTCATAATTGCCCCACTGGCGCCTTCTCGATTTCCCCAACTACAACATTGACCCTTTCACTCATGTCATTCATCATCCACCTGTCCTTCATATTTTCAGCCCATTTTTCCATTAGTTTCCCAAGGAGTCTTGTTCTAATAGGCAAATATTGGGGCATTCTAAAATGAAATGTTCCAGGGTTTCCGTTACACCTAAGTACACATTTAGCACACTCTTTCCTCGCCTTTCCCGATTCTCCCCCTCAACTCAAGTGACTTGGATTTCACTTTGAACAACAATGCCCCCCCCCCCCCCCCCCCACGATCCATCCAGGTACTCCTCAAAAGCTGGCGCATACTTTTTATATAACCCGTCTAAAGACTTCTTGGTCGTAATTCCAGCTCGCCAGTTTCTATTACAGCCCACAAGCACCCTTTCCTTTATAAAGCTCCCCCCCCCCCCCCTTCTACAGTCCCCTTCCAGATACTCAGTCTCTATTGAGTAGTTCCCCATTAGCTCCATCGCCTGCTTTATCCATCCTATCAGTCTGAATGTTATAGTTCCATACATGGTTAAACGTCATTTTTCACCATCTGCTGTTGGGGAGGTTTACCAGGTAATTTAGGTATTTTTCCATATCTATTCTATCTTTTATTTATTTATTATTTATTATTCATCCACCCGAATTCCCCTCTGACCTTTACAGTGCGGCTGCGTTTCTTGATCCGGTTATCCACCGACCCGCATCATTTTGTAAAATTTCCAAGTTCTTCACTACCATTTAGTTTAGAGGGATCACATCTGTTCCATATGTTATACTTGGTAAACCCACCCTCTCCCAAATAGTTTTTCCGACGAACACTTTGTTGAAGCTATTTCTTCCCAGAAGTTTTAACTGATTGAGTATTCTTTTCAACTTTATCTTGGGTTTATCTGTATGTTTTCTTTATATGTCTCTACCTGAAACACATCGATTCACCCCAAGTATTCATATTCGCCCATTTCTCCAACTGTGATATCACCGATGAAGAATTTACCCACCCTCCACCTTCGCGACTCATTTACCTTACAGCCTACAGGTATTATCTTGCTTTTCTTTCGTTAAGTTCAAGTCGTCATTCATCCCCGTACTTCCCTACTGTGGTTAAACGTTTTTGTAGTCTCTCTTGACTCTCGGCTAATAAAACCATGTCGTCAGCAAAGAAAAGCCCTGGGATTTTTGTCTCTCCGACGTTTACCCCCTCTGACCTTGCAATCAACTGATCTCCTAAATCTTTTATGTACAATGCAAACAGAATCGGTGACAAGATTCACCCCTACGTAAGGCCTATCTCCACTGGGACCTTCTTCGTTGTGATGTTTCCCAGGTTACGGACATCCTGTACATCTTTGTAAATGCTTTCATGATTCCAACAAAACATTCCCTCCGAATGCAAGGCCCTCACGTTTTTTGCCACATTTCTTCCATCCCTCCATACTTTGTCATATGTTTTCTTTCACACCAAGAAAGGCCATAAACATCTTCTTCTTACTGACTTACCTTGATTCTGTCAGTTGGATAGTGTAAACAAGTGGCAGTCTCCCTTCACGGAACCCATTCTGAATTTCCCCCAGGAATCCTCTTTCTTCAACAATCTCCACAAGCCTTCCATACAGAACCTTGCAGAAAACCTTCCCAATATTGCTGCGAACAGATAACCCTCTGTAATTTTCTAAAACGCCCCTATCTCCTTTCTTGTATATGAATGTTACCCTGCTTTCCTTCCACTTTGTAAGGACCTCTTACTTTGTCATGACCATATTAAATAGTGCTGTAAGATGTCCGTATAATGGATTCCATCCTCTTTTTAAAAACTCGTTAGGAATTTCTCCAGTGATTGATTCCTTGCCATTCGTTAACTTGGTGATTGCATTTCGTATTTCTCCCACCCAATTTCCCTGCATACTGAGTCAGATGAATTTCCTGCACTCTCCATCAAACATTCTGGAGGGACTCCTTCCCCCATCTTCTGCCATTTACCCTCTCCCAATGCTTGATCATTTCTACTGCTACACTTTCCGGGCATTAGTACTTTTCCCATCCACATTAAAATACTCTGTGTGGTATTGCCTTTCCTGGTTTTATTTATCTATTTCCAGAATGTATTGGAACTTTACCCCCTGTTTTTTCTTATTGTTTTTATGAGATTACTATTCTTTAACTTTCCTATTTTTGTCCTTGGTTATATTAACTTTTGTTTTTGTCTCCTCCTATACCTCTTTCGTACTTTTAGTGTCTGTATCATTTATCCCCTTGACCCTTGAGATTTCTTCATCTTCTAACTGCAGCACATTTTTCTTTCTCTTGTTTATTGCGTATTTGAGCTCATTATTTACTCTATATCCCAATTCATTAGTCGTCACTCTGATTCTCCCAAGGCTTTCCCTCCCAGAATCTTTTAGACTTCGTACGATTAAGTCGGACACCTTCTAAACGTTATTTCTGGTCGACACATTTTCTAACTTTAATTTTTACTTCTACTCAATGTGCCCCCATTCTGCTTCTTTTCTCAGCTTCCAAATGTCCTTAACCCTTTACCTAACATGGAAAGCAGTCGACACTTGCAAAAAAATTCTTGAATAACTAATTTTTTTCATTTTTTGTTTCAAAAACATAGGTTATGACCCCTCACTGGAACGAGCTCCAGACAAAAAATGAATATTAATTGGCGATTTATGAGAATAGCGCTGACCGGTTTTGGCAGTTACTTTGGGTAAAGGGTTGGAGACCGCTCCTTTTTTGCTATTCTATTGACCGTAACCCCTACTGTTATCAGATTGTGATCACTATTTAACTCAGAATTTCCTTCGTCGTCTATTTCCATGTCTATGACCTCCCTCCATAGCTCTGCGTCAGTGAGTACATAGTCTATTATTGTCTTTCTATCGTTCCTAAGAGTTTTTTCCCATTAGCATTGATTTCCTTATCCCCCACCCACTATATACACCCTCCCATCCTTTCCCAATGTGACCATTACAATCGCCCATTAATCCAACATGGAACCCCCTATTTTCCTGTTCTGTAACATTGGATCTGGGTGTTGCATACATTCCATCATTTCACTCAGGCTTGTTCCCTTCAACTGCTAAATATACAACCCCAACTGCGGCACTTCTGTTTTTCATCTTGATTTTTGCCCATATTATTTCACTTTCTACTTGTTGTATTTACTTTTGATAAGTCTGTGATTTTTATAGGGCTAACTCCTCTTTGACATACATATCTACACCCCTCCTCTTTTCTTGCCTTCTGGCCGCCTCACGCCAATCCACACATACTCCTTGATCTGGTCAGTCCTTTCACCCTCTCTAAACCAAATCATGGTTCTCGTCTTCCAGCAAGGTCGTAATTTCTCCCACTTCACTACGGAGACCCTGACCATTGCTGTACCCTATTTTGAAAACGTCTGATTTATCAGAGGTTCCCAAAATGGCATCCCATACAGTCTCTTCAAATGCAAATATTCCGTAACTTAGCTAACTAGCCCATAACATGTGCAATAATGTGAATCTGTGGAGCGGAACCTTAAGAGAAAAGAAGAGTGATCTCCCCTTGGATATCACTAGGGCAAAAGAATCTGAAGTCTATCCTGAGTTGAATTAACAAAAACCACGAGTCTCTATTTTGAACTTGCAAAAAGATACTGAATGGCCATTGTGACTACCGAATAGCTTTTGCGAGCAGTTTTTGCCTGATTTTCACAACCACACCACACCTTCTCAACCTCCACATTTCTCGGAGCCCCTGGATATAGCATTTTCATCATTACCACCAGCCCCATTGACTCCCCATGACCTGTCAATAGCACTGCTAAATACAATCAAAATGTAAAACAATAAGCATTAAAAACCATTGTTTTGGGGTGGGGTGTTGATCTCTAGATTTAAAAGGGCAAGCAGTTTAGCGGATGGATGACACAAGGACATGACACCAATGACCAAAACGAAAAAGTAGACACCGTGACTGCAGTTCTGTGATGAATAATAACAACCAGGCAGCTCATAGGTGCATACAGTACGTGGAGAGTGTATTATCACTAAATCACCCGCAGAGTGGAGATTCCACCCAAGCAATAATTGCCAGTTTGTTGCAAAGCATAACCAGCACAAGCAAAGTTTCAGCCAATGGACCTCCGAGTTAAAACCGGAGGTCCATTGGCTAAAACATTGCTTTTGTTTTTGTCGATATGTACAAAATTTGAAAGTTTTTGCTTGGGTGATAACACCACTCCGCGGGTGATTTAGTTACAATCCACTCTCCTCGTACTGTATATCTATCATGAATACAAAGCTCAGCGTTTAGAAAGGACAGTGCTCTATCTTAATGTGTTTTCGAAATTGGACGTAAATTCAAAAAGTGGCGAAATAAGGCTACATCAACAAATTTCTCAAAAATTTCACTTATTTCGTTCCATTTGTGATGTGATATCACTTGATGAATGTTAACTATTACTAACAATTGCACACAAACCGCAAATAGTAAAGGTTCTTTTTGAAAAATGGTGTATTTAGAACTCAAACAGAAATAAAGAACTTCCTGGCTTGAGAGTTGACACTGACAGGAAAATGCTCTTTAGGTTGCACTCCACGGTTTTCCTGGCATTTCCAAAAATTACATGCCATATACTCTCTTCAAATGCTAATATTCTGGAATTTAGTTGTCTATCCCATAACATGTATTACATTTCCCAAATCTACAAAAAACATATAACACTATTTGGCTAAGCAGAAATAAACAATCAAAATGTGGGTGGAATAATTTATTGTCAAAGCCAAGACTTCAAACTGCAAAATTGCTGACAAACTTCTGAAACCTGTCATTTACAGCCACCCAGCAGCCTCAAATACAGAATTTTCCCAATATCCCCACTCATCTAATCCTGGAGTATATAACACCCTGTTTCTAAAAATGTGGAAAAAAATCCATGTTTCTCTATCATTTTTTAGTTAATAACCCGCGTAAAAATGACATTTTAAAAAATAGCCAATTTTTCAGTCAGTGTTTTCGATAATTCATCTGGTAATTTACCCCTATGCGTAAGACTACAACTTAGGGACCAAAACTGAAAATTGTCTTGTCCAACAAATAACCTAATGTAATCATATATCTGATACTAAAGATATATCTCCAATTTATAGGGTATTAGTTTCAACATATGCCCTATGTTTAGAATTTCCCCCTGTGCAATAATGCGAAACTGTAGAGCGGAACCTGAGGTGTTAACTGAGGTGTTATTCTCGTCCCCTTGTAGGACTTTCCCTTTTTTTTACCTTTTTTTACATTTGCCCTCCCCATATTATTTTTGCATTCAAACTTTCCCACCCACTCTGCCTTATGACAAAAAAGGCTCCACTAACTGCAGCACGTCCCTACCCAATGCCCCTGTACCCCTTGGACTCAGATGGAGACCATCCCTGACATACAACTCCCACCTACCCCAGAAAGTCCCCAGTTAGCGATAAAGGGTATCTCCAGGTCCATGCAGTACTTCTCTAATTCCTCGTTTACCCCAATAATTGTAGAATTCCGCTCACCACCCGCACTCATCACTGGAAGAGGCCCCGACACCACTACAGTTTCATTCCTACTCTGCAACTTCCTTGTATGTATCTATGAGCTGAACTGACCTCTTTTCCCTAATATTGTTAACCACGTGTACCACCACCACTGGATATGTCCCTGAGTCCTAAACCCTTTGCCCAACGTAACGGCCAAAAACCGGCCAGCTCTATTCACAAAAAAACGCCAATTAATTTTCATTATTTTTTCATTTTTTGTCTCAAAAACATAGGTTTTGACCCCTCTTTGGAACGAGCTCGTTCAACTCGTTCCAATGAGGGGTCATTTATTCTCTTACAGTTTACTGGGGTGTGGCATAGGCACTCTTCGACCATATTGAAAAGCAGATCTCGGCTATTCTCTAATAAAAGATTCTTAATCCTAAATGGTTTGTTTTGTTTTCTTTCAGGCAAGCTGCGTTTACATCATAAGCGAACAATATGTTTGGGAAAAGAATGTCCGATGGGTGGATGAATGATTTTGGTGACGTAATTGAGGAGTACAAGTCAAAGAAAGTAACAGCAGAACTTGTAAATCATAAAAAATATCCATGCTCAACAGTACATGAACTGAACTTGGCAAACAGTTTACACAACAACACACGGGGTATGATTGAAACGCGGAGCAACATTAAAGCAAGTGCTTTTGCAAGGACAAATTCCATGTCCAAAAAGACCTTTCTGCTCCAAAACGAAAAGTCTAAAGAATGTGATATGGATGAACTAACTCCGGATGTTTTAGGAGCGTTTCTTCTTCAGAAAAGGCGTCAGAAGACTAAAAATAGAAGAGTTGTTCACCACTCGGCCCAATCAGAGGCCACAATACATGCGGTAATGGATGACAGTAAAGCAACGGAGACTGGCAAACTCAAAAATGAACAAGATGGCCTTGTAATACGGACAAATGTTACACAGCTGACTATACCTCGAGATACATCAATTAACATCAATGAGTTTTGCAACAGGGATGACGCAAAATCGTTTATTGCAGCCAATATAGATCAAATGGCGCCTAAAACTCCACCGGACACCGACACTTCACGAGAACTCAGTGGGGACTCTGTGACTGAATGTTACCAAGACGATAGACCAATAAACGTCGCCCAGGGAGAGACCAAATCAGACACCAACAACGCCTTACGTATGACAATAAGTGACATGAAAACCGATGCAGGTGTGTTTTGCTACTCTTCACAAATAATAAACTCCCACTTTAATACTGCAATGGAGATCAACGGGGACACCGTGTCTGAATGTCACAAAGACTGTAGCGCCACGATAATAGGCGCTGAGAGAAAGAACAAAGAAGACGGCCACAAGACATTAGATACGACAAAAGGTGACAAAAATGCAAATTCCGATGTATTTTGCTGCTGTTTAGAAATAGGAAACTCTCAGTGCGATACGTCAGAAAAGATCACCGGGGACCCCGTGTCTGAATGTCGCCAAGAAGGTAGCTCGATAAAAAACGCCCAGGGAGAGACCACAACAGACAGCAACGAAGCATTATATACCACAAACAGGGACATGAATACAGAGACTGGTGTGTTTTGGAACCCATCACAAATAGAAAGTTACACTCAATTCGTATTAGAAAACATCCCCGAACCTTTTTTACCAGTACCAGCAAACAGGCTTTTCAGAAACGCGCTTGCATTTAGAGACAACGCGAGAGTGACACATTGTGTGAATCAGAAGTTTCAAGAAGCTGCTGAACGAAATAAGGAACGTTCAAGACACAGAAAGAGAAAATCCTCTTCTGATCTCTGTTTGACTGACAATAAACTATTCAATAACGCATTAAACTCCAAACGTCCAATGGTCAAAAGAACCGTCCAACGGTCTGTAGAAAGGTCACTTTCATCTGAAACGAACACAAATCAAAATTCACCGAGTGCTTTAAGGGTTCTTGACAGTGGACCGTGTAACAAGGAAAACATTTACTATGGTCGTGTAGAAAGTAAAGATTTGAGTTGTGTAGACGATGTGCGAAACGTCACACCGACATCATCCAGAGATAGTATGGATGAACGATGCATATTTGAAGACACAGGCTGCAGTTACTTTAGTTTCTTTTTGGAAACCGACGAATAATGCTGCCAAAATATGTATGAATTGCGATTCGAGTATTTAGTCAATTTATGAACCATGTGCAATAGGGAAAGTGTTATGTGCGTGCACAAGTATTGCTGAAGGCGAAAGGAAAGTCGCCATATCTGTTATTTTTCCCAAAGAAGATTAAAATTGACAAAGGACGGGATGGAAAAGACACATTGCACGACATAAGGTTGTTGGAGAAATTCACAGGGCGAGCATTGTAACAAAGGATGAAATATGTTTCTTCTCAGTCTGCATAACAGTACAGTTTCACAACTTTTCAATAAAACCATACAAATATGGATATTATTTGAACCAGGTCGACGATTTTAAACTGCTCACAGAACAACCCAGTATTATTAAAATGATTTATTCATGTCAAGAAAAGTCATTTTATTATGCAGTATGCCCTCTGGCATTCAGCATTTTTCTAACTTCGTTTCCCCATTCTTGGACAAATTTCGGAATGTTTGTTATGGCAGATTGACCTACTTCCCAAAAATAATTTATCAGAGTTCTTGAAGGGTATTAAGTTGGATGGAAGGGGTCTCTCGTAGACTGGAGCCTGTTACATGCATGCTCTAATGGGTTGAAGACGAGCGAGCATGCTAACAAGAACATCCATTGCATTTCTTCCCCCAACCACTTAATAGGTCAACAATTTGGCCCAATGAGGCCTGGCATTATCATCCATTAGAATGATGTCAGTCCTTACTACCCTTAAATAAATCGCCCCAAAAGTTCTAGAATTGCATTTCTGTTCAATTTTACATTCAGATTCTCATTCTGAATAAAACAGGGGTCTGTGTCGTCAGCCAAACTGAAACCACCCCACAACATTACTGAGCCTCAGCCATACCGGTCATCCTCTGCCACACTGACATCAGTCAATCTCTCATTTGCCCTTCTGAATCTTCGGGTGCATCTATCCAGAACGTCTAGATGGAATCTGGTCTCAATAAGTCTTTCAGTTAAGAGATCTTTGCACCACTCAACCCCATTGAAAATTTGTATTTAAAGTTCTCTTCAACATAAATCGAAATTCCTCCCGCCGCCAAACTTGTACGATAGCTCAGCGAATTCAACCTCGACATCCCATTGGTAGATAGTTAAAAATAAAATTTCTGTTTTTTTTCAGTGACAAATATAGCAACCAATGGGAAGTCTGCTCATTGTCTACGGTCGCGTCCGACCTAAAAACAGTGACACCGACCCGCAATATATCCGACCCGTTTGGTCGGTAAAAAGATTTTAATTGGCCATGTGGTATACCAACGTAAAGTTTATTTTCTTAACTGTTAGATGACATCAATATCTCGACTACAAATTCACGCATTTCGTTTTTCGGTGAGTTTGAATAAGGCAGGTAGATATATCTCAAGCAAGCGAGTTCAGTACCCTGTCCCTCTTTTAATATTTGACCATGGGAATGTACCTAATTTGTCAAAAAATCTTCAAGTACACCATTTTGCACGATCTTTGGCACATGTCGAATACATGTGGAAGAAGTCAGTCCGTAGTTTAGTGTCCTCGTCCTCTAGATCATTCCATTGTGCTCTCAAGTCTAGCACGAGCACCTTTTTAGTTCTATTTCAATCGACGTGCATGCGCCGTCAACCTGACTTGCGTCTCATTTGTATATTATTCTGCAGATGATAACTATCTTATTGTTAAATAAAAGTATTTCTGGTTGATATAATTGAACTCTTATTTGACAAATAGAAGATTGTTTTTCTTGAGGATGGTGTATATAATAAAACAGTTATGGACTTTTGTGGTGGTAAATATGATGTGATATGAACCAAAAAACTTGACGCCTCGGTCAATATAAGTTTTTAGGCCCGTTTCGATCACTTGGTTCATATTACATCCATATTCACCACCACAAAAGTCCATAATTGTATATTATGGGTCAACTGTCAGTTGATATAGCAGATTTATTCTACATCTATTAAATTCTATTCTGTAACTGATCAACGTAATTTCCCTCGGAAGGCCGTTGTATACAACGCGGGTTAATTGAACAATGCAACAAAGATGTGTTTATTAACTGTTAGATTGTACGAATTTGTTCAGGTCTTTACCTTGTTACAATGTATGGATGAGTGCCTATAGTTACCCTCCCATAAACTGTAAGACGGTAAATCCAGGCAGACTTAATAATTTCACTTGAAAGATAACATGGAACAGATCAAGTTTACAAATTCGAAGCCTTTATTTTGCGGTACATGCAGTAAAGCTCATATATGGACCTCCAGCACTCGACCAGTGCAAAAAATTTAACGAGAACGCCCGTTTCGTTCACGTGGTGGTTAAGCAAATTTAAATCTACGCAAACGGATGACTGGTTAGCCAAAAGTTGCATCTTGAATGGTAAAGTCTGAGTAACTTAACTGGTAGAGTGGTAAATCTTTTCTCAGCCTCAAGATGTGTTCGCACATTTTTGTCTTGATGCAATTAATGGGAGAGTGCTTTTTGGCACTCTCCCATAAATTGTAACAATGCCAATCAATGGAGATGAAGTAATTTTACCTCCAAGATAATATGAAAGACATCCACAGAATATGAAGCCTTTAGATTCAGGTACCTGCAGTTCAGAATAAAGCCCAAATATGGGCTTCTGGCACTCTACCAGTTAACCAGCCTTTCTTGCCTTTATAGATTTTTCGATTTTTGCCTTGAGAGGCTAAATATATTTCGATTCTACGCAATATATCAGTACTTGTAATGATAAAAAAAACCAGTTTCCCAAGAATTTTTATGTAGCCGAGCGTTCGGTTAACCACCTCGAAACCACATGAACGGTCATGTTTGAAATTTTGCATACTGAATGCGGCGATTTACCGTTCTGCTGGAATAATGGGTCTTAAAAAAACACCTGGGAGTCAAGATGGCCTCAAGGTGGACAGCATATGTATCGACTGTTGGATAAACTTTTCTTTATACTATAACACTTGTACTGTGATCGTGATATTGCTATAGATCCTGAAAGTGACCTTTAAGTCCATTTACATGAAGACAAATTGTACAGGGTATATTTTTGTACAGGCATATATTTTTATACCAGGTATAAATCTGGGGGAGTCACCCGCGTCCACATGTATTTTTAGATACTATGAAAATTTAGTGCATAGATAATCACTTCTCCTTAAGATGGATCGAGTTGGTCTCCCAAGGACACGCTCCCTTCTCTATGCTCTATCGTGGGTACCACGAGAACTCGAACGTGTTGGACGCTTCCCCGTTCCTGAGACTGGTAGGAAAATATTGCTCTGCAAACATTGGAAGAAGACCGGTAATTGTGAAACTTCAGGATGAAGAGAACTTCATTCCAGAAAAGTTGCGAAGAACTGAGACCATACATTCAACCAGCTGGAAATTACGGGTGTGAACCAAAAGACGGCCAATAGTGTGACGCAAGCAAACAAAGCATTACGCTAAAATAAACGGGGGTTCTTTACATTCGCGTTAAGTTGCAACTATGGTTTAAACGAACATACATCACCTCCCTGGGTGGTGTAAGATATACGTGTTACAAATTAAATATACCCCGTACAAATCTGTTCACATAACAAAATTAACGTT
Source organism: Pictodentalium vernedei (assembly GCA_031216915.1). NCBI lineage: Eukaryota > Metazoa > Mollusca > Scaphopoda > Dentaliida > Dentaliidae > Pictodentalium > Pictodentalium vernedei. The sequence goes on from CM062296.1 coordinate 768,951,673, forward strand.
CTAGCCACAAATTTATGTCGTCGTCCGGCAGACGACATTTGCAAACAAAACTCTTGAATAACTATTTTTTTCATTTTTGCGGCAAAAACGTAGGTTATGACCCCTCATTGAAACGGGCTCAGCAAGCTCGTTCCATGATGGGTCGTAGGTTATGTTTTTGAGACAAAATTGAAAGAAAAGTAAATTAAAAGGTAATTTTTGTGAATAGCGCCGGACGGTTTTGGCCATAACGTCTGGTAAAGGGTTAAAAACTAGGAATTAATTTCGGTGTTGCCATGTCATGGAAGTAGTGTGCCTCAGAGTCATAGGTAACCATTTAACAACTGCGGAAATAGGGAAACACTAGAGAAAATCCTGTTCTCGCGAATTGCCATCTCAGAAATCTCACGAATACTTGTTTGAGGAGAAATGTGAGTTGTGTAAATTTATTGTTTATGGAGTTGACGTAAATCCAATTGAGGACTCCACATTTTGAAGCACCAATCGTATGCAAACAATGATCCTAAACTGGTTATAATTCATGGGTGATAAGGCACGTCGCACATCAGTTTATTATCCGGTTTACCTTTTACCCAAACGTTGCGAGAAAAAAATTCGGAGAGCTCATCACAAAACCGCCATTAAAATTTCATTATTGTTTTCCTGAAATACATAGCTTATGGTCCCTCAATGGAACGAGCTCCATGAGCTCATTTCAATACGGGATCATAAGGTATGTTTTTGAAAAAAAAATGAAAATTTTTCTTATTCGAAAATTTATTTGGCAAGTGTCGTCTGCTGTTCTGGTTGGATGAAAGTAATTTGCGGATACATATATTTTATCACCATTACGTTTATTAACGAAAATGTATCCGATTCGAGTTGTAGTTCTACGGCCATATTTCGAAGAATAAAAATATTGACTTTAAAAAAAAGCGAGACGGTGATCATTTTGTACATAAACATAATGGTGGTTCAAAATTTAAATTTCAAACTGTTTGTAAATTGGATTTAAACCATCGTATTTATAAGGAATGATCGTTCGTTTCTGTCTATTTCTTGAGTTATGAACCTCAAAAAACAAAGGCCAAACTGTGTAAATGGGAGTATGTTTGGCCTTTGTTCTTTGTGGTTCATAACTCAAGAAGTAGACAAAAACAAACGTTCCAACGAGGGGTCATAACCTATGTTTTGAGATAAAAAAATGAAAATATAATGAAAATTATTTGGCGGTTTTTGAGATTAGAGCTGGCCGGTTTTGGCCGTTACGTTGGGTAAATGGTTAAAATAACATATTTGAATGGTGATTTTAATGGATGGGGTGGGCTCAAATTCTCTACAACCAAACCCATTATAATGGATCAAAGTCAGTCTTTATTAGCTACTGTCCTACCAAGGGTGAGTCACAAGAAATAACAAGAGGTGTGTGTCTCTGACCAGCAGTGCAAAAAATCTACATTCTGTTTCGTTTCCTGCTTGAATAAAAAAATTAGGTTGCAGAAGAGTATACTGAATCCCCATGGGAACCCTGTGAAGCAGTGATTGTTACTGTGATAAACAAAAAAAATTACTTATAAAATACGACCCAGTCACCATTGCTTGGTTGGAAGTCCTCTAAAATGTGCAACATGGGTATACACGATTGACTAAACTTGACTTTATCTCCATGTTCCGGGAACGATTAGCCATTGTGCATAAATATTTGACCTTAAATACAAATAAATAAATAAATAATAAATAAATAAATAAATAAATAAATAAATAAATAAATAAATAAATAAATAAATAAATAAGTAAATAAATAAATAAATAAATAAATAAATAAATAAATATACTGAATTGGTAGCACTTTAAGTCAAAAATGAGAGGGTGAGCAGTTCCAAACTGTTCAAAAAATTGCGCTTCATTATCACATTCATGGAGGAAATGTGTTTTCGTTTTTATGTCCATAAATTTATTCAGTGGAGCACACTTAATTGAATCTCTCTTAATTGTATATCCCTGTTGATTCAGGTTAATTGAATATAATTTCCAAACACAAAACCATTTGCCATACCTTCAGTATAGATTTGACCTGTTAATTGCATATGCGTTATAGAGTATACTCCTGTTAATTGAATAAATAAAGCTGCGATATATCAAGAAATTACCCGGACAATCACCATTGTCCCTGTATCAGTATGCATCGCGGCTTCTGATTGGTCAACGTGACCGAAACAAATAGCCATGGTATCAGCTATCTTCAAACATGCGGGTGATAAGAGCGCGCGCCGTTGTTCCCCGTTTGTCACTCGAGAAACATCCAGGTGATAAAAATAACCTTTGACCCCGACTGGGTCACATCGATTGCAGAAACTCCTATTAGGACTGTTAAGTTATAATATCCAACTTATTGTCGTATTGTAGTGAATACTAATACAAATTAAAAAACACCGTTGCAGCCCTATGAGTAGAAGCACTTGGCTGTCGTATTCGATGAGAAATGAACAGATTGAATTGGGTTCGTAAATATACTTTTGCGCTTTGCGGGGTGAGAACATCAAGGGGAGCAACTCATCTGTTTATCTTCGATAAAGCAGAATACAAAATGTCAATCTCTCGCTTCGCTTGTCGGGGTAAATCCCGGCCATAAAGTATTTTTTCAATGAGGAGTCACAATTTCAGCGAGTGTTTTGGAGCCAAATTGAGGTAAAAGTAGGAAATCCACGGCGGGTAAAAATACGGGCACAGTCAGTGTAAGTCTTGGTCAAGTTGGTGTCAACAACAACAAAAAAATACCAGGGCAGGGCATTAAATAAAAATTTAAATCTTGGCGCACTTCATAATTTATTTTGCGGTTTCCGATGGTCATCGTAGAAATGTATGTTATTAATTCCACCTACCTTTTACAAAATTCAATGACTGCGGCTCAATTCAAAATCTTCAAGTTTAAACCCAAGTGGAGTCTGAAATTGTGAGACATCGTTCCCGAAATTCAAAATGTCACCTGCCATGTTCCATGTCCAGCGTCGTTTTAAGTGAATATTTAAGCTATTCTCCCAAAGACATGAATAAAACACACAACACAACACATGCCGAAGCTTGTTCCATGGAAAAACATTACACCCTGGAAGGCTGAATTTACAGTACACGGTTTTAAAACTTTTTCAACGAATTCAAATTCACCAAACTGAAAAACTTCTCCATGTGTGACCTGGTTTATAAACAACGATTCGGAAATAGACTCGGTCTATTTATAGTTTTGCTGTGACGGTTGTTCAAAACCTGAGGCTCAGTGTGGGGTTTGAACTTCGTCACCTGAGTCTTAATGTGTGATTATATTTTACATCTCGGCATTATTTCTGTGTTACGAGGTGGGACAAAATCGTTATCTCGGGCAACATCCAGGGTACATGGAGATTTAATACCTAGATGTCTCCTTTTCAACCATTCGGCTTGCGCCTCATGGTTGAAAACCGACATCCAGGTATTAAATCTCCATGTACCCTGGATGTTGCCCGAGATAACTTATAATGTCCCCTTGTTTATAAATCAAATTTGCCTCAGTAAATCAAATACCGGTATTTCATATAATATGCCTGGTTTCACAGAGCTCCTTGAGCTATGTCAAACCAGATATAATAGAATAAAAGTTAAGTTTGTCTCTAAAATATAGAAATATGACTAATCCCTGTTGACTGAATACTCCTGTTAATGTAATAATTTTTACTGGCAAAGTGGTTATTCAATTAACAGAGCCCCGATGTATATGAATACTTTTTGCATGCAAAACAAAATTAGTGAATAAACAATTTTTTTCATTTTTTGCGTCAAAAACATAGCTCATGACCCAACATTGGAACGAGTTCACTAAGCTCGGTTCAAACGAGGTGCCATAAGCTGTGTTTTTGTGACGAAAAATAAAAAAGTAATGGAAATTGAATGGTGAATCTTGTGAATGGCGCTGACCGGGTTTGGTCGTTACGTTGGGTAAAGGGTTAACGTACGAGTGGTATTTACACTGCACCAAATAATTCGCTTATAATAGAATCAATCGTTCGGATTGAAGACCCCCTGTATGATATAAAACAGCTGGATGGTGTTCGCGCGCCGAACGCCCTAAATTCAGTTGGGTTGAAAATCAACCCAAATCAAATGGGTTGAGTGAATATGGACCCAATTTGGTTCATATTCACTCTATCCAGTTGATTTGGGTTGATTTTCAACCCTACTGATTTCAGAGTGAAGGCGCGCGGGGCCAGTTGGCACTCTCTTATAAATTTTAGCAAGGCAAATCCATTGAAACGAAATAATTTCACTTCAAAAGTAATGTGAAGAACATCCAGAGAATATGAAGCATTTTGGTTGTTTAACCTACACTTCAGAATGAAAACAAATATGGACTTCCAAAACACAACCCGATAAGCAACTACATTCAGGCCAAATTGACTACCGAAAAAGTCAAAAAAAAAAAATAAAATAAATAAAATAAATTTGATAACTTCGCGATAATACGGAAGCGTTGAGGCGCCAGTTGAGTATTATTTCTATCTTGCACGTGCAACTTAGCTATCTTGCACCTGCAAGTTACTATCTTGCACGTGCAGGTTAGCTATCTTGCAACTGCAAGTTACTATCTTGCACGTGCAGGTTAGCTATCTTGCACCTGCAAGTTACTATCTTGCACGTGCAGGTTAGCTATCTTGCACCTGCAGGTTAGCTATCTTGCACGTGCAGGTTAGCTATCTTGCACCTGCAAGGTACTATCTTGCACGTGCGGGTTAGCTATCTTGCACCTGTAAGTTACTATTTTGCACGTGCAGGTTAGCTATCTTGCACGTGCAGGTTAGCTATCTTGCACGTAAAAGGTACTATCTTGCACGTGCAGGTTAGCTATCTTGCACGTGCAGGATAGCTATCTTGCATCTGCAAGTTAGCTATCTTGCACGTGCAGGTTAGCTATCTTGCACGTGCAAGTTACTATCTTGCACGTGCAGGTTAGCTATCTTGCACCTGCAAGTTAGTTATATATATAGTCATATTTGAAGTCGAGTTCATCAAAAGTAGTATATAAGGGTCCAACATAGCCCCAATTTGCCGGCCGGACATAGGCTCGGATTTGCCGCACCCCCCCCCCGGACTACGGAAATTCCTATCGCTGAGACAATCACTATAGGCTCATTGGCCATGTCTAGCCGCCTGGATATGTACGTTTCGCATCGATTTCATCGCAGGCTAGGTGTGGATGCTTTATGCTGGGGATGTGAATGGGAAAAGTCAGGCATAAAGAGTGAAAAACGGTTAGAGTTGCAATGACGTCGGTGACGTCACGGTGAGCTCGCGACGTCATGACGACGTTGACCGCAGTCGATGTCCATAGAGGTGTGTGACTGGATGACCGTAGGGTCTTTGAATAGCCGATGTTTCCCTATAGGTGGCCGTGCCGTTGGTAGACCATGCTGGGTCGTGTCTCAATACCCATTAACAGGAACAGGGATGCCTGTTTTCAGGCTTTCGACCCTTCTTCTCTCTGATCGATTCTGTCCTACTCTGTCGGCTCGAAACAAGGACTACTAGAGCAGCCCCTCGAAAACTGACACCTCGAACGACTCATACAGATGTGTGACTGGGGAGCTGCTCCAGAAGCAGCTTTTCGAACGACTCACTGAAATGAGCCTTCGAGGAGAAAATTAGTAATCAAAGAGTTAGTCCCAGCAACTCTTCGAACCATTCTTCTACATCTGGATTATAGTGATCACCAGCAATGACTGGCCTGTCAGGCGACTGTTCGAGCTTGTTGAGGCAGGGGTACTGGAAGAAGGGGAAGAGTGGCTTTGCCGCTCTTAATCGTGGGGAGCTGCTCCAGAAGCAGCTTTTCGAACGACTCACTGAAATGAGCCTTCGAGGAGAAAATTAGTAACCAAAGAGTTAGTCCCAGCAGCTCCTCGAACGATTCTTCTACATCTGGATTATATTGAACACCAGCATTGACTGACCTGTCAGGCGACTGTTCGAGCTTGTTGAGGTAGGGGTACTGGAAAAAGGGGAAGAGTGGCTGTGCCGCTCTTAATCGGAACGCTCGGTGTAGGGTTCCTGGTTCACTGGCGCAGGTCGCGGAGGCCTGGGTCGTGGAATAAGGTCGACGGGTCTCTGATATGATTAGGGTATTCAGTCGTGAAGGCAGGGTTAGGGAATCGTGGCGTGAAGGGTTTCTGGAACAAGGGGAAGGGCGACTGTGTCGCTCTTGGTCAAGCGGCAGAGGTAAGGACACCGGGTCAAATACGGGAATGTAAGCCTCTGGACAAGTATGGGGAGCCGGGTCTTCTGAGATAGGATGGCTGTCAAATATGGGAATGTAAGCCACTGGGGCAAGTATGGGGAGCCGGGGCTTCTGAGATAGGGGGGCTGGGGTGGCTGTCGCAAGATAACTAACTTGCAAGTGCAAGATAACTAACCTGCATGTGCAAGATAGCAATTTGCAGGTGGAAGATAGCAACTTGCAGGTGCCAGTCACCCATTTCTGTGGACATCGACAGCGGTCAACGTCGTCATGACGTCGCGAGCTCACCATGGCGTCACCGACGTCATTGCAACTTTTACCATTTTACTCTTTATACCTGGCGTTTCCCATTCACACCCCCAACATAAAGCATCCACACCTAGCCTTCGATGCGAAACGTACATAGCCAGGCGACTAGACATGGCCAATGAGCCTATGGTGGTTGTCTCCGCGATAGGAATTTCCGTAGTCCGGAAGGGGGTCCGGCAAATTCGAACCTAGGTCCGGCAAATTGGGGCTAGGTTGGACCCTTATATACTAATTTTGATGAACTCAACTTCAAATATGACTAAAATGATGTTCTTCAAAAATAACTAACTAGCAGGGTATTCCGCGTTGCACAGGAAAATGCAGGGGGGTCATATGAAAAGTACCCCTTCCAAAAAAAAAACAAAATATAGGGTGCGCGTATTTTTCGACCCAGCCCGCCCTACGGACGGTACACTCGGACCAGCCCTCCGGGCGGGGCCTTCAATCCCGTCACTTTTTAAACTCCCACCATTAGATTCCTGGTAAAAAGTTACCCCTAGTAGACCCCTTTGAGGACCTATATCGGTAAAGTCCATCAATTTTGCCCCTCCCCACCCCGCCACTTTTTTAAACACCACCATTAGATTCCCGATAAAAAGTTACCCCAAGTAGACCCCTTTGAAGACCTATATCGGTGAAAAAATATTTGGTCGTCATAACATTCGGTGCCCTTCCCTGCCCCCACCGCCACCCCGCACACTTTTTTAAACCTGACGAGGACCTCCTCCATAAAAAGTACCCCCAGTAGACCCATTTTGGGCACTCTGGATGGCCCCACATTCATTTCTATAGTGGACAGACAGACAGACAGAGAGACAGACAGAGAGACAGACGGACATACAGACATTCTAAAATATAGTATAGTCTTGCAGGTGCAAGATAGCTAACCTGCATGTGCAAGATAGTAACTTGCAGGTGCAAGATAGCTATCCTCCACGTGCAAGATAGTAATTTGCAGGTGCAAGATAGCTAACCTGCACCTGCAAGATAGCTAACTTGCAGGTGCAAGATAGCTATCCAGCACGCGCAAGATAGCTAACCTGCACGTTGAAGATAGTAACTTGCAGGTGCAAGATAGCTATACTGCATGTGCAAGATAGCTAACCTGCACGTGCAATATAGCTAACCTGCACGTACAAGATAGTAACTTACAGGTGCAAGATAGCTATCCCGCACGTGCAAGATAGTAACTTGCAGGTGCAAGATAGCTAACCTGCACGTGCAAGATAGCTAACTTACAGGTGCAAGTCCTGCACGTGCAAGATAGCTAACCTGCACGTGCAACATAGTTAACTTGCAGGTGCAAGATAACTATCCTGCACGTGCAAGATAGCGAACTTGCAGGTGCAAGATAGCTAACCTGCACGTGCAAGATAGTAACTTGCAGGGTCAAGATAGCTAAGTTGCACCGATAGAAATAATACTCAACTGGCGCCTCAACGCTTCCGTACTGTCTGTCGCTCTGTCTGTCTGCGTGTCCGCTATAGAAATGAATATGGGGCCATCCAGAGTGCCCAAAATGGGTCTACTAGGGGTACTTTTATGGAGGAGATCCTCGTCAGGTTTTAAAAAGTGTGCGGGGTGGCGTGGGGGCAGGGAAGGGCACCGAAAGTTATGACCAAATATTTTTTCACCGATATAGGTCTTCAAAGGGATCTACTTGGGGTAACTTTTTATCAGGAATCTAATGGTGGTGTTTAAAAAAGTGGCGGGGGTGGGATGGGTGGGGAGAGCCAAAATTGATGGATTTCACCGATATAGGTCCTCAAAGGGTTCTACCAGGGGTAACTTTTTACCAGGAATCTAATGGTGGGGGTTTAAAAAGTGACGGGATTGAAGGCCCCGCCCGGAAGGTGGGACCGAGTGTGCCGCCCGTAGGGCGGGCTGGGTCGAAAAATACACGGACCCTATTTTTTTTTTTTTTTTTTTTGGGGGGGGGGGGTACTTTTCATATGACCCCTAAATTTTCCCGTGCAAAGCGGGGTAACCCTGCTAGTAAGTTATATTTGAGGAACATCATTTTAGTCATATTTGAAGTTGAGTTCATCAAAACTAGTATATAAGGGTCCAACCTAGCCCCAATTTGCCGGACCTAGGTTCAAATTTACCGGACCCCCTTCTGGACTACGGAAATTCCTATCGTGGAACAACCACTATAGGCTCATTGGCCATGTCTAGTCGCCTGGCTATGTACGTTTCGCATCGCTTGCATCGCAGGCTAGGTGTGGATGTTTTATGTTGGGGGTGTAAATGGGAAACGTCAGGCATAAAGAGTAAAAATGGTTAGAGTTGCAATGACGTCGGTGAGGTCATGTTGAGCTCGCGACGTCATGACGACGTTGACTGCTGTCGATGTCTACAGAAACGGATGACTGGCACCTACAAGTTGCTATCTTCCACCTGCAAGTTGCTATCTTGCACGTGCAAGTTACTATCTTGCACCTGCAAGTTACTATCTTGCACGTGCAGGTTAGTTATCTTGCACTTGCAAGTTAGTTATCTTGCGACAGCCACCCCAGCCACCCAAACTCAGAATCCCCGGCTCCCCATACTTGCCCCAGTCTCTTACATTCCCATATTTGGCAGCCACCCTATCTCAGAAGACCCGGCTCCCCATACTTGCCCAGAGGCTTACATTCCCGTATTTGACGCGGTGACCTTACCTCTGCCGCTTGACCAAGAGCGACACAGTCGCCCTTCCCCTTCTTCCAGTAGCCCTTCACGCCACGATTCCCTAACCCTGCCTTCTCGGCCGAATACCCTAATCACATCAGAGACCCGTCGCACTTATTCCACGACCCAGGCCTCCACGACCTGTGCCAGTGAGCCAGGAACCCTACACCGAGCGTTCCGATTAAGAGCGGCACAGCCACTCTTCCCCTTCTTCCAGTACCCCTACCTCAACAAGCTCGAACAGTCGCCTGACAGGTCAGTCATTGCTGGTGATCACTATAATCCACATGTAGAAGAATGGTTCGAAGAGGCGCTGGGACTAACTCTTTGATTACTAATTTTCTCCTCGAAGGCTCATTTCAGTCAGTCGTTCGAAAAGCTGCTTCTGGAGCAGCTCCCCAGTCACACATCTGTATGAGTCGTTCGAGGTTTCAATTTTCGAGGGGCTGCTCTAGTGGCTCCTTCTTTCGAGCCGACAGAGTAGGACAGAATCGATCAGGGAGAAGAAGGGTCGAAAGCCTGAAAAGGGACATCCCTGTTCGTGTTAAGGGGTATTGAAACCCGGCCCAGTAGGGTCTACCCAACGGCACGGCCACCTATAAGGAGACATCGGTTATTCAAAGACCCTAGGGACGTCCAGTCACTCACCTCTGTGGACATCGACTGCGGTCAACGTCGTCATGACGACGCGAGCTCACCGTGACGACACCGACGTCATTACAACTCTAACCGTTTTTCACTCTTTATGCCTGACTTTTCCCATTCACACCCCCAAAATAATGCATACACACCTAGCATGTGATGCAATCGATGCGAAACGTACATATCCAGGCGGCTAGACATGGCCAATGAGCCTATAGTGGTTGTCTCATCGATAGGAATTTCCGTAGTCGGGAGGGGGTCCGGCAAATCCGAACCTAGGTTCGGTCGGCAAATTGGGGCCAGGTTGGACCCTTATATACTACATTTGATGAACTCGACTTCAAATATGACAATATATATAACTAACTTGCAGGTGCAAGATAGGCAACCTGCATCTGCAAGATAATAACTTGCAGGTGAAAGACAGCCAACCTGCACGTGCAAGATAGCTAACCTGCACGTGCAAGATAGTAACCTGCACGTGCAAGATAGCTAACCTGCACGTGCAAGATAGCTAACCTGCGCGTGCAAGATAGCTAACCTGCACGTGCAAGATAGCAACTTGCAGGTGCCAGATAGCTAACCTGCACGTGCAAGATAGCTAACATGCACGTGAAAGATAGCTAACTTGCAGCTGCAAGATAGCTAACCTGCACGTGCAAGATAGCTAACCTGCACGTGCAAGATAGCTAACCTGCACGTGCAAGACAGTAACTTGCAGGTGCAAGATAGCTAACCTGCACGTGCAAGATAGTAACTTGCAGGTGCAAGATAGCTACCTGCACGTGGAAGATAGTAACTTGCAGGTGCAAGATAGCTAACCTGCACGTGCAAGATAGTAACTTGCAGGTGCAAGATAGCTAACTTGCACGTGCAAGATAGAAATAATACCCAACTGGCGCCCCAACGCTTCCGTACTTTCAAGGTTTTCAAGGACCAATATGATTCCTATTTATGGACTTCCCAACGCTCACAAGGGGAAATCTTTCTACGTAACTGATTGGGATTGGGACGTTCAAGGACAAAGCCATTGTTTCCATACATCACAAATTAGGGGCGTTAGTTTATAATATTACTCAAATCATCAGCAGGTGTTGTCTCCACCATTTTGAAAATGTGGCATCAGAGTTGGGAAATTCCGAACAGCGTAAACTGTATCAAAGGCCTGAGTGTAAAGACAGAAACAAGCGACAGTAATGTACACCACCTTGGATTCGCGGACCAGTCGAATACCAGGTATATATAAGGGTTATCGAAGCTGTCAGTGCCACCACAGTAGTCGTACACGGGAGAAAATATGGCATATACAGCAGCCAGAATCATTGGGTAAATACCATGCAGTATCCTCACTGGAAACGGACTGGGGCTCATGTTCAGGATGACGTAGATTGTATTTAAAGCGTATACGACTGCATTTTCTAGTCCAACTGGATCGCCAGCTGTAAGTAAATACAATACGTTACTCAACACTAAGAAAGGTAAATGAACATTTTTTAGCATTCTTCCAGGTCTCTCAGATAACACTTTCAACTTTCTTCTTGCCTCCAAAGCATATAGTTAACCCTTTTCACGACACAACAAAAAATAAGCAACCTTGACTTTGGTTCCGCTCCACAGTTTTCCAGGCATTTCCAAAATTACTTTCCATACACTCTCTTCAAATGCAAATATTCTGTAACTTAGTTAAAATCTAACCCATAACATGTAATTGCATTTCCCAAATCCACAAATAAACATATAACACTATCCTACTAAGTAGAAATAAACAATCTGAATGTGGATGGAATAATATATTATCAAAGGCAAGACTTCAACCTGTAAAATTGTATACAAAAATGCCGAAGCCAGTCATTTTGAGCCACCCAGCAGCCTCAAAAGTAGAATTTTCTCACCACCCCCACCTACCTACCCCTGAAGTATAGCCAATTTTCGAAGCCACTGTTTCCTATTATTCATCTGGTAATTTACTCCTTTGTATTCGACTCCAACTTTGGGACCAAAACTTCAAATTCTCTTGTCCAACAAATAGCCTAATGTAATCATATATCTGATACTAAAGATATATCTATATTTTACATGGCCTTAGTTTCAACATGCGCCCTATGTTTAGAATTTCACCCCTATGCAATAGTGCGAAAATGTGGAGCGGAACCTTATATCCTCATGAAAATCAACTTTGGATAAAATTATCTCCCTTGAAATTACTGGATGCGCGAGGAAGATCCAAGTAAAAGCAAGTATTGAGAAAACACCTATATCTTATGACATCAGTAGAAAATAAATCCAAGTTTCCTTTTGTTGCTTTTAATGAACGAAAACAACAGTCAGCTCCCGGAGCAGTCTGTTGTTTTCGTTTATTAAAGGCAACAAAACGGTGCTTGGCTTTTTATGGGAAGCTGATTTGAAACAACAAGTTCATAGATAATCCGCCATTAAGAATATCTATCAGTATCACACCTGCCAACAGTAACGTCCACTTTGGTTCCTCGTTTAGCGAATGCGTTTTTACACAAATTTGCAAGTTTTTTTTATTCTTCGCAGCAAAAAAAATAGCAAATCTCACCTCCCAGACTTTTAGATTAATGTAAAGGACCGTACCTGTATTATATGTCACGAGGCACACACTGTTGATATAATGAACAGGGCAAAGTTACAGAACATCAAATGATGATGAAAACGCAGTTTTCGCATTCTTAAAAAGGGTTCCAACAGAGAACAAGAGGCCTGCACCGAAAAGCACTATTAATGACCCAGACCGCAAACAAATTCTAAGTCGAAAGAGTGAAAAAGGGCCATAACTCTGGAAACAAAGTGTGGAAGAAATTCACGCTATACAGGTATCATGCCCCCAAGAGGTTCTTACACAACACCAAATATCTTTCAAATCGGAGTAGCAGTGGCTGAGATACAAGGGAAAATTATTATTTATTATTATTTATTGTTGCTTAACGCCACATCAGCAGCTAAGGCTATATCGTGGCGAGAAAACTACAGAAACAATAAGTATCAAGTGGGAATTGAAATTAATTCAATAAAATAAGAAATAATCACAACAATACTTAAAACCAAGAGCAGTCGAAACAGTAATGACTAAACTTATAAAATCAACCTGGTGACATTTAGACTTGTGGAGTCTACGCTAAAAGAATAAAAACACTTTTAAAATTTATTAAAAAGGTTGATTTCTTTCAAAAATGAGATTATTTTATGCGGGCTTGTATGGTAAAATAAATCTCTTAGAGATTGTATTGTAAAATACTGCCCTCTGACAAGATTAAAATCTGTACAATGTAAAAGAATGTGTTCCAGTGACAACACCTGCTGACAAGGAACACACTCTGGTCGCATATTACCCTCTAACAGAAAGGAATGTGTAAGTCGTGTGTGACCAACATGACACCGTGTCAGAATAACATGATCTTTTCTACAAAGGTTACTGGTTGGGTAGTGATCAGAAATAGTGGGTCGAAAGCGATGGAGCTTGTTATTTGTCGCTCCATCCCACTCCGCCTGCCATATGGATTTGATGTAACTACTGATATGTGGTTTGAAGTCACTGAACGGAATCTTAAAATCAGTGAGAGGCTTGGATAAAGCCTGTTTTGCTGCACTGTCTGCCCTGGTGTTCCCAGCGATACCTACATGTCCGGGTAACCAGCAAAACACGATATCATATTGGTCAGACACAAGAGTTGATAACTTCTCACGAAGTTCCAAAATGAGAGAGTTCTTCAACTTGGGGTTGAGCAAAGCAAGCAAAGAGGAAAGAGAGTCAGAAAAAATAATCGACTTCTTTTCCTGTACATTTTCAATATGTTCGAGGGCGAGTTGTAAAGCTTTAACTTCAGCTGTGAAAATAGAACTTTGATTCGGTATTCTGACTGAAGTGACATGATCATCAGTGACAACAGCTGATGCTACTTTGTCACCATCTTTTGATCCGTCTGTATAGATCCTTGTATATGTACTATACTTGGACTTAATTTCCGCATATTTCTGCTTAAACTGCAGAGAATTTGTTTCAGACTTTTTAGTAGATGCTAGGTCCAAAATAACTGTTGGCTTTTTAAGATGCCAAGGAGGAGTTTGTAGTTCACGGTTCTCTTTTATTGTAACTGGTTCAATTTTGGCAGACTCCATATGAGGTTTAATTCTAATGCCCAATGGAGCGATATGTTTCTGATGACGGTTAAAACATTCAGTATTTTGAGGTTCTGAGACACAATTGTATGCAGGGTTGGACGGATTAGAAAGAAGTTTTGAAACATATTGGAGTGAAAGTTTTATTCTGCGCTTCTCGAGAGAAGGCTCCTCTGCCTCAACAAGCATCGAATCTACCGGTGATGTTCTAAAAGCACCAAGGCTGATTCTTATGCCACTATTATGAATGGCATCAAAAGGTTTGAGATATGACTTTCTTGCTGAACCGTAAACCACACAGCCGTAATCTAATTTTGATCTGACAAGTGATCTATACAGATGGAGTAATGTTTTTTGGTCAGCACCCCAATCAGTGCTACCAACTACCTTCAAAAGGTCCAGTGCCCTTTTACACTTTACTTTTAGTTGTTTTATATGAGAAGTGAATTGCTGTCGAACAACAAACCCAAGAATTTCACTTCCTTAACAACATTAATACGACTCCCGTCTATTTTCAATTCCGGATCAAGGTGGTGCTTCCGGAGCTTACAGAAATGAACACAATTAGTTTTCGTTTTTGAGAATTGAAGCCGTTTTCTGTAGCCCATTTCTGGATTCTATTCAAACACAGCTGAAGTTTGCGCTCTATAGCATTCATTTTTTTGCTGCTATAGCAGATTAAAAAGTCATCTACATACAATGACGAGTCAACCATATTTTCAATTGCATCAATAATACTATTGATTTTCACTGAAAAAAGGGTAACAGATAAAATACTTCCCTGAGGAACCCCCAATTCCTGCCCGTGAGGATCAGATAACGTTGACCCAACACGGACCTGAAATTGGCGGTCCCTCAAAAAGTTTTCAATAAAAAGAGGCATACGCCCCCTCAACCCCATGTTAAAAAGATCTTTTAAAATCCCATACGTCCACGTTGTGTCATATGCCTTTCCAGGTCAAAGAAGATGGCGACCACATGTTCTTTTCTAGCAAAGGCATTTCTTATAAACGTTTCTAATCTAACCAAATGATCCACAGTACTTCTCTGGTTTCTGAAACCACACTGAACATCTGCAAGCAGATTGTTCGATTCCAGAAACCAGACAAGTCGATCATTGATCATCCTCTCCATGGTTTTACACAGACAACTTGTTAAGACAATAGGCCTATAATTGCTTGGGTTGCTGTGATCTTTATCAGGCTTAGGAATAGGAATTATAGTAGCGTTTCGCCAGGAAGGTGGAAACTGGCCAGTCACCCAAATGTCATTAAAAATAGATAATAAAAGTGCAAGTGAAGTTTGAGGCAGATGTTTTAAAAGTTGATAGTGTATTTGATCAGGTCCAGTGGCAGAATCCTTTGCTCTATGCAAAGAGTTACTTAACTCTTCCATAGAGAAAGGTTCGTTGTAGTCCTCTAAGTTATTGGATGTAAATTTAATCTTTTGTTTTTCTTGTTGTTTTTTGAGTTTGAGGAACTCTGGGTTACTATTTTCAGACGACGAATGTTTAGAAAATGTAGAGGCCAACTTGTTTGAAATTTCCTGTTTTGATGTTATGAGTGTGTTGTTATCTTTTAGGTGTTGTACAGCTGATTGTGTTTCTTTTCCTTTAATTTTTTTAATCATTTTCCAAATTTTAGTGATTGGGGTGTTTTGATTTAGTTTCGAAACGTAAGTTTCCCATGAACTTTTCTTTTTATGTTTTAAAAGTCGTTTTGTTTTTGCCCGATTTATACGTAATCTATCCAAATTTTGTGTAGTTGGTGACTTATTAAATTCTCTCTCAAATTTCTTGCGATCTTTTATAGCCTGTTTGCACTCAGTATCAAACCATGGTTTAGTGAAACGTTTTGGATTTGCAGAGGTTTTAGGTATGATTTGGCTTGCAATGTCAATCAACTCTGTGGTGAAGTGTTCAATCTGGTCAGTACTGTCCTGAAATTTCTCCCGTGTGAGGCGCTCAGAACAAAGCGATGAGAAAGTGTCCCAGTCAGCCTTTTTAAAGTTCCACTGGGGCACCCTCTCATCATCCGCCGGAACTACACTCTCCAACACAATCGGAAAGTGGTCACTCCCGCACAAGTCATCTTCTGCCTTCCATGAAAAATCAAGGAAGACAGAAGGGCATGCAATTGTTAAATCAATTGAAGTGTAAGAACCAGATGCGGGGTGCAAGTAAGTATCTGAACCATCATTGAACAAGCACAAGTCATATATTGTAATGAACTCTTCTACAGTTTTACCTTTTGCATCTTCTTGACTGCAGGAATTACCCCAAAGGGGGCTATGTGCGTTAAAATCGCCCAACAAAATGTATGGGGTTGAGAGTTGTCGGACCAGCAGCTCAAGGTCATTCAGTTGTAAGGGTTTACTTGGTGAAACGTAAATAGAACAAAGTGTAACTGTTTTGTCCAAAGTTAGGCGTACCGCCACAGCCTGTAAATTTGTCTGTAGTGGTACAGAACTGTGAATGATGTCGTTCCTAACCAAGACACTCGTTCCACGAATATGAAGATCATTATCATCTGCCCAGGCATTATACGGTGTATAATGCTTAAAGGTTGAATGACTTTGACCATCTGGTTTCTTTAAAAGAGTTTCCTGCAGGCAAAAAGCAGCAGGTTTATATTTTTGGCTGAGAAGGCCCAGTTCATTAAAATTGGCTCTAAAACCTCGGCAATTCCACTGAATTATGTTATTTTTGTTTGTATTAGCCATATTTCGAGGGAGATTTAGAGGGTGGACGTATGGGCGAAATAGCCCCTGTAATATTCTTTGGTGAATTTTTCCTCGGGGATCTATTCTTTGAAGAAGTCGGACGTAATTGTTCGAATGTATCATCGATACAATCACCTACATCCATATCCTCAAAGCCTTCAAACCTGTTGCGAACAACAGGGTTTTGAAGAACCTTAGGTAATCTGTCCGATAACTGTTTTTGTTTCATCTTTTCATTTTTCTTTTCTTCTCTGTCTAATTTTCTCATTTGATTCTGACTCAGAGTGTGTTGTTGTGATCTTTGTTCTTGTTGTGATTTTGGCTTTGTTTTGTTTTGTTCCTTTTTCTGCTCTGAATTCGTAGTATGATCCTTATTTTGTACGGGTTTAGGCGAATTGTTTCCTAGTTTTTGTTCTGGTTTATCCTCTGTTGTTTTTGAAATTGTTTGTTCAGGTTTGGGATTTTGTTCTTTTTTCTGTTCAAAGTTGGCTTTTAATTGCTCTGTTGTTTGCGATGTAGAATTTGTTTTTGTTGATTGTGTGTCTGTTTGGTCTAATGTGAAACCCTGTACTAAAGATGGAATTGTACCTTTAAGCCATGTATATTGAGTTTGGCATTCCACTGACGTTGTTGGTAATTTTTGGATTAATTTTTTAGCGTATGTCGGCGATGATAAATTCATGCCAGGCATTGATGATACTATTTCCCTGGCCTCTTTAAAACTGATCTGTTTTTGACATTTAATTTTTTGGATTTCTTTTTCTTTTTTCCAGACTGGGCAATCTTTTGAGGCAGCTACATGATTGCCTTGGCAGTTACAGCACTTAATGGTATTTGTGCATGGGTCTGGATGTTCTTGACCACATTTAAAACAAATACTTCTCCCTCTACAATTATTCTGGCCGTGACCATACTTCTGACATTTGAAACATCGAAGTGGATTTGGAATGTACAAATCCACTCCGATGTTCATGTATCCTACTTTTAATGACCTTGGTGGTTGGGATGAGTTAAAAGTTAAAATATAAGTGTTTGTTTGAATAATATTGCCATCTCGTTTAATCTCTATTCTTTTAACATCAGTGACCCCCTGTGATTTTAGTTCTTGCTGAATTTCTAGCACATCAATGCCTGACAGTACTTTTGTTCGTAGCACACCTCTGCAACTATTTAGTGCTTTGTGTGCAAAGGCGTGGACCTCCATGTCAACCAGTTTTTCCATTTTTAACAAATTGATAGCCTGCATTTCTCTTTTGCATTCAATGAGTATCCCACCTGATCGTAACTTTTTAACATTCTTGACCTCCCCAGCTATTCCTTTGATTGCTTTTTCTAATGCAAAGGGGTTAATATTTGATGCCAATTTTCCATCCTCTGCAGCATAAATCATAATAAACTTGGGCCAAGTGTTAATTGACGTATTGCCTATGTCTTGATCTGAGTCAGAATCAGAATCAGTGAACCGAAGTTCGCGCCCGCGTTTTTGTTTTTTGTTTGGTATGTTTGCCATATTTTATTGTAAGTCGTTCATTGCCCCGGCTCTCACCCACCACGGAGTCCAACAAGGGGCAGAGTTACTGCTGAGCAGTGAACCCTCCGAGCTGCCAGTATTCCCACATACTTATACTAGGGCAGTATACTCAGCCAGTGTTGATGCCGAAGCATGCCACTGACTGATTGGCCCGTGTGTGGAAGTGCCAGGTCTTCAGATGGCGGCCGTCCAATCAATCACTGTATAAACCACCGAAATAAAAGGTTGCCATGCATAACCGAAACAGACAGTGCAGCAAAATTAAGTGGCTATTAAAATATAAAGTGTTTAAAAACAGTACACAATGGCAATTATGTTATGTGAATAAAAGAAATGATTGACTGAATGGTCACTAAATGCCCCCCGACGTGACACCCAGTACTTTTTGGGGTGGGGGCTCCCGATTGGCCAGAACGGACCATCCGACCATCCTTCTACTCCCGAAATTGGGGCCAAAGCAATGTGTTGAACAACATAATCTCCGAAATGGAGACCAGGGCTCCATCCCGGAGACTGTCCTAACCGGGGCTACGAGTCCTCAACTGCCAGGATTCCTTCTTCTGGGGCCTTCGGAACGCACCTCACGGGAGAACAAGGTGCCTGCCAGATGGTATTAGCAGGATTGATCATTTTTGTCCGGGGCTGCGTATTTATGTATTTCGCAGCGAACCAACTCAATTGAGCAAACCTGCCAATTAGAAATTAGCAAACCTGCCCAATTGAGCAGGCCGTCCTCTATCCGCCACCTGAGGACCCGCCTAGTAGGGGATGATCAAACCCCCCTAGGACAAGGGAAAATGCGGATACGGACGGGCGGATGAACGGCCAAAAGGATCAACGAACAGACGGATGGAGGTCTCCACTAGATACCTTTTTCAAGTCTGGGGCATAATAATAGTTAAACGTTCAAATTCATCGGGGAAAAATATCGTAAAAGGTCACCTTCTGTATTTTATACTACTCTACAATTTCAACTAACGTATAATGATCATCAGCGAATCAGTTCCCAACCGAATAACTGGTTTCGAAGATTGGATTTTTAAAGGATTCTTTTTTATTTGGGGTTTAACGACACTTTCGACACCCAGGATCACCTCTTGTTGGGCAGTTTTACGGGCGGAGGAAACCAGAGTACCTGGAGAGAACCTCTGAGCAGCGTTCAGCATCTATCAGACTCCGCACAAGCAGGGTTTGCATAGGTTGAAGACAAGTGCACCATCAACGTGCAGTAAGTCATAGTACACAGCCTAAAGTGCCTTGCCTAAGAACACAACGCAGTTATCCCTGGTGAGAATCGAACTGTTGACCTCTCGATTCCAACGCCGTAAAATAGGGCCCTGTCACCAATGCTTGTGCTGCAAGTCCTCTAAGATGGGCAACATGGGTATCAACGATTGACTAAACTTGACTTTATCTTCATGTTATAGTCACGATTAGTCATTGTATAGAAATATATGGCCTTAAACACCAATAAATATATGAACAACAAATAACCCTTTACCCAATCGGAATAGCAGACGCTACTTGCAAAAATATTTCTTGAACAACTGATTTTTTATCATTTGTGGTTTCAAAAATAAGGCTTATGACCCCTCGACGAGCTCGTTCCAATAAAGAGGCATAACATATGATCTTGAGACAAAAAGTTAAAATATAAAAATTTGAATGGCTATTTTTGTGAATAGCGCAGTTCGGTTCGTTTCCCATGCGCAGTTACATACCATGTGTAACAGTGCGTCCTTAAACCTTTACCCAACGTAACGGCCAAAACCGGCCAGCGCTATTCTCAAAAATCGCCAATTAACCCTTTACCTAACACGAAAGGCAGACGACACTTGCAAATATGATTCTTGATTAACTATTTTTTTTCATTTTAAGCGTCAAAAACATAGCTACGTTTTTGAGACAAAAAGTGGAAAAATATTGAAAATTCGATGGTGATTTTTATGAATAGCGCTGACCAGTTTTGGACGTTACGTTAGTAGTATGTCAGGGGCTTTTGAGGGATAGGTTGGGGGATCTCATCGGGGGACCCCGCAGGGGGACCATTGAAGAGAGAGCCAGAGGGGAAGGGAAGCAGTAGTATGTCAGGGGCTTTTGAGGTATAGTTTGGGAATCTCATCGGGGAACCCCGCAGGGGGACCATTGAAGAGAGAGCCAGAGGGGAAGGGAAGCAGTAGTATGTCGGGGCTTTTCAGGGGTTAGTTGGGGGATTTCATCGGGGGACCCCGCAGGGGGACCATTGAAGAGAGAGCCAGAGGGGAAGGGAAGCAGTAGTATGTCAGGGGCTTTTGAGGGATAGTTTGGGGGATCTCATCGGGGGACCCCGCAGGGGGACCATTGAAGAGAGAGCCAGAGGGGAAGGGAAGCAGTAGTATGTCAGGGGCTTTTCAGGGGTTAGTTGGGGGATCTCATCGGGGGACCCCGCAGGGGGACCATTGAAGAGAGAGCCAGAGGGGAAGGGAAGCAGTAGTATGTCAGGGGCTTTTGAGGTATAGTTTGGGGGATCTCATCGGGGGACCCCGCAGGGGACCATTGAAGAGAGAGCCAGAGGGGAAGGGAAGCAGTAGTATGTCAGGGGCTTTTCAGGGGTTAGTTGGGGGATCTCATCGGGGGACCCCGCAGGGGGACCATTGAAGAGAGAGCCAGAGGGGAAGGGAAGCAGTAGTATGTAAGGGGCTTTTGAGGTATAGTTTGGGGGATCTCATCGGGGGACCCCGCAGGGGGACCACTGAAGAGAGAGCCAGAGGGGGAGGGGAACAGTAGTATGAAAGGGGCTTTTCAGGGGTTAGTTGGGGGATTTCATCGGGGGACCCCGCAGGGGGACCATTGAAGAGAGAGCCAGAGGGGAAGGGAAGTAGGAGGAGATGTGGAGATCCGGTTGTAGAAACCACAGGTTTTTACGACAATCAGCTTCTAGCCCCACCAACCCCAAATAGTCCCCACCAGACCCCATTACTTCCCACCAATCCTCAAATCACCAAAAAAACCCCAAACAAACCCGACTATATGTGATATGGGTTCTTCAAGAATATTTTGCAGCACGTAGTGCAATAGGACCGCCATACCTTTCACATAGCCTTCATGGCCTCATACGACTAAAAAAGCCCTATTTACGGAATCCCCTTTGTGGAATCCCTTTTTCGAAAACGCCTGTGGTTATGGAATCCCTTTTTCCTGAAATGAGTCTAAGAGTCGTTCGAGGAGTCACTCGAACGAGCAATTGCTCGTTGGCTCATTTGCTCGATGGGATTCGAGTCGTTCGAGCAATATATGCGAGTCACTCGAGGTAAGACGGAATCCCACTGATGGAATCCCTTTTGTGGAATCCCATTTGTGGAATCCCTTTTTCGAAAACGGCTTTGGCTATGAATCCCTTTTTTTCTGAAATGAGTCTAAGAGTCGTTCGAGGAGTCACTCGAACGAGCAATTGCTTGTTAGCTGATTTGCTCGATGGGATTCGAGTCGTTCAAGCAATATATGCGAGTCACTCGAGGTAAGACGGAATCCCACTTACGGAATCCCTTTTGGGGAATCCCATTTGTGGAATCCCTTTTTCGAAAACGGCTCTGGCTATGGAATCCCTTTTTCCTGAAATGAGTCTAAGAGTCGTTCGAGGAGTCACTCGCTCATTTGCTCGGTGGGATTCGAGTCGTTCGAGCAATATATGCGAGTCACTCGAGGTAAGACGGAATCCCACTTATGGAATCCCTTTTGGGGAATCCCATTTGTGGAATCTCTTTTTTCGAAAACGGCTGTGGCTATGGAATCCCTTTTTCCTGAAATGAGTCTAAGAGTCGTTCAAGGAGTCACTCGAACGAGCAATTGCTCGTTGGCTCATTTGCTCGATGGGATTCGAGTCGTTCGAGCAATATGCCGAGTCACTCGATCGAGCAATTACTCTAAAGCGCATTTGCTCGATGGGATTCGAGTCATTCGAGCAATGACTTATCAGTAACTACTCGATAGCTTATTGGCTGCCTTCAACGACCCTGTACCGGGGTCCTGCCAATGATCCCTCAAAAACACCTGACATACTACTGCTTCCCTTCCCCTCTGGCTCTCTCTTCAATGGTCCCCCTGCGGGGTCCCCCGATGAGATCCCCCAACTAACCCCTGAAAAGCCCCTGACATACTACTGCTTCCCTTCCCCTCTGGCTCTCTCTTCAATGGTCCTCCTGCGGGGTCCCCCGATGAGATCCCCCAAACTATACCCCAAAAGCCCCTGACATACTACTGCTTCCTTTCCCCTCTGGCTCTCTCTTCAATGGTCCCCCTGCGGGGTCCCCCCGATGAGATCCCCCAAACTATCCCTCAAAAGCCCCTGACATACTACCTATGTTGGGTAAATGGTTAATTTTCATTATTTCTTCCATTTTTTGTCTCAAAAATATAGGTTATGACCCCTCATTGGAACGGGCTCGACGAGCTGTTTTTGACGCAAAAAGATGAAAATAATTAGTTATTCAAGAATTTTGTTTGCAAATCTCGTCTGCTTTTCATGATAGGTAAAGGGTTAATTAGTACACAATCTTCATTTTTTTGGTTTCCAAAACTCAAAGCATAGTTGTTTCCCCTTGTTAGACTAAGATGGACGAGCTCGTTACAATAAGGGGGCAGCTGCTACATCTTCGAGCAAGAGGGGATGAAAATAACGCTTTTGAATAATGATTTTAGCGTTTGGCAGCGGATAGCTGTTACTGATACGTCAAGAAAAGGGTTAGCGGAATTTCGTATCTTATTCAGGCGCCCAAATTCTTGACAAGCAAACCCTTTATAACGGGTCAATATCGGCATTTATTACACCCTATCGTTTCAATCCACAGTCATAACATATGGTTTGAAAGATAACTAGAGGGGTGTGTTTATGACTGCCTGCATTTCAAAAAGGAACACAATCTGTTTCTTTACCGCCCTGAATAAAAAAGTTCGGTTATTGAAGACTATGCTGAATTTATTGCACTTTACGTTGTAGATAGGAGTGTTTTCCAAACCTTTCTAAAAAAGAGTTGTGCTTCATTTTCACATTGAATGAGGAAAAATAAGTTTTCGGTATTATTTTCACAAATATATATATGAATACTTTATGTACAACTAGAGTGAATGACGAACTAAGAAAGGATATGAATGAAAGGAAAGCCAAAAGCGTTTGACAAAAAATAGTAAACTCAAGGGGGCGGGAAGCGATGATACCAGGGAAACAAAAGATAAAAAAAACCCTCACGCACGCATGATCGCACGCATGCACACACGCGTGCGTACTTGGCCCACACGCACGCACGCACGCACGCACGCACGCACGCACGCACGCACGCACGCAGATGTTAATCAAAACTGTAGTCTCATTTAGACAACAAGGAAAATCAGGGGGTCGAGTCGAGCATAAATCAGCTTTGGAAATGGATGAAGTTTTTCTTAGTATCAGATTTGAGAGCGAAACTACAGACGGTCAATATCACATCGAATCACGAATATTCGAGAGACATCGGAAAGGTAGACGAGAGGCGACTGGCCAGTGGGGACGCATCAGAGTGGAGTGTTGGGGGGGGGGGGGGGGGGGGTTACACGTACTGGGGTGGCTGCAATATAAATATCACCTGAAGAGGTAACTACAGAAGCCAGACACATAAAATGGGTTTTGAAGGATTTTAACCCTTTGATCATTTTACGAAGGAGTAGCTTCAATACGATTTTGTGTGAAAATCACGTGAACTATAGTGGGTGTACCAATTTTAACAAATGGAATGGACGTGATATCTCTGAAACAAGGTTGTAAAGAGTTTAGAAACCCTGGAATGACACAGGCAGATGAATCAGTTTGTCTATCAAAGTTGCAGCACCGGAAGCAGTAAGGAACGAGCTTAGGGGAATCAGGCCTGGCATTTTCAGGAGAGCGATTTATTCGCTCGCCCACTGCTCGCCTTAAAAAAATTAAGGTGGGCGACAACTAGCCCTCCTGAGCTTAGAAAATAATAATAACCATAAAAGCATATTCCTTAAATCCACATCTTTTTAGATCTTTGCTACGTTAGTGGTCTCTGTAAGATGGCCGCACTGCACTGCACCTCCCACACCCGTGGGCCGTGCCGAGGCCCGGCGGTGTGGGAGGGGCAGTGTTGCCATCTCACATAGACTACCTTGTTAGCAGCACAAAATAAAATATACGAACAATTCATTAATGGTGAAACTTTATTTTGCAATTTTTCGCTTTTGTGAGCTTGAGGAGAGCTAATAGGTCCCCTTGGCCATGCGAGGGGAACGACTTTTTGCCCTCCTGCATTTTTGAGAATGCAAGGCCTGTGGAATGAGGATCAATGACAGGATAGATTTGGGAAAACAATGTGATAAATCTTTCGGATATTCGGTGATGCAAGGTAATATTTCAGAATAGAGAACTACTGAATTGAGATCCCAAACTTAGCAGGTGTGTGTGTGTGTGTGGGGGGGGGGGGGGGGGGGGTTCACTCAAGGAAAAAAAAATCAGCAAAATGTCCGGAATAGTGATATATATATATATATATATATATATATATATATATATATATATATATATATATATATATGGAGAGAGAGAGAGAGAGAGAGAGAGAGAGAGAGAGCGAGACAGACAGAGACAGAGACAGACAGACAGGGAGACAGAGAGTCAGAGAGAGAGAGAGACAGAGAGACAGAGACAGAGAGACAGAGAGAGTCTGAGAGAGAGAGAGACAGAGAGAGACAGAGAGAGAGAGAGAGATACAGAGAGAGACAGAGAGAGACAGAGAGAGAGACAGAGGGGGGGGGGGGAGACAGAGAGAGAGACAGAGAGGTCAGAGCAAATAGATCGTTTGGTGGTTTGCGGAATAATAAAAAAGCGATATTTGAGAGTACCTAGATGATACATTTTGGTTGAGGTGTGCACACTTCTGTTTGAATTGAGAAGGAGGTCACAGTGCTAAGGAGAGAGGGGGGTTGAGAAAGACAGTAAAATGGAGCAACAAATCTGCAGTTTGGTAGGAATGGTGATCGCGGAACAGAATATTTAAATTATCAGCCAAAGAGATAAAAATAAACTGGGAGTATAATTAGGTAAATGGGTGGAGGATAAAGGATATGTATTTGCCTATACGGGGGGGGGGGGGGGGGGGGGGGGGGGGGGGGGGGTCAATATGCCCATTGATGAATTTACAAGGAGGAGGTAGAAACCCAGAAGAGCCAAGCAAACGATACCAGGAACGTCGCTGCTCTTCGCTTGCTTACTCACTGTATATGTTTGACGTTGTTAGACAAAACGTCACATTAAAACGTCACAATACATTTATATGGATACATGAGATTTGATAACTTTTAGAAGTCATTTAATGTGTTCAGTTTGAATTTGTTTGATTTATATCTCAGCTACAAGTGATAAATTGTTTACGAAAGTATACCTTTAAAAGGTAAGTGTATTTCAAATGTTCTACATCATCAAACCGTTTCTATTCACGAATTTAATGGGAGAAACACTTAGAACAAAGTGAAGTTCGCAAAATGAATAGCGACGCCAGAACAGAGGAGGCAACCCGGAAGCGGTGACGAATCATATTCTGGAGAGCCCCCCCCCCCCCACCCCCCACCCACCAATTTAATGCAGTGAAGTCAGAACAAATATATGATTTTGTACTTAACAAGCCATTGTGGATCGCGATTCGAGGAACAAAATATCACTACATATCGTCCCTTACGCGTATCAATGCATCCAAGCTCTCAGACCACCAGCCTAATTCTGTTCGGTATTCGACGCTGTTATGCGCTGTTTGTTTACCCACTTTTGTGGAAATTTGTACGCAGGTAACAGCTGGTATAATGTGATGTACCTTTACGTACAATGATATACGGGTATTCTTTCCTGTTCCAGTTATAGATATACCAACCAATAAGTGTTCAATTCTCCTTGTAAACGTCAAGATATTAAGATTATTTGTGAGTACCCGGCGTAATCATAAAACTACGGATGTCTTTATTTCTAATCGTAATGTTATGGAACCTACTCGATGGTGGAGAGAGGGCGAGTACTGTATTCCGGAAGGTAGCCACAAACATCTTTGTGTGAAAGAGAAAGGTGACTATACGAGCATTTGAGAGGGGGGGGGGGTAGAGGGAGGGGGGGGGGGGTAAATATAAACATTACGGAAAGAGGCAACGAGCGAAACTACACGAATAAGCTCTCTGTAAAGGGGAAGCGAATTCTTAATCAAATGAAACTTATAATTTATAGGGAGAAACAGCTTCAATAAGGTTTTCGTGGGGAAGACCGTTTGGGAAATGGTCGGTGTGCCAAGTATAACATGTGGTGCGAAAGTGTTACCTCCAAACCAAACAGTTGTAAAGAGCTTGGATTCCCTAGGAAATCCTGCAGAACGATGCAGGCCGATGGATACCAGGTACCTATATTAACGACCAAATACGACCACCGCTATTCACTAAAAATGGTCATTCAAAGTTTATAATTTTTTTAGGTCTCAAAAACGTAGCTTATATATTGTACATCGAAGATTTATGTAGGAGATGAATAGCGACTAGATGGTAGTAGCTGGGGACCTGAAAATCCAAGGGTTATTTTTCGCCGATGATATGGCACTTGTGTCAGAAAGTGAAGCGGGGCTAGGGAAAATGCTGGGAATTGATGAGTTATATGCACCATAAAATTTGTTGGGTTAAAAATTAACCCAAATCAACGGGGTTGAGTGAATATGAACCCGATTGGGTTCATATTCACTCAGCCCAGTTGATTTGGATTGATTTTAACCGAACTGATTTTAGATTGTGGGAACAAACGGGTCTCCAAATAAATTTCAAATTCAAAGTTATATCCGTGGGTTGTCATATGGAACCTACTCGAAGGTGGAGAGTGGAGGAGTTCTGTATTCCAGAATTTAGCAGAAAACTTTTTAGTATAGGACTAAGAGAGACAGGTAACTACGGGAATTTGAGTTAAATGTAAACATCACTGGACGAGGCATCTACCCAAATCACGCGAATAAACTAACTGTGAAGGAGAAGCGAATTCTCTGTGAAATGAAACTTTTAGAGAGAAACAGCTTTAGTAGGGGTCTCGTTGGGAGAACCATTTGGGAATGACGTGTGTACCAAGCATACATATGGCACAGAAGTGATACCTCTAAAATAAACGGTAGTAAAGAGCTTGGAAACTCTGCAGAATGATGCAGACCTGTGGATAACAGGGTCGCACAATGCCACAGAACTAGAAGCAACCAGGGGTGAACTTGG
Source organism: Pictodentalium vernedei (assembly GCA_031216915.1). Classification (NCBI taxonomy): domain Eukaryota; kingdom Metazoa; phylum Mollusca; class Scaphopoda; order Dentaliida; family Dentaliidae; genus Pictodentalium; species Pictodentalium vernedei. The sequence goes on from CM062296.1 coordinate 768,979,176, forward strand.
ATGGATGAGAATCAAGGGCGGGATAGACTTAATGAAACTCTGTTATCCAAACTATTTGGTAAATCTCTCCGACAGCCGATGGTGTAAACTAATGGTCCAGAATATTTGACATTCGAATAAAAGACAGGGTGGATTGAACAAGTGAGGGAGTTGATAGCGAACTGTTCAATAAAGATCTCTGACTTAGAAGTGGGGACAACACAAGGCAGAAAAAAATCCCCCAAAACAAAAAAAAAAAACGCAAGAAAAAAGAGTCATGGAGGATTATAAGCGAAGTTGGCGAGAGGAGGTCAATGCAAAGAAGAATTCTGGTAGTCTGGGTAATAAAGAAAAGCTTGGTTTTGAAGAATGCATTGATGGAACCTTGGGGGAAACGGGGGTGGGGGGAGGGGGTTGTTACTGCTGTTTATGCTGAGGTCGCGGAACACTTTCTATTAAAATGTCTAAAAAATCAATCAGAATAAGATACACTGTGAGTATAATGGCACAGTGGAATGGGACAATGAGGGATGTGTTGGTACTGGGGTGACACAAAGGAGAGGCTTAGTACGCTAATCGGGGAGATTGGGAATAATGGGCACGTGATGCCATCAAACAGTTAGTTTCCGGTGTTTGGAGGAAAGGAGAGCCGTGGGGATAGGAAGGCAGTTTTGAGCACCGGGTTAATCAAGGCCTTCTCACCTGAAAACCAGGACAAATCAGCGGTCGGTCAAAGTGTTATTATTATTATTATTATGACAATAGCCGTAAATTCCGGGGCGGGTCTGGAGGATATGTCACCCCTTCAATATTTTCTCAGACAAGGAAAGGACTTCGTCGGGCAGTTGTTGGGCATTGTACTGCATAACTATCAACCAGGAAACATAACACACTTGCTCAACATAGCTGTAACTAACATATAACTGCCCGAAGCAAATTTTTGTTAATGCCCGATAATCGCTTTTTTTCCAACTTGTGACTGCCCAGTTGAACAAATGCCACAGCCTTGATGATACATCCCACTGCTGTGTCAAATATGATTTACGATGCCCAACAGCCAGGGAACTCCCTATTACACACTAAAATCAGCAAATTAGGAATTTTCAGGGGATAGCGACCCGTGGGACCCGTGGGTGTTTTAAAAAAAATCACGTTGAATGGAAATACTTCCAGAAACCAAATACATGCAACGGTCTTTGAAGGCATTTTATGACAGCATCACATTGCTCCATGTTTCAGTCTTTGTAAAAATGTCACTATGATCATCAGTTCTGGAAAAAGAAACCGTATGGTAAACTAATGTTCTAGAGTATCTGGAATTCTAAATCCTACTTAAGAGGACAATAATAATAAATCTTCGGCCTTCCGCTAATTTGTCGAGGTCCTCTAACGAGGAGGCCTACATTAACACAGTGCCCCGCTGAGGAATTCCTCCCACCTCTCTCTCCTATTATATCCCAGCATTCTGTCAAAACTGTTTCATAATTCCCCCACTGGCGCCTTCTCGATTTCCCCAACTACAACATTGACCCTTTCACTCATGTCATTCATCATCCACCTGTCCTTCATATTTTCAGCCCATTTTTCCATTAGTTTCCCAAGGCGTCTTGTTCTAATAGGCAAATATTGGGGCATTCTAAAATGAAATGTTCCAGGGTCTCCGTTACACCTAAGTACACATTTAGCACACTCTTTCCTCGCCTTTCCCGATTCTCCCCCTCAACTCAAGTGACTTGGATTTCACTTTGAACAACAATGCCCCCCCCCCCCCCACGATCCATCCAGGTACTCCTCAAAAGCTGGCGCATCCTTTTTATATAACCCGTCTAAAGAATTCTTGGTCGTAATTCCAGCTCGCCAGTTTCTATTACAACCCACAAGCACCCTTTCCTTATAAAGCTCCCCCCCCCTTCTACAGTCCCCTTCCAGATACTCAGTCTCTATTGAGTAGTTCCCCATTAGCTCCATCGCCTGCTTTATCCATCCTATCAGTCTGAATGTTATAGTTCCATACATGGTTAAACGTCATTTTTCACCATCTGCTGTTGGGGAGGTTTACCAGGTAATTTTGGTAGCATAATTTTTCCATATCTATTCTATCTTTTATTTATTATTCATCCACCCGAATTCCCCTCTGACCTTTACAGTGCGGCTGCGTTTCTTGATCCGGTTATCCACCGACCCGCATCATTTTGTAAAATTTCCAAGTTCTTCACTACCATTTAGTTTAGAGGGATCACATCTGTTCCATATGTTATACTTGGTAAACCCACCCTCTCCCAAATAGTTTTTCCGACGAACACTTTGTTGAAGCTATTTCTTCCCAGAAGTTTTAACTGATTGAGTATTCTTTTCAACTTTATCTTGGGTTTATCTGTATGTTTTCTTTATATGTCTCTACCTGAAACACATCGATTCACCCCAAGTATTCATATTCGCCCATTTCTCCAACTGTGATATCACCGATGAAGAATTTACCCACCCTCCACCTTCGCGACTCATTTACCTTACAGCCCACAGGTATTATCTTGCTTTTCTTTCGTTAAGTTCAAGTCGTCATTCATCCCCTACTTCCCTACTGTGGTTAAACGTTTTTGTAGTCTCTCTTGACTCTCGGCTAATAAAACCATGTCGTCAGGAAAGAAAAGCCCTGGGATTTTTGTCTCTCCGACGTTTACCCCCTCTGACCTTGCAATCAACTGATCTCCTAAATCTTTTATGTACAATGCAAACAGAATCGGTGACAAGATACACCCCTACGTAAGGCCTATCTCCACTGGGACCTTCTTCGTTGTGATGTTTCCCAGGTTACGGACATCCTGTACATCTTTGTAAATGCTTTCATGATTCCAACAAAACATTCCCTCCGAATGCAAGGCCCTCACGTTTTTTGCCACATTTCTTCCATCCCTCCATACTTTGTCATATGTTTTCTTTCACACCAAGAAAGGCCATAAACATCTTCTTCTTACTGACTTACCTTGATTCTGTCAGTTGGATAGTGTAAACAAGTGGCAGTCTCCCTTCACGGAACCCATTCTGAATTTCCCCCAGGAATCCTCTTTCTTCAACAATCTCCACAAGCCTTCCATACAGAACCTTGCAGAAAACCTTCCCAATATTGCTGCGAACAGATAACCCTCTGTAATTTTCTAAAACGCCCCTATCTCCTTTCTTGTATATGAATGTTACCCTGCTTTCCTTCCACTTTGTAAGGACCTCTTACTTTGTCATGACCATATTAAATAGTGCTGTAAGATGTCCGTATAATGGATTCCATCCTCTTTTTAAAAACTCGTTGGGAATTTCTCCAGTGATTGATTCCTTGCCATTCGTTAACTTGGTGATTGCATTTCGTATTTCTCCCACCCAATTTCCCTGCATACTGAGTCAGATGAATTTCCTGCACTCTCCATCAAACATTCTGGAGGGACTCCTTCCCCCATCTTCTGCCATTTACCCTCTCCCAATGCTTGATCATTTCTACTGCTACACTTTCCGGGCATTAGTACTTTTCCCATCCACATTAAAATACTCTGTGTGGTATTGCCTTTCCTGGTTTTATTTATCTATTTCCAGAATGTATTGGAACTTTACCCCCTGTTTTTTCTTATTGTTTTTATGAGATTACTATTCTTTAACTTTCCTATTTTTGTCCTTGGTTATATTAACTTTTGTTTTTGTCTCCTCCTATACCTCTTTCGTACTTTTAGTGTCTGTATCATTTATCCCCTTGACCCTTGAGATTTCTTCATCTTGTAAACGCAGCACATTTTTCTTTCTCTTGTTTATTGCGTATTTGAGCTCATTATTTACTCTATATCCCAATTCATCAGTCGTTACTCTGATTCTCCCAAGGCTTTCCCTCCCAGAATCTTTTAGACTTCGTACGATTAAGTCGGACACCTTCTAAACGTTATTTCTGGTCGACACATTTTCTAACTTTAATTTTTACTTCTACTCAATGTGCCCCCATTCTGCTTCTTTTCTCAGCTTCCAAATGTCCTTAACCCTTTACCTAACATGGAAAGCAGTCGACACTTGCAAAAAAATTCTTGAATAACTAATTTTTTTCATTTTTTGTTTCAAAAACATAGGTTATGACCCCTCACTGGAACGAGCTCCAGACAAAAAATGAATATTAATTGGCGATTTATGAGAATAGCGCTGACCGGTTTTGGCAGTTACTTTGGGTAAAGGGTTGGAGACCGCTCCTTTTTTGCTATTCTATTGACCGTAACCCATACTGTTATCAGATTGTGATCACTATTTAACTCAGAATTTCCTTCGTCGTCTATTTCCATGTCTATGACCTCCCTCCATAGCTCTGCGTCAGTGAGTACATAGTCTATTATTGTCTTTCTATCGTTCCTAAGAGTTTTCTCCCATTAGCATTGATTTCCTTATCCCCCACCCACTATATACACCCTCCCATCCTTTCCCAATGTGACCATTACAATCGCCCATTAATCCAACATGGAACCCCCTATTTTCCTGTTCTGTAACATTGGATCTGGGTGTTGCATACATTCCATCATTTCACTCAGGCTTGTTCCCTTCAACTGCTAAATATACAACCCCAACTGCGGCACTTCTGTTTTTCATCTTGATTTTTGCCCATATTATTTCACTTTCTACTTGTTGTATTTACTTTTGATAAGTCTGTGATTTTTATAGGGCTAACTCCTCTTTGACATACATATCTACACCCCTCCTCTTTTCTTGCCTTCTGGCCGCCTCACGCCAATCCACACATACTCCTTGATCTGGTCAGTCCTTTCACCCTCTCTAAACCAAATCATGGTTCTCGTCTTCCAGCAAGGTCGTAATTTCTCCCACTTCACTACGGAGACCCTGACCATTGCTGTACCCTATTTTGAAAACGTCTGATTTATCAGAGGTTCCCAAAATGGCATCCCATACAGTCTCTTCAAATGCAAATATTCCGTAACTTAGCTAACTAGCCCATAACATGTGCAATAATGTGAATCTGTGGAGCGGAACCTTAAGAGAAAAGAAGAGTGATCTCCCCTTGGATATCACTAGGGCAAAAGAATCTGAAGTCTATCCTGAGTTGAATTAACAAAAACCACGAGTCTCTATTTTGAACTTGCAAAAAGATACTGAATGGCCATTGTGACTACCGAATAGCTTTTGCGAGCAGTTTTTGCCTGATTTTCACAACCACACCACACCTTCTCAACCTCCACATTTCCCGGAGCCCCTGGATATAGCATTTTCATCATTACCACCAGCCCCATTGACTCCCCATGACCTGTCAATAGCACTGCTAAATACAATCAAAATGTAAAACAATAAGCATTAAAAACCATTGTTTTGGGGTGGGGTATTGATCTCTAGATTTAAAAGGGCAAGCAGTTTAGCGGATGGATGACACAAGGACATGACACCAATGACCAAAATGAAAAAGTAGACACCGTGACTGCAGTTCTGTGATGAATAATAACAACCAGGCAGCTCATAAGTGCATACAGTACGTGGAGAGTGTATTATCACTAAATCACCCGCAGAGTGGAGATTCCACCCAAGCAATAATGGCCAGTTTGTTACAAAGCATAACCAGCACAAGCAAAGTTTCAGCCAATGGACCTCCGAGTTAAAACCGGAGGTCCATTGGCTAAAACATTGCTTTTGTTTTTGTCGATATGTACAAAATTTGAAAGTTTTTGCTTGGGTGATAACACCACTCCGCGGGTGATTTAGTTACAATCCACTCTCCTCGTACTGTATATCTATCATGAATACAAAGCTCAGCGTTTAGAAAGGACAGTGCTCTATCTTAATGTGTTTTCGAAATTGGACGTAAATTCAAAAAGTGGCGAAATAAGGCTACATCAACAAATTTCTCAAAAATTTCACTTATTTCCTTCCATTTGTGATGTGATATCACTTGATGAATGTTAACTAATACTAACAATTGCACACAAACCACAAATAGTAAAAATTCTTTTTGAAAAATGGTGTATTTAGAACTCAAACAGAAATAAAGAACTTCCTGGCTTGAGAGTTGACACTGACAGGAAAATGCTCTTTAGGTTACACTCCACGGTTTTCCTGGCATTTCCAAAAATTACATGCCATATACTCTCTTCAAATGCTAATATTCTGGAACTTAGTTGTCTATCCCATAAAATGTATTACATTTCCCAAATCTACAAAAAACATATAACACTATATGGCTAAGTAGAAATAAACAAACAGAATGTGGGTGTAACAATTGATTGTCAAAGCCAAGACTTCAAACTGCAAAATTGCTGAAAAACCTCTGAAACCCGTCATTTACAGCCACCCAGAAGCTCAAATACAGAATTTTCCCAATATCCCCACTCACCTAACCCTGGAGCATAAATATTTTACACCCTGTTTCTAAAATGTGAGAATTTTTTTTCATGTTTCTGTATATTTTTTTAGTTAAAAACCCGCGTAAAAATAAAATTTTAAAAATAGCCAATTTTCCAAAGCCACTGTTTTCGATAATTCATCTGGTAATTTACCTCTATGCGTAAGACTACAACTTTGGGACCAAAACTTCAAATTGTCTTGTCCAACAAATAACCTAATTTAATCATATATCTGATACTAAAAATATATCTCCAATTTATAGGGTATTAGTTTCAACATATGCCCTACGTTTAGAATTTCCCCCTGTGCAATAGTACGAAACTGTAGAGCGGAACCTGGGGCGTTAACTGAGGTGTTATTCCCGTCCCTTTGTAGGACTCTCCCTTTTACAACCTTTTTTTCACATTTGCCCTCCCCATATTATTTTTGCATTCAAACTTTCCCCCACCCATTCTGCCTTAAGATAAGATAAGATTTATTTAGCAAATACACCAGAATAAACGCAGATTGCTACACACAGAATCAACATAAACAGAATCATAAAACACACATAAATCATATTGCAGATATGTCCCTCTTGTGGGGGAAGAGCTGGACTATGTTACAAAGAACATTGCACGGCACTGGATTATCATTAGTCATTGTTACTTTAAATTTGTCCATTGTATCCATTAGAGGAAAGTCAATTTTTTCGTCAGAAATTGCGCGAAATAATTTTTCTCTCAATGGTGCATAAAGCGGACATTCCATTATGAAATGCCATTCCGATTCCACCTCCCCCATTGTACAAGCTTCGCATATTCTGTGTTTGATAGGACGAGGAGGTTGTAAATGCCTTCCACGGTCGATCCACAGTTTATGGTTGCTGATGCGTAATCGCGTAAAATTGTTTCTAGCTTCAATGGAAGAAGTGTGAATGAGATACGGTTCCATTTGATAATCTACTTTGAATAGTCGAAAAGTCCTAAGTTTGTTTTTTCCTATACTCTTATTATTATCATTGTGTATATCTTCTTTACATAATTTAATGTGGTCCGATTCAGGTTTGGACTTTAGAAGATTAATTTTACTTTTGGAAATTTCAGTTTCATTCAAATTGTTAAATCCAAGTCCTTTAAGTTTTTCACTTATTGAGTCAGTAAGTTTACATTTCTTAGCTTCCACAAAAAGCATCATTTAGAATGGTACCCGAGGAAGTAGTAAGCAATTTACCAGTATAATTTGTGAATCGTACTAAAGCATCTAATGTTCTTGGATACCGGCCTAGCTCCGCGCGTACCGCAAGGTTGGAGGAATGTTTACCCACATTTAAGATCAGTTTTCAGAACTTGATATGAACCCTTTCACTCGGTGCAGTATCTCTGTTCCTCATATTCAGCTCCGTCGACCATATTTCACTGCCGTATACTAATATAGGCTTATTTAGTTTATCAAACAGCATAGAAAAGACAACCACGGTTGGTGTGTATTTCTTTTTGAACGAGCTGCGTAAACTGTACAGAGCCTTCAGCCCCTTAAGACTAAGTTCAGACTGTGCATGTTTCAGGGCGCCATTTTCCGAAAGGGTTAACCCTTGGTATGTGTATTTTGAGGTACATTCCAGTTCTTTACCATCTATTGAAAAGCTTGGGATATTCCTCATTTTTCTGGCCTTAAAAATCATATATTTCGTCTTGTCTATGTTTTTTAACAAGTTGTTTTGCTTTCTATACGCTTCTAGAATATTCAGACAGTTTTGTAGTCCCCTTTGTGAGTCTGAGGTCAGCACTAAGTCATCCGCAAATAGTAAGTGATTCAGTTAACGATTGTTCAAGTTGATTGGATCACAGTCTTTATCAAAAAGCCCACTGATGTCATCTATATTTTAAACAAAGTAGGCGAAATGGTACATCCCTATCTCACGCCAATTGTCGACAACAGGGTTGGTCCAATACCCCGATTTGTTTTTATGCAGTAGTAACTTGGTCGATAGAGCGATTCTATTATTTGTGAAACAGGTCCCGTGCCTCCGATTCTTTTTATTTTTTCAAAACGTATTGATCGATCCACAGTGTCGAACGCTTTCTTAAAGTCCCCAAACACAGCGTATAAGGGTTTCTTTAGCTCCTTATATTTGTTGATTGCAGACCTGAGAACAAACACACTGTCGATCGTATTACGTTTTTCTCGAACTCCAGTTGATTTTCACTAATTAAGTTATTATCTTCTAAAAAATCATTACTTCTGCGGTTTATAATTTTGCTGAACAGCTTCCCCAATGTACAGCTCATGGCGATGACCCTCTAATTGTCAGGATTATATCTGTCTCCTTTTTTATATATTGTTGTGATAGTAGATTCACTTCAGCTAAGAGGATAATGGTGTGAGTCTAATATTTGGTTGAACAATTTAACAATATCGTCAATCATGGAAGTTACCAGAATCTTCAGCATTTCATTTGACACCTGATCTGCACCAGGAGTCTGTTTGTTTTTCAGTTGCCGGAGAGCAGTATTTATCTCTTCTGCGGTTATATTTCCATTATTTAAAGGGTCTTTCAAATTAATGTTTGATTTTGTAAGATGATTTTTCTCAGTTGTGACCTCTTTACAAAACAATTTTTTGAAGAAATTGACCGTTGTGTCGGGGTCAAGGTCATTTGAAGGCGCTTCTTTTGATCTAAGACGGTTTACTATTTTCCAATAAGACTTGGGGTTCGAGGATTCTAATGTGTCGAGCTGATTGCACATGTTTTTGTAAAACAGTCTGGATTTGCGTTTTGTTTCTTCTTTGTACGTCTTCTTTGCGGTGAAAAAATTTGTTAAAGATTTGTCACTAGGTCTTCTTTTCATAGCATTAACAATTGTGCTCATTTTTTTGTTTAATGAATTTGCAGGTTGAGTCAAACCACTTGCGCTTAGGTTTTTGTTTACCTTTACAATTTGGTATCAACCTACAAGATTCTTATTAACTGAATTTATTACACCTGTTAAGTCGTGGACTGCATCTTCTGTGCCATCCCTTATAACTGAGTAAGTCTTCATCTTGAAGATTTGAATTTTACACTGTATTTCAGGACTATTTAGTGATTCTATTGCTTTATGTTCGCTGTCCTTTGTCCATTTCAAAGTAAATTTCGGATTCGTATAAGTGTATAATATAGTCTTTTTGTCCCTATCTGTCATTTTAAATTCAATGTGTAACGCTAACTGGCTACGGTCCGAATACTCATTTGGATATTTAACACAAAAATATTTTACTTCCGAGAGATATCGATCAGATATCACGACGTAATCCACTATGCTCGCACCATTATACTGATAGCTTGTGAAGTTTCCCAAACTGTCCCCCGGACAAGCCGTCCCCGGGCCTTATGACAAAAAGGCCCCACTACCTGCAGTTAGTAGGACTCTCCCTTTTTCTACCTTTTTTACATTTGCCCTCCCCATATTATTTTTGCATTCAAACTTTCCTACCCACTCTGCCTTATGACAAAAAAGGCTGCACTAACTGCAGCACGTTCCTACCCAATGCCTCTGTACCCCTTGGACTTAGATGGAGACCATCCCTGACATACAACTCCCACCTACCCCAGAAAGTCCCCAGTTAGCGATAAAGGGTATCCCAAGGTCCAAGCAGTACTTCTCTAATTCCTCGTTTACCCCAATAATTCTAGAATTGCGCTCACCACCCGCACTCATCACTGGAAGAGGCCCCGACACCACTACAGTTTCATTCCTGCTATGCAGCTTCCTCGTATGCATCTATAAACTGAACTGACCTCTTTTCCCTGATATTGTTTGTAACCACATGTACCACCACCACTGGATCTGCCCCTGAGCCCTTAACCCTTTGCCCAACGTAACGGCCAAAAACCGGCCAGCGCTATTCACAAAAAAACGCCAATTAATTTTCATTATTTTTTCATTTTTTGCCTCAAAAACATAGGTTTTGACACCTCTTTGGAACGAGCTCGTTCCGCTCGTTCCACTGAGGGTTCATTTATTCTGTTACAGTTTATTGAGGTGTGGCATAGGCACTCTTCGACCATATTGAAAAGCAGATTTCCACTATTCTCTAATAAAAGATTCTTAATCCTAAATGGTTTGTTTTGTTTTCTTTCAGGCAAGCTGCGTTTACATCATAAGCGAACAATATGTTTGGGAGAAGAATGTCCGATGGGTGGATGAATGATTTTGGGGACGTAATTGAGGAGTACAAGTCAAAGAAAGTAACAGCAGAACTTGTAAATCATCAAACATATCCATGCTCAACAGTACATGGACTGAACATTGCAAACAGTGCACATAACAACACACGAAGTATGATTGAAACGCGGAGCAACATTAAAGCAAGTGCTTTTGCAAAGACAAATTCCATGTCCAAAAAGACCTTTCTATTCCAAGACGAAAAGTCTAAAGAATATGATATGAATGAACTAACTCCGGATGTTTTAGGAGCGTTTCTTCTTCAGAAAAGGCTTCAGAAGACTAAAAATAGAAGATTTGTTCACCACTCGGCCCAATCAGAGGCCACAATACATGCGGTAATGGATGATAGTAAAGCAACGGAGACTGGCAAACACAAAAATGAACAAAATGACCTTGTAATACGGACAACTGTTACACAGCTGACAATACCACGAGATACATCAATTAACATCAATGAGTTATGCAACAGGGATGACGCAAAATCGTTTATTGCAGCCAGTATAGATCAAATGGCGCCTAAAACTCCACCGGACACTTCACTGGAGCTCTGTGGGGACTCCGCGGCTGAATGTTACCAAGACGATAGACCAATAAACGTCGCCCAGGGAGAGACCAAATCAGACACCAACAAGGCCTTAGGTATGACAATAAGTGACATAAAAACCGATGCTGGTGTGTTTTGCTGCTCTTCAGAAATAGTAAACTCCCACTTTAACACTGCAATGGAGATCAACGGGGACACCGTGTCTGAATGTCACAAAGACTGTAGCACGATAATAGGTGCTGAGGGAAAGAACAAAGAAGACGGCCAGAAGACTTTAGAAACGGTGAAAGGTGACAAAAATGCAAATTCCGATGTATTTTGCTACTGTTTAGAAACAGGAAACTCTCAGTGCGATACGTCAGAAAAGATCACCGGGGACCCCGTGTCTGAATGTCGCCAAGACGGTAGCTCGATGAAAAACGCCCAGGGAGAGATCACAGAAGACAGCAACGAAGCATTAGATACCAAAAACAGGGACATGAATACAGAGACTGGTGTGTTTTGGAACCCATCACAAATAGAAAGTAACACTCAATTCGTATTAAAAAACATCCACGAACCTTTTTTACCAATAGAAGCAAACAGGCTTTTCAGAAACGCGCTTGCATTTAGAGACAACGCGAGAGTGACACATTGTGTGAACCGGAAGTTTCAAGAAGTTGCTGAACGAAACAAGGAACGTTCAAGACATAGACAGAGAAAATCCTTTTCTGATCTATGTTTGATTGACAATAAACTATTCAATAACGCATTAAACTCCAAACGCCCAATGGTCACCAGAACCGTCCAACGGTCTATGGAAATGTCTCGTTCATCTGAAACGAACACAAATCAAAATTCATCGAGTGCTTTAAAGGTTCTTGACAGTGGACCGTGTAACGAGGAAAAACATTTACTATGGTCAGTGGACCGTGTAACGAGGAAAAGCATTTACTATGGTCGTGTAGAAAGTAAAGATTTGAGTTGTGTAGACGATGTGCGAAACTTCACACTGACATCATCCAGAGATAGTATGGATGAACGATGCATATCTGAAGACACAGGCTGCAGTTACTTTAGTTTCTTTTTGAAAACCGACGAATAATGCTGCCAAAATATGTATGAACTGCGATTCGAGTATTTAGTCAATTTATGAACCATGTGCAATAGGGAATGTGTTATGCGCGTGCACAAGTATTGCTGAAGGCGAAAGGAAAGTCGCCATATCTGTTATTTTTCCCAAAGAAGATTAAAATTGACAAAGGACGAGATGGAAAAGACACTTTGCACGGCATAAGGTTGTTGGAGAAAATCACAGGGCAAGCATTGTAACAAAGGATGAAATATGTTTCTTCCCAGTCTGCATGTCAGTACAGTTTCACAACTTTTCAATAAAACCATACACATATGGGTATTAAGCTGGATGGAAGGGGTCTCCCGTAATCTGGAGCCTGTCACATGCATGCTCTAATGGGTAGAAGTCGAGCGAGCATGCTAACAAGAACATCCATTGCATTTCTTCCCCCTCCTCTTAATAGGTCAACAATTTGGCTCAATGGGCCTGGCATTATCATTCATTAGAATGAAGTCAGTCCTTACTACCCTTACATAAATCGCCCCAAAAGTTCTAGAATTGCATTTCTGTTCAATTTTACATTCTCATTCTGGATAAAACAGGGGTCTGTGTCGTCAGCCAAACTGACACCACCCCACAACATTACTGAGCCTCAGCCATACCGGTCATCCTCTGCCACACTGACATCAGTCAATCTCTCATCTGCCCTTCTGAATCTTGGGTGCATCTATCCAGAAAGTCTAGATGGAATCTGGTCTCAATAAGTCTTTCAGTTAAGAGATCTCTGCACCACTCAACCCCGTTGAAAATTTGTATTTGAAGTTCTCTTCAACACAAATCGAAATTCCTTCCGTCGCCAAACTTGTACGATAGCGCAACGAATTGGACCTCGACATCCCATTGGTAGATAGTTAAAAATAAAATTAGCGTTTCTGGTTTTTTTCAGTGACAAATGTAGCAACCAATGGGAAGTCTACTCATTGTCTACAGTCGCGTCCGACCTAAAAACAGTGACAACGTCCCCGCAATATATCCGACCCGTTTGATCGGTAAAAAGATTTTAATTGGCCATGTGGTATACCAACGAAAAGTTTAATTTCTTAACTGTTGGATGACATCAATATCTCGACTACAAATTCACGCGTTTCGTTTTTCGGTGAGTTTGAATAAGGCAGGTAGATACATCTCAAGCCAGCGAGTTCAGTACCCTGTCCCTCTTTTAATATTTGACCATGGGAAAGTACCTAATTTGTCAAAAAAAAACTTCAAATACACCATTTTGCACGATCTTTAGCACATGTGGAATGCATGTTGAAGAAGTCAGTCCGTAGTTTAGTGTTCTCGTCCTCTAGATCATTCCATTGTGCTTTCAAGTCTAGCACGAGCACCACTTTAGTTCTATTTCAATCGACGTGCATGCGCAGTCAACCTGACTTGCGTCTCATATTTATATTATTCTGCAGATGATAACTATTTTATTGTTAAATAAAAGTATTTCTGGTTGATATAATTGAACTCTTATTTGACAAATAGAAGATTGTTTTTCTTGAGGATGGTGTATATAATAAAACAGTTATGGACTTTTGTGGTGGTAAATATGATGTGATATGAACCAAAAAACATATATTGACTTCTGCTGACGCCTCGGTCAATATAAGTTTTTTAGGCCCGTTGCGTTCACGTGGTCCTTATTACATCATATTCACCACAAAAGTCCATAATTGTATATTATGAGTCAACTGTCAGTTGATATAACACAATTATACTATATCTATTAAATTCTTTTCTGTAACTGATCAACGTAATTTCCCTCGGAAGGCCGTTGTATACAACGCGGGTTAATTGAACAATGCAACAAAGATGTGTTTATTAACTGTTAGATTGTAAGAATTTGTTTAGGTCTTTACCTTGTTACAATGTATGGATGAGTGCCTATAGTCACCCTCCCATAAACTGTAAAACAGTAAATCCAGGCAGACTTAATAATTTCACTTCAAAGATAACATGGAACAGATCAAGTTCACAAATTCGAAACCTTTATTTTGCGGTACCTGCAGAAAAGCTCATATATAGACCTCCAGCACTCGACCAGTTAAATCCAACACGAGATGTTCCCGCGAGAAGTAATGCCAGTGTGCAAAATTTAACGAGAACGCCCGTTTCGTTCTCGTGGTGGTTAAGCAAATTTAAATCTACGCAAACAGATGACTGGTTAGCCAAAAGTTGCATCTTGAATGGTAAATTCTGAGTAACTTAACTGGTAGAATGCTAAATTTTTTCTCAGCCTCAAGATGTGTTCACACATTTTTTGTCTTGATGCAATTAATGGGAGAGTGCTTTTTGGCACTCTCCCATAAATTGTAACAATGCCAATCAATGGAGATGAAGTAATTTTACCTCCAAGATAATATGAAAGACATCCACAGAATATGAAGCCTTTAGATTTAGGTACCTACAGTTCAGAATAAAGCCCAAATATGGGCTTCTGGCACTCTACGAGTTAACCAGCCTTTCTTGCCTTTATAGATTTTTCGACTTTTGCCTTGAGAGGCTGAATATATTTCGATTCCACGCAATATATCAGTACTTGTAATGATAAAAAAGCAGTTTCCCAAGAATTTTTATGTAGCCGAGTGTTCGGTTAGCCATCTCCAAACCACATGAACGGTCAGTCGATTAGAGTCATTTTTGAAATTTTGCATACTGAGTGCGGCGATTTACCGTTCTGTTGGAATAATGGGTCTTATAAAAAACACCTGGGAGTCAGGATGGCCTCAAGGTGGACAGCATATGTATCGACTGTTGGATAAACTTTTCTTTATACAATTACACTTGTACTGTGGCCGTGATATTGCTATAGATCCCGAAAGTGGCCTTTAAGTCCATTTACATGGAGACAAATTGTACGGGGTATATTTTTGTACCGGCATATATTTTTATACCAGGTATAAATCTGGGGGAGTCCCCCGCGTCCACATGTATTTTTAGATACTATGGGAATTTAGTGCATAGATAATCACTTCTCCTTCAAAGATGGATCGATTTGGTCTCCCAAGGACACGCTCTCTTCTCTATGCTCTATCGTTGGTACCACGAGAACCCGGACGTGTTGGAAGCTTCCCCTTTCCTGAGACTGGTAGGAAAATATTGTTCTGCATACATTGGGAGAAGACCGGTAATTGTGAAACTTCAGGACGAAGAGAACTTCATTCCAGAAAAGTTGCGAAGAACTGAGACCTTACATTTAACTAGTTGAAAATTAGGTGTGTGAACCAAAATAGGGCCAATAGTGTGACGCAAGCAAACAAAGCATTACGCTAAAATATAATGGGGTTTCTTTACATTCGCGTTAAGTTGCAACTTGTACCTGGTTTAAACGAACTTGCATCACCTCCCGGGGTGATGTAAGATATACGTGTTACAAATTAAATATACCCCGTACAAATCTGTTCACATAACAAAATTAACGTTCTAGCCACAAATTTATGTCGTCGTCAGGCAGACGACATTTGCAAACAAAATTCTTGAATAACTATTTTTTTCATTTTTGCGGTAAAAACGTAGGTTATGACCCCTCATTGAAACGAGCTCAGCAAGCTCGTTCCATGAGGGGTCGTAAGCTATGTTTTTGAGACAAAAATGAAAGAAAAGAAAATTAAAAGGTAATTTTTGTGAATAGCGGTTTTGGCCGTAACGTCTGGTAAAGGGTTAAAAACTAGGAATTAATTTCGGTGTTGCAGTGTCATGGAAGTAGGATGCCGCAGAGTCATAGGTAGCCATTTAACAACTGCGGAAATAGGGAAACACTAGAGAAAATCCTGTTCTCGCGAAATGCCATCCCAGAAATGTCACGACAACTTATTTGAGGAGAATGTGAGCTGTGTAAATTTATTGTTTATGGAGTTGACGTAAATCCAATTGAGGACTCCGCATTTTGAAGCACCAATCGTATGCAAACAATGGTCCTGAACTGGTTATAATTCGTGGGTGAAGAGGCACGTCAGACATCAGTTTTTTATCCGGTTTACCTTTTACCCAAACGTTGCGAGAAAAAAATGCGGAGAGCTCATCACAAAACCGCCATTAACATTTCATTATTGTTTTCCTGAAATACATAGCTTATGGCCCCTCAATGGAACGAGCTCAATGAGATCATTTCAATGAGGGATCATAAGGTATGTTTTTGAAGAAAAAATGAAAATTTTACTTATTTGAAAATTTATTTGGCAAGTGTCGTCTGCTGTTCTGGTTGGATAAAAGTAATTTGCGGATACATATATTTTATCACCATTATGTTTATTACGAAAATGTATCCGATTCGAGTTGTAGTTCTACGGCCATATTTCGAAGAATAAAAATATTGTCTTTAAAAAAAAGCGAGACGGTGATACATCATTTTGTACATAAACATAATGGTGGTTCAAAATTTAAATTTCAAACTGTTTGTAAATTGGATTTAAACCATCGTATTTATAAGGAATGACCGTTCGTTTCTGTCTATTTCTTGAGTTATGAACCCCAAAAAACAAAGGCCAAACTGTGTAAATGGGAGTATGTTTGGCCTTTGTTCTTTGGGGTTCATAACTCAAGAAGTAGACAAAAAAAACGATCATTCCTTATAATTAAACTTGAGGGGCAATAAATTTAAACACTCTGCATTGCGGAGTTAAAATAAAAACCGAGGTCGCATCATGCTTCCTTGTGATAACTGAATAAAAAGGCATAGTTTTCTAAAATTCTGTTTGAACTAACGATACATTTAACTGATACCTGTTCTTGTGTCATTTCAATTTTTATTGACTTATGAAATGCGTAAGTTAAAAGGAACGCCATAGCCAGAGGCCTCGACTACACAAAACTTCAATCTCCTTTTCCACTTGACGGGAGGGTGCTGTCATTCAAATCAACACTGAATTAAATTTAATTCTGATTTTGACCACATCCAGAGAAATTGAAAACACAGTTTGTAAATGTGGAGTTCGATATAAACCCAGATGACATGAAGTTGGTTGAACTTTCATTTTCTCAGAAAGAGTTCATTCGGGCTATTTGGAAATTGGAAAGTTTTGTTGGCGTGAGTTTCGTTTGTGAATTATTATGTCCGGCCATTGTTTACGTTTGATTTGGGTAAAACGATGAACACATACGATCATCTATTGCATATAAAGAAATTGGACATGGAATAAAAAGCATGATAAGGATTTCATTGTTTATTAAATTTTATTTTGAAAATCTTTTTAATATGACGAGATAAATATTAATTACTTTTCCTGTTGAAACAATATGAGCGTGCAGGGGTTCTTTTCCATCCACGCTGCTGTGCAACGTAATCGTTAAGACAGACATTGGGGGCGTGGTTTAGGGCGGGCCTAAATGCGTTTTTTTCGGTTCATTGTGTTAAAAAGAAAGAAATACTTTAGCCAATCATTTTGTGTGAAAATGCATGAACAGAATAAAGGTTTAATTATAATAAATAATTTTTTTTGAAATGCCTTTCAGATACTATAAAACGCTGGTCGTGTCGAAAGAAAATCTACGCGGAAGCTTTGAGAATTCTCGATACCCCGATATTAATGTGCATGTTTGGTCAACATTTAGATTCGAAAACACCAGGCACTGCAACTACCTGTTGTTTAAAATTAAATATGTGAGAGCAACTGCCAAGGTCTGTCGGTGACCGAGTGGTGTGAGTGGTTCAGAATAGTTTCGCGAGGCGGTTGGTACCGAAGGAAAGACCCTCGGCGTGAGTTCGCATCCCCGCCATGCCATTATAAATAAAACCAGCGTCCTTTCTGGATTATATGGCACCCGGGAATTTGAAAAAGAGAAGTTCTCGCTGATTTCCTTGCAGTGCAGTATGTAGAATTAAGTGATGTAATTACTTGATAAACTATAATAGTTCCACTAATTCAGAAACAGAAATTTATTAGAAGAGGTGATTTCATATTTTCATAATTATTATAACCCCCTTTTCACCCTTTTCAGTAGTGCGTTTTTTATTTTCATTTATTAAAACGTATTTTACTTGAGCTGTTGAGAAGCCTGAAATGTTCTATAATTAGTACTCTAAAGAAATTGTAACTGAGCACTCGAGTGTATACTGCAGTTGCAATACACACAATTTGTATCACCACAACAAAAACTGTGATGCATGTGACTTTAAGAACACAAAGGTATCAGTTAATAAACACTAGATTTGCAATTTGACACACACACATCACACGGATTAGGCTTAAGGAAAAATAGAAAAGATGCTTAAAACGCCACGTTAAGATTCATACCACGTATTCAATCTTGAGGCAGTATGCCTGTCGAAGTATCTAATTTTAAATTCTATCCCTTGACCCAACACAAGTGGAGTCGACGTTACCAGTATTGTCTTCCCGAAAGAATATTTTGTTTCTTTCAGGCCACGGCGTGCAATACCACTCTGAAAACTGATGTGCATATTTCTGTTATTGCATTGTTCGTTATTTTACCATGTTAGCCCTTCAAAACAGTGGGTGATACAAAACCGGGAGGGGCGCGGTGGCGCATTGGTTACGATATTGGGCTTCATTCCGAAAGGCCCACGGTTAGATCCCCACCAGGAGTAACTGCGTTGTGTCGTTGGGTAAGGCACTTAATCCCTATTGCCCACGTTGGGGTTACGTAGACGTTGTGTAACTGGGCACACTGCACATCGATGGGACACTTGTCTTCTATCAATCCTGATTCTGCTTGTGCGAAGTTACTACGTTGGAGAGTCTGACAGTTGCTCGCCGTTGCTCGGTGGTTCTCCCCGGGTACTCCTGCTTCCTCCACCTGTAAAACTGTCCGACACCAGGTGACCCTGGCTTCGAAAGCGTCGTTCAACTGCAGTAAAATGAAACAAAACAAACTAAACCGCGACGAGTTTTAAGATGGAACTCATTCGGAGAGTAATTTCGATCATGACGCGGGTGGGTGGGGTGGGATGGCACAGGTTCTTGTGAAGCCATACAAACGTAGTCTGAAGTCCATTTTCCTGTACGTGTCTTCTGTAGTGACGGGGATGGGGTGAAGGCGACAGTTGTAATTTCGTTTAACTCTTTACCCAACGTAGACGATATCAAAATATATTATTTCAAATATTTTGTTTAATTTTTCAAGCAATTGTACCAAAACAATATCATGCGATCCCTCACTGGAATGAGCTCGACGAGCTCGTTCCAATGGGCAGTCACATGATATGGTTCAGTTGAAAATTTTTGAAAAATAATGTTTATTCAGTTGCTCAATACATATATTACACGGCGGATGCGGCCGATTCGTTAGGTAAAGAGTTATTACTTTGAATTTTTTGTCTCAAAGACACACCTTATAATCCCTCATGGAACAAGCTCAATGCGCTCGTTTCAAAGATGGTCGTAAGCCATGTTTTAGAGACAAAAAATGATAAAAGAAAATTAGAATGGCGATTTTCTGGTGACAGCGCTCGTCAGTTTGTTGTGTGGGATGAAGGGTTAATGGTGAATTGGTTGCTCCTTTGGAATTTTTTTCTCATAAAGCATCGAATCAGTCGTCACCTACCACGAGTAGCAGGCGACTACACTAATTTCATTTTTTTTTAAAACATAGCGCGTGAAACCCCTTCTTGGAACAAGCTGGACGAGCTCGTCCCAACAGGGAGACATCTGCTATATATTATAAGCACAGGATGTTTAACCCTTTATCTACCATGAAAGGCGGACGACACTTGCAAAACAAATCTTGAATAACTAATTTTGTTCATTTTTTGTCTCACAAACATAGATTATGATCCCTCATTGCAACGAGGGGCCATAACCTATGTTTTTGAGATAAAAAATGAAAAATGAATGAAAATTATTTGGCGATTTTTGAGATTAGAGCTGGCCGGTTTTTGTCGTTACGTTGGGTAAAAGGTTAAAAATAACATATTTGAATAGTGATTTTAATGGATGGGGGTGGGCGAATTTTGATAATGCGTAAGGTGAAGGATTCACCTGATATCGTACCTTATTTGGACGCCAAAATTCTCGACAACCAAACCCATTGTGATGGATCAAAAATCAGTCTTTATTAGCTACTGTCCTTCCAATGGTGAGACATAACGATGGTTTGAAAGATAACAAGAGTTGTGTGTCTATAACCAGCAGTGCACAAAATCTACATTCTGTTTCGTTACCTGCTTGATTAAAACAATTAGGTTGCTGAAAAGTATACTGAATCCCCTTGGGAACCCAGTGAAGTGAACCAATGATTGTTACTGTGATGAACAATAACTGTTACTTGTGAAATACGACCCTGTCACCATTGTATGGTTGGAAGTCCTAAAAAATGTGCAACATGGGTATAAACGATTGATACCCATGATAAATCTACTGAATTGGTAGCACTTTAAGTCAAAGATGGGAGGGTGAGCAGTTCCAAACTGTTCTAAAAATTGCGCTTCATTATCACATGCAGGGAGGAAATGTGTTTTCGTTTTTATGTCCATAAATATATACAATGGAGCCCACTTAATTGAATCTCTCTTAATTGTATATCCCATAGAGTATACTCCTGTTAATTGAATAAATAAAGCTGCGATATATCAAGAAATTACCCTGACAACCACCAAAGTCCCCTTGTTTATAAATCGTTTTTGCCTCAGTAAATCAAATACTGGAATTTTATTTCAACCTAATATGTCTGGTTTCACAGAGCTCCTTGAGCTCTGTCAAACGAGATATGATAGAATAAAAGTTCAGTTTGTCTCTAAAATATAAAAAAAATGACTAATCCCTGTTAATTGAATACTCCTGTTAAGGGAATAATTTTTACTGGCAAAGTGGTTATTCAATTAACAGGGCTCCAGTGTATATGAATACTTTTTGTACGATCTTCCGAGGTTTCATGCGAAATATCTTGACACTATTCTGCATGATCAGATAACAGACATAGGTTACAACTAAAAGGGGATAGACTATGCTTTAATTTGACTTTCAAAATGTAATACATGTATGAATTAATTAAGAGTAATCGGATCAACGACATATTGGCAGTATTTTAACCCTTTACCTCACATGAAAAGCAGACGACACTTGCAAAAAAAATTCTTCAATAACTAATTTTTTTCAGTTTTTGTCTCAAAAACATAGGTTATGACCCCTCGTTGGAACGAGCTCGTTCCAACGAGGGGTCATAACCTATGTTTCTGAGACAAAAAATGAAAAAAATGACAATTAATTGGCGATTTTTGAGAATAGCGCTCGCTGGTTTTGGCCGTTACGTTGTGTAAAGGGTTAACCCTTTACCTCACACGACAAGAAGACACACATGCAAACAAAATTATTGAATAACCAATTTCTTTTCGTTTTTTTTGCGCCAAAAACAAAGCTTATGACCCAACATTGGAACGAGTTCACTGAGCTCGGTTCCAATGAGGGGCTATAAGCTGTGTTTTGGTGACGCAAAATGAAAAAGTAATGGAAATTGAACGATGAATCTTGTGAATGGCGCTGGCCGGTTTTGGTCGTTAGGTTGGGTAAAGGGTTAAAGTATGAGTGGTATTTACATTGCACCAAATAATTCGCTTATAACAGAATCAATCGTTCGGATTGAAGACCCCCTGTCTGATATAAAAACAGCTGGATGGTGTTCGCGCGCCGAACGCCCTAAAATCAGTTGGGCTGAAAATCAACCAAAATGAAATGGGTTGAGTGAATATGGACCCAATTTGGTTCATATTCACTCAATCCAGTTGATTTGGGTTGATTTTCAACACAACTGATTTCAGAGTCAAGGCGCGCGGGGCCTGTTGGCACTTTCCTATATATTTTAGCAAAGCAAATCCATAGAAACGAAATAATTTCAATTCAAAAGTAATGTGAAGCACATCCAGAGAATATGAAGCATTTTGGTTGTTTAACCTTCACTTCAGAATGAAAACAAATATGGACTTCCAACACTCAACCCGATAAGCAACTACATTCAGGCCAAATTGACCACCGAGAAAATAATAAAATAAATTTGATAAATTCGCGATAACACTCGAAATTCCCAGTCAGTTCCTTATATCTGTAACAATGATACCAATAGAAGTCAAGGAAACCGAAATGTAGCTCCAATTAATTTCTGAAGCACAGCCCCGAATGCTATGCAACAGGAATTCAAGAACATTTCAATGCTAATTCACAAATTCCAAATACTTTGAAGGCGTTGAATGAAAACAGTTTTTTTTTCAATTCAAAGACTTTCAAGGTTTTCAAGGACCAAAATGATTCCTATTTATGGACTTCCCAACGCTCACAAGGGGAAATCTTTCTACGTAACTGATTGAGATTGAAACGCTCAAGGAGAAAGCCATTTTTCCATACATCACAGATTAGTGGCGTTAGTTTATAATATTACACAAATCATCAGCAGGGGTTGTCTCCACCATTTTGAAAATGTGGCATCGGAGTTGGGAAATTCCAAACAACGTAAACTGTATCAAAGGCCCGAGTGTAAAGACAGAAACAAGCGACAGTAATGCACACCACCTTGGATTCGCGGACCAGTCGAATACCGGGTATATATAAGGGTTATCGAAGCTGTCGGTGCTACCACAGCAGTCGTACACGAGAGAAAATATGGCATACACAGCAGCCAGAATCCCTGGGTAAATACCATACAGTATCCTCACTGGAAACGCACTGAGGCTCATGTTCAGGATGACGTAGACTGTATTGAAAGGGTGTACGACTGCATTTTCTAATCCAATTGGATCGCCAGCTGTAAGTAAATATAATACGTCACTCAACACTAAGAAAGGTAAATGAACATTTTTGAGCATGCTTCCAGGTCTCTCAGATAACACTTTCAACTTTCTTTTGGCATCCAAAGTATATAGTTAACCCTTTTCACGACACAACAAAAAATAAGCATCCTTGACTTTGGTTCCACTCCACAGTTTTCCAGGCATTTCCAAAATGACTTTTCATGCACTCTCTTGAAATGAAAATATTCTGTAACTTAGTTATATAACCCATAACATGTAATTACATTTCCCAAATCCACAAAAAACATATAACACTATCTAAGTAGAAATAAACAATCTGAATGTGGGTGGAATAATTTATTATCAAAGGCAAGACTTCAACCTGTAAAATTGCATACAAAAATGCCGAAGCCAGTCATTTTGAGCCACCCAGCAGCCTCAAAAGTAGAATTTTCCCACCACCCCACCTACCTACCCCTGGAGTATAGCCAATTTTCGAAGCCCCTGTTTCCCATTATTCATCTGGTAATTTACTCCTTTGTATTAGACTTCCACTTTGGGACCAAAACTTCAAATTCTCTTGTCCAACAAATAGCCTAATGTAATCATATATCTGATACTAAAGATATATCTATATTTTACATGGCCTTAGTTTTAACATGTGCCCTATGTTTAGAATTTCACCCCTGTGCAATAGTGCGAAACTGTAGAGCGGAACCTTATATCCTCATGGAAATCAACTTTGGATAAAATTATCTCCCTTGAAATTACTGGATGCGCGAGGAATTATATGTCACGAGGCGCACACTGTTGATATAATGAAGAGGGCAAAGTTATAGAACATCAAATGATGATGAAAACGCTGGTTTCGCATTCTTAAAAGGGGTTCAAACAGATAACAAGAGGGCTGCACCGCAAAGCGCTATTAATGACCCAGACCGCAAACAAATTCTAAGTCGAAAGAGTGAAAAGGGGCCATAACTCTGGAAACAATATGTGGACGAAACTCAGGCTATGCAGGTATCATGCCCCCAAGAGGTTCTTTCACAACACCAAATATCATTCAAATCGGAGCAGCAGTGGCTGAGATACAAGGGAAAATGCGGGTACGGACGGACGGATGAACGGCCGAAAGGACGGGCGAACGGACGGATGGAGGTCTCCACTAGATACCTTTACAAGTCTGGGGCATAATAATAGTTAAACGTTCAAATTCATCGGGGAAAAATATCGTAAAAGGTCACCTTCTGTATTTTATACTACTGTACAATCTCAACTAACGTATAATGATCATCAGCGAATCAGTTCCCAACAGAATAACTGGTTTCAGAGATTGGATTATTAAAGGATTCTTTTTTATTGGGGGCTTAACGACACTTTCGACACCCAGGGTCACCTCTTGTTGGGCAGTTTTACGGGCGGAGGAAACCAGAGTATCTGGAGAGAACCTCTGAGCAGCGTTCAGCATCTATCAGACTCCGCACAAGCAGGGTTTGCATAGGTTGAAGACAAGTGCACCATCAACGTGCAGTACGTCATAGTACACAGCCTAAAGTGCCTTAAATAAGAACACAACGCAGTTATCCCTGGTGAGAATCGAACCGTTGACCTCTCGATTCCAACGCCGTAAAATAGGACCCTGTCACCAATGCTTGTGCTGTAAGTCCTCTAAGATGGGCAACAAGGGTATCAACGCTTGACTAAACTTGACTTTATCTTCATGTTATAGTCACGATTAGTCACTGTGTAGAAATATATGGCCTTAAACACCAATGTATATATGAACAATAAATAACCCTTTACCCAATCGGAATAGAAGACGCTTTACTCAAAAATATTTCTTGAACAACTGATTTTTTATCATTTGTGGTTTCAAAAATAAGGCTTATGACCCCTCGACGAGCTCGTTCCAATAAAGAGGCATAACATATGATTTTGAGACAAAAAGTTAAAATATAAAAATTTGAATGGCTATTTTTGTGAATAGCGCAGTTCGGTTCGTTTCCCATGCGCAGTTACATACCGTGTGTAACCGTGCGTCCTTAACCCTTTACCCAACGTAACGGCCAAAACCGGCCAGCGCTATTCTCAAAAATCGCCAATAAACCCTTTCCCTAACACGAAAGGCAGACGACACTTGCAAATAAAATTCTTGATTAACTAATTTTTTTCATTTTATGCGTCAAAAACACAGCTACGTTTTTGAGACAAAAAGTGGAAAAATATTGAAAATTCGATGGTGATTTTTATGAATAGCGCTGACCAGTTTTGGACGTTACGTTGGGGTAAATGGTTACTTTTCATTATTTCTTCCATTTTTTGTCTCAAAAATATAGGTTATGACCCCTCATTGGAACGAGCTCGACGAGCTGTTTTTGACGCAAAAAGATGAAAATAATTAGTTGTTCAAGAATTTTGTTTGCAAATGTCGTCTTTTTTTCATGATAGGTAAAGGGTTAATTAGTACACAATGTTCATTTTTTTTTGGTTTCCAAAACTCAAAACATAGTTGTTTCCCCTTGTTAGACTAAGCTGGGCGAGCTCGTTACAATAAGGGGGCAGCTGCTACATCTTGGAGCGAGAGGGGATGAAAATAACGCTTTTGAATAATGATTTTAGCGTTTGGCCACGGATAGCTGTTACTGATACGTCAAGAAAAGGGTTAGCGGAATTTCGTATCTTATCCAGGCGCCCAAATTCTTGACAAGCAAACCCTTTATAACGGGTCAATATCGGCATTTATTACACCCTATCGTTTCAATCTACAGTCATAACATATGGTCTGAAAGATAACTAGAGGGGTGTGTTTATGACTGTCTGCTGTTCAAAAAGGTCCACAATCTGTTTCTTTACTGCCCTGAATAAAAAAAGTTCGGTTATTGAAGACTATGCTGAATTTATTGCACTTTAAGTTGTAGATAGGAGTGTTTTTCAAACCTTTTTAAAAAAGAGTTGTACTTCATTTTTACATTGAATGAGGAAAAATGAGTTTTCGGTATTATTTTCACAAATATATATATATGAATACTTTATGTACAACTAGAGTGAATGACTAACTAAGAAAGGATATGAATGAAAGGAAAGCCAAAAGTGTTTGACAAAAAATAGTAAACTCAAGGGGGAGGAAAGCGATGATACCAGGGAGACAAAAGATAAAAAAAAACCCACGCACGCACGATCGCACACACGCGTGCGTACTTGGCACACACACGCAGATTTTAATCAAAACTGTAGTCTCATTTAGACAATAAGGAAAATCAGGGGGTCGAGTCGAGCAAAAATGAGCTTTGGAAATGGATGAAGTTTTTCTTAGTATTAGATTTGAGAGCGAAAGTACAGACGGTCAGTATCACATCGAATCACGAATATTCTAGCACCTCGGAAAGGTAGACGAGAGGCGACTGGCCAGTGGGGACGCATCAGAGTGAAGTGTTGGGGGTGGGGGTGGCTACACGTACTGGGGTGTGGGCAATATAAATATCACAAGAAGAGGTAACTGCAGAAGCCAGACACATAAAATGGGTTTTGAGGGAAAACGATTTTTAACCCCATGATCATTTTACAAAGGAGTAGCTTCAATACGATTTTGTGTGAAAATCACGTGAACTATAGTGGGTGTACCAATTATAACAAATGGAATGGACGTGATGTCTCTGAAACAAGGTTGTAAAGAGTTTGGAAACCGTGGAATGATGCAGGCAGATGAATCAGTTTGTCTATCAAAGTTGCAGCACCGGAAACAGTAAGGAACGAGCTTAGGGGAATCAGGCCTGGCATTTTCAGGAGAGCGATTTATTCGTTCGCCTTAAAAAAAATAAGGTAGGCGACAACTAGCCCTTCTGACCTTATAAAATAATGATAACCATAACAGCATATTCCTTAAATCCACATCTTTTTAGATCTTTGCTTTGTTAGTGGTCTCTGTAAGATAGCCGCACTTCACCTCCCACCCTCCTGGCCTTGCCGAGGCCCGGAGGTGTGGGAGAGGCTGTGTAGCCATCTCACAGAGACTACCTTGTTAGCAGCACCAAATAAAATGTACGAAGCCCACTTGGCAGAATTCATTAATTCATTAATAGTGAAACTTTATTTTGCGCAACTTTTAGCTTTTGTATGCTTGAGGAGAGCTAATCGCTCCCCTTGGCCATGCGAGGGGAACGACATTTAGCCCTCCTGCATTTTTGAGATTGCCAGGCCTGTGGAATGAGGATCCATAACAGGATAGATTTGGGAAAACAATGTGATAAATCTTTCCGATATTCGGTGATGCAAGGTGATATTTCAGAATAGAGAACTATTGAATTGAGATCCCAAATCTAGAAGGGGGCGGGGAGGGGGGGGGGGGTTCGCTGAAGGAAAAAAAATCACCAATATGGCCGGAATAGTGATATATATATATATCGAGAGAGAGAGAGAGAGAGAGAGAGAGAGAGAGAGAGAGAGAGAGAGAGAGAGAGGGGGGGGGGGGGGGGGGGACAGAGCTAAGAGATCTTTTGGTGGTTTGCGGAATAATAAAAAAACAATATTTGAGAGTACCTAGATGATACATTTTGGTTGAGGTTAGCATACTTCTGTTTGAATTGAGATGGAGGTCACAGGGCTAAGGGGAGAGGGGGTTGGGAAAGACGGTGAAATGGAGCAACAAATCTGAAGTTTGGTAGGAATGGTGATCGCGGAACAGAATATTTAAATTATCAGCCAAAGAGATAAAAAATAAACTGGGAGAGTAATTAGGTAAAGGTGGAGGATAAAGGATATGTGAGTAATTGCCTATACAAGGGAGGGGGGAGGGGTGGGGGGGGGGGGGAGTCAATATTCCCATTGGTGAAATTTACAAGCAGGAGGTAGAAACCCAGAAGCGCCAAACAAACGATACCAGAATGTCGCTGCTTTTCGCGTGCTTACTCACTTTGTGTTTGACGTTGTTAGACAAAACGTCACATTAAAACGTCACAATACATTTATATGGATACTTGAGATTTGATAACTTTTAGAAGTCATTTAATGTGTTCAGTTGAATTTGTTTGATTTATATCTCAGCTACAAGTGATAAATTGTTTACGAAAGTATACCTTTAAAAGGTAAGTGTATTTCAAATGTTCTACATCATTAAAACGTTTCTTTTCACGAAAGAGATAATTCAATGGGAGGAACACTTGGAACAAAGTGAAGTTCGCCAAATGACAAGCGACGCCAGAACAGAGGAGGCAACCCGGAAGCGGTGACGAATCATATCCTGGAGAGCTCCCCCCCCCCCACCACCACCCCAATTCAATGCAGTGAAATTGGAACTAATACGATTTTGTACTTAACAAGCCATTGTCACCACGATTCGAGAAGCAAAATATCTATATCACTACATATCGTCCCTTACGCGTATAAATGCATCCAAGCTCTCAGATCACCTGTCTAATTCTGTTCGGTATTCGACGCTGTTATGCGCTGTTTGTTTACCCACTTTTGTGGAAATTTGTACGCAGGTAACAGCTGGTGTAATGTAACGTACCTTTACGTACAATGATATACGGGTATTCTTTCCTGTTCCAGTTATAGATATACCAACCAATAAGTGTTAAATTCCCCTTGTAAACGTCAAGATATTAAGATTATTTGTGAGTACCCGGCGTAATCATAAAACTACGGATGTCTTTATTTCTAATCGTAATGTTATGGAACCTACTCGATGGTGGAGAGAGGGCGAGTACTGTATTCCGGAAGGTAGCCACAAACATCTTTGTGTGAGAGAGATAGGTGACTATGCGAGCATTCGGAGGGTGGAAGGGGGTTTAGAGGAGGAGGGGGGGGGGGGGTAAATATAAGCATTACGGAAAGAGGCAAGGAGCGAAACTACACGAATAAGCTAACTGTGAAGGGGAAGCGAATTCTTAATCAAATGAAACTTATAATTTATAGGGAGAAACAGCTTCAATAACGTTTTCGCGGGGAAGACCATTTGGGAAATGGTCGGTGTGCCAAGTATAACATGTGGTACGAAAGTGTTACCCCCAAACCGAACAGTAGTAAAGAGCTGGGAATCCCTAGGAAATCCTGCAGAACGATGCAGGCTGATGGATACCAGGTACCTATATTAACGACCAAATACGACCACCGCTATTCACTAAAAATGGTTATTCAAAGTTTATAATTTGTTTAGGTCTCAAAAACGTAGGTTATGTATTATACATCGAAGATTTATGTAGGAGAAGAATAGCGACGAGATGGTAGTATCTGGAGACCTGAAGATCCAAGGGTTATTTTTCGCCCATGATATAGCACTAGTGTCAGAAAGTAAAGAGGGGCTAGGGAAAATGCTGGGATTTGTTGAGTTATATGCACCATAAAAATTAACCCAAATCAACGGGGTTGTGTGAATATGAACCCGATTGTGTTCATATTCACTCAACCCAGTTGATTTGGATTGATTTTAACCCATCTGATTTTAGATTGTGGGAACAAACGGATCTCCAAATAAATTTCAAATTCAAAGTTATACCCGTGGGTTGTCATGTGGAACCTACTCGAAGGTGAACAGTGGGGAAGTTCTGAGTAGGTGTAAATTGAGAGTACCAAATCACTTGTACATGTACGTGTACAAAATACGTACACGATGCTTTCACCAACGTGGAATTCAGTGTTAAATCACACGCTTGTTCACAAAAACTGTTCAGTGATTTAGAATCCCTCATGTACAGTCAGTGACTCCTAGATCGCGCTTTTAGCGTTCAAATACTCGTGGTGAACGCATCGTGTGCGTGTGTTGTACATCTTCAGTTGTATCGTGTACGTGATTTTTGGTCTACGTTCGCATCGCAGATCAGACCCACCGATCCATCGTCGGCGAACGCGAGCGAAAGCATAAGATTCTGGTTCATCATCAAAAAACAGTTTGGGGAATTCTAAATCAGTGATTCTGAACTCTCAATTGCTTTGGTACAGATGATTTAGAACTCTCCCTCGTTTTTGAGGCGGGTGGGTTTTTTGATTGATATAAATATAGGGGAGAAAAAAAAATATAAATAAATAGTTATTTAGAAAAATAAATATATCAAATCGAATAGATAATAAAAAAAAAATACGTAAATCATGAGCGATTCTCAGATGATTAGAGCGAGGTTTCTTTTAAACATGCTGATGAGAGCATACGCAATCTGCGTGAACGAATAACTACGTCCCATCTTGTTAGAACGATGCGTCGGATGTCGGGATCATCTAGACTTCGATCACGAGGATCATTCGTGTCTGACGATGGAAAGGGAAGATATGGTCGTCATGTATTTCGAACCGGCGTTCGAACGCGTTAAATTCGACGATGTGATCACGTTTTGGAAGAGATTAGTCTTCTGTAAGAATCGAGACAGGCCCACAGATTCGGAAGAACTGAAATTGGCGCGTAGAAGTTTGACTTTAGAAGACAAGGGATGCATCAAGAAATTATTGCTGAACGAAGCATACGTCTAAGTTTTGTTTTTCGTTGATATAAAAATAAGGGAGAGTAGAAAATAAAAAAAAAATAAATACACACATAAATTTTTTATCTAATATTAGAAAGAAAAAACACCAAAAAAAATGAGAACCAGAAATAAATTGTATCCGACGTTAGTGGACGACGAGGACGAGAAGCCGAACGGCGTTTTGCCGACGGCGCCGTCGCTAGAAGAAAGAGAAAGAGGAGAGAGGTATCGCATCGATCAAATCAATATAATTCAAGAGTATCTGACTCGAGAGAGAGATTCTCGTCGTTCCCTCAAGAAGAAGTATTCGCGTTTCGTGAAATTCGTCAACGGGATCGACACGACACTCATCACGATTTCCATGGGTTTACACGCGGCCGGCATCGGATTGTTGTCGAACGCGCTCGCCATTCCGATCGTGTTGACCGTGGAAGGAGTGGCCCTCGCCACCGGATTGTTCAGCACGGTGGGAAACTTTTTGAGTAGGAAATTATATCTGAAGGCAAGGAAACACGACAAGATTCGCGTCTTGGCCGACTCCAAGATCGACACGATATCCGAAATGATCTCTATGGCGTTGAAAGACGGTAGGATATCGGACGGAGAATACTTCGCGATATTGAGCAAGAAAACGAAATACGATGCCATGAAAGAAGCCGTGAGAATCAAGACTCGTCAGATCATCAAGGAAGAGTTGAAGGATTCTCTCGTGGAAAAGGGTAGGAAAGAGGCCAGGGAGGAATTCAGTAAGATGATAGAACTCAAGGGCAGCGATTGAAAAAAAAAAAAAAAATATATATATATATATATAATAAGAACAGAATTTAAAAAAAAAAAAAAAATTTAATTCATATATAAAATAAAAAAAAAACGAAATTAATTTAAATTAACTCTTCAAAAAAAATGTATTGCGTAAAGTGTAAGAGAGTTACCGAGACGAGTAATTCTCGAGAAGTGCGAACTAAAAACGACAGACGGATGCTTCGCAGAATTTGCGACTTGTGTGGTTCTATCAAGACTCGATTCGTCAAACAAAAGAACGCGAGCAAAGGCAAAGGCATCATGAATAAAATGATCAACAATCTACCTTTCGAAATGCATCTGCCCGGTCACAGTTTCACGGGAGCAGGAACGAAATTGAACAAGAGACTCAACGCCGATCTGACACCCAAATCTTGGAGCAAACTCATGAATAGGGTGGACGCGGCCGCGTATGATCACGATCTGTACTACGCCGAACATCCCGACACCAAGACTCGCAACGACGTCTGCGACAAAAACATGTTGACGAGATTGAGAGGCATATCGAATCCGACCAGGAGAGAGAAGATGGAACGTTCGCTGGTCGGCAATCTGATCGGCGCGAAACGTCGATTCGGATGGGGCGTTCAAAAAAAAAAAGCGCATCTGAAAAAGAGAAGAAGAAGAAACGATTATTGACGAGCAAATTGGCCGAGGAGTTACACAAACCCATAGTGCATAAATTTCGAAAGAGAAGGGTGTTCGTGAAGGGTCTGGACGACATTTGGTCCGCCGACTTGGTGGACATGAGATCGTTTTTGAGGTGGAACGAGGGCATCAAATATCTATTGACGGTCATCGACGTGTTTTCCAAATACGGTTGGATCAGAGCTTTGAAGAATAAATCAGGACCTTGTGTCGCCGAGGCTCTGAAGAGCGTGTTCGACTCGTCCTCTCGAAAACCGAGTAAATTGTGGGTGGACAAGGGAAAGGAATTCTACAACAAGGACGTTCGTCGATTGGTAGACCTCTACTCGATCGAAAACGAAGAGAAAGCCAGCGTGGTGGAACGTTGGAATCGAACGATGAAGGAGAAGATGCACAGATATGTCACGGCGAATTCGACCAAGAAATACATATACGCTCTGAACGGTCTGGTGAAAGATTACAATGACACGCGACACAGATCGATCAAGATGACTCCCGCGGAAGCTAGCGATCCTCGAAACGAAAAACGGGTCTATGCGAATCTATATCCCGAGAGATCTAAGATCGGGAAGAAGAAGTCTAGAACGCCGAAATTTGCGGTCGGCGATCGAGTGAGAATCTATGCTTATAAGAAGCACTTCGAAAAGGGTTATACTCCTCGATGGACCTCGGAAATCTTCGTGATCATCAAAATATTTCACACCGATCCGTGACTTACGAAATCGAAGCTTTGGATGGAGAAGAGATCATCAGAAAG
This sequence comes from Pictodentalium vernedei, assembly GCA_031216915.1. NCBI lineage: Eukaryota > Metazoa > Mollusca > Scaphopoda > Dentaliida > Dentaliidae > Pictodentalium > Pictodentalium vernedei. Next base: position 769,011,686 of record CM062296.1, read on the forward strand.
TTTTACAAACAACAATTGCAGAAGACGAAGTTTTGATGAAGAACGCAAAAAAAAATTTTTTTTATTTACTCTCTTTGACATTTTCTTGTTTACTCACACATATATATATAAGAGAGAAAAAAAAATAAATAATAATAAAAAATAATTAAAAACTATTTTTTTTAGATAAAGAAAAGCAAATGAATTAATAAACAAAAAAAACCCTTAAAATCCTTTAAAATGACAAATATACTAGATATAGCACAAAGCAGAGTGAAAGATGTAAGTATTCAAGAATATGAGGTTCACGAATACAAACCGGTAACTGGAACGAGTTTGAACAATGCAGGAGAGATAAGAATCAACGTCGAAACTCAAGATCTATTCGTACATCCTAGCGAGAGTTACATAGTGGTGCAGGGATGTCTCACCAAGGAAGATGGGAGCGATTACGCCGACGACGACACGGTCACTCTTGCCAATAATGTCATCATGCATCTATTCAGTAACATAAAATACATGCTATCCGGACAAGAGATAGAATCTGTTTTTCATCCCGGTCAGGCCACCACGATGTTCGGACTCTTGACGTATCCTGACGATTTTTCGAAATCCAGAGGACTTAATCAGTTGTGGGTGAAAGACACCGTCAGCCCTGCTAGTGTCGGCGCCGCCACGATATTCGACTACGTCGTCAAGACGTCCAGACCTAAAGGAACGTTTTCATTCAGGATACCTTTGAAACACATCTTCGGATTCGCGGATGATTACAACAAGATCATGTACGGATACAAACACAATCTGACGTTGATTCGAAAATGAAACGATGATGCAATAGTGAAACTTGCCGCGACCGATGCGGGTAAGATAACTCTACACAAGATATCGTGGTATGTTCCGCACGTGGAGCCTACGACAGATGAGAAAACGCATCTCTACAAGATCATACAATCCAAGAGTAAATTACCAGTGGGATTTAGAATGAGACAGTGTGACACGGCTAGTATTCCTCCCTCCACGAATCACTTCGATTGGAGATTGACGGTGAAATCCGCTTCCGAGAGAAAACGTTTCATCGTGGTTGCGTTTCAGACCGATAGGGACGGGTCTCAGGAAAAGAATGCGTCGCTGTTCGATCACTGCAATTTGAGAAACATGCAAGTGTTTCTGAACGCCACGAGATATCCGGCAATCGTTTACAACGCATCGTTCGACAAGAATGATTTCTGCAGGCTGTACGGCAATGCCGCCGATTTTAGAAAGAAGTATCACGGTCTAGACGAATTGATGAGCAATCCCAACATATCTCCCGGCGAATACAAGTCAATGTATCCCATGTTCGTGTTCGACGTCAGTAAACAGAGCAAACGACTCAAGAGTAGCATGTTAGATATTCAGATCAAGATGCAATTCGATAGGAACGTGCCGAGAAAAACTGAAGCCTTCGCCCTGGTCCTGTCGGACAGAGAATTACAATTCGAATTGGACAGAAATAAGATGTCGATCATTCGATGAGAGACGAGTGTGTGAAAAAAAAAAATAAATAAAAAACAAAAAAAAAAATGAAAAGTAATGCGTGATTATTAAAAAAAAAACAAAAAAAAATAAATAAAGTAATGTGATATAGAGAGATTGAACATCTCTCTATATCTCATTACTTTTTTTTTTGTTTTGTTTTTAATAATCACACATTATTTTTTTTTTTTTTTTTTTAATTCATTATTTTTCCATGTGTTCACTGTTTGTTCAAAGGATCCAGTTCGATCAGTAGACTCACCACGGAAGTGGCGGCTTCGGGATTATTGGTTTTTGTGACGAAATTAATCCTGTCTCCGGCGTTCACTTTGAGAGGTGTGCCGAACGTGCTGACATTCGCGTGTTGATTCTCGGTCTTTTCGACGCTGTATCTCTTATCGCTCTCCACACCATTCACCATGAGATTGATGACCACTCTGTTATTCAAATCCGAGGAAGCCAGACTCATTCGAAGGATTTCACCTCCCAGCGGCATGGGATATCCCACCAGACCGCGTTTCGATCCGCTACCTCCATTTCCGAAAGACCACTCAGCTTTTCCCTCCTCTAAGGCATCGGACTCTTCGGCCCACACGGTGATCAATTGTCTGGCATATTTGACTTTCTCCACCACCGAAATCAGGGTGCAGGCGTCCGTCATGTGCACGGGTTCCGGTAGATTCGTGAGCGCGTGTCCGCCCATGTCTAGTTTACCTTCCATGATGTCGCCCTTTCTCCAGACCGAGTTGTCGTCCACGTACTTCCTGCTTACCGTGCTGGAATCGAATTCGGGATTGTGACTGAGACCGAATAAATTCTCACTGTTCATGTTGATGCCACCCTCCATGGTTCCGCCAGATTGTTTGTTCAGGTAGAGATCGTCCACTTGTGATTCTATGTATTCTTGTGATCGTATCACGTCAGAATCTACATAGCCCTTGTTGACTGCGGTTGAGTCCGCATCCATGTCGTCGATCTTCGACAGATTCAATATCTTGTGGAATCCCGCATTCAGATCCGATTTCATTTCATGTCCGTCAGACTTTCTCTGTTCCAGATCTACGTAGTGTTTGGTCGCCACGTCTTTGGAATTCGTGGGAGCGGCCACGTTCGTTATCTTGTAAGAATTGGCGTTCAATTCCGAGTGCATCGTTTTCTGAACGTATCTATTTCTCAGGTGTTCGCTGAATCTCGTGTGAGAGTCGTCCGCGTATCTCTTGGTGGCAGCATCAGTGGGATCTACGGGATTCGCGACGTTCACCAAACGTTTGGATTTCAGATCGAGATCATCGGTCATGGTTTTATCCACGTAATTATCCAGCAGGATTCGTTCGAAATCGGAGTTCCCCCTGTCGACGTATTTTTTAGTCACGGCATCTGCGAGATCTATCGGCTCGGGAAGATTGTAGAGCTTCTTATCATTCATGTTCAGAGGTTCCTCTCGAGGTTCGTATCTCCGAACGTAACGCTCGTCCAAGTTGGCAACGTCATAACCGTCGTCGACTTCGAACGTCTTCCTCTTCTTTCTCGGGTTGACTTTTTCATCGTCACTTCTACCAAATTTATCGACTGTCATGTTGTTGTGGGATTTTTTTTTTTGTTTTTTAGAAAAAATATCTTCAAACGCAGTTTATTAAAAAATGAACTATGTTATTTTATTTTTCGTTTTTTTCATTCGATTAAAATTTTTTTAAAATAATTTTTTATCTTTATATATATACTATAAAAAAAAATATCTCTCTCTAATGTAAGTCATTGAGAATGTCTTGAAATTCATCTCCTTCAGACCATCTCTTGAGAATGTAGAGACACAGGTGACCGCAAAACACTTGATCTGGTGATTGCACTTGATCCGTGTTGTAAAGAACCATCGATTTGTTGAAATAGTTCTTTATTTCTTTTGGCGGCGAGATTCCGTAGCTGTCAAAATAATAATTCTTCTTCTTCCCGTTCTTGAACCACGCCACCCAGTGAGTGCCTTCACCCAATGAATCGTCTAGATTTAAAATTCCGCATTCCGATTGTCGAGGTCTTCTCTTCAGCAAGGCATCTCTGGAAAACACTCCTAGAAAATCTTCGATTTTCAAATCTTTTGCCGCATTCAACAGATCGATGTTGGATAGGGGTTCGTTGGGTAAGACGACACCTTCTACGGATATCTTTATTTTCTTATTCATAAATAAGTATATATTTTTTTTTTATTTATTTTATTATAATTCACTAAAAATGACGTTATTTTTTTTCTATTTTTTTCTTTTTCTTTTTAATCTAACTCTATCGTCTTCCACAATCTTGAATCCGTTGAATTCCTTGACTTCTATAATCTTGGATTCATCTAATTCTTCTTTTAAACTAACTTTCTCGATGTCACTATCGATTTCCATAATTTTATGTTCATCTAATTCCTCTTGATTTTCTGGAATCCTATCATCCACAATTGTATCTGGAATCTTATCATCCGCAAGCGCATCTGGAATCCAATCATCCCCATTCATATCGTCTAAAATTAGATGCAAACTCCAATATCCGACTGCCAAAGTGCTTATTTTATCATCTAACACGAATCTCTTGTCGTCGTCGGCCGTCAGCGAAATCTTGACAATTTCGGTATACAAGTCGTGATTTTCGCTTCGAATCAATTCCATAGTCTTATACACCGGACCACTTCCTAACAGACAATCTTTATACTCTTGGAAAGAGATGTTTTTCTTCACCACGCACGCTTTAACTCCTTTGCACTTCTTGATCTCTTCATCATCTTCTAGACGATAAGCATACAGTTTGGGTCTCAAGCCCACGAATTCGACGATCTGTTTACCGCCGCTCTCATCCTTAAATTTACCCAACACCTTCTTGTTGTCGTTCGATTGAATGTTGGACGGGTGATCGATGGTATAATTGCTCATGTCGAACCACTCGGCCACGTCCGGAGATATGTCTCGGTAGACGTCTTTCGTCTCTATCTCGTAAACTAAACTGTCCGTGTCGGTGAACAGTAGTTTGGCTTTGTCGCCAAATTTTCGTTTGACGTAATCGTAGTGAAACTCGTACATCAATCGCTTGCTGACATCTAAGATGATCGGTCCGAGATAATACGTTTTGTCGAACTTCAGGTGTGTCTTTTGCATGTGAACGGCCACTAGATTTTCGCCGAATATGGTTCGGTGTTTGTAATTGGGTTTCGCCACTAATTGTTTAGCTCTTTTCTCAGACGTGACGAGTCGAACGTCAGTTCTCTTCCTGATGTTTTCCATCGATTTGCCGTACATGCAGTTGTTCATGAGTTTGAAGAAATCTTTTTCGAAATCGTTCTCGGCTCGACTTCTGAGATTCGTGTTGAGATCGATGTATTTTTTCATCCAAGGCTCTTCGTCGAATCGCATGATGCGATGTATGTCGACTAATTTCATCCCGTAATCGACGTACTGTTTCAAATTCTCGCTGTAGACGACGTAGTTACGTTTGTTAAATAAATTGGGAATGAGTTTTTCCTCGTCTCCTTCATTCGGTTCCATTCGTTCGGGAGCCAGCGGATAATCGTTGTGCGGATCGTGTAATTCTTCCGGATAGTTCAAATCATTTTCTAAAATGCAAGGATAGTCTCTCCATTTTTGCATCTCTTCTGGTTCCTTCACCCATTCGAAATTTCCAATCGGTAAAGGATGACTCATAGCCCAACCGTACAGATTATTGGCGTCCCAATACTGTATGTATTTAGTCGACTGTTTTGAATCGAAACCTTCTTTCATGTAGGGATTGTTAGCCTCAGAATGTCTGTGTGAGATCATCGAGATGCCACCTCTCGCAGCCCTTTCGAACATGAGCAACATGTCCACGTCAGATAATAATTCCAATTGAAGTTCGGTGGTCTTCAACAGAGCGTCCCACGCCAGACTGGGTGCGGTGAAATACCAAGCGGGATCCAGATCGTAATTTTGACGACAGACGTCTCGAAAATTTTTGAACACGTATGCCAAGAGCAGAACGTTGGTCTTCAGATAGAGATCGTGATAATCTCTCATGGTTTTCATATCGAATGATTTCCACACGTTTTTGGCATGTTTGTAATTCTCGTCGGAAATGTCGGATTCGTATAATTTCGAATAAAAATCTTCTTTCTAAGGTAGTGCGGTGTCTTCGAATCTCTTTAGATCGTTCATGTAATCGTAAGGATAGACTCCTTTCCTCAACATGATGTCTACTCGTTCTCGGAAATGTTCGCTCGTGATTTTAAATTTATCCTTGCTCATGTTATCGACTAATTTTTCCAGAGCGGTCGACATGAATTTAAAAGTGTCGATGAAACGTATGCTTCTACGAATGGATTTCGTTTTTTCTTCCAACGTATTTCCGTCGATTACTCTTTTCCTCTCCATGAGCTTCCATTTCGTGAAGGAAATGTATCTTTCTTCGCTGTTCACGATGCAATTTAATTCTTCGTGCGAGGTGCCAAGATTTTTCACGAACAGATGACTGTCGTAACCCCAGAGATTGTGAAACATCACCGGATAGAAAGCGGCGTCTCGATATTTTAAATTACACTTGCTGTGAGCCAGACCGCGATACTGACCCGTGTAATGATCGTGGTCTCTAACCTTCTTATTTTCCTCCGAATTCTCGTCGAACGATTGTCTGCATATGTGACATTCGGTGGCTCTGTTATTTTCGTCCTGCTGCTCTTGCGTGATGATCATTTTCGCCGGAGTTTTGAATTTGTCATATAACATTTGAATTTTCGATTCTAACTCTTCCATGAACCTTTGAGCCACGTCGTCGTCTTCGCGCTGTTTCGTGTAGGTGAAGGGACCCATGTTGTGTTGCGAGTCGAAAGCGCATTTCACGTAAATGCAATAGCCCGAAGGTATGTGTTTTTGATATCTTTCGACGTAACTTTGAAGAGCATTGGGTTGACAGGAACTCATTTTCGCGGTGAAACATTCGAAATCGGCGTACACGACGAATGGTACTTTTAACCTTCTATTGTGATTTTCAAACTTCACGATGGTGTTGGGTTTGGGCATTTCGACGGCGACACCTTGATTTTCGTTGCAATATTCCTGATGTTTCGCCAACGAGTCTTCGCTGTGAAACATGTTCATGCAGTTGCAACATAAAGATATCTTTCCGTTATGATTATTATTTTGTCTCAACAGTAATCGGCTCAGATGTTTAACCCAACAATAATGACGATTGTCACCATTCGAAATCGATAATAAAATAATCGTCTTTTCTCTTCCGCGATACGAAGTCCATCTGAGAGGATAGATCTTTCGATTTTCGTCGTCGTATCCCAGGACGTTCACCGCTACGGTGGGATTTTGAACCTCGAAACGTTCGATGTGTTTTAACTTTTTTGGAAAAGTCACTCCGGTCCAATCGAGATTTTTAGAAGTTTCCTCGTAACGAGAAACTCTATCGGCGTTTATTTCGACAGGGTATAAAGCGGAGGTGACTGCCCATTTAAAACACTGATCATCTTTACTTCTCACGTTGACCACGGCGCGTTTCTTAGTCAAGAAATACGGTAATTCCAAGTAGGAAGATCCTTTCAACGGTTCGTTTTTAGTCATGTGAATTTCGAGTTTCAACACCTCGCCGAACGTCCAATTACTACCTTCATTTTGATAATTCGCAAGAGACGTCAACATCTTGTCTTCCATCTTTTCGAAAACGTCCGATAGATCTGAACCTCGAAATACGGGTTCGACGTTAGATCTGAAATATGCATTTTTCACAATGCTCTCGCCAGACTTCACGTCGATTTTATTCATTATGCAGTGGAGTATCATCTTAATTTTTAATCCCAAGTTCGTGTATTCGCGAAACAAATCCAATACTTTTTTCTTCACCCGTTCCATGAACAATTTCGGATCGACTTTCTTCGACGAGGGAAACACGTCGAAAGTTTTAAAAATGTCTTCGATCGCACTCTCCCGTTCTACGGGTTTCGATTGGAATAGTTCCGCAACGAGTCGTGTTACATATTCTTCTCCTTTCTCTTCGTCGATTGCTTATTGAATTTCGCTCGATATATCTCGTTTGTCTTGAATCTGAAGTGCATCACTCGTTTTCGTTTTTCTTTTCTTTTCTTTGGAAACTTGATGTTTTTCAACGGCTTTTCGTTTAGTCGTCTTCTTATTTTTCACAACCGGCGCATCTTTTGACGTCGTTGCTATCGACATTTCGTTTGCCTTTCTAGCGTTTCGCAAATATTCTTGTATGACTTCAATTTTTTTTGCTTTAGTTCTATGCTTTCTGAAATCTGAAATTTGTAATAGATTACAAATCTCGTTTAACTGAGGTACGGTTTTCTCATTTAAATTTACCATTGTTTTATCTGTTTGCTTCATTTGTAAGAATATTTTTTTTTTTTTTGAATTTTGTATTAAATAATTTGTTTAAAAAGTTTTGCTTATTTTTTACTCTATATATATAATAGAAAAAAAAAAAAAGTTAAATTTTAAAATTCAATTTTTTTTAATACAAAATTTAAAATAAACATTATTTGTAAGAATTCATAAAAACCAAATAATCGATCATGACAACAACAACACCTAAAAGATGCGGATTGAAATTGAAACGAGACGAAAAGTATGAGAAATCCAGTTTTAATATCTATACATTACAACCACATGATCCCATCGAATTGAATGAGGTCGAGATGGTGGACTTAGAGCACTACTACCACAAATATCGAATGTGTTTGAAAGTGGATGAAGCTGCGCTTGATTTGTTTTACGAGTACAAAAGCGAACTGTTAATTAATATCATCGTCGCCAAAGACAGAGAATTCGACAGGGGTGATTTATTGTTGTCCTATGGAGGTTACATATATCCAATAATCTCACCCAAACTCGTGAAGAAATCGGGTGGTGAGAGTGCATTCGCCTATGAAAAAAAACTCAAAAGAGTAAAGATGAACATTCACACCATTTACGTATGTGGAAAAATGACGAATGTCAACTTGCTAATAACGGACTTGGAAATATAAACAATAGAGAGATTGAAATTAAAAAAATTTAAACTTTTTATATATATATAAAGAGAAAAAAAACTTTTACTAAAAACATTTTTACATTAAAGAAAATTAAAAATTAAAAAAACAACTTTTATATATATATAAAAAGCAAAAAAAATAACAAACTTTTTTTTTTAAACAAATTATTATTTAAATACAAAATTTAAAATATACATTATTTGCAAGAATTCGTAAAAACAAAAAAACAAATAATCGATCATGAAGACAACAACACCTAAAAGCATGAAGACAACAACACCTAAAAGATGCAAATTGAAATTGAAACGAGTCAAAACGTATAAGAAATTCGGTCATAAAATCTATAGATTACAACGACACGATCCCATCGAATTGAATGATGTCAAGACGAAGGGCTTAGAGCACAAATACGAGAAATATAAGATGCCTCTGAAATTGGACGAAGCCACGCTCGATTTGATTTACGAGTACCAAAGCGATCTGCAGAACATCATCATTGCCGAAGATAGAGAATTCGACAAGGACGATTTGTCGTTGCCCTATGGAAATTACATATTTCCAAACATCTCATTCGAACTCGTGAAGAAACTGGGTGGTGAGAGCGAGTTGACCGATGTAAAAAAACTCAAAAGAGTAAAGATAAACATTCAACACGTTTTCGAAAAAGGAGTAGACACGAGCGTCAACATGCTAATAACGGACTTGGAAATATAAACAATAGAGTGATTGATTTTTAGCGAAGAAAAAAAATGAAAAAAAAAAAAAAAAGTAAATGAGATCTCATTTACTTTTTTTTTTTTTTTGTTTTCCTTCTTCTTCATCATCATGATATATTATAATAACGTTTCCCTTTCTCTCAAATTTCAGTGTCGATTCTTCTTCTTTTCCTTTTTTTCTTTTTCTTTGTGATGTGATACGTTCATGGTAACATTTTTGTTTATCCGAATCATAATTATGAACGAATGTTGTGCATCTCTTGGTAACACTCGCTTCAGAAGGTAGTGGTGACCGTGGAAAGCATCGTCTCATTCCCAACTGTATATCCCACGCTTTATCTATCTCTTTCCTTAGATATCCATCATTAGCGTCTAACCATTTTTTTATTTCTTCGCTCTCTGGCTCGCGATGTTCGTCATTATCGTCAAATTCATTCAGGTGATAAATTTGTTTCTCCACCTCTTCACCCATTTTAAATATATTGTTTTATACTTTCTATGATTTTATATATTTTATATAATTTTTATATTTATAATAACATATTCAAAATCGGTATGTTCTTAAATGGCGAATTGTCACCGAGCAACAAACCCTTGCCGTATCACTTGACGTTCCGTCCACTCTTCAGAAAGAGACCGTTTCCTCTCAGAGAGTTGCCACCTCTAACGGGTTCTAGATACAATCCTTTACCACTGTCGTCTACGTGAATGCGACACACGGCTCCTCCCTTCTTCAAAAACAGTCCGCTGCCACCCATTAATTTCTCAACTCCCGAACTAGCGAGTCCTGTGAGAGCTCCCACGCCGAGAGTCTTTCTGAGAAAGGGTAGCACCTTTGCGGTGAAGGGTAATGCTTTTGCGGTGATTCCTGCCAATAGCGGTAGGAAACCGCCTTTCATTCTCAAATTGTATCTCAATTGAGCGGGACTCAATCTCACCGCCAACCCTCTTCCATCGCGAATCGCTTTCTCCATCCTTTTGATTTGACTTCTGGTCCAGGCGATCGAATCCTGTCTGCCTCTCGTCAGATCTTCGTGAGTAAATTTGAATCTCACCGCCTCGCCTCGAGTTGTTAAAGCTCTCTTAAGTTTCTTCTTCTGTCCTGCGGATATGTTCACGTTTTTAACCACGTACTGTGTCATAATTCCGTTTGTTTTTTTAAATATATTTTACTTCAATTGTTTCTTGTTTAATAATTATATTAAAATAATTTTGTAAAAAATTAATATTACCATTTATTTTATTTTTGTTACCTATATATATATAATATTTTTTTTTTTTTTGCCTTTTATATTTCTCTTATGTGAAATCGTATCATCACTCTCTCTCCGCGAAGATCTAACAGTTCACCATTTTGATCCATCAGCGTGGTTTTGAGACTATACAACGTGTCTAAAATCACTGGTAGATAAACTAAATTTCGAGGTCGCTCCACGATCTTATAACCCGGCGACACGTTTGGAAAGAAGGAATAGATCGTCGGCTGAGCGCTACCATTCACGTAGCTTCCGGCAATTACGTCCACGTTCACCAGAATGCTATTGACAGCGAGAATGTCGACCGTATTTTCAGATGCCGCGTGGCCTCGATACATCTTTTGATCGAATCCCAACATCTTGCCTATAGAATCGTCCGTGTTGAAATCCACACGAAAATTATCTTCCAAATCCAACATCGTCTGTAATGTATTAGGATTGGGAGCGAGTCTGATCTTGTTGCTTCCCTTTCCATCCGTCTTCATTCGCGTCTGAATGTAATGGTTCAAATCGTCTATGTCGTAACTCCCTTTGGGAATTCGAATCTCCAACCAATCCGTTCCGTCGGAATACTTGAACGAGTTATTCTTTTCAGTGACGTTGGGAAAGGAATAATAAGTCTCCAGATTCACCAATGCCATCTCGTAACTTTTCTCTCTGTTCAATTCGATGGAAGGTTCGAATTTCGTAGCGAATCGAGTCGAATCGCCACTCACCACGATTTGAATGGATTGTTTCGCAGCCGTATTCTCGGCTATCCGTTCTAACAATTCTCCATGTTGGAACATTATATCTTAATTTTATTTTTTTTATTCAAAACTAATTATTTGAAAATTTATTTATTTTTCTAATTTTTTTATTTTTGCACGCTCTATCTTATTATTATTATCACCATCGGGTACATAAAACTTGTCGAATCCGCACCGATTAAATTCGCTCGTCAAATCGATCACGACGAAATTGCAAAGTCCACCATCCCAAACCCTCTTGCAGAATCTCCTGAATTCGACAGCGCTCATGTCGTTCGCGACGTGATCGCCGTAGATGTGATTGAGATTCTTGAGATCTTGGCGAAAGAGACACAGAAAATTAGCGTTCTCCCTTATCGTCTGTCTGGGCAATCGAAAATAATTCTGCGACAGGTAGAAACAGTCCACGTTGCTGTGTCGACCCCTAACGTAATACGATTCACATCGGTTCTGTCTCTCCAAAAGCAGATCGTCGAAAATCATGAGATTCTTATCTTCCGATTTCAGTTCCCTAGGATCCGGAACGTCGCTAGCGTTCTCGTAAAATCGACACTCGACGTTCGAAGATGCATTTCTCTTCGTCAGCTCCGTCGCCGCGCCATCCAAAATGGTCGCGAGCGGAGCTCCACACTTGTCGAATTCCTCCCTACTGTCAAAGATTCTGGCTATGACGTCCTTAGGCAATCTGCGATCCATGCACTCTCGAAGCAATCTGTATTCGGGTTGAAACAAGCTCTTGCCAAACACGAACAATCTGTCGTAATCCAACCAGTCGGGTCGGGACAACAGATTCATCAACAGATTGGTCTTTCCACAATTCGATTTTCCCACTATCAAACCTCTTATGCTCTTGGGAAAGTACTCGTTATTCGACCTCTTCGTCGCGGCGTCGTTCCAAGACATATCTTTAATGTTCATCTTTTGTTTTTATTTTTTTTTTTTTTGTCTGTTATTTTAGATTCTTTTCAAACACAAATTTTTTATGTTTTTTTTTCAAACTCTGTTTTTAATGTTGTTATTATTATTATTTTGTTTATATCGCACCGTCACGAGTTCTCTTCAATCCGGATCCACTCGTCATTTTGGCTAAATCTTGTATGGGCACCACGGCATCCTTAAAATCTATCCAACTTTTCGGCGTTCGCTCTAACGCAGCTCGCTTCGCCGGCGGACTGATCAACTTGTCGATCAACGCGTCGGTTGCCCTCTTGCCAGCCACAGAAGCTATCTTACCACTGGCTTCGGAAGCGGCTTTCTTACCAGCATCCAAAGCCGTCTTCTTACCGACCTCAAACGCGGTCGATGTGAGTTTTCTACCCGCATTGCTCGTGAACGCTCGCATTATAGAATCGACGATGCCAGAACCGCCTTGGACGTAAGTCCTGACGTATCCCCTGTTCTTTATCACCAACATATTTTATTTTTTATGATATATTTTGTGTTTTTTTTTTTTCACTGGTAAATCGTTTTGTCGTTTTAAATACTTTAATTATTCTAGTGTAAGAATTTACTGTTTTATTTCTGTTTGTTTGTTTTGTTTGTTTGTTTGTTTCTCTCTCTCTACTTATTATTATATACACATCAATCCTTCAATTCGTTCATCAGCCTTTTATACTGATTTTTAATCAAAACCTTCTGTCTCAACAATTCGTCAGATATGGCAACTATCTGATTATCTAATCCCGTGTTACCAGCCCGTCTGCTCCCCATCAACAAACTCAATCTCTGAGACAGAGCGTCGGGATCGCTCGGAAGAAAAGTAGTGGTTTTCACCCCTTTGCCGGTCATCGATTCAATGAACTTCTTGTTCGCATTCCATATGGGCTTCACTATTTTCGTCCACTTGTAACCTCTGTTGGCTTTGGGTCTCGTCTCTCTGGCATCGTTATTTCTATTCATGGCGTGAGTTTGGACTAGAATGTCTCCGTAATTGTCGAAATCCTGTTCCGTATAATCTCCGGGCTTATCGAAAAGGAGCAATCTCTGCAGACCATCGGTTACTTTATATTTATTCGAACCCACGATCAATTCATCATCGTCCATTTCCACTTCAGTGTCGCCCACGAATTTCCTACCGCTCGAATCCTCGCGAATTCCATACAACAGATCTCTCAAACCGCCACCATCATCATCGGACGATGCGATGCTATCAGTGGTGATAGTCGAAGCCGTATCATCACTCTCACTCACGTCGGTTTCGATTCTTGTGGGAACGTAATCCGGTGTAGATTGAACGGAATACCGGTTTCCAAAACTAGAAGGCAACGAACCCATTCTCAAAGAACTCTCCTTTATGGGTCTCAATTCTTCGACTATCTCCTTCCTGCTTCGCTCTTGACCCTCCGTCACGGGTTTAAATATTTTTGTGGCTTCGCGTGTGAGTTCCATCTCACCGAGACGTCTGCTCCTATCAACTGCCTGAATCGCCTTCTTAGCACTTAAATACTCGGCTAAAATTCGATCTCGGCGTCTAGGATCCATCTGGAAAAACGTCATCTTTCGTTTTAATTGTTTTTATTTATTTTTTTCAAAATTAAATGTTTAATTATATATTTTATGTTTTAAGTATTAAAATCTCTTTCCGTCTTAATATAATATATATAATAACCTGAAAAAAAAATCACATCTCAAACTGACTGTGTTAATTGATGTTTAAAAAAAACGTCTAAACAGTACATGACAAACCGGTTTCTGATTTAACGCATTTTTGACATCGGTGTTTACATTTTCTCAAAAGACCTGCATTCATTCACACATCAATTCATCAAGTGTCGAATTAAGAGAAAATCCTTTTTTTGATGACTGTTAGACAGTTTCAACGCACAATGGAAAACTGATTTTAACAAATATCTCTCTCCGATTGCTATCGTGAATATATTAAAAATTTTACCACTCGAAACCTAACTGAGCGGAAAATGCGTTTTAAACATTCCGATAAGTGTTTCTTGACTTTATTCAAGGAACGCTTAACAGTCAACCTCATTTCTCATAGTGGAGGAATTCTAAAAAAAACCCCCAAAACTCAATTTTTATCCATCCCATCACCGGAAAACATCAATGTCTATAATACAGGCTATATTCACAATCGACTCTGTTTGAACAAAACACCTCAATTACGATAACGTGTGTTAGTTGCTTACTTCAGGAAAGACGTGACTGGGTTTGCAAATTTCCAAACACACAGACACTCTTCGTTCAGATCGAGTTTTTATTACGAGATTCGATCGCTTGATCAGCTGAGTGGTTTTTTTTTGAGAATTTTCTCATAGTGGAGGAATTCTCCAAAAAAACCCAAAACTCAATTTTTATCCATCCCATCACCGGAAAACATCAATGTCTATAATACAGGCTATATATTCACAATCGACTCTGTTTGAACAAAACACCTCAATTACGATAACGTGTGTAAGTTGCTTACTTCAGGAAAGACGTGACTGGGTTTGCAAATTTCCAAACACACAGACACTCTTCGTTCAGATCGAGTTTTTATTACGAGATTCGATCGCTCGATCAGCTGAGTAGTTTTTTTTGAGAATTTTCTCATAGTGGAGGAATTCTCCAAAAAAACCCAAAACTCAATTTTTATCCATCCCATCACCAGAAAACATCAATGTCTATAATACAGGCTATATATTCACAATCGACTCTGTTTGAACAAAAAAAAACCCACCACCACCACCACCACCTCAAAAACGAGGGAGAGTTCTAAATCATCTGTACCAAAGCAATTGAGAGTTCAGAATCACTGATTTAGAATTCCCAAAACTGTTTTTTGATGATGAACCAGAATCTTATGCTTTCGCTCGCGTTCGCCGACGATGGATCTCATCTGCGATGCGAACGTAGACCAAAAATCACGTACACGATACAACTGAAGATGTACAACACACGCACACGATGCGTTCACCACGAGTATTTGAACACTAAAAGCGCGATCTAGGAGTCACTGACTGTACATGAGGGATTCTAAATCACTGTACAGTTTTTGTGAACAAGCGTGTGATTTAACACTGAATTCCACGTTGGTGAACGCATCGTGTACGTATTTTGTACACGTACATGTACAAGTGATTTGGAACTCTCAATTTACACCTACTGTTCTGTATTCCAGAATTTAGCAGAAAACTTTTTAGTATAGGAGAGCCAGGTGACTACGGGAATTTGAGTTAAATGTAAACATCACGGGAAGAGGCATCTACCCAAATCATGCGAATAAACTAACTGTGAAAGAGAAATGAATTCTCAGTGAAATGAAACTTTTAGAGAGAAACAGCTTTAGTAGGGGTCTCGTTGGGAGAACCATTTGGGAAATGACGTGTGTACCAAGCATACATATGGTACAGAAGTGATACCTCTAAAATAAACGGTAGGAAAGAGCTTGGAAACTCTGCAGAATGATGCAGGCCAGTGGATAACAGGGTCACACAATGCCACAGAACTAGAAGCAACCAGGGGTGAACTTGGATGGATGAGAATCAAGGACGGGATAGACTTAATGTGACTCTGTTAACCAAACTATTTGGTAAATCCCTCCGACAGCCGATGGTGTAAACTAATGGTCCAGAATATTTGACATTCAAATAAAACACAGCTTGGATTGAACAAGTGAGGGAGTTGATAGCGATCTGTTCAATGAAGATCTCTGACTTAGAAGTGGGGACAACACAAGGCAGAAAAAAAATCCCCAAAAAACAAAAAGAAAAACGCAAGAAAAAAGAGTCATGGATGATTGTAAGCGAACTTGGCGAGAGGAGATCAATGCAAAGAAGACTTCTGGTAGTCTGGGTAATAAAGAAAAGCTTGGTTTTGAAGAATGCATTGATGGAACCTTGGGGGAAAGGGAGGTGGGGGACGGGGGGTTGTTACTACTGTTTATGCTGAGGTCGCGGAACACTTTCTATTAAAATGTCAAAAAAATCAATCAGTCTAACAGAATAAGATGCACTGGGAGTATAATGGGACAGTGGAATGGGACAATTAGGGATGTGTTGGTACTGGGTTGACACAAAGGAGAGGCTTAGTACGCTAATCGGGGAGATTGGAAATAATGGGCACGTGATGCCATCAAACAGTTCGTTTCTGGTGTTTGGAGGAAAGGAGAGCCGTGGGGATAGGAAGGCAGTTTTGAGCACCGGATTAATCAAGGCCTTCTCACCTGAAAACCAGGACGAATCAGCGGTCGGTAAAAGTGTTATTATTATTATTATTATGACAATGGCCGTAAATTCCGGGGCGGGTCTGGAGGATATGTCACCCCTTCACTATTTTCTCAGACAAGGAAAGGACTTCGTCGGGCAGTTGTTGGGCATTGTACTGCATAACTATCAACCAGGAAACATAACACACTTGCTCAACATAACTATAACTAACGTATGACTGCCGGAAGCAAATTATTGTTAATGCCCGATAATTGCCTTTTTCCAACTTGTGACTGCCCAGTTGAACAAATGCCACAGTCTTGATGATACACCCCACTGCTGTGTCAAATATGATTTACGATACCCAACAGCCAGGGAACTCCCTATTACACTCTAAAATCAGCAAATTATGAATTTTCAGGGTATAGCGACCCGTGGGACCCGTGGGACCCGTGGGTGTTTTAAAAATAATCACGTTGAATGGAAATACTTCCAGAAACCAAATACATGCAACGGTCTTTGAAGGCCTTTTATGACAGCATCACATTGCTCCATGTTTCAGTCTTTGTAAAAATGTCACTATGATCATCAGTTCTGGAAAAAGAAACCGTATTGTAAACTAATGTTCTAGAGTATCTGGAATTCTAAATCCTACTTAAGAGGAAAATAATAATAAATCTTCAGCCTTCCGCTGATTTGTCGAGGTCCTCTAACGAGGAGGCCTACATTAACCCAGTGCCCCGCTGAGGAATTCCTCCCCTCTCTCTCTCCTATAATATCCCAGCATTCTGTCAAAAACTGTTTCATAATTCCCCCACTGGCGCCTTCTCGATCTCCCCAACTACAACATTGACCCTTTCACTCATGTCATTCTTCATCCACCTATCCTTCATATTTTCAGCCCATTTTTCCATTAGTTTCCCAAGGAGTCTTGTTCTAATAGGCAAATATTTGGGGGCATTATAAAATGAAATGTTCCAGGGTCTCCGTTACACCTAAGTACACATTTAGCATATTCTTTCCTCGCCTTTCCCGATTCTCCCCCTCAACTCAAGTGACTTGGATTTCACTTTGAACAACAATGCCCCCCCCCCCCCCCCCCACACGATCCATCCAGGTACTCCTCAAAAGCTGGCGCATCCTTTTTATATAACTCGTTTAAAGAATTCTTCGTCCTAATTCCAGCTCGCCAGTTTCTATTACAATCCACAAGCACCCTTTCCCTTATAAAGCTCCTCCTCTTCTACAGTCCCCTTCTAGATCCTCAGTCTCTACTGTGTAGTTCCCCATTAGCTCCATCGCCTGCTTTATCCATCCTGTCTGTCTGAATGTTATAGTTCCATACATGGTTAAATGTCGTTTTACACCATCTGCTGTTGGGGAGGTTTACTAGGTAATTTAGGTAACATAATTTTCCCATATCTATTCTACCTTTAACCGGCATCCACCCGAATTCCCCTCTGACCGCTTACAGTGCGGCTGCGTTACTTGATCCGTTATCCACCGACCCGCATCATTTTGTAAAATTTCCAAGTTCTTCACTACCATTTAGTTTAGAGGGGTCACATCTGTTCCATATGTTATACTTGGTAAACCCACCCTCTCCCAAATAGTTTTTCCGACGAACTCTTTGTTGAAGCTATTTCTTCCCAGAAGCTTTAACTGATTGAGTATTCTTTTCAACTTTATCTTGGGTTTATCTGTATGCTTTATGTATATGTCTCTACCTGAAACACATAGATTCACCCCAAGTATTCATATTCGCCCGTTTCTCCTATTGTTATATCACCGATGAAGAATTTACCCACCCTCCACCTTCGCGACTCATTTACCTTGCGGCCCACAGGTATTATCTTGCTTTTGTTTTCGTTTACACACTAAAAACTAAAGTGTTAAAACTGACACTTTCAAGGTGTTAAACCCATTCTAACTCTTAGGGTTTGATTTTAACACTCAAAGTGCAATGCTTTAAGCACTTAGACATTTCAATCGTCAGACGTCTGAAACTTGAATGGATGGCACTTCCCATGTGTCTATAGCATTGGTGGTTCTTCCAGAATCGTCCATAATTGGTGGGTACATAATTAAAAGGACACAACGCAGATGACGCGGATCAGGCTCGAGAGTTCGATCCAGATCCGCGTCATATGCGTTGTTTTCTTTTAAGTGTCGTGACATTACACTTGTCAAGTGGTATTATTGTAACACCTGTCAAGTTCTGGGATATCTACACTTGAACAAAGTGCTAGTTCAGCGCTTAGTAAGTGTTAAATACAGCACTTCAAGTGTAGTTTTTAACACTTTAGTTTTTAGCGTGTAGTTCAAGTCGTTATTCATCCCCGTACTTCCCTACTGTGGTTAAAAGTTTTTGTAGTCTCTCTTGACTCTCGGCTAATAAAACCATGCCGTCAGCAAAGAAAAGCCCTGGGATTTTTGTCTCTCCGACGTTTACCCCCTCAGCCCTTGCAATCAACTGATCTCCTAAATCTGTTATGTACAATGTAAACAGAATCGGTGACAAGATACACCCCTGCTTAAGGCCTATCTCCACTGGGATCTCCTTCGTTGTGATGTTTCCCAGGTTACGGACACTCTCTATATCTTTGTACGTGCTTTCATGATTCCAACAAAACATTGCCTCCGAATCCAAGGCCCTCACGTTTTTTGCCACATTTCTTCCTTCCCTCCATACTTTGTGATATGTTTTCTTTCACACCAAGAAAGGCCATAAACATCTTCTTCTTACTGACTTACCTTGATTCTGTCAGTTGGATAGTCTAAACAAGTGGTCGTCTCACTTTACGGAACCCATTCTGAATTTCCCCCAGGAATCCTCTTTCTTCAACAATCTCGACAAGCCTTCCATACAGAACCTTACAGAAAACCTTCCCAATATTGCTGCGAACAAATAACCCTCTATAATTATCTAAAACGTCCCTATCTCCTTTCTTGTACATGAATGTTACCCTGCTTTCCTTCCACTCTGTGCGGACCTCTTACTTTGTCATGACCATATTAAATAGTGCTGTAAGATGTTCGTATAATGAATTTCATCCTCTTTTTAAAAACTCGTTGGGAATTTCTCCAGTGCCCGATTCCTTGCCATTCGTTAACTTAGTGATTGCATTTCGTATTTCTCCCACCCCAATTTCCCTGCATACTGAGTCAGATAAATTTCCTGCACTCTCCATCATACATTCTGGAGGGACTCCTTCCCCCATCTTCTGCCATTTACCCTCTCCCAATGCTTGATCATTCCTACTGCTACACTTTCCGGCCATTAGTACTTTTCCCATCCACATTAAAATACTCTGTGTGGTATTGCCTTTGCTGGTTTTATTTCTCCATTTCCAGAACGTATTGGAACTTTAACCCCTTTTTTTTCGTATTGTTTTTATGAGATTACTATTCTTTAACTTTCCTATTTTTGTCCTTGGTTATATTAACTTTTGTTTTTATCTCTTCCTATACTTCTTTCGCACTTTTAGTGGCTGTATCATTTACCCCCTTGAGATTTCTTCATCTTCTAACTGCAGCACATTTTTCTTTCTCTCGTTTATTGCGTATTTGAGCTCATTATTTACTCTATATCCCAATTCATCAGTCGCCACTCTGATTCTACCAAGGCTTTCCCTCCCAGCATCTTTTAGACTTCTTACAATTAAGTCGGCCACCTCCTAAACGTTATTTCTGGTCGACACATTTTCTAACTTTAATTTTAAGTTCTTCTCAATGTGCCCCCATTCTGCTTCTTTTCTCAGCTTCCAAATGTCCTTAACCCTTTACCTAACATGGAAAGCAGACGACACTTGCAAAAAAAATTCTTGAATAACTAATTTTTTTCATTTTTTGTTTCAAAAACATAGGTTATGACCCCTCGCTGGATCGAGCTCCAGACAAAAAATGAATATTAATTGGCGATTTATGAGAATAGCGCTGGCCGGTTTTGCAGTTACTTTGGGTAAAGGGTTAAAGACCTCTCTTTGTTTTGCTATTCTATTGCCCGTAACCCGTACTGTTATCAGGTTGTGATCACTATTTAACTCAGAATTTCCTTCGCCGTCTATTTCCATGTCTATGACCTCCCTCCATAGCTCTGCGTCAGTGAGTACAAAGTCCATTATTGTCTTTCTATCGTTCCTAAGAGTTTCCTGCCATTAGCATTGATTTTCTTATCCCCCACCCACTATATACACCCTCCCATCCGTCCCCAATGTGACCATTAAATTCGCCCATTAATACAACATGGAACCCCCTATTTTCCAGTTCTGTAACATTGGATCTGGGTGTTGCATACATTCCATCACTTCACTCAGGCTTGTTCCCTTCAACTGCTAAATATACAACCCCAACTGCGACACTTCTGTTTTTCATCTTGATTTTTGCCCATATTATTTCACTTTCTACTTGTTGTATGTTGTGTGTTGTATTTACTTTTGATAGTCTCTGTCTCTGATTTTCATAGGGCTAACTCCTCTTTGATATACATATCTACACCCCTCCTCTTTTCTTGCCTTCTGGCCGCCCCAGAAAACGCTTGATTTATCTGAGGTTCCAAAAATGACATCCCATACACTCTCTTCAAATGCAAATATTTCGTATCTTAGTTATCTAGCCCATAACATGTGCAATAGTGAGAAACTGTAGAGCGGAACCTTAAGAGAAAAGATGAGTGATCTCCCCTTGGATTTCACGAGGGCAAAAGAATCTGGAGTCTATCCTGAGTTGAATTAACAAAAACCACGAGTCTCTATTTTGATCCTGTAAAGAGATACTGCACGGCCATTGTGACTGCCGAACAGCTTTTGCGAGCAGTTTTTGCCCGATTTTCACAACCACACCACACCTCGTCACCCTCCACATTTCTCTGAGCCACTGGATATAGCATTTTCATCATTACCACCAGCCCCATTGACTCCCCATGACCTGTCAATAGCACTGTTAAATACAATCAAAATGTAAAGCAAAAAGCATTAAAAACCATTGCTTTGGGGGTGGGGTGTTGATCTCTAGATATAAAAGGGCAAGCAGTTTAGCGGATGGATGACACAAGGACATGACACCAATGACCAAATCGAAACAGTAGACACCATGACTGCAATTCTGTGATGAATAATAACAACCAGGCAGTCCATAAGTGCATATATCTATCATGAATACAGAGCGCAGCGTTTAGAGAGGACAGTGCTCTATCTTAATGTGTTTTCGAAATTGAAATTCAAAAAGTGGCGAAATTAGGCTACATCAACAAATTTCTCAAAATTTTCACATATTTCCTTCCAGTTGTGCTGTGATATCACTTGATGAATGTTAACTATTACTAACAATTGCACACAAACCACAAATAGTAAAAGTTCTTTTTGAAAAAATGGTGTATTTAGAACTCAAACACAAATAAAGAACTTCCTGACTTGAGAGATGACACTGACAGGAAAATGCTCTTTAGGCTCCACCCCGCGGTTTTCCAGGCATTTCCAAAAATGACATGCCATACACTCTCTTCAAATGCAAATATTCTGGAACTTAGTTGTCTAACCCATAACAAGTATTACATTTCCCAAATCTACAAAAAAAACATATAACACTATATGACTAAGTAGAAATAAACAATCAGAATGTGGGTGTAATAATTTATTGTCAAAGCCAAGACTTCAAACTGCAAAATTGCTGAACAAATTCTGAAACCCGTCATTTACAGCCACCCAGCAGCCTCAAATACAGAATTTTCCCAATATCCCCACTCACCTAACCCTGGAGCATATAACACTCTGTTTCTAAAATGTGGAAAAAAATTCCATGTTTCTCTATCATTTTTTAGTTAAAAACCCGCGTAAAAATGACATTTTAAAAAGTAGCCAATATTCCAAAGCCAGTGTTTTTGATAATTCATCTGGTAATTTACCCCTATGCGTATATAAGACGACCAAAACTTCAAACTGTCTTGTCCAACAAATAACCTAATGTAATCATATATCTGATACTAAAAATATGCCTCCAATTTATAGGGCATTAGTGTCAACATATGCCCTATGTTTAGAATTCCCCCTGTGCAATAGTGCGAAACTGTAGAGCGGAACCTGAAGTGTTAACTGAGGTGTTATTCTCGTCCCTTTGTAGGACTCTCCCCCTTTCTACCTTTTTAGTCCCCTACGGGAACCGTAAGGGGACTATAGGATTGCACTCCGTCCGTCCGTCCGTCCGTCCGTCCGTCCGTCCGTCCGTCCGTCCGTCCGTCCGTCTGTTTGTCTGTTTTTTTTTATGTTACCACCTCTCCCTCCAACATGCTTTAAGCTGCACCTTTCATATTTGGTACATGGATAAATGGTTCTGAGGGGATGATGCACGCTCAAATTTTCAAAGATGGCGGAATGGCGGCCATTTTTGTTGTGTTTTTTAAGCTTTTTTTTCTCTATTTTCATGTTACCACCCCTCCCACCAACATGGTTCAAACTACACCTTTCATATTTGGTACATAGATAAATGGTTCTGAGGGGATGATGCACGTTCAAATTTTTTTTTCAAAATCCAAGATGGCGGAATGGCGGCCATTTTTGTTGTATTTTTTAAGCTTTTTTTCTCTATTTTCATGTTACCACCCCTCCCACCAACATGGTTCAAGATACACTTTGCATATTTGGCACATGGATAGAGGGTTGGGAGGGGATGATGCACGTTCAATATTTCTTCTTCAAAATCCAAGATGGCGGCATGGTGGACATTTTTGTTGTGTTTTTTAAGCTTTTTTCTCTATTTTATGTTACCACCCCTCACTCCAACATGATTCAAGTTACACTTTTTATATCTGGCACATGGATAGAGGGTTGTAATGGGATGTTGCACGTTCAATATTTTTTTTCCAAAATTCAAGATGGCGCCACGCTCAAATTTTTTTTTCAAAATCCAAGATGGCGGAATGGCGGCCATTTTTGTTGTATTTTTTAAGCTTTTTTCTCTATTTTATGTTACCACTGCTCCCTCCAACATGGTTCAACCTGCACTTTTCATATATGGTACATGGATAAAGGGGTTGTGAGGAGATTATGCACGCTCAATATTTTTTTTTCAAAATCTAACATCTGTCTGTCTGTCCATCTGTCTGTCTGTCTGTCTGTCTGTCTGTCTGTCTGTCTGTCTGTCTGTCTGTCTGTTTTTATGTTAGCACCTCTCCCTCTAATATTCTTCAAGCTACACCTTTCATATTTGGTACATGGATAAATGGTTCTGAGGGGATGATGTACAGTCAATATTCCTTTTTCAAAATCCAAGATGGCAGAATGGCGGCCATTTTTGTTGTGTTTTTTAAGCTTTTTCCTCTATTTTATGTTACCACCCCTCCCTCCAACATGGTTCAAGCTACGCCTTTCATATATGGTACATGGATAAAGGGTTGTGAGGGGATTATGCACGCTCAATATTTTTTTTCAAAATCCAAGATGCTTATATACTCTAGTGTCTTCTGTGATAAAAACACCTTATGTCACAAAAGCGCCGCAGGGGACTAATACCACCTCGGTGGTCAAACACTTGTTTACATTTGCCCTCCCCATATTATTTTTGCATTCAAACTTTTCCACCCACTCTGTCTTATGACAAAAAAGCTTCCACTGTCTGCAGCACGTTCCTACCCAATGCCTCTGTACCCCTTGGACTTAGATGGAGACCATCCCTAACATACAACTCCCACCTACCCCAGAAAGTCCCCAGTTATCGATAAAGGGTATCCCCAGGTCTATGCAGTACCTCTCTAATTCCTCATTTACCCCAATAATTGTAGAATTCCGCTCACCATCCGCACTCATCATTGGAAGAGGCCCCGACACCACTACAGTTTCATTCCTACTCTGCAACTTCCTTGTATGTATCTATAAGCTGAACTGACCTCTTTTCCCTGATATTGTTTGTAACCACAAGTACCACGACCACTGGGTCTGCCCCTAAGCCCTTAACCCTTTGCCCAACGTAACGGCCAAAAACCGGCCAGCGCTATTCACAAAAAAACGAAAATTAATTTTCATTATTTTTTCATTTTTTGTTAAAAAATATAGGTTTTGACACCTCTTTGGAACGAGCTTGTCCAGCTCGTTCCAATGAAGGGTAATTTATTCTGTTACAGTTTATTGAGATGTGGCATGTGCACTCTTCGACCATATTGAAAAGCAGATCTCGACTATTCTCTAATAAAAGATTCTTAATCCTAAATGGTTTGTTTTGGTTTCTTTCAGGCAAGCTGCGTTTACATCATAAGCGAACAATATGTTTGGGAGAATGTCCGATGGATGGATGAATGATTTTGGTGACGTAATTGAGGAGTACAAGTCAAAGAAAGTAACAGCAGAACTTGTAAATCATAAAAAATATCCATGCTCAACAGTACATGAACTGAACTTGGCAAACAGTTCACACAACAACACTCGGAGTATGATTGAAACGCGGAGCAACATTAAAGCAAGTGCTTTTGCAAGGACAAATTCCATGTCCAAAAAGGCCTTTCTGTTCCAAGACGAAAAGTCTAAAGAATGTGATATGGATGAACTAACGCCGGATGTTTTAGGAGCGTTTCTTCTTCAGAAAAGGCGTCAGAAGACTAAAAATAGAAGAGTTGTTCACCACTCGGCCCAATCAGAGGCCACAATACACGCGATAATGGACGATAGTAAAGCAACGGAGACTGGCAAACACAAAAATGAACAAGATGACCTTGTAATACGGACAAATGTTACACACCTGACTATACCACGAGATACATCAATTAACATCAATGAGTTATGCAACAGGGATGACGCAAAATCGTTTATTGCAGCCAGTATAGATCAAATGGCGCCTAACACTCCACTGGACACCGACACTTCACGAGAGCTCAGTGGGAACTCCGCGGCTGAATGTTATCAAGACGATAGACCAATAAACATCGTCCAGGGAGATACCCAATCAGACACCAACAAGGCCTTAGGTATGGCAATAAGTGACATGAAAACCGATGCCGGTGTGTTTTGCTACTCTTCACAAATAGTAAACTCCCACTTTAACACTGCAATGGAGATCAACGGGGACACCGTGTCTGAATGTCACAAAGACTGTAGCACGATAATAGGCGCCGAGAGAAAGAACAAAGAAGACGGCCACAAGACATTAGATACGACAAAAGGTGACAAAAATGCAAATTCCGATGTATTTTGCTACTGTTCAGAAATAGGAAACTCTCAGTGCGATACGTCAGAAAAGATCACCGGCGACCCCGTGTCTGAATGTCGCCAAGAAGGTAGCTCGATGAAAAACGCCCAGGGAGAGACCGCAACAGACAGCAACGAAACATTAGATACCACAAACAGGGACATGAATACAGAATCTGGTGTGTTTTGGAACCCATCACAAATAGAAAGTTACACTCAATTCGTATTAGAAAACATCCCCGAACCTTTTTTACCAGTACCAGCAAACAGGCTTTTCAGAAACGCGCTTGCATTTAGAGACAACGCGAGAGTGACACATTGTGTGAACCAGAAGTTTCAAACAGCTGCTGAACGAAATAAGGAACGTTCAAGACATAGAAAGAGAAAATCCTTTTCTGATCTCTGTTTGACTGACAATAAACTATTCAATAACGCATTAAACTCCAAACGTCCAATGGTCAATAGAACCGTCCAACAGTCTGTAGAAAGGTCTCTTTCATCTGAAACGAACACAAATCAAAATTCACCGAGTGCTTTAAAGGTTCTTGACAGTGGACCGTGTAACAAGGAAAACATTTACTATGGTCGTGTAGAAAGTAAAGATTTGAGTTGTGTGGACGATGTGCGAAACGTCACACCGACATCATCCAGAGATAGTATGGATGAACGATGCATACCTGAAGACACAGGCTGCAGCTACTTTAGTTTCTTTTTGGAAAACGACGAATAATGCTGCCAAAATATGTATGAACTGCGATTCGAGTATTTAGTCAATTTATGAACCATGTGCAATAGGGAATGTGTTATGTGCGTGCACAAGTATTTCTGAAGGCGAAAGGAAAGTCGCCATATCTGTTATTCTTCCCAAAGAAGATTAAAATTGACAAAGGACGAGATGGAAAAGACACTTTGCACGGCATAAGATTGTTGGAGAAAATCACAGGGCGAGCATTGTAACAAAGGATTAAATATGTTTCTTCTCAGTCTGCATGTCAGTACAGTTTCACAACTTTTCAATAAAACCATACAAATGTGGTTATCATTTGAACCAGGTCGACGAGTTTAAACTGCTCACAGAACAACCCAGTATTATTAAAATGATTTATTCGTGTCAAGAAAAACCATTTTATTATGCAGTATGCCCTCTGGCATTCAGCATTTTCCTAACTTCGTTTCCCCATTCTTGGACAAATTTCGGAATGTTTGTTGTGGCAGATTGACCTAGTTCCCAAAAAGAATTTGTCAGAGTTCTTGAAGGGTATTAAGTTGGATGGAAGGGGTCCCTCGTAGTCTGGAGCCTGTCACATGCATGCTCCAGTGGGTTGAAGTCGAGCGAGCAAACTAACAAGAACACCCATTGCATTTCTCCCCCCTCCACTTAATATGTCAACAATTTGGCTCAATGGAGCCTGGATTATCATCCATTAGAATGAAGTCAGTCCTTACTACTTTTACATAAATCGCCCCAAAAGTTCTAGAATTGCATTTCTGTTCAATTTTACGTTCAGATTCTCATTCTGGATAAGACAGGGGTCTGTGTCGTCAGCCAAACTGACACTACCCCACAACATTACTGAGCCTCAGCCACACTGGCCATCCTCTGCCACACTAACATCAGTCAACGTCTCATTTGCCCTTCTGAATCTTCGGGTGCATCTGTCCAGAACGTCTAGATGGAATCTGGTCTCAATAAGTCTTTCAGTTAAGAGATATCTGCACCACTCAACCCCATTGAAAATTTGTATTTGAAGTTCTCTTCAACACAAATCGAAATTCCGTCGGCCGCCAAACTTGTACGATAGCGCGGCGAATTCGACCTTGACATCCCATTGGTAGATAGTTAAAAATAAAATTAGCGTTTCTGGGTTTTTTCAGTGATAAATATAGCAACCAATGGGAAGTCTACTCCGACCTAAAAACAGTGACACCCGTCCCCGCAATATATCCGACCCGTTTGATCGGTAAAAAAATTTTAATTGGCCATGTGGTATACCAATGTAAAGTTTAATTTCTTAACTGTTGGATGACATCAATATCTCGACTACAAATTCACGTGTTTCGTTTTTCTGGTTGATATAATTGAACTCTTATTTGACAAATAGAAGATTGTTTTTCTTGAGGATGGTGTATATAATAAAACAGTTATGGACTTTTGTAGTGGTAAACATGATGTGATATGAACAAAAAAACTTATATTGACCTCTGCTGACGCCTCGGTCAATATACGTTTTTCAGGCCAGCTTCGTTCACGTGGTTCATATTACATCATATTCACCACCACAAAAGTCCATAATTGTATATTATGGGTCAACTGTCAGTTGATATAGCACAATTATACTATATCTATTAGGGTGCAAGACACTTCCCCAATAACAATCCCCCCCAAAATTGGTCATTCCCCCCAAAAATAGTCATTTCCCCCTAAAGTAGTCATCCCCCCCAAAGTAGTCATTCCCCTCCCCCCCCCCCCCACAAAGAAAAAAAATACAATTTCCAGTCTTTTATTCTCTTCAAAACATGCTCAACATATAAAATAAACATCATAAAATGTAACACACTCACAAAAAAATAATACTCAGTAGAGGTGGGGTTCGAAAAATTACGATTCATAGAACTACATAGATAGCACATAGCACACAGATACCATATAGCTGTATACAGACTGTTACATTCCCTAAACACTCCCTGAATTTGTTTGTTTGTTCGTCTAGTTGGAATTTTAAACAGCCATTTAATTTGGGACTTCCAAGTTCCAACTGGATGAACAAGCACACAAATCCTTTTTTTTGTTTTGGCATTTTTAGTGGCGAATTGGGGAGAGGCTAGGGAATCTGGGGGTCTGTATATGATGTGGTTTAGGTGAGCATTTTCGGCCAGCTAAAAATCAAGACTATTTTGATTTTTCAACTAAAATTACAGTACACTGAAAAACAAATGTTAAAAAAAGGGGAGGACTAAGCAATATCCACTCCATGTTACTGAAGCCCAAACCTTCAAATTTAATCCCTGTTTGGTTTCTCTCTTCAGAAATTAAAATTCTGTTTGTAAAATGTGTGAAGAGTAATAGTTAGCTGACAGTATATGTTTTCAGAGCAATGGATGAACTGCAACAGTTTTACAAACATCAAAGGATTATGTTGACTAGTTTCATGACAGTTTTCACAGTCAAATTGATGGTTTAGTGCTTTTACAGCAATAAGTCTACTAATGATGTGCATTCTCTCATTCCCACTGGGGGCTTTTCATGACCTTGTTTCATTCCTTCTTGAAAAAACAGGTCAGCAATGTTTGGCTGCAGCATGTAGATTCTAGATTTTGCAACTAAAATTACAGTACACTGAAAAAAAAGGAGAGGACTGAAAAAAAATGTTAAAAAAAGTTGGAGGGGGTAAAACCCCAAAAATTGTATTTGTTTGTTCATTTAGTTGGAATTTTAAACAGCCATTTAATTTGGGACTGATGGAGTCCCAAATTAAATGGCTGTTTAAAATTCCAACTAGACGAACAAACAAACAAATTCAAGGAGTGTTTAGGGAATGTAACAGTCTGTATACAGCTATATGGTATCTGTGTGCTATGTGCTATCTATGTAGTTCTATGAATCGTAATTTTTCGAACCCCACCTCTACTGAGTATTATTTTTTTGTGAGTGTGTTACATTTTATGATGTTTATTTTATATGTTGAGCATGTTTTGAAGAGAATAAAAGACTGGAAATTGTATTTTTTCAGGCTTGGCAATTTCAGGAGAGCGATTCTTTAGCTCTCCTTACTGCCCTCCTGAAAGAATTAAGGAGAGCGAAAAATTGCCCTCCTAAATATTTTGGTCTGGGATGATTGAGATTACATGTATTATGCTCACATTAAATTTTTGTTGTAAAGCCAAAAATGTAATTTAACTTCGAAGTCACATAACATCATGTAATTTCATTTTGAAAGTGATTTAGTGGTAAAAGGTAATGCCTGCAATTGTGTTGCAATCATTTGAAGCAAAATGGGTCACAGCAATATTTTTTTTCTGTCAGTTTCAACAACTGACATCACAGTTTGAAGGGTAATTATTCAAGGAATATTGACACTATAATATACCACCATTACTACTATCCTGTCACTTGAAGCACATGCACCAGGATGTGACTGTAGATTCAAGCAGACCTGTTGTCCAAGAAAGTCATACGCCTACCACTACTACCTTCAAACCACCCACCCCCAAACTTGGACACACACACAGGTCTTGTCAAGTGTGTGTTCGGTTGTTGAGTGAGACATCTAGATGTCTAAGAGATTTCGCTTTACCTTAGTAAAGTTAATAAAATCACTGATGTAATAGTCTGTTGGTTTCAGTTTCAATGAGTTCGTCCAACTGGATACTTAAAATGCTGTGTAAAGCTAATTGCTCTCCTAAGCTGATTGAGGAGAGCGATGTTTTGCCCTCCTGCATTTTTCAGAATGTCAGGCCTTTTTTTTCACTTTTAAATGGTCACCAACTTGGGGGGGGGGGGGGCGGGGGGAAATGACTACTTTCGGGGGGGGGGGGGGGTGACTATTTCTTTGGGGGGGGGGATGACCAATTTGGGGTGAATTGTTAGGGGGGAATTGTTAAGGGGGGGGGGGGGAAGTGTCTGACATTCATCTATTAAATTCGATTCTGTAACTGATCAACGTCATTTCCCTCGGAAGGCCGTTGTATACAACACGGGTTAATTGAACAATGCAACAAAGATGTGTTTATTAACTGTTAGATTGTAAGAATTTGTTTAGGTCTTTACCTTGTTACAATGTATGGATGAGAGCCTATTGTCACCCTCCCATAAACTGTAAGACGGTAAATCCAGGCAGACTTAATAATTTCACTTCAAAGATAATATGGAACAGATCAAGTTTACAAATTCGAAGTCTTTATTTTGCGGTACCTGCAGTAAAGATGGATCGAGTTGCGGTACCTGCAGAAAAGCTCAAACTCCAGCACTCGACCAGTTAAATCCAACACGAGATGTTCCCGCGAGAAGTAATGCCAGTGTGCAAAATTTAACGAGAACGCCCGTTTCGTTCATGTGGTGGTTAAGCAAATTTAAATCTACGCAAACGGATGACTGGTTAGCCAGAAGTTGCATCTTGAATGGTAAAGTCTGAGTAACTTCACTGGTAGAATGCTAAATTTTTTCTCAGCCTCAAGATGTGTTCACACATTTTTGTCTTGATGCAATTAATGGAAGAGTGCTTTTTAGCACTCTCCATAAATTGTAACAATGCCAATCAATGGAGATGAAGTAATTTTACCTCCAAGATAATATGAAAGACATCCACAGAATATGAAGCCTTCAGATTTAGGTACCTGCAGTTCAGAATAAAGCCCAAATATGGGCTTCTGGCACTCTACCAGTTACCCAGTCTTTCTTGCCTTTATAGATTTTTCGACTTTTGCCTTGAGAGGCTAAATATATTTCGATTCCACGCAATATATCAGTATACTTGTAATGATAAAAAAGCAGTTTCCCAAGAATTTGTATGTAGCCGAGCGTTCGGTTAGCCATCTCCAAACCACATGAACGGTCAGTCGGTTAGAGTCATTTTTTAAATTTTGCATACCGAATGCGGCGATTTACCGTTCTGCTGGAATAATGGGTCTTATAACAAACACATGGGAGTCAGGATGGCCTCAAGGTGGACAGCACATGTATCGACTATTGGATAAACCTTTCTTTATAACTATTACACTTGTACTGTGGTCGTGATCTTGCTGTAGACCCTGAAAGTGACCTTTAAGTCCATTTACATGAAGACAAATTGTACGGGGTATATTTTTGTGCAGGCATATATTTTTATACCAGGTATAAATCTGGGGGAGTCACCCGCGTCCACATGTATTTTTAGGTACTATGAAAATTTAGTGCATAGATAATCACTTCTCCTTCAAAGATGGATCGAGTTGGTCTCCCAAGGGCACGCTCACTTCTCTATGCTCTATTCTATCGTGGGTACCACGAGAACTCGGACGTGTTGGAAGCTTCCCCGTTCCTGAGACTGGTAGGAAAATATTGTTCTGCAAACATTGGGAGAAGACCGGAAATTGTGAAACTTCAGAACGAAGAGAACTTCATTCCAGAAAAAGTTGCGAAGAACTGAGACCAGACATTCAACCAGCTGAAAATTAGGTGTGTGAACCAAAAGACAGCCAATAGCGTGACGCAACCAAACAAAGCATTACGCTAAAATAAACGGGGGTTCTTTACATTCGCATTGAGTTGCAACTTGTACCTGGTTTAAACGAACTTGCATCACCTCCCTGGGTGGTGTAAGATATACGTGTTACAAATTAAATATACCCCGTACAAATCTGTTCACATAACAAAAAAATAACGTTCTCGGAACAAATTTATGTCGTCGTCAGGCAGACGACAGTTGCAAACAAAATTCTTGAATAACTATTTTTTTTCATTTTTGCGGCAAAAACGTAGGTTATGACCCCTCATTGAAACGAGCTCAAGCTCGTTCCATGATGGGTCCTAAGCTATGTTTTTGAAACAAAAATGAAAGAAAAGAAAATTAAAAGGTAATTTTTGTGAATAGCGCTGGACGATTTTGGCCGAAACGTCTGGTAAAGGGTTAAAAACTAGGAATTAATTTCGGTGTTGCAGTGTCATGGAAGTAGGGTGCCGCAGAGTCATAGGTAACCATTTAACAACTGCGGAAATAGGGAAACACTAGAGAAAATCCTGTTCTCGCGAAATGCCATCCCAGAAATGTCACGACTACTTGTTTGAGGAGAAATGTGAGTTGTGTAAATTTATTGTTTATGGAGTGGACGTAAATCCAATTAAGGACTCCACATTTTGAAGCACCAATCGTATGCAAACAATGGTCCGAAACTGGTTATAATTCATGGGTGAAAATGCACATCACGGTCACACATCAGTTTATTATCCGGTTTACCTTTTACCCAAACATTGCGAGAAAAAAATTCGGAGAGCTCATCACTAAACCGCCATTAACATTTCATTATTGTTTTCCTGAAATACATAGCTTATGGTCCCTCAATGGAACGAGGATCATAAGGTATGTTTTTGAAGAAAAAATTAAAATTTTTCTTATTCGAAAATTTATTTGGCAAGTGTCGTCTGCTGTTCTGGTTGGATAAAAGTAATTTGCGGATACATATATTTTATCACCATTACGTTTATTAACGAAAATGTATCCGATTCGAGTTGTAGTTCTACGGCCATATTTCGAAGAATAAAAGTATTGTCTTTAAAAAAAGCGAGACGGTGATACATCATTTTGTACATAAACATAATGGTGGTTCAAAATTTAAATTTCAAACTGTTTGTAAATTGCATTTAAACAGTCGTATTTATATGGAATGATCGTTTGTTTCTGTCTATTTCTTGAGTTATGAACCGAAAAAAACAAAAGGCCAAACTGTGTAAATGGGAGTATGTTTGGCCTTTGTTCTTTGTGGTTCATAACTCAAGAAGTAGACAAAAACAAACGTTCCAACGAGGGGTCATAACCTATGTTTTGAGATAAAAAATGAAAATATAATGAAAATTATTTGGCGGTTTTTGAGATTAGAGCTGGCCGGTTTTGGCCGTTACGTTGGGTAAATGGTTAAAATAACATATTTGAATGGTGATTTTAATGGATGGGGGTGGGCGAATTTTGATAATACGTTAGGTGAATGATTCACTTGATATCGTACCTTATTTGGGCGCTCAAATTCTCTACAACCAAACCCATTATAATGGATCAAAGTCAGTCTTTATTAGCTACTGTCCTACCAAGGGTGAGTCACAAGAAATAACAAGAGGTGTGTGTCTATGACCAGCAGTACAAAAAATCTATATTCTGTTTCGTTTCCTGCTTGAATAAAAAAAATTAGGTTGCAGAAGAGTATACTGAATCCCCATGGGAACCCCGTGAAGTGAAGCAGTGATTGTTACTGTGATAAACAAAAAAAAATTACTTATAAAATACGACCCAGTCACCATTGCTTGGTTGGAAGTCCTCTAAAATGTGCAACATGGGTATAAACGATTGACTAAACTTGACTTTATCTCCATGTTCCGGGCACGATTAGCCATTGTGCATAAATATTTGACCTTAAATACAAATAAATAAATAAATAAATAAATAAATAAATAAATAAATAAATAAATAAATAAATAAATAAATATACTGAATTGGTAGCACTTTAAGTCAAAAATGAGAGGGTGAGCAGTTCCAAACTGTTCTAAAAATTGCGCTTCATTATCACATTCATGGAGGAAATGTGTTTTCGTTTTTATGTCCATAAATTTATTCAGTGGAGCCAACTTAATGGAATCTCTCTTAATTGTATATCCCTGTTAATTCAGGTTAATTGAATATAATTTCCAATCACAAAACCATTTGCCATACCTTCAGTACAGATTTGACCTGTTAATTGCATATGCGTTATAGAGTATACTCCTGTTAATTGAATAAATAAAGCTGCGATATATCAAGAAATTACCCTGACAATCACCATTGTCCCTGTATCAGTATGCATCGCGTCTTCTTATTGGTCAACGTGACCGAAACAAATAGCCATGGTATCGGCTATCTTCAAACATGTGGGTGATAAGAGCCCGCGCCGTTGTTCCCCGTTTGTCACTCGAGAAACATCCAGGTGATAAAAATAACCTTTGACCCCGACTGGGTCACATCGATTGCAGAAACTCCTATTAGGACTGTTAAGTTATAATATCCAACTTAAGCGGCCCATCCACAGTCAATATAATTGTCAATATTATTGACTCAATATTATTGACAATATAATGTTTGCCCTCAACTGCACTATCATTTTGATCAATATTTCTTTCATTTCTGATTCGACAATCATAGGATTGATTGATCAATCTTTGATTGATTTTGCCATGTTGATGGCTCTGTGTTTTTGACAAGAATGAAATATTGATCAATACAATTGATGTGACAAAAATGCACATCAATATTATTGACAATACGTCAATAAATATTTGAGCTCTCTGATATTCTTCAATACATTGATCAAGTCTTCAATATCGCCCATTCATGATCAATAAGATTGTCAATATAAATTATTGACAATTATATTGACAATCATATTGAGTGTGGATGGCCCGCTTTATTGTCGTATTGTAGTGAATACTAATACAAATTAAAAAACATCGTTGCAGCCCTATGAGCAGAAGCACTTGTTGGCTGTCGTATTCGATGAGAACTGAACAGATTGAATTGGGTTCGCAAATATACTTTTGCGCTTTGCGGGGTGAGAACATCAAGGGAAGCAACTCATCTGTTTATCTTCGATAAAGCAGAATACAAAATGTCAATCTCTCGCTTCGCTTGTCGGGGTGAATCCCGGCCATAAAGTATTTTTTCAATGAGGAGTCAAAATTTCAGTGAGTGTTTTGGAGCCAAATTGAGGTAAAAGTAGGAAATCCACGGCGGGCAAAAATACGGGCACAGTCAGTGTAAGACTTGGTCAAGTTGGTGTCAACAACAAAAAAATACCAGGCCAGGGCATTAAATTAAAATTTAAATCTTGGCGCACTTCATAATTTATTTTGCGGTTTCCGATGGTCAGCGTAGAAATGTATGCTATTAATTCCACCTACCTTTTACAAAATTCAATGACTGCGGCTCAATTCAAAATCTTCAAGTTTAAACCCAAGTGGAGTCTGAAATTGTGAGACATCGTTCCCGAAATTCAAAATGTCACCTGCCATGTTCCATGTCCAGCGTCGTTTTAAGTGAATATTTGGTAAAGCTGAAGAATAGAGAACTTTTCATTTTATGTAAAAACAACGCACATTTCTCACCTGTTTTCTACATTTTCCTATTATTAGTCATGTTTTCGATAAAATGACCGAAAAATATTCACTTATGACTAAGATTAGAGATAATTTAAACCCTTTTAATGTCACGGTGCCGAAGATTCTTCTGCATTCTCGCCATTTTGAAGTGCGCGTTTACATAACTTTCGCTTTCTCTTTGGCTGGCGATTGTAGGTCTAGGGTCAGTGTAGTGAGGGTTAGGGTTAGCTTACCGGTAAGCTAACCCTAGCCCTCACTACACTGACCCTAGACCATGTCGCGAACAGAACAAACAAGTGTACCAAAAACAACCAATACACAGAGCAGACGCCGAAAAACACAAAAAAACACGGAGGAAAGATAAACGCGAATGTCACAAATCGCACCGGTAAAAAACGTGCGTTGGGCGGTTATCATTGCCAGTAAAAGTGAATATCTTTAGGTCATTTTATCGAAAACATGACTAGTAACAGGAGAATGTAGAAAAAAGGTGAGAAAAGTGCGTTGTTTTTACGTAAATGGAAAAGTCCCCTATTCTTCAGCTTTACCGAATATTTAAGCTATTCTCCCAAAGACATGAATAAAACACACAACACAACACATGCCGAAGCTTGTTCCATGAAAAAACATTACACCCTGGAAGGCTGAATTTACAGTACACGGTTTTAAAACTTTTTCAACGAATTCAAATTCACCAAACTGAAAAACTTCTCCATGTGTGACCTGGTTTATAAACAACGATTCGGAAATAGACTCGGTCTATTTCTAGTTTTGCTGTGACGGTTGTTCAAAACCTGAGGCTCAGTGTGGGGTTTGAACTTCGTCGCCTGAGTCTTAATGTGTGATTATATTTTACATCTCGGCATTATTTCTGTGTTACGAGGTGGGACAAAATCGTTATCTCGGGCAACATCCAGGGTACATGGAGATTTAATACCTGGATGTCTCCTTTTCAACCATTCGGCTTGCGCCCCAGTAGGTGATATTTGCGGATTCCAGGACACGTTGTACATGTATCGTACACGGTACGGTACATGGTGCGTTTACTCTCCTATAGATTCAGTGTTAAATCGCGTTCACGTTCACAAAAAATGTCGTTTTTTCATGGTGTCCCAGAATCCGCAATTGTTTTTTGGGGTTCACAGATCGCACTTTTCACGTTCAAATACCCGTTGGCGAACGCGTAGATTCAACATGTCAATCAAAAAAGTGAAAAAATGTATGAAATTGTACATGTACATTTTCTTAAAAAAAATTTTCGACGTTCCCATCATGGATTAGACCATCGATCCATCGTTGGCGAACGCGAGCAAAAACGTTTTGCGGATTCCAGGACTGCATCAAAAAGGTGGTTTGCGGATTATGGGACAGGAAAAAAAAATCCCACTATGGACACTCCCATTTCTGACGTAAGTGGGGGGAATACCCATAGTGGATTTTTCCAAACTTAACAGACCACTATTGGGGCTCTCATTTCTGACGTAAGTGGGGGAATACCCATAGTGGATTTTTCCAAACTTAACAGACCACTATTGGGCACTCCCATTTCTGACGTAAGTGGGGGGAATACCCATAGTGGATTTTTCCAAACTTAACAGAAAAAAACTAGGTTTTTTTGAAAATCCCTACTGTATAAACTTACCGGTACTGAGAACGCCATTTGTCACGCTCGAAATGTATTTCGGGTTTTCATTCAAATGACTGTTAATTGTCAGTTAAATAGTTTAACTGAAAAACTATTCTATAGATGAAAGCGGAAACAGTTCAAAAGATTGATTGATATGATTTAAACGCGTTATTGAAAGCGTTACATTACTGATATGTTTACTTGTGATTTTG
Organism: Pictodentalium vernedei; assembly: GCA_031216915.1. Lineage (NCBI taxonomy): Eukaryota > Metazoa > Mollusca > Scaphopoda > Dentaliida > Dentaliidae > Pictodentalium > Pictodentalium vernedei. The sequence goes on from CM062296.1 coordinate 769,048,859, forward strand.
ATTATTCGAGTTTTCCTTATGGTGAGAATAAGCGCGGTTGCGATTTAACACTTTCGAGAGCAAAACTCATTTATAGAGGTTTATTTTGTAAATGTTTTTTTCTCAACTGGTTTTAGTTATTATATTAAAGACAGAAGATTTTTATTTACTTAAAACATAAAAATAATTATACATTTAATTTTAGATTAAACATATTTTTATTTGCCATTTGACAATGCAAATCAGGATTGGAGGACAAGTGCTTACCACTTAGAAGACCCTCCGTTCCTGTACAAAGACTAATAATTTACAATATGGCAGAACGTATTCCATAAATAACAGAATCTAACAAAATCTAAATATTAGAGAGAAAAAAAAAAGAAAGAGAGAAGAACATTTAATTTTGAAAATAATAAATAACTCACATTAGCATACTCAAAGGAAATATTAATAATTTAAAAAACGAAAAAAATGTTTTTACAGATGGATGCTAAACGCCGAGATCAGCTTTTAAATAAATATGAACGTGCCAAAAAGAGCATTCAATTGGCTGACAGAAGCAGACGTCTTGGAGAGATTGAACTCGACGCGAAGCCACAAAAATATTTAAACCCGTGACGGAGGTTCAAGAGCGAAGCAAGAAGGAGATAGTTGAAGAATTGAGACCCATAAAAGAGAGTTCTTTGAGAATGGGTTCGTTGCCCGGTAGTTTTACAAAACAATATTCCTTTCAATCTACACCGGATTACGTTCCCATGAGAATCGAAAGTGATGAGAGTGAGAGCGATGATACAGCTTCGACTATCACCACTGATAGCCTCGCGTCGTCTAAGGATGGTGGTAAGAGATCTGTTGTATGGAATTTATAAGGATTCAGACGGTAGAACTTTTGTGGGCGACACAGAAGTGGAAATGGATGATGAAGATTTAATCGTCGGTTCGAATAAGTATAAAATAACTGATGGACTGCGCAAATTGCTCCTTTTCGACAAGCCTGGAGATTACACGGAACAGGATTTCGACAATTATGGTGACATTCTGGGTCAGACCCACGCCATGAAGAGAAATAACGATGCCAGAGAGACTAGACCCAAAGCCAACAGAGGTTACAAGTGGACGAAAGTGGTGAAACCCATATGGGATGTGAATAAGAAGTTCGTCGAATCGGTGACTGGTAAAGGGTTGAAAACCACTTTTCTTCCGAGCGATTCTGACGCTCTGTCTCAGAGATTGAGTTTGTTGATGGCAAGTAGACGTGCTGGTAACACAGGATTAGATAATGAAATAGTTACTATATGTGACGAATTGTTAAGACAGAAGGTTTTGAATAAAAACCATTATAAAAGGCTGATGAACGAATTGAAGGATTGGTGTATATAATAAGTAGAGAGAAACAAACAAACAAAATATAAAATAAAAATAGTAAATTTTACGCTAGAATAATAAAAGTATTTAAACAACAAACGATTTACCAGTGAAAACAAAATATATATTATAAAATAAAAATATGTTGGTGATAAAGAACAGGGGATACGTTAGAACTTACGTTCAAGGCGGTTCTGGCATCGTCGATTCTATAATGCGAGCGTTCACGAGTGATGCAGGTAGAAAACTCGCATCGACCGCGTTTGAGGTTGGGAAGAAGACGGCTTTGGATGCTGGTAAGAAAGCCGCTTCCAAAGCCAGTGGTAGGATAGCTTCTGTGGCTGGCAAGAGGGCAGCTGACGCGTTGATCGACAAGTTGATCAGTCCACCGGCGAAGCGAGCTATTGTAGAGCGAACGCCAAAAAGTTGGAAAGATTTTAAGGATGCTGTGGTACCCATACAAGATTTAGCCAAAATGACGAGTGGATCTGGATTGAAGAGAACTCGCGACGGTGTAATATAAATAAATAATAATATTAAAACTGAGTTTGATAAAACATAAAATTGTGTTTGAAAAAAATCTAAAATAACAAAAAAAAAATAAACAAAGATGAACATTAAAGATATGTCTTGGGACGATGCCGCGACTAAGAGGTCGAATAATGAGTTCTTTCCCAAAAGCATAAGAGGCTTGATAGTGTGAAAATCGAATTGTGGAAAGACCAATCTGCTGATGAATCTGTTGTCCCGACCCGACTGGTTGGATTACGACAAATTGTTTGTGTTTGGCAAGAGCTTGTTTCAACCCGAATACAGATTGCTTCGAGAATGCATGGATCGTAGATTGCCTAAGGACGTCATAGCCAGAATCTTCGACAGTAGGGAGGAATTCGACAAAAGTGAAGCTTCTCTTTCGACCATTTTGGACGGTGCGGCGATGGAACTGATGAAGAGAAATGCATCTTCGAACGTTGAGTGTCGATTTTATGAGAATGCTAGCGATGTTCCGGATCCTAGAGAATTGAAATCGGAAGATAAGAATCTCATAATTTTCGACGATCTGCTTTTGGAGAGACAGAACCGATGCGAATCGTATTACATTAGGGGTCGTCACAGCAACGTGGACTGTTTCTACCTGCCGCAGAATTATTTTCGATTGCCCAGACAGACGATAAGGGAGAACGCTAATTTTCTATGTCTCTTTCGCCAAGATCTCAAGAATCTCAATCACATCTACAGCGATCACGTCGCAAATGACATGAGCGCGGAGGAATTCAGGAGATTCTGTAAGAGGGTTTGGGATGGAGGACTTCACAATTTCGTCGTGATCGATTTGACTAGCGAATTTAATCGCGGAAAATATCGGTGCAGATTCGACAAGTTTTATGTTTCTGATGATAATAAGATAGAGTGTGAAAATAAAAAAATTAGAAAATAATAAATCTTCACATAATTAGTTTTGAAAAAATAAAAATAAAATTAAATATAATGTTCGAACAAGGAGAATTGTTAGAACGGATAGCCGAGAATATGGCTGCAAAACAATCCATTAAAATCGTGGTGAGTGGCGATTCGACTCGATTCGCAACGAAATTCGAACCTTCCATCGAATTGAATAGAGAGAAAAGATACGAGATGGCATTGGTGAATCTGGAGACTTATTATTCCTTTCCCAACATCACCGAAAAGAATAACTCATTTAAGTATTCCGACGGAGTGGATTGGTTGGAGATTCGAATTCCCAAAGGAAGTTACGACATAGACGATTTGAACAATTACATTCAAACACGAATGAACACGGATGGAAAGGGAAGCAACAAGATCAGACTCGCTCCCAACCCTAATACCTTACAGACAATGTTGGATTTGGAAGATAATTTTCAAGTGGATTTCAATACGGACGATTCTATAGGCAAGATGCTGGGATTCGATCGAAAGATGTATCGATGTCACGCGGCATCTGAAAATATGGTTGACATTCTCACAGTCAATAGCATTCTGGTGAACGTGGATGTGATTGCTGGAAGCTACGTGAATGGTAGCGCTCAACCGACGATCTATTCCTTCTTTCCAAACGTGTCGCCGGGTTATAAGATCGTGGAACGACCTCGAAATTTAGTTTATCTACCAGTGATTTTAGACACATTGTATAGTCTCAAAACCACGTTGATGGATCAAAATGGTGAACTGTTAGATCTTCGCGGAGAGAGGGTGACGATACGATTTCACATAAGAGAAATATAAAAGCAAAAAAAAAAAAAAAAATATTGTGTGTATATATATAAATAAGAAAATAAAATAACGCAATATTAATTTTACAAAAATTATTTAATATATATAATTAAAACAAAAACACAATTGAAGAAAATATATTTTAAAAAAAGAATTATGACACAATACGTGGTTAAAAACGTGAACATATCCTCAGGACAGAGGAAGAAACTTAAGAGAGCATTAACTACTCGAGGCGAGGCGGTGAGATTCAAATTCACTCCTGAAGATCTGACGAGTGGCGGTCAGGATTCGATCGGCTGGACCAGAAATCAAATCAAAACGATGGAGAAAGCGATTCGTGATGGAAGAGGGTTGACGGTGAGATTGAGTCCCGCTCAATTGAGATACAATTTGAGAATGAAAGGCAGTTTACTACCACTATTGGCAGGAATCGCCGCAAAAGCATTACCCTTTGCCGCAAAAGCATTACCCTTTCTCGGAAAGACTCTCGGCGTGGGAGCTCTCTCGGGACTCGCGAGTTTGGCAGTTGAGAAATTAATGGGTGGTAGCGGACTGTTTTTGAAGAAGGGAGGAGCCGTGTGTCGCGTCCACGTGGACGACAGCGGTAAAGGATTGTATCTAGAACCCGTTAGAGGTGGCAACTCTTTGAGTGGAAACGGTCTCTATCTAAAGAGTGGTCAGAACGTTGAGCGACTCGGCAAGGGTTTGTTGTCTGGTGAGAATTCGCCATTTAAGAATATACCAATTTTGAGTATGTTATTATAATATAAAAATTATATAATTATATAAAATATAAATCATAGAAAGTATAAAATAATATATAAAATGGATAAAAAGGTGGAAAAACAATTAGACGATAATGATGAATATCATGAGATAGAGTGCGAAAAAGATGTGGAAAAACGATTAGATGCTAATGATGGATATCTTAGGAAAGAACTGATAAAAAAGTTACATAAAGATCGGGATAGATGGTTGAAATTTAAAAGAATGAGACGTTTTCCACCACTACCTTCTGAAGAGAATGGTAATGATGCGAGTGTTACCGAGAGATGCACAACATTCGTTTATAATTATGATTCAGATAAACAAATGTGTTCTTATAAAAAAACGTAACATATCACAAAAAAAAAAAGAAAAGAAGAATCGACGCTGAAATTTGAGAAAAAAGGAAACGTTATTATAATATATGGGTGATAGTGAAGAAGGAAAACAAAAACAAAAAAAAAAAAAAAAAAAGTAATGAGATCTAGAGATGATCAACCTCTCTAGATCTCATTCCTTTTTTTTTCCTTCTTCTTCGCTAAAAAATCAATCTCTCTATTGTTTATATTTCCAAGTCCGTTATTAGAATGTTGACACTCCTGTCTTCTCCTTTTTCGAAAATGTGTTGAATGTTTATCTTTACTTTTTTAAGTTTTTTTTACATCAGTGAACGCGCTCTCACCACCCGATTTGTCCACGAGTTCGAGTGAGATTTTTAGATATATGTAACTTCAATAGAACAATGACAAATCGTCCTTGTCGAATTCTCTGTCTTTGGCGATGATGATATTCTGCAGATCGCTTTCGTACTCATAAAACAAATCGAGCATGGCTTCGACCAATTTCAAAAGCATGCTATATTTGTCATATTTGAGCTGTAAGCCCTTCGTCTCGACCTCGTTCAATTCGATGGAATCGTATCGTTGTAATCTATAGATTTTACAACCGAGTTTCTTACACGTTTCAACTCGTTTCAATTTCAATTTGCAGTTTTTAGGTGTTGTTGTCATGATCGATTATTTGGTTTTTTGTTTTATGAATTCTTGCAAATAATATATATTTTAAATTTTGTATTTAAATAATAATTTGTTAAAAAAGTTTTTTTTTTTTTTACTCTTTATATATATATATATATAAAAAAAAAGTTTTTTTAATTTTAATTTTCTTTAATGTGAAAAGATTTTTTTTTGTAAAAGTGTTTTTCTCTTTATATAAATAAAAGTTTAAATTTAACGTCCTTTTTTCTCGTATTAATTCAATTTTTTCACGTCAATTTTTTTTTTGGAAGGAATTAAAACATATATATATATAAACAATTTTAAAACTTTTAACAAATTATTATTAAATACAAAATTTGAAAACAAAAAAAAAATATTCTTACAAATGGAGCAAACAGATAAAAAAATGGAAAATTTAAATGAGAAAACCATACCTCAGTTAAACGAGATTTATAAACTATTAAAAATTACACATTTCAGAAATCATAGAACTAAATCAGAAAAAATTGAAGTCATACAGGAATATTATTTGCAAAACGATGGAAAGGCAAACGAAATGTCGATAGCAACAATGTCAAAAAATGCATCGGTTGTGAAAAATGAGAAGAAGAAAAAGATAGTAAAAGGAATCGAAATGCCGACGTCGAAAAAAAACCAAAAACATTTTGATTGTGAAAAATAAGAAGACGACTAAACGAAAAGCCGTTGAAGAACTTCAAGTTTCAAAAGAAAAGAAAAAAAAACTAAAACGAAAACGAGTGATGCACTTCAGAATCTAGACAAACGAGATATATCAAGCAAAATTTGATGAGCAATCAACGAAGGGAAAGGAGAAGAATATGTAGCATGACTCATCATGGAACTATTCCAATCAAAGCCTGTAGAACGGGAGGGTGCGATGATGCGATCAAAGGCGTTTTTAAAACTTTCAACGTGGTTCCCTCGTTCAAGAAAATCAATCCAAAATGGTTCATGGAATGGGTGAAGAAAAAAGTATTGGATTTGTTTCATGAACACATGAACGTGGGACAAAAAATTAAGATGATACTCCATTGCGTGATGAATAAAATCGACGTGAAGTCTGGCAAGAGCATCTTGACAAATGCATTTTTCAGATCTAATGTCGAACCTGTATTTCGAGGTTCAGGTTTATCGGACGTTTTCGAAAAGATGAAAGACAAGATGTTGACGTCTCTCACGAATTATCAACATGAAGGTAGTAATTGGACGTTCCATGAGGTGTTGAAACTCGAAATTCATATAACTAAAAACGATATTCATTGAAAGGGTCTTCCTACGTGGAATTACCGTATTTCTTAGCTAAAAAAAATGCTGTGACCAACGTGAGAAATAAAGATGATCAGTGTTTTAAATGGGCAGTCACCTCCGCTTTATACCCTGTCAAAATCCATCCTGAGAGAGTTTTTCATTACGAGGAGACTTCTAAAAATCTCGATTGGACGGGAGTGACTTTTCCAATGCAGTTAATACACATCGAACGTTTCGAGGCTCAAAATCCCACCATAGCAGTGAACATCTTGGGATACGATGATGAAAAACGAACGATCTATCCTCTCAGACAGACTTCGTATCTCGAAAGAGAAAAGACGATTATTTTATTACTGATTTCGAATGGTGACAATCGTCATTATTGTTGGGTTAAACATTCGAGCCGATTACTGTCGAGACAAAATAATAAACATAAAGGAAAGATATGTTTATGTTGCAACTGCATGAGCAACAGGACGAAAATAACAGAGCCACCGAATGTCATATATGCAGACAATCGTTCAACAAGAATTCGGAGGAAAATAAGAAGGTCAGAGACCACGATTATTACATGGGTCTGTATCGTGATCCGGCTCACAGCAAGTGTAATTTAAAATATCGAGACGCCGTTTTCTATCCGGTGATATTTCACAATCTCTCAGGTTACGACAGTCATCTGTTAGTGAAAAATCTCGGCACCTCCCACGAAGAATTAAATTGCATTGCGAACAGCGAAGAAAGATACATTTCCTTCACGAAATGGAAGCTCATGGAGAAGAAAAGAGTAATCGATGGAGAGACGTTGGAAGAACAAACGAAATTCATCGTAGAGGCATACGTTTCATCGACAGTTTTAAATTCATGTCAACCGCTCTGGAAAAATTAGTCGATAACATGAGCAAGGATAAATTTAAAATCACAAGCGAACATTTCGGAAAACGAGTAGATGTTATGTTGAGGAAAGAAGTCTATCCTTACGATTACATGAACGATCTGAAGAGATTTGACGACACCGCACTACCTTCAAAAGAAGATTTGTATTCAAAATTATACGAATCCTACATTTCCGACGAGAATTACGAACACGCTAAAAACGTGTGGAAATCATTCAATATGAAAACCATGAGAGATTATTACGATCTCTATCTGAAGACTGACGTTCTGCTGTTGGCAGACGTGTTCGAAAATTTTCGAGATGTCTGTCGTCGAAATTATGATCTGGATCCCACTTGGTATTTCACTGCACCTGGTCTGGCGTGGGATGCTCTGTTGAGAACCACCGTAGTCCAATTGGAATTATTATCCGACGTGGACATGTTGCTCATGTTCGAAAGGTCTACGAGAGGTGGCGTCTCGATGATCTCCCACAGATATTCTGAAGCTAACAATCTCTACATGAAAGAAGGTTTTCGATTCGAAACGGTCGAATAAATACATACAGTATTGGGACACTAATAATCTATATGGTTGGGCCATGAGTCATCCTTTACCGATTGGAAATTTCAAATGGGTGACGGAACCGGAAGAGATGCAAAAATGGAGAGACTATCCTTGCATTTTAGAAGTCGATTTGAACTATCCAGAAGAATTACACGATCTACACAACGATTATCCGCTGGCTCCTGAACGAATGGAACCAAACGAAGGAGACGAGGAAAAACTCATTCCCAATTTATTTAACAAACGTAACTACGTCGTCTACAGTGAGAATTTGAAACAATACGTCGATTATGGGATGAAATTAGTCAACATACATCACATCATTCGATTCAATGAAGAGCCTTGGATGAAAAAATACATCGATCTCAACACGAATCTCAGAATTTGAGCCGAGAACGATTTTTGAAAAAGATTTCTTTAAACTCATGAACAACTGCATGTACAGTAAATCGATGGAAAACATCAGGAAGAGAACCGACGTTCGGCTCGTCACGTCTGAGAAAAAAGCTAAAAAATTAGTGGCGAAACCCAATTACAAACACCGAACCATATTCAATGAAAATCTAGTGGCCATTCACATGCAAAAGACGCATCTGAAGTTTGACAAACCGTATTATCTCGGACCGATCATCTTAGATATCAGCAAGTGATTGATGTACAAGTTTCACTACAATTACATGAAACGAAAATTTGTTGATAAAGCCAAACTACTGTTCACCGACATGGACAGTTTAGTTTACGAGATAGAGCGAAAGATGTATACCAAGATATATCTCCGGACGTGGCCACGTGGTTCGACACAAGCAATTATCCCGTCGATCACCCGTCTAACTTTCAATCGAATGACAACAAGAAGGTGTTAGGTAAATTTAACGACGAGAGCGGTGGTAAACAAATCCTCGAATTCGTGGGCTTGAGACCTAAATTGTATGCTTATCATCTAGAAGATGAAGAGATCAAGAAGTGCAAAGGGGTTAAAGCGTGCGTGGTGAAGAAAAACATCTCTTTCCAAGAGTATAAAGATTGTCTGTTAGGAAGTGGTCCGGTGTATAAGACTATGAAATCGATTCGAAGCGAAAATCACGACTTGTATACCAAAACAGTCAACAAGATTTCGCTAATGGCTGATGATGATAAGAGATTCATGTTAGACAATAAAATAAGAACTTTAGCACTCGGGCATTGGACTTTGGATCTAATTTTAGATGATAGGATTTCAGATATGATTGTGGATGATAAGATTCCAGATATGATTAAGGATGATAGGATTCCAGAAAATCAAGAGGAATTAAACGGATTCAAGATTATGAAAGTCGAGGAATTAGATGGATTCAAGATTATGGAAGTCGATAGAGTTAGTTTAAAAAGAAAAAGAAAAAAAATAATTAAAAAAAATAACGTCATTTTAGTGAATTATAATAAAATAAATAAGTATAAAAAAATATATGCATTTATGAATAAGAAAATAGAGATATCCGTAGAAGGTGTCGTCTTACCTAACGAACCCCTATCCAACATCGATCTGTTGAATGCGGCAAAGAATTTGAAAATCAAAGATTTTCTAGGCGTGTTTTCCAGAGATGCCTTGCCGAAGAGAAGACCTCGACAATCGGAATGTGGAATTTTAAATCTAGACGATTTATCAGGTGAAGGCACTCACTGGGTGGCGTGGTTCAAGAACGGGAAGAAGAAGAATTATTATTTCGACAGCTACGGAATCTCGCCGCCGAAAGAAATAAAGAATTATTTCAACAAATCGATGGTTCGTTACAACACGGAACGAGTGCAATCACCAGATCAAGTGTTTTGCGGTCACCTGTGTCTTTACGTTCTCAAGAGATGGTCTGAAGGAGATCGGTTTCAAGACATTCTCAATGATTTACATTAGAGAGAGATTTTTTTATAGTATATAAAGGTAAAAAAATTATTAAAAAAAATTTTAATCGAATAAAAATGAAAAATAAATTAGGAAAATAATTCATTTTTAATAAACTGCGTTTGAAATATATTTTTAAAAAAAAAATCTCAAAACAACATGCCAGTCGATAAATTTGGTAGAAGTGACGACGAAAGTCAACCTAAAAAGAAGAGGAAGACGCTCGAAGTCGGCGATGGTTACGACGTTGCCAACTTGGACGAACGTTACGTTCGGAGATACGAACATCGAGAGGAACCTTTGAACATGAACGATAAGAAGCTCTACAATCTTCCCAAGCCGATAGATCTCGCAGATGCTGCGACTAAAAAATACGTTGACAGGGGGAACGTGGATTTCGAATGAATCATGCTAGATAATTACGTGGAAAAAGCCATGACCGACGATCTCGATCTGAAATCTAAACGTTTGGTAAACGGCGTGAACCCCATAGATTCCACCGATGCCGCGACCAAGAAATACGCGGATGACTCTCATGCACGATTCAGCGAACATCTGAGAAATAGATACGTTCAGAAAACGATGCACTCGGAATTGAACGCCAATTCTAACAAGATAATGAACGTGGCCACTCCCACGAATCCCAAGGACGTGGCGACCAAACACTACGTAGATCTGGAACAGAGAAAGTCTGACAAACGAGAAATGAAATCGGATCTGAATGCGGGATTCAACAAGATATTGAATCTGTCGAAGGTTGATGATACAGATGCAGATTCAACCGCAGTCAACAAGGGCTATGTAGATTCTGCAGTGATACGATCAAAAGAATACGTAGAATCACAAGTGGACAATCTCTACCTGAACAAACAATCTGGCGGAACCATGGAGGGTGGTATCAACATGAACGGTGAGAATTTATTCGGACTCAATCACGATCCCGAATTTGATTCCAGCGCAGTCAGCAGGAAATAAGTGGATAACAACTCGGTCTGGAGAAAGGACGACATCATGGAAGGTAAACTAGACATGGGAGGACACGTGCTCACAAATCTACCGGATCCCGTAAACATGACGGATGCCTGCACCCTGATTTCGGTGGTGGAGAAAGTCAAATATGCTAGACAATTGATCACCATGTGGGCCGAGGAGGCCGGCACCTTAGAGGAGGGAAAAGCTGAGTTGTCTTTCGGAAATGGAGGTAGTGGATCGAAACATGGTCAGGTGGGATATCCCATGCCGTTGGGAGGTGAAATCATTCGAATGACTCTGGCTTCCTCGGATTTGAATAACAGAGCGGTTGTCAATCTCATGGTGAATGGAGTAGAGAGCGATAAGAGATACAGCATTGAAAAGACTGAGAATCAACACGCGAATGGTAGCACGTTCGGCACACCTCTCAAAGTGAACGCCAGAGACAGGATTAATTCCTTTACAAAAACCATTAATCCCGAAGCCGTCACTTCCGTGGTGAGTCTACTGATCGAACTGGATCCTTTGAACAAACAGTGAATGCGTGGAAATAATTAATTAAAAAAAAAATAATATGTGTTTATTAAAAACAAAAAAAAAAAGTAATGAGATTTAGAAAGATGTTCAATCTCTCTAGATCTCATTACTTTTATTTATTCTTTTTTTTGTTTTTTTTTTTTTTTAATAATTACTCATTACTTTTTTTTATTTTGTTTTTTATTTTTTTTCACACACATCTCTCATCGAATGATCGACATCTTATTTCCATCCGATTCGAATTGTAATTCTCTGTACGACAGGACTAGAGCGAAGGCTTTGGTTTTTCTCAGCACGTTCCTATCGAATTGCATCTTGATCTGAATGTCTAAGACACTACTCTTGAGTCGTTCACTCTGTTTACTGACGTCGAATACGAACATGGGATACATCGACTTGTATTCGCCGGGAGATATATTAGGGTTGCTCATCAATTCGTCTAAACCGTGATACTTCTTTCTAAAATCAGCGGCGTCGCCATACAGTCTGCAGAAATCATTCTTGTTGAATGACGCATTGTAATTGATTGCTGGATATCTCGTGGCATTCAGAAACACTTGCATGTTTCTCAAATAACAATGATCGAACAGCGACACATTCTTTTCCTGAGACCCGTCCCTATCGGTCTGAAATGCAACCACGATGAAACACGGTCTCTCAGAAGCGGATTTCACCGTCAATATCCAATCGAAGTGATTCGTGGAGAATGGAATGCTAGCCGTGTCGCACTGTCTCATTCTAAATCCCACAGGTAATTTACTCTTGGATTCTATGATCTTGTAGAGACGCGCTTTTTCCATGATCGAAGGCTCCACGTGCGGAACGAACCACGATATCTTGTGTAGAGTTAACTTACCCGCATCGGTTGCAGGGAGTCTCACTATTGCGTCGTCGTTTCCTTTTCGAATCAACGTCAGATTGTGTTTGAATCCGTACATGATCTTGTTGTAATCATCCGCGAATCCGAAGATGTGTTTCAAAGGTATCCTGAACGAAAACGTTCCTTTAGGTCTGGATGTCTTGACGACGTAGTCGAATATCGCGGCGGCGCCGGCGTTAGCAGGGCCGACAGTGTCTTTCACCCACAACTGGTTAAGTCCTCTGGATTTTGAAAAATCATCCGGATACGTCAAGAGTCCGAACATCGTGGTGGCCTGACCGGGATGAAACACAGATTCTATCTCTTGTCCGGATAGCATGTATTTTATATTACTGAATAGATGCATGGTGCCATTATTGGCTAGAGTAACCGTGTCGTCGTCGGCGTAGTCGCTCCCATCTTCCTTGGTGAGACGTCCCTGCACCACTATGTAACTCTCGCTAGGATGGACGAATAGATCTTGAGTTTTGATGTTGATTCTTATCTCTCCCGCATTGTTCAAACTCGTTCCGGTTACCGGTTCATATTCGTGAACCTCATATTCTTGAATACTTTCATCTTTCACTATGCTTTGTGCTATATCTGGTATATTTGCCATTTTTTAAAGGGTTTTTTGTTTTTTGTTTATTAATTAGCTTGCCTTTTTTTATCTAAAAATAGTTTTAATTATTTTTTATTATTATTTTTCTCTCCTATATATATATGTGTAAACAAGAAAATGTTAAAGAGAGTAAATAAAAAAAAATTGTTTTCTTTATCAAAACTTTTTCTTCTGTAATTGTTGTTCATAAAACTTTCCGATGATCTCTTCTCCATCCAGAGCTTCGATTTCGTAAGTCACCGGATCGGTGTGAAATATTTTGATTCTCACGAAGATTTCCGAGGTCCATCGAGGAGTATAACCCTTTTCGAAGTGCTTCTTATAAGCGTAGATTCTCACTCGATCACCGATCGCAACTTTTGGCGTTTTAGACTTCTTCCTGGTCTTAGATCTCTCAGGATATAGATTCGCATAGACCCGTTTTTCGTTTCGAGGATCGCTAGCTTCCACGGGAGTCATCTTGATCGATCTGTGTCGCGTGTTGTTGTAATCTTTGACCAGACCGTTCAGAGCGTATCTGTATTTCTTGGTCGAATTCACCGTGAAGTATCTATGCATCTTTTCCTTCATCGTTCGATTCCAACGTTCCACCACGCTGGCTTTCTCTTCGTTTTCGATCGAGTAGAGGTCGACTAATCGATGAACGTGCTTGTTGTAGAATTTCTTTCCCTTATCCACCCACAATTTATTTGGTTTTCGAGAAGATGAGTCGAACACGCTCTTCAGAGCCTCGGCGACGCAAGGTCCCGATTTATTCTTCAAAGCTCTGATCGAACCATATTTGGAAAACATGTCGATCACCGTCAATAGATATTTGACACCCTCGTTCCACCTCGAAAACGATCTCATGTCGACCAAGTCGGCAGACCAAATATCATCCAAACCCTTCACGAACACCCTTCTCTTTCGAAATTTACGCACGATTGTGTAACTCCTCAGCCAATTCGCTCGTCAATAATCATTTCTTCTTCTTTTCAGATGCGCTTTTTTTTGAACGCCCCATCCGAATCGACGTTTCGCACCGATCAGATTACCGACCAGCGAACGTTCTATCTTCTCTCTCCTGGTCGGATTCGATATACCTCTCAATTTCGCCAACATGTTTTTATCGCAGACATCGTTGCGAGTCTTGGTGTCGGGATGTCCGGCGTAGTATAGATCGTGATCATACGCGGCCGCGTCCACCCTATTCACAGGTTTGCTCCCAGATTTAGGAGTCAGATCGGCGTTGAGTCTCTTGTTCAATTTCGTTCCAGGTCCCGTGAAACTGTGACCAGGCAGATGCATTTCGAAAGGTAGATTATTGATCATTTTATTCACGATGCCTTTATCTTTGCTCACGTTCTTTTTTTTGACGAATCGAGTCTTGATAGAACCACACACGTCGCAAATTCCGCGAAGCATCTGTTTGTCGTTTTTAGTTCGCACTTCTTGAGAATTACTCGTCTCGGTAACTCTCTTACACTTTACACGATACATTTTTTGAGAGTTATTTAAATTAATTTCGTTTTTATTTTATATATAAATTTAATATTTCTTTTTTTAAAACTTCTGTTCTTATTATATATATATTTTTTTTCAATCGCTACTCTTGAGTTCTATCATCTTACTGAATTCCTCCCTGCCCTCTTTCCTCCCCTTTTCCTTCATCTCTTCCTTCATGATCTGACGAGTCTTGATTCTCACGGCTTCTTTTGTGGCTTCATATTTCGTTTTCTCACCCAATATCGTGAAGTATTCTCCGTCCGATATCCTACCGTCTTTCAACGCCATCGAGATCATTTCGGATATCGTGTCGATCTTGGAGTCGGCCAAGACGCGAATCTTGTCGTGTTTCCTCGCCTTCAGATATAATTTCCTACTCAAAAAGTTTCCGAGCGTGCTAAACAATCCAGCGGCGAGAGCCACTCCTTCTATGGTTAACACGATCGGAATACCGACCGCAGTCGACAACAGTCCGATGCCGGCTGCGTGTAAACCCAGGGAAATCGTGATGAGTGTCGTGTCAATCGCGTTGATGAATTTCACGAAACGCGAATACTTCTTCTTGAGAGAATGACGAGAATCTCTCTCTTGAGTTAGATACGCTTGGATTCTACTGATTTGATCGATGCGATACCTCTCTCCTCTTTCTTTTTCTTCTAGCGACGGTGCGTCGGCAAAACACAGTTCGGCTTCTCATCCTCGTCGTCATCTAACGTCGGATACAATTTATTTCTGGTTCTCATTTGCGTGTTTTTTTCTTTCTAATATTAGATAAAAAATTTATGTGTGTATTTATTTTATTTTCTATTCTCCCTTATTTTATATCAACGAGAAAACTTAGACGTATGCTTCATTGAATAATAATTTCATGATGCATCCCTTGTCTTCTAAAGTCAGACTTCTACGCGCCAATTTCAGTTCTTCCGAAACTGTGGGCTTGTCTCGATCCTTACGGAAGAGTAATCTCTTCCAAAACGCGATCACTTCGTCGATTTGAACGCGTTCGAACGCCGGTTCGAAATACTTGACGACCATATCTTCCCTTTCCAACGTCAGACACGAATGATTCTCATGATCGAAGTCTAGGTGATGCCGACATCCGACGCATCGTTCTAACAAGAGGCGACCTAGTTGTTCGTTCACACGGAATGTGTAGGCTCTCATCAGCATTTTTAAAAGACACCTTGCTCTAATAGTCTGGGAAGCGTTCATGAGTTACGTATTTTTTATTATCTATTCGATTTGATATATTTATTTTTAAATAACTATTTATTTATATTTTTTTCTCTCCTATATATATATCAATCACTTTTTTTATTTCCTCGCCTCAAAACCGATTCCAGTTGAGAAAAAAACATTTACAAAATAAACCTCTCTAAATGAGTTTTGCTCTCGAAAGTGTTAAATCGCAACCGCGCTTATTCTCACCATAAGGAAAACTCGGATAATCAAAATCACAAGTAAACATATCAGTAATGTAACACTTTCAAAAACGCGTTTAAATCATATCAATTAATCTTTTGAGCTGTTTCCGCTTACATCTATAGAATAGTTTTTCAGTTAAACTATTTAACTGACAATTGACACTCATTTGAATGAAAACCCGTAATACATTTCGAGCGTGACAAATGGCGTTCTCAGTAAGTTTATACAGTAGGGATTTTCCCAAAAAACTTAGTTTTTTCTGTTGAGTTTGGAAAAATCCACTATGGGTATTCCCCTACTTACGTCAGAAATGAGAGTGCCCAATAGTGGTCTGTTAAGTTTGGAAAAATCCACTATGGGTATTCCCCCCACTTACGTCAGAAATGGGAGCGCCCAATAGTGGTCTGTTAAGTTTGGAAAAATCCACTATGGGTATTCCCCCCACTTACGTCAGAAATGGGAGTGTCCATAGTGGGATTTTTTTCCTGTCCCAGAATCCGCAAACCACCTTTTTGATGCTGTCCTGGAATTCGCAAAACGTTTTTGCTCGCGTTCGCCAACGATGGATCGATGGTCTAATCCATGATGGGAACGTCGAAAATTTTTTTTAAGAAAATGTACATGTACAATTTCATACATTTTTTCACTTTTTTGATTGACATGTTGAATCTACGCGTTCGCCAACGGGTATTTGAACGTGAAAAGTGCGATCTGTGAACCACAAAAAACAATTGCGGATTCTGGGACACCATGAAAAAACATTTTTTGTGAACGTGAACGCGATTTAACACTGAATCCTATGAGAGTAAACGCACCATGTACCGTACCGTGTACGGTACATGTACAACGTGTCCTGGAATCCGCAAATATCACCTACTCGCCTCATGGTTGAAAACCGACATCCAGGTAATATTAAATCTCCATGTACCCTGGATGTTGCCCGAGATAACTTATAATGTCCCCTTGTTGATAAATCAAATTTGCCTCAGTAAATCAAATACTGGTATTTAATCTAATATGGCTGGTTTCACGGAGCTCCTTGAGCTATGTCAAACAAGATATAATAGAATAAAAGTTCAGTTTGTCTCTAAAATATAGAAATATGACTAATCCCTGTTAATTGAATACTCCTGTTAATGTAATAATTTTTACTGGCAAAGTGGTTATTCAATTAACAGGACCCCAATGTATATGCATACTTTTTGCATGCAAAACAAAATTTTTGAATAACCAATTTTTTTTCATTTTTTGCGGCAAAAACATAGCTTATGACCCAACATTGGAACGAGTTCACGGAGCTCGGTTCCAACGAGGGTCCATAAGCTGTTTTTTTGTGACGAAAAATGAAAAAGTAATGGAAATTGAACGGTGAATCTTGTGAATGGCGCTGGCCGGTTTTGGTCGTTGCGTTGGGTAAAGGGTTCAAGTACGAGTAGTATGTACATTGCACCAAATAATTCGCTTATAATAGAATCAATCGTTCGGATTGAAGACCCCCTGTATGATATAAAAACAGCTGGATGATGTTCGCGCGCCGAACGCCCTAAAATCGGTTGGGTTGAAAATCAACCCAAATCAAATGGGTTGAGTGAATATGGACCCAATTTGGTTCATATTCACTCAATACAGTTGATTTGGGTTGAATTTCAACCGTACTGATTTCAGAGTGAAGGCGAGCGAGGCCTGTTGACACTCTCTTATAAATTTTAGCAAGGCAAAACCATTGAAACGAAATAATTTCACTTCAAAAGTAATGTAAAGAACATTGAGAGAATATGAAGCATTTTGGTTGTTTAACCTACACTTCAGAATGAAAACAAATATGGACTTCCAACACTCAACCCATAAGCAACTACAGTCAGGCCAAATTGACCACAGCAAAAATAAAAAAAAATAAAAAGTAAAATAAATTTGATAACTTCGCTATAACGCCCGAAATTCCCAATCGGTTCCATATATCTGTATCAATGATACCAAGAGAAGTCAAGGAACCCGAAATGTAGCTCCAATTAATTTCTGTACCACAGCACCGAATGCTATGCAACAGAAATTCAAGAACATTTCAATGCTAATGCACAAATTCCAAGTACTTTGAAGGCATTGAATGAAAACAGTTTTTTTTTTCAATTCAAAGACTTTCAAGGTTTTCAAGGACCAAAATGATTCCTATTTATGGACTTCCTAACGCTCACAAGGGGAAATCTTTCTACGTAACTGATTGGGATTGGGACGTTCAAGGACAAAGCCATTTTTTCCATACATCACAAATTAGGGGCGTTAGTTTATAATATTACTCAAATCATCAGAAGGTGTTGTCTCCACCATTTTGAAAATGTGGCATCAGAGTTGGGAAATTCCGAACAGCGTAAACTGTATCAAAGGCCCGAGTGTAAAGACAGAAACAAGCGACAGTAATGTACACCACCTTGGATTCGCGGACCAGTCGAATACCGGGTATATATAAGGGTTATCGAAGCTGTCGGTGTCACCACAGTAGTCGTACACGGGAGAAAATATGGCATACACAGCAGCCAGAATCATTGGGTAAATACCATGCAGTATCCTCACTGGAAACTCACTGAGGCTCATGTTCAGGATGACGTTGACTGTATAGAAAGCGTGTACGACTGCATTTTCTAATCCAACTGGATCGCCAGCTGTAAGTAAATACAATACGTTACTGAGCACTAAGAAAGGTAAATGAACATTTTTCAGCATTCTTCCAGATCTCTCAGATAACACTTTCAACTTTCTTTTGGCCTCCAAAGCATATAGTTAACCCTTTTCACCACACAACAAAAAATAAGCATCCTTGACTTTGATTCCGCTCCACAGATTTCCAGGAATTTCCAAAATGACTTTCCATACACTCTCTTCAAATGCAAATATTCTGTAACTTAGTTATCTAACCCATAACATGTAATGACATTTCCCAAATCCACAAATAAACATATAACACTATCTGACTGAGTAGAACTGAACAATCTGAATGTGGATGGAATAATTTATTATCAAAGGCAAGACTTCAACCTGTAAAATTGCATACAAAAATGTCGAAGCCAGTCATTTTGAGCCACCCAGCAGCCTCAAAAGTAGAATTTTCCCACCATCCCCACCTACCTACCCCTGGAGAATAGCCAATTTTCGAAGCCACTGTTTCCCATTATTCATCTGGTAATTTACTCCTTTGTATTAGACTCCAACTTTGGAACCAAAACTTCAAATTCTCTTGTCCAACAAATAGCCTAATGTAATCATATATCTGATACTAAAGATATATCTATATTTTACATGGCCTTAGTTTCAACATGTGCCCTATGTTTAGAATTTCACCCCTGTGCAATAGTGCGAAACTGTAGAGTGAAACATGAAATCCTCATGAAAATCAACTTTGGATAAAATTATCTCCCTTAAAATTACTGGATGCGCGAGGAAGATCCAAGTAAAAGCAAGTATTGAGAAAACACCTGTATCTTATGACATCAGTAGAAAATAAATCCAAGTTTCCTTTTGTTGTTTTTAATGAACGAAAACAACAGACATCTCCCAGGCCAGTCTGTTGTTTTCGTTTATTAAAGGCAACAAAACGGAGCTTGGCTTTTTATGGGAAGCTGATTTGAATCAACAAGTTCATAGATAATCCGTCATTAAGAATATCTATCAGTATCACACCTACCAACACCAACGTCCACTTCGGTTCCTCGTTTAGCGAATGCGTATTTACAGAAATTTGCAAGTTTTTTTTTATTCTTCCCAGGAAAAAAATAGCAAGAAACTCACGCTATACATGTATTATGCCCCCAAGAGGTTCTTTCACAACACCAAATATCATTCAAATCGGAGTCGCAGTGGCTGAGATACAAGGGAAAATGCGGGTACGGACGGACGGATGAACGGCCGAAAGGACGGACGAACGGACGGGTGGAGGTCTCCACTAGATACCTTTTCAAGTCTGGGGCATAATAATAGTTAAACGTTCAAATTCATTGGGGAAAAATTTGTGAATAGCGCAGATCGGTTTGTTTCCCATGCGTAGTTACCTACAATGTGCAACCGTGCGTCCTTAACCCTTTACCCAACGTAACGATCAAAACCGGCCAGCGCTATTCTCAAAAATTGCCAATTAACCCTTTACCTAACACGAAAGGCAGACGACACTTGCAAATAAAATTCTTAAATAACTAATTTTTTTTATTTTATGCGTCAAAAACATAGCTACGTTTTTGAGACAAAAAGTGGAAAAATATTGAAAATTGGATGGTGATTTTTGTGAATAGCGCTGGCCAGTTTTAGACGTTATGTTGGGTAAATGGTTAATTATCATTATTTTTTCCATTTTTTGTCTCAAAAACATAGGTTAATACCTCTCATTGGAACGAGCTCGTTCTAATGAGGATCATAGGCTATGTTTTTGACGCAAAAAGATGAAAATAATAAGTTATTCAAGAATTTTATTTGCAAATGTCGTCTGCTTTTCATGATAGGTAAAGGGTTAATAAGTACACAATGTTCATTTTTTTGGTTTCCAAAACTCAAAACATAGTTGTTTCCCCTTGTTAGACAAAGATGGACGAGCTGGTTACAATAAGGGGGCAGCTGCTACATCTTGGAGCAAGAGGGGATAAAAATAACGCTTTTGAATAATGATTTTAGCGTTTGGCCGCGGACAGCTGTTACTGATACGTCAAGAAAAGGGTTAGCGGAATTTCGTATCTTATTCAGGGGCCCAAATTCTTGACAAGCAAACCCTTTATAACGGGTCAATATCGGCATTTATTGGACCCTACCGTTTCAATTCGCAGTCATAACGTATGGTTTGAAAGATAACTAGAGGGGTGTGTTTATGACTGTCTGCTGTTCAAAAAAGTACACAATCTGTTTCTTTACCGCTCTGAATAAAAAAGTTCGGTTATTGAAGACTATGCAGAATTTATTGCACTTTACGTTGTAGATAGGAGTGTTTTCCTAACCTTTCTAAAAAAGAGTTGTGCTTCATTTTCACATTGAATGAGGAAAAATGAGTTTTCGGTATTATTTTCACAAATATATATATGAATACTTTATGTACAACTAGAGTGAATGTCGAACTAAGAAAGGATATGAATGAAAGGAAAGCCAAAAGTGTTTGACAAAAAACAGTAAACTCAAGGGGGCGGAAAGCGATGATACCAGGGAGACAAAAGATAAAAAAAAAACACGCACGCACGATCGAACGCATTCACACACGCGTGCGTACTTGGCACACACGCACGCACGCAGATTTTAATCAAAACTGTAGTCTCATTTAGACAATATGGAAAATCAGGGGGTCGCTCGAACATAAATGAGCTTTGGAAATGGATGAAGTTTTTCTTAGTAAGATTTGAGAGCGAAAGTACAGACGGTCAATATCACATCGAATCACGAATATTCTAGCACCTCGGAAAGGTAGACGAGAGGCGACTGGTCAGTGGGGACACATCAGAGTGAAGTGTTCGGGTGGGGTGGGGGTGGGGGGGGTGGTAACACGTACTGGGGTGTGGGCAATATAAATATCACAAGAAGAGGTAACTGCAGAAGCCAGACACATAAAATGGGTTTTGAGGGAAAACGATTTTTAACCCCATGATCATTTTACAAAGGAGTAGCTTCAATACGATTTTGTGTGAAAATCACGTGAACTATAGTGGGTGTACCAATTATAACAAATGGAATGGACGTGATATCTCTGAAACAAGGTTGTAAAGAGTTTAGAAACCCTGGAATGACACAGGCAGATGAATCAGTTTGTCTATCAAAGTTGCAGCACCGGAAGCAGTAAGGAACGAGTTTAAGAGAATCAGGCCTGCCATTTTCACGAGAGCGCACTGTTCGCCTTAAAAAAATTAAGGTGGGCGACAGCTAGCCCTCGTGAGCTTAGAAAATAATAATAACCATAATAGCATATTCCTTAAATCCAAATCTTTTTCAGATCTTTGCTATGTTAGTGATCTCTTTAAGATGGCCGCACTGCACCTCCCACATATCCGGGCCTTGCCGAGGCCCGGAGATGTGGCAGGCGCAGTGTAGCCATCTCACATAGACTACCTTGTTAGCAGCACAAAATAAAATGTACGAAGCCCACTAGGCAGAATTCATTAATAGTGAAACTTTATTTTGCGCAGCGTTTAGCTTTTGTAAGCTTGAGGAGAGCTAATCGCTCCCCTTGGCCATGCGAGGGGAACGACTTTTAGCCCTTCTGCATTTTTGAGAATGCCAGGCCTGTGGAATGAGGATCAATAATAGGATAGATTTGGGAAAACAATGTGATAAATCTTTCCAATATTCGGTGATGCAAGGTGATATTTCAGAATAGAGAATAGAGAACTACTGAATTGAGATCCCAAACCTAGAAGGAGAGGGGGAGTGGGGGGGGGGGGGGGGGAGGGGGCTTCACTCAAGGAAACAAAAGCACCAAAATGGCCGGCATAGTGAAATATATATATGGAGAGAGAGAGAGAGAGAGATAGAGAGAGAGAGAGAGAGAGAGAGAGAGAGAGAGAGAGAGAGAGAGAGAGAGAGAGCAAATAGATCTTTTGGTGGTTTGAGGAATAATTAAAAAGCGATATATGAGAGTACCTAGATGATACATTTTGGTTGAGGTGTGCACACTTCTGTTTGAATTGAGATGGAGGTCACAGGACTAAGGGGAAGGGGTTTGGGAAAGACAGTAAAATGGAGCAACAAATCTGCAGTTTGGTAGGAAGGTAGGAATGGTGATCGCGGAACGGAATATTTAAATTATCAGCCAAAGAGATAAAAATAAACTGGGAGTATAATTAGGTAAAGGGGTGTGAGTATTTGCCTATACAGAGGAGGGGGGGGGGGAGGGGGTCAATATGCCCATTGATGAAATTTACAAGGAGGAGGTAGAAACCCAAAAGAGCCAAGCAAACGATACCAGAACGTCGCTGCTCTTCACTTGCTTACTCGCTGTATATGTTTGACGTTGTTAGACAAAACGTCACATTAAAACGTCACAATACATTTATATGGATACATGAGATTTGATAACTTTTAGAAGTCATTTAATGTGTTCTGTTGAATATGTTTGATTTATATCTCAGCTACAAGTGATAAATTGTTTACGAAAGTGTACATTTAAAAGGTAAGTGTATTTCAAATGTTCTACATCATCAAAACGTTTCTTTTCACGAAAGACAGAATTCAATGGAAGAAACACTTAGAACAAAGTGAAGTTCGCCAAATGACAAGCGACGCCAGAACACAGGAGGCAACTCGGAAGCGGTCACGAATCATATCTTGGAGAGCCCCCCCCCCCCCGCCCCCCCCCACACCCCAATTCAATGCAGTGAAGTCGGAACAAATATACGATTTTGTACTTAACAAGCCATTGTCACCGCGATTCGAAGAGCAAAATATAAATACATATCGTCTATTACGCGTAGCTATGCATCCAAGCTCTCAGACCACCATGTCAAATTCTGTTCGGAATTCGACGCTGTTATGGACTGTTTGTTTCCCCACTTTTGTGGAAATTTGTACACAGGTAACTGCTGGTGTAATGTGATGTACCTTTACGTACAATGATTTACGGGTATTCTTTCCTGTTCCAGTTACAGATATACCATTACCAACCAATAAGTGTTCAATTCTCCTTGTAAACGTCAAGATATTAAGATTATTTGTGAGTACCCGGCGTAATCATAAAACTACGACTGTCTTTATTTCTAATCGTAATGTTATGGAACCTACTCGATGGTGGAGAGCGGGCGAGTACTGTATTCCGGAAAGTAGCCACAAACATCTTTGTGTGAGAGAGATAGGTGACTATACGAGCATTTGGAGGGTGGAAGGGGGTTTAGAGGAGGAGGGGGGGGGGGGGTAAATATAAACATTACAGAAAGAGGCAACGAGCGAAACTACACGAATAAGCTAACTGTGAAGGGGAAGGGAATTCTTAATCAAATGAAACTTATAATTTATAGAGAGAAACAGCTTCAATAAGGTTTTCGTGGGGAAGACCATTTGGGAAATGGTCGGTGTGCCAGGTATAACATGTGGTACGAAAGTGTTACCTCCAAACCAAACAGTTGTTAAGCGCTTGGAATCCCTAGGAAATCCTGTAGAACGATGCAGGCCGATGGATACCAGGTACCTATATTAACGACCAAATACGACCACCGCTATTCACTAAAAATGGTCATTCAAAGTTTATAATTTTTTTAGGTCTCAAAAAACGTAGCTTATGTATTGTACATCGAAGATTTATGTAGGAGATGAATAGCGACGAGATGGTAGTAGCTGGGGAACTGAAGATCCAAGGGTTATTTTTCGCCGATGATATGGCACTTGTGTCAGAAAGTGAAGCGGGGCTAGGGAAAATGCTGGGAATTGTTGAGTTATATGCACCATAAAATTCGTTGGGTTAAAAATTAACCCAAATCAACGGGGTTGAGTGAATATGAACCCTATTGGGTTCATATTCACTCAACCCAGTTGATTTGGATTGATTTTAACCCAACTGTTTTTAGATTGTGGGAACAAACGGGTGTCCAAATAAATTTCAAATTCAAAGTTCTACCCGTGGGTTGTCATGTGGAACCTACTCGAAGGTGGAGAGTGGAGGAGTTCTGTATTCCAGAATTTAGCAGAAACTTTTTAGTATAGGAGAGACAGGTGACTACAGGAATTTGAGTTATATGTAAACACCACTGGACGAGGCATCTACCCAAATCACGCGAATAAACTAAATGTGAAGGAGAAGCGAATTCTCAGTGAAATGAAACTTTTAGAGAGAAACAGCTTTAGTAGGGGTCTCGTTGGGAGAACCATTGGGGAAATGACGTGTGTACCAAGCATACATATGGTACAGAAGTAATACCTTTAAAATAAACGGTAGTAAAGAGCTTGGAAACTCTGCAGAATGATGCAGGCCTGTGGATAACAGGGTCGCACAATGCCACAGAACTAGAAGCAACCACGGGTGAACTTGGATGGATGAGAATCAAGGGCGGGATAGAGTTAATGAAACTCTGTTATCCAAACTATTTGGTAAATCTCTCCGACAGCCGATGGTGTAAACTAATAGTCCAGAATATTTGACATTCGAATAAACACAGGGTGGATTGAACAAGTCAGGGAGTTGATAGCGAACTGTTCAATGAAGATCTCTGACTTAGAAGTGGGGACAACACAAGGCAGAAAAAAATCCCCCAAAACAAAAAGAAAAACGCAAGAAAAAAGAGCCATGAAGGATTGTAAGCGAACTTGGCGAGAGGAGGTCAATGCAAAGGAGAATTCTGGTAGTCTGGGTAATAAAGAAAAGCTTGGTTTTGAAGAATGCATTGATGGAACCTTGGGGGAAAGGAGGGGGTGGGGGTGGGGGGTTGTTACTGCTGTTTATGCTGAGGTCGCGGAACACTTTCTATTAAAATGTCTAAAAAATCAATCAGTCTAACAGAATAAGATACACTGGGAGTATAATGGGACAGTGGAATGGGACAATGAGGAATGTGTTGGTACTGGGGTGACACAAAGGAGAGGCTTAGTACGCTAATCGGGGAGATTGGGAATAATGGGCACGTGATGCCATCTAACAGTTCGTTTCCGGTGTTTGGAGGAAAGGAGAGCCGTGGGGACAGGAAGGCAGTTTTGAGCACCGGGTTAATCAAGGCCTTCTCACTTGAAAACCAGGACAAATCAGCGGTCGGTCAAAGTGTTATTATTATTATTATTATGACAATGGCCGTAAATTCCGGGGCGGGTCTGGAGGATATGTCACCCCTTCAATATTTTCTCAGACAAGGAAAGGACTTCGTCGGGCAGTTGTCGGGCATTGTACTGCATAACTATCAACCAGGAAACATAACACACTTGCTCAACATAACTATAACTAACGTATGACTGCCCGAAGCAAATTATTGTTAATGCCCGATAATCGCTTTTTTTCCAACTTGTGACTGCCCAGTTGAACAAATGCCACAGCCTTGATGATACATCCCACTGCTGTGTCAAATATGATTTACGATGCCCAACAGCCAGGGAACTCCCTATTACACTCTAAAACCAGCAAATTAGGAATTTTCAGGGGATAGCGACCCGTGAGACCCGTGGGTGTTTTAAAAATAACCACGTTGAATGGAAATACTTCCAGAAACCAAATACATGCAACGGTCTTTGAAGCCATTTTATGACAGCATCACCATGTTTTAGTCTTTGTAAAAATGTCTCTATGATCATCAGTTCTGGAAAAAGAAACCGTATTGTAAACTAATGTTCTAGAGTATCTGGAATTCTAAATCCTACTTAAGAGGAAAATAATAATAAATCTTCGGCCTTCCGTTAATTTGTCGAGGTCCTCTAACGAGGAGGCCTACATTAACCCAGTGCCCCGCTGAGGAATTCCTCCCCTCTCTCTCTCCTATAATATCCCAGCATTCTGTCAAAAACTGTTTCATAATTCCCCCACTGGCGCCTTCTCGATCTCCCCAACTACAACATTGACCTTTCACTCATGTCATTCATCATCCACCTGTCCTTCATATTTTCAGCCCATTTTTCCATTAGTTTCCCAAGGAGTCTTGTTCTAATAGGCAAATATTTGGGGGCATTATAAAATGAAATGTTCCAGGGTCTCCGTTACACCTAAGTACACATTTAGCACACTCTTTCCTCGCCTTTCCCGATTCTCCCCCTCAACTCAAGTTACATGGATTTCACTTTGAACAACAATGACCCCCCCCCTCCCCAACACGATCCAACCAGGTACTCCTCAAAGGCTGGCGCATCCTTTTTATATGACCCGTCTAAAGAATTCTTCGTCCTAATTCCAGCTTGCCAGTTTCTATTACAATGCACAAGCACCCTTTCCCTTATAAAGCTCCTCCCTTTCTGCAGCCCCCTTCTAGATCCTCAGTCTCTACTGAGTAGTTCCCCATTAGCTCCATCGCCTGCTTTATCCATCCTGTCAGTCTGATTGTTATAGTTCCATACATGGTTAAACGTCGTTTTACACCATCTGCTGTTGGGGAGGTTTACTAGGTAAATTAGGTAGCACAATTTTCCCATACCTATTCTCTCTTTAACCGACATCCACCCGAATTCCCCTCTGACCGCTTACAGTGCGGCTACGTTACTTGATCCGTTATCTACCGACCCGCATTATTTTGTAAAATTTCCAAGTTCTTCACTACCATTTAGTTTAGAGGGGTCACATCTGTTCCATATGTTATACTTGGTAAACCCACCCTCTCCCAAATAGTTTTTCTGACGAACACTTTGTTGAAGCTATTTCTTCCCAGAAGTTTTAACTGATTGAGTATTCTTTTCAACTTTATCTTGGGTTTATCTGTATGCTTTCTGTATATGTCTCTACCTGAAACACATAGATTCACCCCAAGTATTCATATTCGCCCGTTTCTCCAACTGTTATATCACCGATGAAGAATTTACCCACCCTCCACCTTCGCGACTCATTTACCTTGCGGCCCACAGGTATTATCTTGCTTTTGCTTTCGTTAAGTTCAAGTCGTCATTCATCCCCGTACTGGGAGCGCGGTGGCTCAGTAGGTAGAGGTGCAGACTGCAAGCCGAGAGGTTCTCGGTTCGAATCCCGCCTGCGGCAACCGCGTTGTGTCCTTGGGCAAGACACTTCATCTCCATTGCCCGCGTTGGGGCACGATGGCGCCCGCCATGTACTAAGGCGTACTGCACGTCGATGGTACGCATGTCTTCAACCAATCTAACCCTGCCTCTGCTGCAGTGCGGAGTTACGATGTTGGGGAGCTGGCAACTGCTCGTCGTTGCTCGGTGGTTCTCTCCGGGTACTCCGACTTCCTCCACCCGTAAAACTGTCACGGTCATGATTTTTGTGCATAAATATGTGACCTTAAACATCAATAAAAAAAAAAAAAAAAAAAAAAAAAAAAACACCCCCGTACTTCCCTACTGTGGTTAAAAGTTTTTGTAGTCTCTCTTGATTCTCGGCTAATAAAACCATGTCGTCAGCAAAGAAAAGCCCTGGGATTTATGTCTCTCCGACGTTTACCCACTCTGCCCTTGCAATCAACTGATCTCCTAAATCTGTTATGTACAATATAAACAGAAACGGTGACAAGATACACCCCTGCTTAGGGCTGCACGGTATTTCGATATACCGGTAATACCGGTATTGAAATCTTAACCGGTTAAATATCGTCCATTTTTTTAATACCGGTATATCGTCTGTGACGATATTCATTTCGAGCCGCGGTTTTTAGTGACAGACATTTTCTGTAAAAATTCTATTTAATCTCACAGCTGATTGAAAAAGTGTATATAAACAGAAACTGTGAAAGCAGTTTGTTTGTTTTTTTTATCAATACACTTCATGTCCTGGTACTAGAAAAATATTCTCCCATAAGCTGTTTTATTTTTGTTTCTCTGATGACACAGGAAAGTACAGATTTTCCCCAAACAGTATGGCTTCGAACTTAAACCGTGAAGAATGATTACCGTACCGTATTTCCATTAATAATGGCTTTTGTTGGACCGGGAAATTTCTGGTTTAATAATTAATATTAATAGTTCCTGCCACTTCATTGCACTTGTTCTCGCAATTCCAAGCGCTGCAGTAATATTTTTTTTATTTTATTACCGGCACACTTGGAATGTGCAGCCCTACCCCTGCTTAAGGCCTATCTCCACTGGGACCTTCTTCGTTGTGATGTTTCCCAGGTTACGGACACTCTCTATATCTTTGTACGTGCTTTCATGATTCCAACAAAACATTCCCCCCGAATCCAAAGCCCTCACGTTTTTTGCCACATTTCTTCCTTCCCTCCATACTTTGTCATATGTTTTCTTTCACACCAAGAAAGGCCATAAACATCTTCTTCTTACTGACTTTCGTTGATTCTGTCAGTTGTGATAGTGTCAACAAGTGGTCGTCTCCCTTTACGGAACCCATTCTTAATTTCCCCCAGGAATCCTCTTTCTTCAACAATCTCCACAAGCCTTCCATACAGAACCTTGTAGAATACCTTCCCAATATTGCTGCAAACAGATAACCCTCTGTAATTATCTAAAACGTCCCTATCTCCTTTCTTGTATATGAATGTTACCCCGCTTTCCTTCCACTCTGTACGGGCCTCTTGCTTTGTCATGACCATATTAAATAGTGCTGTAAGATGTTCGTATAATGGATTCCCTCCTCTTTTTAAAAACTCGTTGGGAATTTCTCCAGTGCCCGATGCCTTGCCATTCGTTAACTTGTTGATTGCATTTCGTATTTCTCCCACCCCAATTTGCCTGCATACTAAGTCAGATAAATTTCCTGCACTCTCCATCATACATTCTGGAGGGACTCCTTTCCCCATCTTCTGTCATTTACCCTCTCCCAATGCTTGATCATTTCTACTGCTACACTTTCCGGCCATTAGTACTTTTCCCATCCACATTAAAATACTCTGTGTGGTATTGCCTTTCCTGATTTTATTTATCCATTTCCAGAATGTATTTTAACTTTAACCCCTGTTTTTTCTTATTGCTTTTATGAGATTACTATTCTTTAACCCTTTACCCAACGTAACGGTCAAAACCGGCCAGCGCTATTCTCAAAAATCGCCAATTAATTTTCACTATTTTTTTCATTTTTTGTCTCAAAAACATAGGTTATGACCCCTCGTTGGAACGAGCTCGTCGAGCTCGTTCCAACGAGGGGTCATAACCTATGTTTTTGAGACAAAAAATGAAAAAAATTAGTTATTCAAGAATTTTTTTTGCAAGTGTCGTCTGCTTTTCACGTTAGGTAAAGGGTTAACTTTCCTATTTTTGTCCTTGGTTATATTAACTTTTGTTTTTGTCTCCTCCTATATTTCTTTCGCACTTTTAGTGGCTTTTGAGATTTGTTCATCTAAACGCAGCACATTTTTCTTTCTCTCGTTTATTGCGTGTTTGAGCTCATTATTTACTCTATATCCCAATTCATTAGTCGTTACTCTGATTCTCGCAAGGCTTTCCCTCCCAGCATCTTTTAGACTTCTTACGATTAAGTCGGTCAACTCCTAAACGTTATTTCTGGTCGACACATTTTCTTACTTTTATTTTAAGTTCTTCTCACTGTGCCCCCATTCTGCTTCTTTTCTCAGCTTCCAAATGCCTTAACCCTTTTCGTAACATGGAAAGCAGACGACACTTGCAAAACAATTCTTGAATAACTGATTTTTGTCATTTTTTGTTTCAAAAACATAGGTTGTGACCCCCTCATTGGAACGAGCTCGACGAGACAAAATATGAAAATTAATTGGCGATTTATGAGAATAGCGCTGGCCGGTTTTGGCAGTTACTTTGGGTAAAGGGTTGAAGACCGCTCTTTGTTCTGCTATTATATTGCCCGTAACCCGTACTGTTATCAGGTTGTGATCACTATTTAACTCAGAATTTCCTTCGTCGTCTATTTCCATGTCTATGACCTTCCTCCATAGCTCTGCGTCAGTGAGTACATAGTCTATTATTGTCTTTCTATCGTTCCTAAGAGTTTCCTCCCATTAGCATTGATTTTCTTATCCCCCACCTACTATATACACCCTCCCATCTGTCCCCAATTGACCATTAAAATCGCCCATTAATACAAAATGGAAACCCCTATTTTCCTGTTCTGTAACATTGGATCTGGGTGTTGCATACATTCAATTATTTCACTCAGGCTTGTTCCCTTCAACTGCTAAATATACAACCCCAACTGCGACACTTCTGTTTTTCATCTTGATTTTTGCCCATATTATTTCACTTTCTACTTGTTGTATGTTGTATTTACTTTTGATAAGTCTGTGATTTTCATAGGGTTAGCTCCTCTTTGACATACACATCTACACCCCTCCTCTTTTCTTGCCTTCTGGCCGCCCCGCGCCAATCCACACATACCCCTTGATCTGGTCAGTTCTTTCACCCTCTCTAAACCAAATCATGATTCTCGTCCTCCAGCAAGGTCGTAATTTCGCCTACTTTACTACGGAGACCCTGTACCCTATTTTGAAAACACGTGATTTATCTGAGGTTCCAAAAATGACATCCCATACACTCTCTTCAAATGCAAATATTCCGTAACTTAGCTATCTAGCCCATAACATGTGCAATAGTGCGAAACTGTAGAGCGGAACCTTAAGAGAAAAGAAGAGTGATCTCCCGTTAGATTTCACAAGGGCAAAAGAATCTGGAGTCCATCCTGAGTTCAATTAACAAAAAACACGAGTGTCTATTTTGAACCTGTAAAGAGATACTGCATGGCCATTGTGACTGCCGAATAGCTTTTGCGAGCAGTTTTTGTCTGATTTTCACAACCACACCACACCTCCTCAACCTCCACATTTTTCTGAGCCACTGGATACAGTATTTTCATCATTGCCACCAGCCTAATTGACTCCCCATGACCTGTCAATAGCACTGCTAAATACAATCAAAATGTAAAGCAATAAGCATTAAAAAAACCATTGCTTTGGGGGTGGGGTGTTGATTTCTAGATATTAAAGGGCAAGCAGTTTAGTGGATGGATGACACAAGGACATGACACCAATGACCAAAACGAAAAAGTAGACACCATGACTGCAGTTCTGTGATGAATAATAACAACCAGGCAGCTCATAAGTGCATATATTTATCATGAATACAGAGCTCAGCGTTTAGAAAGGACAGTGCTCTATCTTAATGTGTTTTCGAAATTGGACGTAAATTCAAAAAGTGGCGAAATTAGGCTACATCAACAAATTTCTCAAACTTTTCACTTATTTCCTTCCAGTTGTGCTGTGATATCACTTGATGAATGTTAACTATTTCTAACAATTGCACACAAACCACAAATAGTAAAGGTTCTTTTTGAAAAATGGTGTATTTAGAACTCAAACAGAAATAAAGAACTTCCTGGCTTGAGAATTGACACTGACAGGAAAATGCTCTTTAGGTTCCACTCCACGGTTTTCCAGGCATTTCCAAAAATTATATGCCATATACTCTCTTCAAATGCTAATATTTTGGAACTTAGTTGTCTAACCCATAACATGTATTACATTTCCCAAATCTACAAAAAACATATAACACTATATGACAAAGCAGAAATAAACAATCAGAATGTGGGTGTAATAATTTATTGTCAAAGCCAAGACTTCAAACTGCAAAATTGCTAAAAAACTTCTGAAACCCGTCAATTACAGCCACCCAGCAGCCTCAAATACAGAATTTTCCCAATATCCCCACTCACCTAACCCTGGAGCATATAACACCCTGTTTCTAAAATGTGGAAAAAAAATCCATGTTTCTGTATCATTTTTTAGTTAAAAACCCGCGTAAAAATGACATTTTAAAAAATAGCCAATTTTCCAAAGCCACGGTTTTCGATAATTCATCTGGTAATTTAGCCCTATGCGCAAGACTACAACTTTGGGACCAAAACTTCAAATTGTCTTGTCCAACAAATAACCTAACGTAATCATATATCTGATACTAAAAATATATCTCCAATTTATAGGGCATTAGTTTCAACATATGCCCTATGTTTAGAATTTCTTCCTGTGCAATAGTGCGAAACTGTAGAGCGGAACCTGAGGTGTTAACTGAGGAGTTATTCTTGTCCCTTTGTAGGACTCTCCCTTTTTCTACCTTTTTTACATTTGCCCTCCCCATATTATTTTTGCGTTCAAACTTTCCCACCCACTCTGCCTTATGACAAAAAAAGGCTCCACTAACTGCAGCACGTCCCTACCCAATGCCTCTGTACCCCTTGGACTTAGATGGAGACCATCCCTGAGATACAACTCTCACCTACCCCAGAAAGTCCCCAGTTATCGATAAAGGGTATCCCCAGGTCCAAGCAGTACTTCTCTAATTTCTCGTTTACCCCAATAATTCTAGAATTCCGCTCACCACCCGCACTCATCACTGGAAGAGGCCCCGACACCACTACAGTTTCATTCCTACTCTGCAACTTCCTTGTATGTAACTATAAGCTGAACTGACCTCTTTTCCCTAATATTGTTTGTAACCACATGTACCACCACCACTGGATCTGCCCCTGAGCCCTTAACCCTTTGCCCAACGTAACGGTCAAAAACTTGCCAGCGCTATTCACAAAAAAAAAAAACGCCAATTAATTTTCATTATTTTTTCATTTTTTGTCTCAAAAACATAGGTTTTGACCCCTCTTTGGAACGAGCTCGTCCAGCTCGTTCCAATGAGGGCCATTTATTCTGTTACAGTTTATTGAGATGTGGCATAGGCACTCTTCGACCATATTGAAAAGGAGATCTCGACTATTCTCTAATAAAAGATTCTTAATCCTAAATGGTTTGTTTTGGTTTCTTTCAGGCAAACTGCGTTTACATCATAAGCGAACAATATGTTTGGGAGAAGAATGTCCGATGGGTGGATGAATGATTTTGGTGACGTAATTGAGGAGTACAAGTCAAAGAAAGTAACAGCAGAACTTGTAAATCATAAAAAATATCCACGCTCAACAGTACATGAATTGAACCTGGCAAACAGTTCACACAACAACACACGGAGTATGATAGAAACGCGGAGCAACATTAAACCAAGTGCTTTTGCAAGGACAAATTCCATGTCCAGAAAGGCCTTTCTGTTCCAAGACGAAAAGTCTAAAGAATGTGATATGGATGAACTAACTCCGGATGTTTTAGGAGCGTTTCTTCTTCAGAAAAGGCGTCAGAAGACTAAAAATAGAAGAGTTGTTCACCACTCGGCCCAATCAGAGGCCACAATACATGCGGTAATGGATGATAGTAAAGCAACGGAGACTGACAAACACAAAAATGAACAAGATGGCCTTGTAATACGGACAAATGTTACACAGCTGACTATACCACGAGACACATCTATTAACATCAATGAGTTTTGCAACAGAGATGACGCAAAATCGTTTATTGCAGCCAGAAAAGATCAAATGGCGCCTAAAACTCCACCTGACACCGACACTTCACTGGAGCTCAGTGGGGACTCCGTGGCTGAATGTTACCAAGACGATAGGCCAATAAACGTCGCCCAGGGAGAGACCAAATCAGACACCAACAAGGACTTAGGTATGACAATAAGTGACATAAAACCCGATGCCGGTGTGTTTTGCTACTCTTCACAAATAGTAAATTCCTACTTTAATACTGCAATGGAGATCAACGGGGACACCGTTTCTGAATGTCACAAAGACTGTAGCACGATAATAGGCGCTGAGGGAAAGAAGAAAGAAGACGGCCACAAGATATTAGATACGACAAAAGGTGAGAAAAATGCAAATTCCGATGTATTTTGCTGCTGTTTGGAAATAGGAAACTCTCAGTGCGATACGTCAGAAAAGATCACCGGGGACCCCGTGTCTGAATCTCGCCAAGACGGTAGCTCGATGAAAAACGCCCAGGGAGAGACCACAGCAGACAGCAACGAAGCATTAGATACCACAAACAGGGACATGAATACTTACACTGGTGTGTTTTGGAACACTTCACAAATAGAAAGCAACACTCAATTCGTATTAGAAAACATCCACGAACCTTTTTTACCAATACCAGCAAACAGGCTTTTCAGAAACGCGCTTGCATTTAGAGACAACGCGGGAGTGACACATTGTGTGAACCAGCAGTTTCAAGAAGCTGCGGAACGAAACAAGGAACGTTCAAGACATAGAAAGAGAAAATCCTTTTCTGATCTATGTTTGATTGACAATAAACTATTCAATAACGCATTAAACTCCAAACGTCCAATGGTCAATAGAACCGTTCAACGGTCTGTAGAAAGGTCTCTTTCATCTGAAACGAACACAAATCAAAATTCACCGAGTGCTTTAAAGGTTCTTGACAGTGGACCGTGTAACAAGGAAAACATTTACTATGGTCGTGTAGAAAGTAAAGATTTGAGTTGTGTAGACGATGTGCGAAACGTCACACCGACATCATCCAGAGATAGTATGGATGAACTATGCATACCTGAAGACACAGGCTGCAGTTACTTTAGTTTCTTTTTGGAAACCGACGAATAATGGTGCCAAAATATGTATGAACTGCGATTCGAGTATTTAGTCAATTTATGAACCATGTACAATAGGGAATGTGTTATGTGCGTGCACAAGTATTGCTGAAGGCGAAAGGAAAAGTCGCCATATCTGTTATTTTTCCCAAAGAAGATTAAAATTGACAATAGACGAGATGGAAAAGACACTTTGCACGGCATAAGGTTGTTGGAGAAAATCACAGGGCGAGCATTGTAACAAAGGATAAAATATGTTTCTTCTCAGTCTGCATAACATTACAGTTTCACAACTTTTCATTAAAACCATACAAATATGGATATCATTTGAACCAGGTCGACGATTTTAAACTGCTCACAGAACAACCCAGTATTATTAAAATGATTTATTCAAGTCACGAAAAGCGATTTTATTATGCAATATGCCCTCTGGCATTCAGCATTTTTCTAATTTCGTTTCCCCATTCTTGGACAAATTTCGGAATGTTTGTTGTGGCAGATTGACCTACTTCCCAAAAAGAATTTGTCTGAGTTCTGGAAGGGATTTAAGTTGGATGGAAGGGGTCTCTGGTAGTCTGGAGCCTGTCACATGCATGTTCTAATGGGTAGAAGTCGAGCGAGGATGCTAACAAGAACATCCATTGCATTTCTTCCCCCTCCTCTTAATAGGTCAACAGTTTGGCTCGATGGGGCCTGGAATTATCATCCATTAGAATGAAGTCAGTCCTTACTACCCTTAAATAAATCGCCCCAAAAGATCTAGAATTGCATTTCTGTTCAATTTTACATTCAGATTCTCATTCTGTATATGACAGGGGTCTGTGTCGTCAGCCAAACTGACCCCACCCCACAACATTACTGAGCCTCAGCCATACCGGTCATCCTCTGCCACACTGACATCAGTCAATCTCTCATTTGCCCTTCGGAATCTTCGGGTGCATCTATCCAGAACGTCTAGATGGAATCTGGTCTCAATTAGTCTTTCAGTTAAGAGATATCTGCACCACTCAACCCCATTGAAAATTTGTATTTGAAGTTCTCTTCAACACAAATCGAAATTCCTTCCGCCGCCAAACTTGTACGATAGCGCAGCGAATTCGACCTCGACATCCCATTGGTAGATAGTTAAAAATAAAATTAACGTTTCTGGTTTTTTCAGTGACAAATATAGCAACTAATGGGAAGTCTACTCATTGTCTATAGTCGCGTCCGACCTAAACACAGTGACACCGTCCACGCAATATATCCGACCCGTTTGATCGGTAAAAAGATTTTAATTGGCCATGTGGTATACCAACGTAAAGTTTAATTTCTTAAATGTTGGATGACATCAATATCTCGACTACAAATTCAAGCGTTTCTTTTTTCGGTGAGTTTGAATAAGGCAGGTAGATATATCTCAAGCCAGCGAGTTCAGTACCCTGTCCCTCTTTTAATATTTGACCATGGGAAAGTATCTAATTCGTCAAACAAACTTCAAATACACCATTTTGCACGATCTTTGGCACATGTAGAATACATGTGGAAGAAGTCAGTCCGTCGTTTAGTGTCCTCGTCCTGTAGATCATTCGATGGTGCTTTCAATGTCTAGCACGAGCACCTCTTTAGTTCTATTTCAATCGACGTGTGCATGCGCCGTCAACCTGACTTGCGTCTCATTTTTATATTATTCTGCAAATGATAACTATTTTATTGTTAAATAAAAGTATTTCTGCTTGATATAATTGAACTCTTATTTGACAAATAGAAGAGTGTTTTTCTTGAGGATGGTGAATATAATAAAAGAATTATGGACTTTTGTCGTGGTAAATATGATGTGATATGAACCAAAAAACTTTTATTGACCTCTGCTGACGCCTCGGTCAATATAAGTTTTTTAGGCCCGTTTCATTCACGTGGTTCATATTACATCAAATTCATCACCACAAAAGTCCATAATTGTATATTATGAGTCAACTGTCAGTTGATATTGCACAATTATACTATATCTATTAAATTCTATTCTGTAACTGATCAACGTAATTTCCCTCGGAAGGCCGTTGTATACAACGCGGGTTAATTGCACAATGCAACAAAGATGTGTTTATTAACTGTTAGATTGTAAGAATTTGTTCAGGTCTTTACCTTGTTACAATGTGTGGATGAGTGCCTATAGTCACCGTCCCATAAACTGTAAGACGGTAAATCCAGGCAGACTTAATAATTTCACTTCAAAGATAACATGGAACAGATCAAGTTCACAAATTCGAAGCCTTTATTTTACGGAACCTGCAGTAAAGCTCATATATAGACCTCCAGCACTCGCCCAGTTAAATTCAACACGAGATGTTCCCGCGAGAAGTAATGCCAGTGTGCAAAATTTAACGAGAACGCCCGTTTCGTTCACGCGGTGGTTAAGCAAATTTAAATCTACGCGAACGGATGACTGGTTAGCCAGAAGTTGCATCTTGAATGGTAAAGTCTGAGTAACTTCACTAGAAGAGTTGTTCACCACTCGGCCCAATCAGAGGCCACAATACATGCGGTAATGGATGATAGTAAAGCAACGGAGACTGGCAAACACAAAAATGAACAAGATGACCTTGTAATACGGAGAAATGTTACACAGCTGACTATACCACGAGACACATCAATTAACATCAATGAGTTTTGCAACAGAGATGACGCAAAATCGTTTATTGCAGCCAGAAAAGATCAAATGGCGCCTAAAACTCCACCTGACACCGACACTTCACTGGAGCTCAGTGGGGACTCCGTGGCTGAATGTTACCAAGACGATAGGCCAATAAACGTCGCCCAGGGAGAGATAAAATCAGACACCAACAAGGACTTAGGTATGACAATAAGTGACATAAAACCCGATGTCGGTGTGTTTTGCTACTCTTCGCAAATAGTAAATTCCTACTTTAATACTGCAATGGAGATCAACGGGGACACCGTTTCTGAATGTCACAAAGACTGTAGCACGATAATAGGCGCTGAGGGAAAGAAGAAAGAAGACGGCCACAAGATATTAGATACGACAAAAGGTGAGAAAAATGCAAATTCCGATGTATTTTGCTGCTGTTTGGAAATAGGAAACTCTCAGTGCGATACGTCAGAAAAGATCACCGGGGACCCCGTGTCTGAATGTCGCCAAGACGGTAGCTCGATGAAAAACGCCCAGGGAGAGACCACAGCAGACAGCAACGAAGCATTAGATACCACAAACAGGGACATGAATACCTACACTGGTGTGTTTTGGAACCCATCACAAATAGAAAGCAACACTCAATTCGTATTAGAAAACATCCACGAACCTTTTTTACCAATACCAGCAAACAGGCTTTTCAGAAACGCGCTTGCATTTAGAGACAACGCGGGAGTGACACATTGTGTGAACCAGAAGTTTCAAGAAGCTGCGGAACGAAACAAGGAACGTTCAAGACATAGAAAGAGAAAATCCTTTTCTGATCTATGTTTGACTGAAAATAAACTATTCAATAACGCATTAACTCCAAACGTCCAATGGTCAATAGAACCGTCCAACGGTCTGTAGAAAGGTCTCTTTCATCTGAAACGAACACAAATCAAAATTCACCGAGTGCTTTAAAGGTTCTTGACAGTGGACCGTGTAACAAGGAAAACATTTACTATGGTCGTGTAGAAAGTAAAGATTTGAGTTGTGTAGACGATGTGCGAAACGTCACACCGACATCATCCAGAGATAGTATGGATGAACTATGCATACCTGAAGACACAGGCTGCAGTTACTTTAGTTTCTTTTTGGAAACCGACGAATAATGCTGCCAAAATATGTATGAACTGCGATTCGAGTATTTAGTCAATTTATGAACCATGTACAATAGGGAATGTGTTATGTGTGTGCACAAGTATTGCTGAAGGCGAAAGGAAAAGTCGCCATATCTGTTATTTTTCCCAAAGAAGATCAAAATTGACAATGGACGAGATGGAAAAGACACTTTGCACGGCATAAGGTTGTTGGAGAAAATCACAGGGAGAGCATTGTAACAAAGGATGAAATATGTTTCTTCTCAGTCTGCATAACAGTACAGTTTCACAACTTTTCATTAAAACCATACAAATATGGATATCATTTGAACCAGGTCGACGATTTTAAACTGCTCACAGAACAACCCAGTATTATTAAAATGATTTATTCATGTCAAGAAAAGCCATTTTATTATGCAATATGCCCTCTGGCATTCAGCATTTTTCCAATTTCGTTTCCCCATTCATGGACAAATTTCAGAATGTTTGTTGTGGCAGATTGACCTACTTCCCAAAAGAATTTGTCTGAGTTCTGGAAGGGATTTAAGTTGGATGGAAGGGGTCTCTGGTAGTCTGGAGCCTGTCACATGCATGTTCTAATGGGTTGAAGTCGAGCGAGGATGCTAACAAGAACATCCATTGCATTTCTTCCCCCTCCTCTTAACCCTTTACCCAACGCAGACGATATCAAAATTTATTATTTTAAATATAATTTTTTTAAATTTTTAAAAAAAATTCAACAAAACCATATCATGTGACCCCTCGCTGGAACGAGCTCGTTCCAGCGAGGGGTCACATGATATGGTTTTGTTGAATTTTTTGGAAAAATAATATTTTTTCAACTGCTAAATTTGCATAATACGCGGGCGGATGCGGGCGATTCGTTGGGTAAAGGGTTAATAGGTCAACAGTTTGGCTCGATGGGGCCTGGCATTATCATCCATTAGAATGATGTCAGTCCTTACTACCCTTAAATAAATCGCCCCAAAAGTTCTAGAATTGCACTTCTGTTCAATTTTACATTCAGATTCTCATTCTGTATATGACAGGGGTCTGTGTCGTCAGCCAAACTGACCCCACCCCACAACATTACTGAGCCTCAGCCATACCGGTCATCCTCTGCCACACTGACATCAGTCAATCTCTCATTTGCCCTTCGGAATATTCGGGTGCATCTATCCAGAACGTCTAGATGGAATCTGGTCTCAATTAGTCTTTCAGTTAAGAGATATCTGCACCACTCAACCCCATTGAAAATTTGTATTTGAAGTTCTCTTCAACACAAATCGAAATTCCTTCCGCCGCCAAACTTGTACGATAGCGCAGCGAATTCGACCTCGACATCCCATTGGTAGATAGTTAAAAATAAAATTAACGTTTCTGGTTTTTTCAGTGACAAATATAGCAACTAATGGGAAGTCTACTCATTGTCTATAGTCGCGTCCGACCTAAACACAGTGACACCGTCCGCGCAATATATCGGACCCGTTTGATCGGTAAAAAGATTTTAATTGGCCATGTGGTATACCAACGTAAAGTTTAATTTCTTAAATGTTGGATGACATCAATATCTCGACTACAACTTCACGCGTTTCGTTTTTCGGTGAGTTTGAATAAGGCAGGTAGATATATCTCAAGCCAGCGAGTTCAGTACCCTGTCCCTCTTTTAATATTTGACCATGGGAAAGTATCTAATTCGTCAAACAAACTTCAAATACACCATTTTGCACGATCTTTGGCACATGTAGAATACATGTGGAAGAAGTCAGTTCGTCGTTTAGTGTACTCGTCCTGTAGATCATTCCATTGTGCTTTCATGTCTAGCACGAGCACCTCTTTAGTTCTATTTCAATCGAAGTGTGCATGCGCCGTCAACCTGACTTGCGTCTCATTTTTATATTATTCTGCAAATGATAACTATTTTATTGTTAAATAAAAGTATTTCTGCTTGATATAATTGAACTCTTATTTGACAAATAGAAGATTGTTTTTCTTGAGGATGGTGAATATAATAAGAGAATTATGGACTTTTGTCGTGGTAAATATGATGTGATATAAACCAAAAAACTTTTATTGACCTCTGCTGGTGACTCGGTCAATATAAGTTTTATAGGCCCGTTTCGTTCACGTGGTTCATATTACATCAAATTCACCACCACAAAAGTCCATAATTGTATATTATGAGTCAACTGTCAGTAGATATTGCACAATTATACTATATCTATTAAATTCTATTCTGTAACTGATCAACGTAATTTCCCTCGGAAGGCCGTTGTATACAACGCGGGTTAATTGCACAATGCAACAAAGATGTGTTTATTAACTGTTAGATTGTAAGAATTTGTTCAGGTCTTTACCTTGTTACAATGTGTGGATGGGTGCCTATAGTCACCGTCCCATAAACTGTAAGACGGTAAATCCAGGCAGACTTAATAATTTCACTTCAAAGATAACATGGAACAGATCAAGTTCACAAATTCGAAGCCTTTATTTTATGGAACCTGCAGTAAAGCTCATATATAGACCTCCAGCACTCGACCAGTTAAATTCAACACGAAATGTTCCCGCGAGAAGTAATGCCAGTGTGCAAAATTTAACGAGAACGCCCGTTTCGTTCACGCGGTGGTTAAGCAAATTTAAATCTACGCGAACGGATGACTGGTTAGCCAGAAGTTGCATCTTGAATGGTAAAGTCTGAGTAACTTCACTGGTAGAGTGCTAAATTTTTTCTCAGCCTCAAGATGTGTTCACACATTTTTGTCTTGATGCAATTAATGGGAGAGTGCTTTTTGGCTCTCTCCCATAAATTGTAACATTGCCAATCAATGGAGATGAAGTAATTTTACCTCCAAGATAATATGAAAGATATCCACAGAATATGAAGCCTTTAGATTTAGGTACCTGCAGTTCAGAATAAAGCCCAAATATGGGCTTCTGGCACTCTACCAGTTAACCAGCCTTTCTTGCCTTTATAGATTTTTCGACTATTGCCTTGAGAGGCTAAATATATTTCGATTCCACGCAATATATCAGTACTTGTAATGGTAAAAAAGCAGTTTCCCAAGAATTTTTATGTTGCCAAGCGTTCGGTTAGCCATCTCCAAACCACATGTTCGGTCAGTCGGTTAGAGTCATTTTTGTAATTTTGCATACTGAATGCGACGATTTACCGTTCTGCTGGAATAATGGGTCTTATAACAAACACCTGGGAGTCAGGATGGCCTCAAGGTGGACAGCATATGTACCGACTGTTGGATTAACTTTTCTTCATACTATTACACTTGAAGTGTGGTCGTGATATTGCTATAGGTCCCGAAAGTAACCTTTAAGTCCATTTACATGGAGACAAATTGTACGGGGTATATTTTTGTACAGGAATATATTTTTATACCAGGTATAAATCTGGGGGAGTCACCCACGTCCACATGTACTTTTTGACACTATGAAAATTTAGTGCATAGATAATCACTTCTCCTTCAAAGATGGATCGAGTTGGTAGCTTCCCCGTTCCTGAGACTGATAGGAAAATATTGTTCTGCAAACACTTGGAGAAGACCGGTAATTGTGAAACTTCAGGACGAAGAGAACTTCATTCCCGAAAAGTTGCGAAGTACTGAGACCATACATTCAAGCAGCTGAAAATTAGGTATGTGGACCAAAAGACGGCCAATAGTGTGACGCCAGCAAACAAAGCATTACGCTAAAATAAACGGGGGTTCTTTACATTCGCGTTAAGTTGCAACTTGTACCTGGTTTAAACGAACTTGCATCACTTCCCGGGGTGGTGTAAGATATATGTGTTACAAATTAAATATACCCCGTACAAATCTGTTCACATAACAAAATTAACGTTCTAGCCACAAATTTATGTCGTCGTCAGGCAGACGACATTTGCAAAACAAATTCTTGAATAATTATTTTTTTCATTTTTGCGGCAAAAATGTAGGTGATGACCCCTCATTGAAACGAGCTCAGCACGCTCGTTCCATGAGGGGTAGTAAGCTATGTTTTTGAGACAAAAATGAAAGAAAAGAAAAATAAAAGGTAATTTTTGTGAATAGCGCCGGGTGGTTTTGGTCGTAACGTCTGGTAAAGGGTTAAAAACTAGGAATTAATTTCGGTGATGCAGTGTCATGGAAGTAGGGTGCCTCAGAGTCATAGGTAACCATTTAACAACTGCGGAAATAGGGAAACACTAGAGAAACTCCTGTTCTCGCGAAATGCCATCCCAGAAATGTCACGACTACTTGTTTGAGGAGAAATGTGAGTTGTATAAATTTATTGATTATGGAGTGGACGTAAATCCAATTGAGGACTCCACATTTTGAAGCACCAATCGTATGCAAACAATGGT
Source organism: Pictodentalium vernedei (assembly GCA_031216915.1). Taxonomy (NCBI): domain Eukaryota; kingdom Metazoa; phylum Mollusca; class Scaphopoda; order Dentaliida; family Dentaliidae; genus Pictodentalium; species Pictodentalium vernedei. The sequence goes on from CM062296.1 coordinate 769,091,795, forward strand.
CCTAAACTGGTTATAATTCATGGGTGAAGAGGCACGTCACACATCAGTTTATTATCCGGTTTACCTTTTACCCAAACGTTGCGAGAAAAAAAATCCGGAGAGCTCATCACAAAACCGCCATTAAAATGTCATTATTGTTTTCCTGAAATACATAGCTTATGGCACCTCAATGGAACGAGCTCAATGAGCTCATTTCAATGAGGGATCATAAGGTATGTTTTTGAAGAAAAAATGAAAATTTGACTTATTCTAAAATTTATTTGGCAAGTGTCGTCTGCTGTTCTGGTTGAATAAAAGTAATTTGTGGATACAAATATTTTATCACCATTATGTTTATTGACGAAAATGTATCCGATTCGAGTTGTAGTTCTACGGCCATATCTCGACGAATAAAGATATTGTCTTTAAAACAAAGCGAGACGCTGATACATCATTTTGTACGTAAACATAATGGTGATTACAAATTTAAATTTCAAACTGTTTGTAAATTGCACTGAAACCATCGTATTTATAAGGAATGATCGTTTGTTTCTGTCTATTTCTTGAGTTATGAACCCCCAAAAACAAAGGCCAAACTCTGTAAATGGGAGTATGTTTGGCCTTTGTTCTTTAGGGTTCATAACTCAAGAAGTAGACAAAAACAAACGATCATTCCTTATAATTAAACTTGTGGGGCAATAAATTTAAACACTCTACATTGCGGAGTTAAAATAAAAACCAGGTCGCATCATGCTTCCTTGTGATAACTGAATAAAAAGGCATAGTTTTCTAGCATTCTGTTTGAACTAACGATGCATTTCACTGATACATGTTCTTGTGTCATTAAATTTTTTATTGACTAATGAAATGCGTAAGTTAAAAGGAACCCCATAGGCCACGACCACACAAAACTTCAATCCCCTTTTCCACTTGACAGGAGGGTGCTGTCATTCAAATCAACACTGAATTAAATTTAATTCTGATTTTGACCATATCCTGAGGGATTGAAAACACAGTTTGTAAATGTGGAGTTCGATATAAACCCAAATGACATGAAGTTGGTTGAACTTTAATTCTCCCAGAAAGAGTTCATTCGGGCTATTTGGAAATTGTAAAGTTTTGTTGGCGTGAGTTTCGTTTGTGGATTTTTATGACCGGCCATTGTTTACGTTTGATTTGGGTAAAACGATGAACACATTCGATCATCTATTGCATATAAAGAAATTGGACGTGGAATAAAAAGCATGATAAGGATTTCATTGTTTATTAAATTTTATTTTGAATGTCTTTTTAATATGACGAGATAAATATTAATTACTTCTGTTGAAACAATATGAGCGTGCAGGGGTTCTTTTCCATTCACACTGCTGTGCAATGTAATTGTTAAGACAGACATTGGGGGCGTGGTTTAGGGCGGGCCTAAATGCGTTTTTTTCGGTTCATTGTGTTAAAAAGAAAGAAATACTTTAGCCAATCATTTTGCCTGAAAATGCTTGAACTGAAAAAAGGTTTAATTATAATAAATAGAATTTTTTAAAATGCTTTTTGATACTATAAAACGCTGGTCGTGTCGAAACAAAATCTACGCGGCAGCTTTGAGAATTCTCGATACCCCAATTTTAATGTGAATGTTTGGTAACATTCAGATTCGAAAACACCAGGCATTTCAACTACCCTTTACCTAACGAATCGCCCGCATCTGTCCGCGTAATATACAAATTGAGCAGTTGAAAAAATTACATTTTTCAAAATATTTCAATAAAACCATATGATGTGACCCCTCATTGGAAGGATCTCATTGAGCTCGTTCCAATGAGGGGTCACATGATATGGTTTTGTTGAAATTTTTTGAAAAATTTAAAAAAATTATATTTAAAATAATAAATTTTGATACCGTCTGCAAATACGTGAGAGCAACTGCCAAGGTCTGTCGGTGACCGAGTGGTGTGAATGGTTCAGAATAGTTTCGCGAGGCGATTGGTACCGGAGGAAAGTCTCTCGGCGTGAGTTTGCATCCCCGCCATGTCATTGTAAATAAACCAGCGTCCTTTCTTGATTATATGGCACCCGGGAATTTGAAAAAGAGAAGTTCTCACTGATTTCCTTGCAGTGCAGTATGTAGAATTAAGTGATGCAATTACTTGATAAACTATAATAGTTCCAATAATTCAGAAACAGAAATTTATTAGAAGAGGTGATTTCACATTTTCATAATTATTATAACCCCATTTTCAGTAGTGCGTTTTTTATTTTCATTTATTAAAACGTATTTAACTTGAGCTGTTGAGAATAGGGTCTCTCGCAAACTCCCTGTTCTATAATTTGTACTCTAAAGAAATTGTAACTGAGCACTCGCGTGTATACTGCAGTTGCAATACACACAATTTGTATCACCACAACAAAAACTGTGATGCATGTGACTTTAAGAACATAAGGGTATCAGTTAATATACACTAGATTTGCAATTTGATACACACACATCACACGGATTAGGCTTAAGGGAAAATAGAAAAGATGCTGAAAACGCCACGTTAAGATTCATACCACGTATTCGTTCTTGAGGCAGTATGCCTGTCGAAGTATCTAATTTCAAATTCTATCCCTTGACCCAACACAAGCGGAGTTGACGTTACCAGTATTGTCTTCCCGAAAGAATATTTTGTTTCAGGCCACGGCGTGTAATACCACTCTGAAAACTAATGTGCATATTTGCAGCATTCTGTTATTGCATTGTGCGTTATTTTACCATGTTAGACCTTCAAAACAGCTGGCGATACAAAACCGGGAGGGAGCGCGGTGGCTCATTGGATACGATATTGGGCCTCATTCTGAAAGACCCACGGTTAGATACCCACCAGGAGTAACTGCGTTGTGTCGTTGGGCAAAGCACTTAACCCGATTGCCCACATTGGGGTTACGTAGACGTTGTGTATCTGGGCACACTGCACATCGATGGGGCACTTGTCTTCTATCAATCCTGATCCTGCTTGTGCGAAGTTAGTACGTTGGAGAGTCTGGCAGTTGCTCGCCGTTGCTCGGTGGTTCTCTCCGGGTACTCCTGCTTCCTCCACCTGTAAAACCGTCAGACACGAGGTGACCCTGGTTTCGAAAGCGTCGTTCAACTGCAGTAAAATGAAACAAAACAAACTAAACCGCGACGAGGTTTAAGATGGAACTCATTCGGGGAGTAATTTCGATCATCATGGGGGTGAGTGGGTTGGGGTGGCACAGGTTCTTGTGATGCCATACAAACGTAGTCTGAAGTCCATTTTCCTGTACGTGTCCTCTGTAGTGACGGGGATGGGGTGAAGGCGACAGTTGTAATTTCGTTTAACCCTGTACCCTACGTAGACGATATCAAAATATATTATTTCAAATATTTTGTTTAATTGTTCAAACAATTGTACCAAAACAATATCATGTGACCCCTCACTGGAATAAGCTCGACGAGCACGTTCCAATGGGGAGTCACATGATATGGTTCAGTTGAACATTTTTGAAAAATAATATTTATTCAATTGCTCAATACATATATTACGCGGCGGATGCGGCCGATTCGTTAGGAAAAGGGTTATTACTTTGAATTGTTTGTCTCAAAAACCTTATAATTCCTCATGGAACAAGCTCAACGCGCTCGTTTCAAAGATGGGTCGTAAGCAATGTTTTTGAGACAAAAAATGATAAAAGGAAATTAGAATGGCGATTTTCTGGTGACAGCGCTGGTCAGTTTGGTGTGTGGGATGAAGAGTTAATGGTGAATTAGTTGCTCCTTTGGTCTTTTTTTCTCACAAAGCATCGAATTAATCGTCGCCTACCATGAATAGCAGACGACTACACAAATTTCATTTTTTTCAAACATAGCGCGTGAAACCCCTTCTTGGAACAAGCTGGACGAGCTCGTCCCAACAAGGAGACATCTGCTATATATTATTAGCACAGGATGTTTAACCCTTCATCTAACATGAAACGCAGAAGACACTTGCAAAAAAATATTCTTGAATAACTAATTTTGTTCATTTGTTTGTCTCACAAACTTAGATTATGATCCCTCATTGGAACGAGTTCGACTAGCTCGTTCAAACGAGGGGTCATAACCTATGTTTTGAGATAAAAAATGAAAATATAATGACAATTATTAGGCGATTTTTGAGATTAGAGCTGGCTGGTTTTGGTCGTTACGTTGGGTAAAGGGTTAAAAATAAAATATTTGAATGGTGATTTCAATGGATGGGGGATGAACGAATTTTGATAATATGTTAGGTGAAGGATTCACTTGATATCGTACCTTATTTCTGCGCCCAAATTCTCTACAACCAAACCCATTATAATGGATCAAAATCAGTATTTATTAGCTACTGTCCTACCAAGGGTGAGTCATAACGATTGGTTTGAAAGATAACAAGAGGTGTGTGTCTATGACCTGTAGTGCAAAAAATCCACATTCTGTTTCGTTTCCTGCTTGAATAAAAAAAATAGGTTGCAGAAGAGTATACTGAATTTCCATGGGAACCATGTGAAGTGAAGCAGTGATTGTTACTGTGATAAACAAAAAAAAAAATACTTATAAATACGATCCAGTCACCATTGCTTGGTTGGAAGTCCTCTAAAATGTGCAACATGGGTATAAATGATTGACTAAACTTGACTTTGTCTCCACGATTTGCCATTGTGCATAAATATTTGACCTTAAATACAAATAAATAAATAAATAAATAAATAAATAAATAAATAAATAAATAAATAAATAAATAAAAAAATAAATAAATAATTTTTTTTTTGTGACGAAAAATAAAAAAGTAATGGAAATTGAACGGTGAATCTTGTGAATGGCGCTGGCCGGTTTTGGTCGTTATGTTGGGTAAAGGGTTAAAGTACGAGTGGTATTTACATTGCACCAAATAATTCGCTTATAATAGAATCAATCGTTCGGATTGAAGACCCCCTGTATGATATAAAAACAGCTGGATGGTGTTCGCGCGCCGAACGCCTTAAAATCAGTTGGGTTGAAAATCAACCCAAATCAAATGGGTTGAGTGAATATGGACCCAATTTGGTTCATATTCACTCAATCCAGTTGATTTGGGTTGATTTTCAACCCTACTGATTTCAGAGTGAAGGCACGCGGGGCCTGTTGGCACTCTCTTATAAATTTTAGCAAGGCAAATCCATTGAAACGAAATAATTTCACTTCAAAAGTAATGTGAAGAACATCGAGAGAATATGAAGCATTTTGGTTGTTTAACCTACACTTCAGAATGAAAACAAATATGGACTCCCAACACTCAACCCATAAGCAACTACATTCAGGCCAAATTGACTACCGCAAAAGTAAAAAATAAAAAATAAAATAAAATAAATTTCATAACTTTGCGATAACGCCCGAAATTCCCAATCAGTTCCATATATCTGTACCAATTGTAACGTCTCGCATCATTTGTAAATAATCACAAAATATAGTTTGTAAAACAGTAATTATTCAAATAGGAGTCCAATAAACAAAATAAAATTATCAAATATTATTTATAATATTCAGTAATTAGCAATTAATTCTTATTAATCAAAGTAAATAATAAACAGTAGACAGATAAATATAAAAGTTAAGACCATAATTTATTTATAAAATGGTAATTAATTAAGTGAAGAATTAACGTAAGTTTAATTAAAGTTGGTAATTTAGTGGAGCGCCGAATCCCCCGCCCAAAGCCATTCTCCATTTCGGTATTTTTCAGTGTTTCGGCGCAATAAACGTTTGTAGGATCCCACCCCATATATTTATATTAAACGTTAATTAAAAGTAAATCGCGTAAGTTTCAACAACTCTAGTTTTACCTTTGGTGCACCGTTCGTTACGGCTAGGGGTGTCAATGTGTTGATATTTGACAAAATGCACATTGCAAGATCATTTATTAGCGCAAAGTTTACTTCTGTTAACCATTACTATGCAAGGTATTATGGGAGTCGTACTAAATTTAGCTACGTTTCTCAGTAGTCATGGTTATTTTCCCACACTCCGACCTCCGAAATTGAAAATAGTTTTTCTACGTCCCATACATCCACTTTTTAGTTGGCTCTATCGGAAGGTGAAGGTACATCCGAGCGACATCCAGAAGCTCATTGGCTGAATTGGAGCCGGAGGTACTTTCTGGTGGTCAGGTGTATAAAAGGAGAGACGCTCATTCGCGGAGGTCTTCTCCACGTCATTTACCGGCAACACAAGAAAGCCTTACCGGCGAAAATCAGCATACGACAGATTTGAACAAGCATTAAACAGACAATTAAAGCCTCCATAATTTAGATTAAAAAGGTACATACAAAAGAAATATGGATTGAAAATACACACATGAATACGAGCCTTCCACATATATAACTGCTGGAACTCTATAAACAGCCTTTTGGGATTAATACGGCTCACGTTTAGCCAAAAGTTCCCACTTTCGGTTTCACACGTTTACTACGAATTTTACTACGATTTGTTTCCGCTGATTACGCAACAAATGCTCATAGTAGTTTTACCTGTACCGTTGTTCAGACACAGTCCTGTCGAGTTTGAGGGATACTTGGAGGGTGTACACTAATGTTAGACGTCGTTTACGACGAACACAGTATTTATTTATTTTAATAAGATAGAAATATTATAGCTTCAAATCCAATGCATTATTAACAACCACTCGAGTGAATTAGACTAGTACAGAAATAATTTTTGGAACAACACCTCTCACATCATTATTTTATTTCCACTTAAAAGAAGCCAACCAAGTTACCAACGCCTTTTAAGTAATAAATGACCTGTGTTCTTTCTACTTCCTCTTCAGAGTTTTTCATGTATACCTTGTTAGCTGGTCTACACGGTGTACAGTGTACTTGATTCAGACGTTGCTGTAGTGCTGATACAAACCTTATGCATGTGCATTTACCCTACCCGAGCTCCTAGAGCTTGGCTTATTGTGTTTGAGGTATTTTCACATCGACAAACTTTTTGTCGGCACTTTCTTGTCCCTTGCAAACTCGCGCCTGTTCACCCATCTCTTGCTCACATTATATGTAGCCCATAGGGAATGGCCTAAATATTAAAGGGGTACTATAATCGGGTATTAACTACTGATGACCCACATTAACAGAGACCAAGAATAACAGTATTTAACAAAAAGAAGAAACTAACATACACACTCCAACTACTCAAGAATAACACTTTTTAACGGAAAGAAGAAACTAAAACATATGCTCCAGTTACCCCAGAATAACAGCATTGAATAGAAAGAAAGAAACTGGTCCTTATACTTCAGCTAATTTACATATTGTCGGTAATAACCACCAGGTGACACAGTGACCCAACACTACTGGTGACCCAATTACCTGTATATTGAACTAGCATATTGCTACCAACACTGAAGTCATTGGTTATCAGTAATTGAACCAAGCACTCTACCAATTTGTTATATTATTATTACTGGTGATCATAAGTATATGAACTTTGGGGTAACTAAAGTTATAAGGGATTTCAGTGTTCAGGTTTTCCTGGGTTGATCCTCCGAGTCAACGGTTGGCCCAAAAAGTGTGTGATCAGTTGAGGCGAGCTTAGAGGGCTGGACCGTTACATTTTTGGTGGCAGAGGTGACGATATTAATTAACTCACATTTAGAATAGATTATTCCTTAGTGATTGGGTTACATTACTGAGTTTGGCAAAATGCCTAGAACTACAAAGACTGGTGGGGTAACCCCGGTTAATAACAAGAGAGAATTCCACAACCCCCAACGAGCAAATGGTCAACTGGACATTTCTCAGATAACTGAAGTTCAACATTCATCTGAGCAGAATGTAGAGGAGAATGTTGAGACTGTTGTCATTAATGGCAACAATAAGCAAGTACATACTGACAGAATCAGTAATGTAGAGACTGAATTACTGTTACTACAAGACTCAGTTAATAATATGACTGATATGATGAATCAGCTAATGACGCAAAGTGTAATAGCTCAACAAAATGCGACTAACAACTGTGAGCCATTAAATAATGGTGAATATCACATGAGGTCACATGTCAACCCGGAGGCTAATAGGGATGGACAAAACACTGGTTATATGAAGCCACATTACTACGATGGCAAGTCAAGTTGCATGGATTACATAAGTCACTTTGAAATGTTGCTGAATTAAATGGATGGCGTAATAATGTACGGGCAATGAAACAGGCTACATGTTTGAAAGGAAATGCAAGAAGTATTTTAACTGATCTTAAGCCTGAACAACTTAAAGACTATTCACAACTTTAATCAAGTTTAACGGCGAGATTTGAGCCTAAAAATCAGTGTGAAGTATATCGTACCCAACTGGATAGCCGAATAAGAAAGAAAGGTGAGCAATTACCTGAGCTAGTACAGGATGTAAAATGCTTAGTGAGGTTTGCATATCCTACTGCGTCGGATGATGTCTGAAATAGTATTGCTTACAAATGCTTTCGCGATGCACTTCATGACAAAGACATGGAGTGGGCAGTTTGTCAAAGCAGTGCTGAAAATATTGATGAAGCACTTAACTTGGCTCTGAAATATGAAGCATTCATGTTAAGCTGCAATGGAAAGAGCAATGCTAAATATAGTCTGCGTGCTCAGACAGTAGAAGAAGGCTTAACACATGATTTATCTAGTGAGTCAAGAGAAGATGTAATCAATGCCTTAAATGAAAGGATAGCTAAGATTGAAAATGAAAAACGAACAAGTCGAGATGACAGGAAATGCTTTTTCTGTGGAATTCCTGGCCACCTCAAGAAGAAATGCAGGAAATATAAAGCAGCTTTCAATAAGGGATATTACCCTTATGAGAAACAGGCATCAACACATAAACGCCCAAAAATAGAGAAAGCTGTTCAAAGAAGAGCTGACTCAGAAAACTAATTTATGCTGAGTCTGGGGGTCAAGATTCAGCAGTTTCTGAAAATGGACACGAGCTTATACATGAAACAAGAACTGTAAATAATTACAGATTATTCGTTAATATAAATTTATTTGAAGAAAAAATTGATTGTCTCATAGACACAGGGGCAACCGTATCAGTGCTACACAGGAAGATTTATGAGAAATTACATGACAGACCACACTTGGACCAAGCATGTGTGCATCTTCGCATGGCTGACAGTGAATTAGTCACACCTGAGGGTGCAGCTACCTTTCCTCTTAATATACACAACAACATCAGACAGTGTTATATGATTGTAGCAGATATTGATGCTCCAGCAATTTTGGGGTACGATTTCCTCCAGAAAAATAATTGCACTATACATATAAAGGAAGGAAAATTAATTATGGATGACCTTGAAATTAAGTGTCACTTGGAGAGTCAAGGACAGTCAGTACACAGAATCACTATATCAGAAAACATGACTATACCACCATCTTGTGAAATAGTGATACCCTGCACCATGACTGGGCAGTTGCCTTATTATAAAACTGCACTCATAGAAAAGGGCAGTGAAACTTTACTGAAAAGGGGATTGTTAATAGCCAACTGCCTAATTGATCACAGTGGTACAAACATACCTTTGTGAGCAATAAATGTTACTGCTGAAGCAAAGATGCTGTATAAAGATACTGTCGCTGCTGAATGTGAAGCTGTGCCCCTTTGGGTACATAATCTAGAAGCCCCAATTAACATGGTGAACACAGCAAGTAGTGAGGCTGCTGAGGCTAATGCTCAGGGAGAAGATGGATCTTTTGCACATTTAGAAGTTATTTTAAATGCACTTGATGACTCTATTAGTGCTGAACAGAAGGAGTCGATACAGTCACTTTTACACAAGCATACTAATGCTTTTGCTAGGAGCAGGGATGATCTTGGAAAAACAAATATAGTGTACCACAATATTGATACTGGTAGTACAAAGCCTATTAAACAAGCTCCAAGACGAGTTCCCTTGTCCCAGATCAAAGAAGTGGGGAATGAAATTCAACGTATGTTGGAAACGGGCGTGATCGTACCTTCAAAATCACCGTGGTCTTCACCCATAGTGATTGTTTGGAAGAAGGATGGATCAATACGATTTTGTATCGATTATCGTAAACTAAATACTGTCACAATTAAAGACTCCTATCCATTACCAAGAATTGATGACTCACTTGATGCTTTACGAGGTTCAAAAATATTTTCAACAGTGGACCTACAGAGTGGGTACTGGCAAGTCCAAGTAAACCCCAAAGATCAGGAAAAGGCTGCTTTCATTACAACTAATGGGTTGTATGAATTTAAATCTATGGCTTATGGTTTGTGCAATGCCTGCGCAACTTTTGAGAGAATGTTAGAATATATCTTACATGGCTTACAGTGGCAAACCTGCCTACTTTGTATTGATGACATAGTGATTTTCTCAAGCACATTTGATGCACACCTTGAGAGATTGGATGAAGTATTAAAATGAATAGGAGAGGCTGGACTGAAAATATCCCCCAAGAAATGTCATCTTTTTAAGTCACAAGTAGAATTTCTGGGTCATGTTGTCTCAGCGAGGGGCATAGATGCAGCTCCAGAAAAGACAGCAGAAATCAAAACATGGCCTATACCTAGAAATGTCACAGAATTAAGGAGCTTTCTTGGAACTTGCTCCTCTTACAGGAGGTTTATCAAGGATTTTTCTAAAATAGCAAGACCTTTACATAGGCTTGCAGAGAAGGATGTTCCATTAGTTTGGACAGAAGATTGCCAAGAAGCCTTTGATAAGTTGAAGAAATTATTATCAACTTCTCCAGAGCTCGCTTATCCAGATCTTACAAAGACTTTTATTCTTGACGCAGATGCCAGTGGTCATGGCATTGGGGCTGTACTGTCTCAACTTCATGATGATGATGAACATGTTGTTGCATACTACAGCAAGACTTTAACAAAAGCAGAATGGAAATACTGCATAATCCGCCAAGAGTTATTTGCAGTAGTAAGCGCCATTAAGCACTTTCACTACTATTTATATGGAGTCAATTTTCTTGTAAGGACTGATTATAGTGCCTTGAACTGGATAAGGCAATTTAAAAATGCCGAAGGCCAGTTAGCAAGATGGCTCAAGGTTTTAGAGACATATAATTTTACTATCCAACACAGACCAGGTGTAAGGCAAGGTAATGCAGATGGATTGTCTAGGAGGCCATGCACAGAAGGTTGTAAGTACTGTAATAGGAAAGAAGTCAAAGTGTCTGAAACACAAAACATAATAAAACCAGATGACTATTTTGTACAAGCTATGGATCATTACATAACTGCATCAAGAAAAGACAATTTAGAGACTAGTAATTCTGACGATGATGATTATAATGAGCTATTAGACTCTAATGACATTGAAGATTCAGCTGAATCCATCAGTTGGATTGAGGCAAAATCTGATGAGAATCTGAGAAATGCCCAATTGAATGATAAAATTTTGGCCCTTGTATTAGGCTGGAAGGAGAGTGGTGGAGGTCGACCAAAATGGGCAGAAGTTAGTCATTTCCCAAAAGATGTATATTGGGCTGTGTGGGAAAGGATTTCTTTGGTTAACGGTATTTTGTTTTGCAAATGGAAACACTGTGGTACTGACGAAAAGTCCTGGTGGTATATCGTGCCTAAAATTTGGGTGCAGGATGTTTTAAAGTTATTGCATAGTGACCTGATGGCTGGTCACTTGGGTATTTCATGGACCACTGCAAGAGTCCGTGGGCGTTTCTACTGGGTAGGAATGAAAACTTCAGTACGAAACTACATAAGGAAATGTCAGGTGTGTCAGTGTAGACAGAATTCTTCAAAGAAATCACAAGCGCCAATGAAGCAGTACTTGGTGGGTGCACCTCTTGAAAGGGTGGCAGTAGATATTTTGGGACAACTGACCGAGACTAAAAATGGGAAGAAATATATTTTGGTCATTACTGATTATTTTACCCGATGGGTTGAAGCATATCCAATGATAAACCAGGAAGCTGGGACAGTTGCCAATGTCCTTGTAGATGAGTTTATCTGTAGATATGGGTTGCCATTGCAGCTCCATACAGACCATGGTAGACAGTTTGAATCGGAACTGTTTGTACAATTATGTAAAACGCTAAATATTAGTAAAACTAGAACCACACCATACCACCCTGCTAGCGATGGGTTGGTAGAATGTTTTAATCACACACTAGAAGACATGTTAAGCAAGGTCATATCAAAAAGCCAGAGGGACTGGGATGTATACCTCCCCATGTTAATGTTTGCTTACTGCTCTTCGGTACATGATAGTACTGGTGAAACACCATGCATGATGATGTGTGGCAGAGAAGTCATGATGCCTGTGGACCTCTTGTATGGGATCCCAAAGAAACATTTTCACTCTCAACATGATAATATTACAGATTATGTTGAGAATTTGCAAGCTAAAATGACCAAGGTTCATGAAACAGCTTGTGATCGCATGTTGAAAGCTAGTGAAAGGCAGAAAACATATTATGATCTAAAATCAACAAGCAATGCATACAGTGTTGGGGATGCTGTCCTACTACAAAACACAATTCGGAAGAAAGGCCAAAGCCTAAAACTTGAATCTCGCTTGGAAGGACCATACATTATTATTGAAGTGATTTCAGACTTGCTATTCAAAATAAAGAAATCTCCCAGCGAGGACCCTAAAATTGTACATGTTAACAGATTGAAGGAGTATGTGGGGAAATTTACTAAATGGTTTAATCCAGCTTCACGGTCTAACACTAGATCTCAAAACAGTAAAGCATGAAGTGGTGTATATTAAGTGATGGTAGCAATTGCTGGTACTTCAGGTTATTGTCTTATTCAAGTATTATTTTAGGAACTATAAGTGCTGTTACATGGAAACTTATGGCATTCTCCCCCACTTTCTGTACTTTCAGATGGACAAAGTTTATAATTGCAAAGACTGTGATGACTTCTTTTACGAAAGAGAGAAACTACATAGACACGAAAGAGAAAAGCACGGCGATGTAGTTGAATGTCCTTTTTGTTCATATAAATGCAGCGCAGCAAGGAGAGTGAACATGGAAAGACACATTGGGAGAAAACACATCAACTATACACGACAGCACAGAAGGGAGGACACAGAGTATTACACATACAGACAGGACAATAGAAGAAACAGTCACGAGAAGCACACACCATCACACAGAGAAAACCGGATGAAATGAACGGTTAGCAAGGTTAATAGCAAACACACAACTAAAACATCACCACCACCAAAGAGACAGAGAACTCAAGAAACACATAAGACAACCAGCAATGCAACATCTGAAGACCTAGGAATTGACCTCAACTTACCAGTATCGCAGTGGAAGGATATTGCCCCGATACAAGTCATCCCAGCATATCTGGATTGTTATTCATCGGCGTCAACATCACAAAACAACCAATAGACACAGGAGCAGCAATTCACATTGACCTCAATACCAACAGTACACCTTCAGGAAGCATCAGTACAACAACAACAACAATCTACACAGTCACAACAACCTACAACAGAACAGCTTTCAGTACCAGAACAGCCTTCAGAACAACAACCTTCAGCACAACAACTACCAGAGTTACAAACCACAGAATTGGACACCATTATTCAGGAAATGTTTGCCCCAACACAGCCAACCACATCCATATACAACACACCAGAAGTAACAACACAAGATGATACAACAGAAGACACATATGAACCTGTGGACCTATCAAAACCAAAGCTGATGGAAGTTAACAAAGACATACAGTTACCAGAACCATACAAAACATACCAGCAACTCTCGGGGGATCCCAGGTTTTACATGATAGGGGCCCCATCACACTACATGGAGGGACACAGTGCTCAACTGATAGCAGCAACACGAAGAACATGCCAGCAACATTTAAACATGCATAAACGCCGCTTTGTACCATATGGCTACCTGATGGTTAAGAAAGAAGAAACTGTTCATCTACCAAATGGCACTACATATGTCCTGAATGACTTTTGGATGAAAGACCCATCAGTTAAGACAACGTATGAAGTGGGCACCCAGACAGATGGGGAAGTTGTCATGAAGAATGTTGGCCCAGCACAGACTAGCGCAATGGATTTATCTACGATGGCAGAAGAATAAGAAATATACATGTAATACACCTTCAGTTAATGGAATGTAAATAATATACAGAATACAGTACACATGGTGAAGAGAACCAGAAGACAGATTTTCTAATTTTTTTTGGTCCTGTGTGATGTAAATGGTAACTGGTTGGTATTCCATTTTTTTTCTTTTGGTATATTTCCACAAACAGCTTAAATTTGGAATTTTATTTTTTTTTTTTTTTAAATATTTAATTATTTTGAAATTTTAAAATTTTCAGAAAATTTTCAGAAATAATAATCCCTGTTCGAGGACGAACAATTTTTTTTATGTGGCGGGTGTTGGACCAACACAAAATGTCGGAATGTGAAACGCACTGAATTTTCTGGTCAGTGGAATTTCTTCAATGTTTTGCGTGTTGGCTCTTTGATCATTGTTTTATGGCCGTGTTTCAAAACCGAGAGTACTTGTTCCATCTACGTAGTTACTTTCCGTAATGCTACAACAATAGTGAATGTGTTTAATTGCTGTATTCACAGAACTTTGTATCTTGTATCCTGTTGTCGTTGTACTGACATTTCGGTCTTAGGAGTTGTGTTCTCTTTGAGATCTTCAGTATGTCATTTTCAAGGCCAGGAAAAAGTGTTTCTGACTCTGTTGCTATTGCCGAAGTGAAAAATCTTATTTTAAACTTAGACAAGAAGTTTACAACCAGTTTTGAGGCTTTTAGCAAAGATATTCAAGACCTAAAGACCGAGATCACCTCTATTCGCAAAACGATTGAAAAGATCAAATCTGAACACAATGATCTTGCACAGAGTGTAGACTATAACGCTCAGAGAATCGAGGAAATTGAGCATTCTGCTATTCCCAACCTGGAGACAAATTTTGAAGCCAGGTTTTCAGAGATTGAAGACAAAGCCATTCTTAGCGAAATACATGATCGGAAGTACAATCTCTTGATCTTTGGTGTGCCCGACAAAGAGAGCGAGGATACATATGCAACCGTGGAAACTTTTCTTGCAACTGATCTGAAAATGGACAGTACTTCCGCGTCAAATATAGTGAATCGTGCTTTAAATGTCCATAGACTTCCACAATCAAGGTTTGGTGGTTCTAACTCCAACACTAACCCACCGCCCAAGCCTATCATTATAAGAATGGGCAATGACAGGGATAAACAACAGGTTCTAAAGGCAGCACCCAACCTGAGAGGAACAAGGATGGGCGTTAGAACAGATCTACCACCAGCTCTGAAAAGGGAGAGAGGAAGGCTTTCTAGCATAGCCTATAGATTGAGGACAGACAGGGGCTACGAGACGAGGATTCGTGTGTCGGGTGTGAGAGTGATACTTGAGGTGAAAGAATCCACGACAGCAGCATGGAAAGAGTACACAGAGTAAATACGCGGAGATATAGACCCGGAGATGATGAGTCGCATATTGTTCACTTAGCCACATTGTTTGCACATAGTGTCCACATGTCCACATCACTGGTATACAGTCTGGTATGCAGTCTTTTGTCTTTTATCTTTTAATCAACTTATCAACTTATCTGAATATCTGAATATCCATGCTAACTGAAAATAACTTCCCAAGGACCAAACTATTCACCATAGGCCCAGTACAAACTTGATCTGCTATTAACATTTAGGGTCCATGTAGGTCCATGTAGGTTCCTGTTAATAGTACATATATGAAAGAAAAATGGCATGTTGCAACATGATGCAACAGAATGAATTCCCAGTTTATCTCCAGGGAGAAATTAGTCGACTAATCCCCCACAATCTCACAGCCCCCACCCCCCCCCTTATTTCCCTTATTTATAAACCTATTGAGTCACAATATTTATTTGCAATCAATTAACCAGTCATATCTATTTCACCCCAGTACATCTAGTGAAATCATTTAGTGTGTTATAGTGTACCAAAGAAAAGTTTGTATATGTAGAGAAATTACTTCAACTACCACATATTCACATAGATCCTCCATTTATGAACCTATTGAGCCACAGTAATCAAATACAATCAAGTACAATCAATTAATCTGTTAAATCAACTTGGACCTAGTACATCCACAGAACTCTTCTTGTTCATTATGGACTGATTTGGCCTCAGTACTTCTAATGCAATCATTTATTGTGTTGTATCCTGCACATTAGAGCTCATGGAGCTCTGGAGGACAGGATATAATATACTGAATGCCCAGTTTATCTCTGGGAAGTCTGTTAAGAGTACTAAAGAAAAGTTTGTATATGCAGAGTAATCACCCCAATAACCACATAATCCCCCAGACTCCCCACCCCCCCTTCATGAACCTATTGAGCCTCAATAAACAATTTCAATTATTTAATCCGTTATATCCACCGGCCTTAGTACATCCACAGAATTCCCCTTGTTTATTATGGAATTATTTGGCCTCAGTACTTCCAATGCAATCAACTATTGTATTGTATCTTGTCCAAAAGAGCTCTTGGGGTTGTGGAGACCTGAATATAATAGAATGAATAGCCAATTTATCCCTGGAGAGGCTATTATGAGTATTAAGAAAGAAAGTATTAAAGACTTACTTGGACTCAGTACCTCCAAAGCAATCATTTAGTGTGTTATATCCTGTCCAAGAGAGTTCTTGGAGCTCTGGAGAACAGGATATAATAAAATGAATGCCCAGTTTATCTCTGGGAAGAGATTTAAGAGTATTAAAGAAAAGTTTGTACATATGTATACGATTATTGTGGACCTATTTGGCCCCAGTACGTCTAATGCAATTATTTAGTCTCTTATATCTTGCCAAAAGAACCCTTGGGGCTCTGGAGGACAGGATATAATAGAATGAATGTCCAGTTTATTCCTGGGAAGGCTGTTAGGAGTATTAAAGAAACATTTGTATATGTAGTTAAATAACTCCAATAACCACATAATCCCACAGACCCCCCCCCCTTTATCAACCTATTGAACCTCAGTAAACAATAACCCACATAATCCCACAGACACCCCCCCCCCCCCTTTATCAACCTATTGAACCTCAGTAAACAATAACAATTATTTAATCTGTTATATCAACTTGGCCTTAGTACATCGACAGAAATCCTCCAGTTTATATTGGAATTATGCGGCATCAGTACTTCCAATGCAATCATTTATTGTACTAAATCTTGCCCAAGAGAGCTCTCGGGGCACCAGAGGACAGAATATAGTACAATGATGCCTAGTTTATCTCTAGGAAGGCTGTTATGAATATTAAAGAAAAGTTTGTATATGTACAGGGATTACCTCAATCAACCACATAATCCCACAGATCCCCCCTTGATGAGCCTTCTGACCCCCAGTAATCAAGTATAATCATTTAACCTATATATATACTTGGACTTGGTACACCCACAGATATCCCTTGGTTCATTATGGAATTATTTGGCCCCAGTACTTCCAGTGCATCATTTTTTGTATTATATCTTGCACAAGAGAGCTTTGGGGGCTCTAGAGGTCAGAATATAATAGAATGACGCCTAGTTTATCTCTAGGAAGCCTGTTATGAGTATTAAAGAAAAGTTTGTATGTGGACAGGGATTACCTCAATCAACCACATAATTTCCCAGATCCCCCCTTGATGAACCCACTGACCCCCAGTAATCAAATACAATCATTTAACCTATAATATATATTTGGACTTGGTACATGCACGAAATCCCTTTGTTTATTATGGAATTATTTGGCCTCAGTACTTCCAGTGCATCATTTATTGTATTATATCTTACCCAAGAGAGCTCTTGGGGCTCTAGAGGTCAGAATATAATAGAATGATGCCTAGTGTATCTCTGGGAAGGCTGTTATGAGTATTAAAGAATAGTTTGTATATATACAGACATTACCTCAATCAACTACGCCCCACACACATACTTTGTTTTTTAACCCATCGAACCTCAGTAATCAAATACAATCATTTAATCCGTTATATCTACTTGAACTTAGTACATCCACAAAATCTCCTTGTTTATTATGAACTTCCTGGGCCTGAATGCCCAGTTTATCTCTGGGAAGTCTGTTAAGAGTACTAAAGAAAAGTTTATATATGGAGAGTAATCACCCCAATAACCACATAATCCCCCAGACCCTCCCCCCCTTCATGAACCTATTGAGCCTCAATAAACAATTTCAATTATTTAATCCGTTATATCCACCGGCCTTAGTACATCCACAGAAATCCCCTTGTTTATTATGGAATTATTTGGCCTCAGTACTTCCAATGCAATCAACTATTGTATTGTATCTTGTCCAAAAGAGCTATTGGAGTTGTGGAGACCTGAATATAATAGAATGAATAGCCAATTTATCCCTGGGGAGGCTATTATGAGTATTAAGAAAGAAAGTATTAAAGACTTACTTGGCCTCAGTAACTCCAAAGCAACCATTTAGTGTGTTATATCCTGTCCAAGAGAGTTCTTGGAGCTCTGGAGAACAGGATATAATAAAATGAATGCCCAGTTTATCTCTGGGAAGACGGTTAAGAGTAATAAAATGATCCCCCCATGATGAACCCAGTGATTCCCAGTAATCAAATACAATCATTTAACCTATAATATATATTTGGACTTGGTACATCCACGAAATCCCTTTGTTTATTATGGAATTATTTGTCCCCAGTACTTCTAGTGCATCATTTATTGTATTATATCTTGCCCAAGAGAGCTCTTGGGGCTCTAGAGGTCAGAATATAATAGAACGATGCCTCGTTTTTCTCTGGGAAGGCTGTTATGAGTATTAAAGAATAGTTTGTATATATACAGACATTACCTCAATCAACCACATAATCCCACAGATCCCCCCTCGATTAGCCTACTGACCCTCAGTAATCAAATACAATCATTTAATCTGTAATATACACTCATGGGGCTCTAGAGGTCAGAATATAATAGAATGATGCCTAGTTTATCTCTGGGAAGGCTGTTATGAGTATTAAGGAATAGTTTGTATATATACAGACATTACCTCAATCAACCACATAATCCCACAGATCCTCCCTCGAGGAGCATACTGACCCTCAGTAATCAAATACAATCATTTAATCTGTAATATACACTTGGACCTGGTACACCCACATAAATCCCTTTGTTTAGTATGGAATTATTTGGCCTCAGTACTTCTAATGCAATAATTTATTGTATTATATCTTGCCCGATGAGAGTTCTTGGAGCTGTGGAGGACTGAATATAATAGAATGAATGGCCAGTTTATCTCTGGGAAGGTTGTTTAGAGTATTAAAGATAAGTTTGTATATGTAGATAAATTATTGCATTAACCACATAATCCCCCCCTCCGCCCCACACACATACTTTGTTTTTTAACCCATCGAGGCTCAGTAATCAAATACAATCATTTAATCCGTTATATCTACTTGAACTTAGTACATCCACAAAAATCCCCTTGTTTATTATGGACTTCCTTGGCCTCAGTATTTTTAATGCAATCATCTAGTGTTTTATATCCTGCCCAAGAGATCTTCTGGGGCTCCGGGAGACAGAATATAATAGAATGAATGCCCAGTTTACCTATGGGAAGGCTGTTAAGAGTTTTATAGATAAGTTTGTATATGTAGAGAAATTACTCCAATAACACCACAATCCCCCAGATCCCGCACCCCCCCCCCCCCTTTTCGAACCTATTGAGCCTCAGTAATCAAATACAATCATTTAATCTGTTATATCTACTTGAACTTAGTACATCCACAAAAATCCCCCTGTTTATTATGGACTTATTTGGCCTCAGTACTTTTAGTGCAATCATTTAGTGTGTTATATCTTGCCCAAGAGACCTCCTGGGGCTCTGGAGGGCAGAATATAATAGAATGAATGCCCAGTTTATCTCTGTGAAGGCTGTTAAGAGTATTAAAGATAAGTTTGTATATGTAGAGAAATTACACCAACAACAACACAATCCCCCAGATCACCCCCCCCCCCCCATTTTTGAACCTACTGAGCCTCAGTAATTGAATACAATCATTTAAACTGTTATATCTACTTGGACTTGGTACATCAACGGAAATCCCCTTGTTTGATATGGACAATAGCCTCAGTAATCAAATACGATCAGTAATCAAATACAATCATTTAATCTGTTACATCTACTTGAACTTAGTACATCCACAAAAATCTACTTGTTTATTGTAGACTTATTTGGCCTCAGTACTTTTAAAGCAATCATTTAGTGTGTTATATCCTGCCCAAGAGACCTACTCGGCCTCTGGGGAACAGGATATAATAGAATGAATGCCCAGTCTATCTCTTTGAAGGCTGTTAAGAGTATTAAAGATAAGTTTGTATATGTGGTGAAATAATAATCCAATAACAATACAATCCCCCAGACCCCCTCACCCTTTTTTGGTATCTATTGAGCCTCAGTAATCAAACACTATCATTTAATCTGTTATATCTACTTGGACTTCGTACATCCACAGAAACCCCTTTCTTCTTTATCGTGGTCTTACTTGGCCCCAGCACAATGCAATCATTTAGTGTGCTATATCTTGCCAAAACGAGTTCTTGGAGCTCTGGAGAACAGGATATAATAGAATGAATGCCCAGTTTATCTCTGGGAAGGCTGTTAAGAGTATTCAAGAAAAGTTTGTATATATGTATATGTTTATTGTGGACTTATTTGGCCCCAGTACAGTCTTTATGAACCTACAGAGCCTCAGTAATCAAATACATTCATTTAATCTGTTACATCTACTTGGACTTAGTACATCCGCAGAAATGCTCTTGTTTATTATGGACTTATTTTGCCTCCGTACTTCCAGTTCAATCATTTAATGTGTTGTATATGCCCAATAGAGCTGGTGGGGCTCCGTAGGACAGAATTCAATAGACTGAATGTCCAGCTTATCTCTGGAAAGGTTGTCAAGGGTATTAACGAAAATTTAGTACATATGTATTATATTCATTATGGGCTTATTTGGCCTCAGTACTTCTAATGCAATCATTTAGTGTGTTATATCTTGCCTGAGAGAGACTGAGAGTACTTCTAATGCAATCATTTAGTGTGTTATATCTTGCCTGAGAGAGACTCTGGGGCTATGCCTAATGGACCTCTTGGAGATCTGGAGGACAGGATATAATAGATATAATAGAATGACTGCCCAGTTTATCAATGGGAAGGCTGCTAAGAGTATTAAAGTAATATTTGTATATGCAGGAAAATTACTCCTAACCACATAATCCCCCAGACCCCCCTTCCTTTTACAAACCTACTGAGCATCAGTGATCAATTACACCCATGTAATCTGTGTTATATATACCTGAACCTAGTACATCCACAGAAATGCCCTTGTTTTTTATGGACTTATTTGGCCCTAGTACTTTGTGTGCAATCATTTAGTTTGTTGTATCTTGCCCAAGAGAGCTCTTGTGGCCCTGGAGGGCAGGAGATAATATAATGAATTCCCAATTTATCTCTGGGAAGGCTTTATGAATATTAAAGACAAGTTTGTATATGATAAGAAATTACTCTAATAACCACATAACTCCCCCAGACCCCCCCCCCCCTCACTTTACGAACCTATTGAGCCTCAGTAATTAAATACAATCATTTAATCTGTTATATCAACTTGGACTTAGTACACACACAGAAATTCCCTTGTTTATTATGGACTTATTTGGCCTCTGTACTTCCAACGCAATTATTTAGCGGGTTATATCTCACACAAGAGAGCTGTTGTGGCTCTGGAGTACAGGATATAATAGAATGATCGCCCAGTTTATCTCTGGGAAGACATCTAAGTGTATTGGAGATAAATTCGTATAGGCAGAGAATTCATTGCAATAACCACATACCCCACCCCCCCCCCCCTCCTCATTCCCCTATTGACCCCCAATAATCACATGCAATTACTTAATCTGTTAATTTATATTACATCCACAGAAACCACCTTGCTAGTTATGGGCCTATTTACCCCAGTACTTCGGTTGCAATTATTTAGTGTGTTATATAATACCCTATCCTTGGATCACTGGAACATTGTACTCCCACCTTCACAATAGTGGGACACGTATCAAAGTAAACACCCTATTATTGGAAGGTGCCTCTAACTCTCCATCACAATTTCAATTGCCTCCGCACATTTAAAAGTGTCGAACAAAACAGCACTTAAGGGGCTGTCAAACCGAAACTTTTCAGAATTTCACGTTACACTTTCGTTTGCAAATAAAAATAATAAGCTTGAACCATATCTATCAGGTTATATACCGTTTTCTTCATTGCGAGATTTTCTAGTTTGTGGTTGAGAAATGTTGTAAGTATTGTTCAGTTTTCGATGCATGCTCGGGTTACATAATACTGGTGTGCATTAGCAACAAAGCAATTTAAATAGCACAAGGAAAGAAAATACCTCTCAGGTACATATACTTAAATATATTTGCAACAACATCCGGGATATATTTTTCATATTTTCTGTGGATAAATTTTGAATTTGTGAAAAATGTGATGCCGTCTGTATTTCGCGGAACGAATCTTGTTTGTTTACATTCTGCAACAATCCACGTGGCAGGATTATGCGATCAGTAATCAATAAAAATGAGAATTACAGCACTCTGCAAATCTTATCTTGTTAATATTAATTTACTGACTTCTAACATATGCTCTACCATTGACCCCGAAGCCATGAAAATTCATTTTCATGGCTGGCTGAAGGAAAATATGGCTGGCTAGCCGGCTCAGCCGGCAAAGGTTTTATGTTCGCGGCTGACGGCTCAATTCAGCTCAGCTGACTGAGTGGTGTTACAGATCCGCCTATGATGAAGTGTAAAGCTCGTCACGCTACTAACAGGCTAATAACAACATAATATCGCGCTAAAGTTCTTTATTGTTAAAGTTTTAAGGAATAAAAGCGTCCCTAAACACATTTTACAACAGAAACTCACTGGTTACTGATTAGGCTTTGACGAACACTCTTCTTTAAGCCAGATTATTGTCTTATTATTGTCACATTGCTATAGTTATCTGGCGATAATAAATCAATATTCTGGTGTTATTGACATGCTGTTGTTGCCTAAGGGTACAATTATATACTATAAAATGTTTTTTTGTTATTGTGTTCTATGAAATAGACCCGGTTCCAAAATCTTAAGTTTCTAATTTCTTTGACTGGCATTAGTGGCATATAAAAGTTGTTGATCTGAACAATGGTAAGAGGTTTTGGATATACAACTTCTTTATTACAATAAACGCGACGTTTTAGTTTAATTACTAACATCGTTTTCAAACAAGTGGAAACGGTGTTAATATCTACACTGAAACGTCGCATTTATCGTAATAAAGAAGTTGTATATCCCAAAACTCTTATCATTCGTGAATGAATTTCTATTGTTCATGGAGAGAAGGGGTTTTATTATGATTGAAATATTACATTTTCGGAGCTAAAATCAGTTTTATTCTGTTGTTGTATATGTTACCAACTGAAGTGAAGGAATTCATAAATATGAACAACTCAGCCATGTGCGGTGAGTTATAGTACGTTCCAATGTTGATCTTTTTGTGAATACCGGCAACGAAGTTGGTGACTACACAGTGGCAGTAGTATGAGACCCTTGACGTTGTCCCAAAATAGGTATGAGAACCCTGCCGTAGATAGGAAAACTCAATACCCTCTTCCTCTCCTAGTGCCGCGGAAAAGCATAAATCGTGTACTTGTATCACAGATTAGTAGACCAAAACAAAACTCAAACGCGGAGGAAATGCAGAACCACATATCTTACTCGGGAAGATTTCTACTTCTAGGAATTAGGGCAAGGTAGTCAGCAGTAACACATTTAGGCATTGTTCTAACATTCATTTAATGAAAATTTGACAATTTACACGGCTTAGCCGGCGCAAACTTTCGTGGCGGCTGATTTATAATACGGCTGGCTGACGAAAAAATGTGGCTGGCTGCGGCTGACAAAAAATATGGCTCGCGGCTGCGGCTCATGGCGGCGGCTTCGGGGTCTACTCTACCAATCAAGTACACTTTTTTTGGAAAGTCATAATTAGTAAGAATTTTGAAGAAAACTTGAAACAGACCACTGTAACAGAATATTATATACATGTGCTCTGTTTGTTTCTTGATTTAGTCGCGTCTGTCACGCTGGAGTAACCGACCAATAGATGCACACAATATCTTGCGTCGCACGATTTGATTGTCTTGTTTGGGAAGTTATTCTGCCCATTTTTAATCGCGTCATTCGAAAATGTAAACAATGATTCTGTTGTGGTTCAGAATTTACCACCTTGAAATAATTTGCTCAAAAGTGGATTTATTCAACAAAATAATTGAAAACTATACCCGGATGTTGTGGACATAATACGTAAGAAAATATATCTGAGAGGAATTTGCTGAAGTCGCACTATTCAAATCGTTCTGTTGCTAATACACATGAGTATTATGTAACACGAATATGCACCGAACAACGCACAATATTCACAAACCTTTTGAACCATTGCCTAGAAAATCTCCTAACGAAGAAAATGATATACAACATAGTACATATGGTTCACGCAAATGATTTTTATGGCAATCGAAAGTTTCTCTTGAAATACTAGAAAGTTTCGGTTTAGCAGCCCCTTAATGGGTGTATTTATTTATTAGGATACTGCACATGGAAACTGTGTACTTAAGGTTTCCTCACAATTAGCTATCTATTGAAGTTTTTTTCCCCCCGAATCTCCGATGCTTCCAGAATATACTTTTGGCACTTCTGCATCCCTTGTCCAGTAATCGTCACAAAACCAATAAATCCGAACTATTGTACATCTCCTTCATTTTTATTTGTTCAGAGTAGAGGCGACTGTCAACAACGAAATATAATGTTTCGACTTCTTCCACTGCTAATTTGACATATAGCTTGGACCATCACCAGTGTTGCACGCACGCACGCACGCACGCACGGGTCAAAATATCCACTGCTGACAGATTTAAGGTCAAATCTAACGATATCACAAAAGTTTCATGAGATCTTGTAAACCTCTAATAAGTGTCTGCACAACTGAATCAGGATTCCGCTCACATAACCTGTTAATTGTTTTGACTCATACTACACAATTATCCCAATACCTGGTACACTGCTAGATCTGTTCAGGCCTGTGCCCGATGTCGGGAGTATAGTTTTTTGGTTTCGTACATCCACTGGACGTAGGGGGCCAGAAAGCTGTATTATGGACTTCGGGCACAGATCTGCACTATCACTGGACATAAGTGCATCTCGAGTCACTGTGGTCGCACCGATTCTAGGCCGAAAAAGGGGAAACATTCTCTCATCTAGGTGAGAGTGTAAGAGCAAAAAATCTGCGCGTACGACGCGTGTACGAGCAATTGCCCACTTCTTAAGTAGGTGGGTGTTCTTCTTTTTCGCAACTACGGCTTGGGGTCGCTGATTGGAATGATCTCGATGAGCTCGCTCCAGTGAGAGATCGAGGGCTGTGTTTGGTAGTAAACAATGCCAAAACCTAGGAGGTTATGTTTGTGCATAGTCATGGCCAGTTTTGCTGTGAAGTTAACCAAGGGGACAGGGCAACTCTTCTGTAACTTCTGGAATGCAAACGGAGATTCGGATCAGGAAAATGATTACTGAACTTATTACGTTGAGCGTGTGTGAAAAAGCTAAATGATCAGCCTAACAATTAACTATTGTTAATCACTTTCCTATCGCAAAATATGAAGAAAACTTCCCTTAAACTCAAATAGTATGTTTTATTCACTCTA
Organism: Pictodentalium vernedei; assembly: GCA_031216915.1. Lineage (NCBI taxonomy): Eukaryota > Metazoa > Mollusca > Scaphopoda > Dentaliida > Dentaliidae > Pictodentalium > Pictodentalium vernedei. The sequence continues at coordinate 769,117,545 of CM062296.1, forward strand.
TATGATTTCTTTCGACAGCAGAGTTTTATCTCATTTATTTTTTTCGTATTCTCTCAAAGTTGTTTATATATTCACACTCACAATGTTCCACATACAGATATATATGCCAGGTCCACTTATGCCTTTCTTTTATCCTTACAATAATGGCTAATACAATTAAACTCGGTGATATTCAAAGTGAAGAAACGTATGATTTCATTACAAAATTCAATGACGCAATAATAATCCAAATGATCCCTCAGACACTCCTTTCATTATTGACCGACACAGTTGTGATTACTTCTCAACAAAGACTTTTAAAGAGAAAATATCACCAGATACCAAACAACTCTCACTCTTAAACTTAAACTGTCGAAGCTTAAATGCCAATTGGGATAACTTCAAAAATCTTCTGTGTGAGCTGCAGCCAAATAGGAACATTTTTGATTTTATTGGTCTTACGGAAACATACAATATTCGGGACAACACTGCCTACGAACTCGATGGATATCATAGCCCTACTCTTCGTTGTCGATCTGCCGAAAATGATGGCAGAGGAGGAGTCGGATTGTTTGTAAATGAAAATATACCCTTTAGATTACGTGACGATATATCGGTATTCATCCATCATGTCTTCGAATCATTGTTTGTAGAAACCTTGGACAAAACTAAATGTATTGTTGGAATAATCTATAGGCCTAACACAGCACCCAAAGCAGACTTGGACCTCTTTTTATCCACACTTTCCGGATTGCTCGAAAAAATTAATTCCGAATCTAGGAACGTTTATCTCATGGGCGACTTCAATATAAATTTGTTAAATTTTGGCAATCACCAAAAAACTAGTCATTATATTGATGTAATATTCAGTGCAGGTTTCTTGCCGGTCATTACTAGGCCTACCAGAGTTACCGAAAATTCTGCGACTCTAATTGACCATATATTATGTAATAACAAAAATGGCAACACGTATACCTCGGGTATAATTACAACTGACATCAGCGATCATTTTGCCAATTTTTACATGGAAGAATCTATCGCATATCGAGAGATTCCAGTCCAAACAGTCAAAAAGCGATCATTCAGCCAAGACAACGTGAATTACTTCAAAAACCTTCTTCATCAGTGTGACTTTATTGATACCTTTAGTAGTAACTGTCCCAATAATGCCTATAATAGTTTCCTAAATATCTTTCTGGAAGCTTTTGACAAAGCTTTCCCCTTAAAAACAGTATCGATCGCCAACAAATATATCAAACGAGAACCATGGATGACCACGGGACTTTTGCAATCCTCTCTGACCAAACAAAAACTTTACAGAACTAAGCTGAAATCACCATCAGACCACAACATACAGAGATACAAAGACCACTGCAGCATCTTTAATAGACTAAAGCGTGTCTGTAAAGCCGACTACTACAACAATATTCTTTCTGACTACAAAAACAACGTAAAGAAAACCTGGGAAGTGCTCTCCAAAGCTATCAATAAATCCAAACGGGATCACACCTTACCTCCATCGTTCACTGACGGTAATACTACACTAAATGACCCAAAAGAAATTGCCGACCGATTCAACTCATATTTCGTCGAGATTGCCAAAACCTTAAACAACCAATTTCCAACTACTCCAAATCATTTCTCAGAATATCTGAGAAATCAAAACAACATGGAGTCGTTTTTCATCTCGCCCACAAACCTACAGGAAGTGATACTTTGCGTGAATAACCTTACATCCAAAACAAGTAAAGACCTCAATAATGTTTCAACTCGGTTGCTGAAGGACGTTGTGTACGAGATAGCAAAACTTATAACCCACATAATAAATCTCTCTTTTTCCTCCGGAGTGGTGCCTCTTAACATGAAGATCGCCAAAGTCATCCCGATATTTAAGTCAGGCGATGAACATATCTTTAATAATTATAGACCCATAAGTATCTTGCCAGCCTTTTCTAAAATTATTGAGAGAATAATGTATGTGAGATTATCTAGTTACTTGGATAACCACAATACTCTGTATCAATATCAGTTTGGCTTCAGGAAAGGACACTCAACAATTCACCCCATTCTCCATCTTATAAATAATGTAGTGAGTGCAAATGATAAATCGACAAAAGATTGCACACTGTCCTTATTTCTTGATTTCTCAAAAGCTTTTGACACAATTGCTCACTCTATTTTGTTAAGCAAGCTAGAGCATTATGGGATCAGAGGCGTGGCCAATTCCTGGTTTAAGGACTATCTTTCAAACAGATTCCAACGTGTGCAGTACTCGACTACAACATCTGACTCCAAAGCCATCACCACGGGTGTCCCACAGGGATCTATCCTTGGCCCTATATTGTTTCTGTTATACATTAATGACATATTTTATTGCACCAGCTTAAACGTTCTTTCGTTTGCCGATGATACGACGGCCCACGAATCTAATAACAACCTAGACGAGCTATTTTCAATAACTAACACAGAACTAAAACACGTGGAAGAATGGTGTGCAGCAAATAAACTAGTCTTGAATGCTCAGAAAATGAAATTTATGTTACTCCACCCTAATAATGATTCCTATAAAAGACGGTTATTCCTTGGAGATACAACACGTGACCTCATTGGAAAAGAAGGAAAAGAAACATCAGTTAGATTTCTGGGTATATTCATGGACGAAAATATAAACTTCAAACAGCATGTCTCGATAATTTGTTCCAGAATGGCAAGGGCTATCTATGCCATTAACAGAGCAAAAAATATATTACCATTAAATGCTCTGAAAACGCTGTATTTTTCTTTAATACATAGTCATCTTGTGTACGGTATACATGTGTGGGGTCACGTACCATCAACTTCAAAGATATTCACTTTACAGAAAAAGGCACTCCGTATCATTAGTAAGAAAAAACGAAATTCTCATACAGACCCCCTTTTTAGAACGCTTCGTATTTTGAAACTTAACGATATTTACAAGCTGCAGGTTCTCCTCTCTATGCATGATTGGCGTAATATCAAACTTCCGATGTCCTTTAACAATACCTTCCAGATATACACACATCCTACGGGCATGGATACTAGGCAATCTGGAAGTGTACTAACTTTTAAGCCGAGGACCAACTTTTCGGCCAACCTTCCCCTACACACTTTCCCAAGGTTATGGAACGATATCGACCCAGTGGTACAGAACTACACCAGACCCCAGTTTAAATGTTCCATGACAGATATTTTTCTAGAATCTTATTCTCTCCACGTCACATGCAACAATACCGAATGTCCCGATTGCAAGTAATGTGAATGTCGTACAATGGATTTGGTTATATATATATAGATACTCCCGCAGTCTTGCCCGTATCATAAATATAAATTTAAATTTAAATCACGAGCCTTCTCACCAGCTTGCATTTGCCCCCGGCTGCCAGAATGCTTTACTAAACACTAAATGACTAAATACTAACACGCGCAGGATTTTCTTTTCTTTTCTCTTTTCTTTTATTCTTCACTTTGTCACCATTCTTGTCACCATTCATTCATTCACTTAATAATATTACTTACCTTTTGGTACATATCTTATATGTGGTATCAATGTGAGATGAATAGGCATTATTATATGAACCTCTGCTGTCGAGAGACCAATTCAGGGAGTGGCAGGAAGACAGCCTCTTGGGCTATGCCACTTCCTTGCAGTGTGATGATTGTATGTATTGATGGTAAAATTTATATTTGCTAATTTTGTACTAACATGCTGCAAATAAACTTACTTACTTACTTACGTCTCGCATCATTTGTAAATAATCACAAAATATAGTTTGTAAAACAGTAATTATTCAAATAGGAGTCCAATAAACAAAAGAAAATTATCAAATATTATTTATAAAATTCAGTAATTAGCAATTAATTCTTATTCATCAAAGTAAATAATAAACAGTAGTCAGATAAAAATAAAAGTTAAGACCGTAATTTATTTATAAAATGGTAATTAATTAAGTGAAGAATTAACGTAAGTTTAATTAAAGTTGGTAATTTAGTGGAGCGCCGAATCCCCCGCCCAAAGCCATTCTCCATTTCGGTATTTTTCAGTGTTTCGGCGCAATAAACGTTTGTAGGATTCCACCCATTTTATTTATATTAAACGTTAATTAAAAGTAAATCACGTAAGTTTCAACAACTCTAGTTTTACCTTTGGTGCACCGTTCGTTACGGCTAGGGGTATCAATGTGTTAATATTTGACAAAATGCACATTGCAAGATCATTTATTAGCGCAAAGTTTACTTCTGCCAACCATTACTACGCAAGGTATTATGGGAGTCGTACTAAATTTAGCTACGTTTCTCAGTAGTCATGGTTATTTTCCCACACTCTGACCTCCGAAATTGGAAGTAGTTTTTCTACGTCCAATACATCCACTTTTTCATTGGCTCTTTCGGAAGGCGAAGGTACATCCGATCGACATCCAGAAGCTCATTGGCTGAACTGGAGCCGGAGGTACTTTCCGGAGGTCAGGTGTATAAAAGGAGAGACGCTCATTCGCGGAGGTCTTCTCCACGTCATTTACCAGCAACACAACAAAGCCTTACCGCGAAAATCAGCATATGACCGATTTGAACAAGCATTGAACAGACAATTAAAGCCTTCATAATTTAGATTAAAAAGGTACATACAAAAGAAATATGGATTGAAAATACACACATGAATACGAGCCTTCCACATATATAACTGTTGGAACTCTATAAACAGTCTTTTGGGATTTATACGGCTCACTTTTAGCCAAAAGTTCCCACTTTCGGTTTCACACTTTTACTACGAATTTTGCTACGATTTGTTTACGTTGGTTACGCAAGAAATGCTCGTAGTAGTTTTACCTGTACCGTTGTTCAGACACAGTCCTGTCGAGTTTGAGGGATACTGGGATGGTGTACACTAATGTTAGACGTCATTTACGACAAACACAGTGTTTATTTATTTTAATAAGATAGAAATATAGCTTCAAATCCAATGCATTACTAACAACCACTCGAGTGAATTAGTACTAGTACAGAAATAATTTTTGGAACAACACCTCTCACATCATTATTTTATTTCCACTGAAAAGAAGCCAACCAAGTTACCAACGCCTTTTCAGTAATAAATGACCTGTGTTCTTTGTACTTCCTCTTCAGAGTTTTTCATGTATACCTTGTTAGCTGGTCTACACGGTGCACAGTGTAGTTGATACAGACGTTCCTGTAGTGCTGATACAAACTTTACGTATGTGCATTTACCCTACCTGAGCTCCTAGAGCTTGGCTTATTGTGTTTGGGGTATTTTCACATCGACTAACTTTTTGTCGGCACTTTCTTGACCCTTGGAAACTCGCGCCTGTTCACCCATCTCTTGCTCACATTACATGTAGCCCATAGGGAATGGCCTAAATATTAAAGGGGTACTATGATCGGGTATTAACTACTGATGGCCCACATTTACAGAGATCAAGAATAACAGTATTTAGCAGAAAGAAGAAACTAACATACACACTCCAACTACTCAAGAATAACACTTTTTAACGGAAAGAAGAAACTAAAACATACGCTCCAGTTACTCCAGAATAACAGCATTGAACAGAAAGAAGAAACTGGTCCATATACTTCAGCTAATTTACATATTGTCGGTAATAACCACCAGGTGACACAGTGACCCAACACTATTGGTGACCCAATTACCTGTATATTGAACTAGCATATTGCTACCAACACTGAAGTCATTGGTTATCAGTAATTGAACCAAGCACTCTACCAATTTGTTATATTATTATTACTGGTGATCATAAGTATATGAACTTTGGGGTAACTAAAGTTATAAGGGATTTCAGTGTTCAGGTTTTCCTGGGTTGATCCTCCGAGTCAACGGTTGGCCCAAAAAGTGTGTGATCAGTTGAGGCGAGCTTAGAGGGCTGGACCGTTACACAATGATACCAAGAGAAGTCAAGGAACCCGAAATGTAGCTGGAATTAATTTCTGTACCACAGCACCGAATGCTGTGCAACAGAAATTCAAGAACATTTCAATGCTAAGGCACCAATTCCGAGTACTGTGAAGGCATTGAATGAAAAGAGTTTTTTTTACAATCCAAAGACTTTCAAGGTTTTCAAGGACAAAAATGATTCCTATTTATGAACTTCCCAACGCTCACAAGGGGAAATCTTTCTACGTAACGGACTGCGATTGAAACGCTCAAGGAGAAAGCCATTGTTTCCATACATCACAGATTAGGGGCGTTAGTTTATAATATTACTCAAATCATCAGCAGGTGTTGTGTCCACCATTTTGAAAATGTGGCATCGGAGTTGGGAAATTCCGAACAGCGTAAACTGTATCAAAGACCCGAGTGTAAAGACAGAAACAAGCGACAGTAATGCACACCACCTTGGATTCGCGAACCAGTCGAATACCGGGTATATATAAGGGTTATCGAAGCTGTCGGTGCCACCACAGTAGTCGTACACGAGAGAAAATATGGCATACACAGCAGCCAGAATCATTGGGTAAATACCCTGCAGTATCCTCACTGGAAATGCACTGAGGCTCATGTTCAGGATGACGTAGACTGTATTGAAAGCGTGTACGACTGCATTTTCTAATCCAACTGGATCGCCAGCTGTAAGTAAATACAATATGTTACTCAACACTAAGAAAGGTAAATGAACATTTTTGAGCATTCTTCCAGGTCTCACAGATAACACTTTCAACTTTGTTTTGACCTCCAAAGCATATCGTTAACCCTTTTCACGACACAACAAAAAATAAGCATCCTTGACTTTGGTTCCGCTCCACAGTTTTGCAGGCATTTCCAAAATGACTTTCCATACACTCTCTTCAAATGCAAATATTCTGTAACTTAGTTATCTAACCCATAACAGGTAATTACATTTCCCAAATCCACAAATAAACATATAACACTATCTGACTAAGTAGAAATAAACAATCTGAATGTGGATGGAGTAATTTATTATCAAAGGCAAGACTTCAACCTGTAAAATTGTATACAAAAATGCCGAAACCAGTCATTTTGAGCCACCCAGCAGCCTCAAAAGTAGAATTTTCCCACCACCCCACCTACCTACCCCTGGAGTATAGCCATTTTTTGAAGCCACTGTTTCCCATTATTCATCTGGTAATTTACTCCTTTGTATTAGACTCCAACTTTGGGACCAAAACTTCAAATTCTCTTGTCCAACAAACAGTCTAATGTAATCATATATCTGATACTAAAGATATATCTATATTTTACATGGCCTTAGTTTCAACATGTGCCTTATATTTAGAATCTCACCCCAGTAGGTATAAAAGGCCGATTCCAGACCACTTTGTACATGTACGTACACGTACACGTACATGATGCGTTTACCTCCAAAGGATTCAGTGTTAAATCGCGTGCACGTATACAAAATGTCGTTTTTTCATGGTGGTCCAGAATCGGCTATTGTTTTTGAGGCTCACAGATCGCACTTTTAACGTTCAAATACCCGTTGGCGAACGTGTACATTCGACACGTCGTTCAAAAAGTGAAAAATGTACGAAATTTTACATGTATTTTTTCTTAAAAATTTTTGTCGACGTTCCCATCGTGGATTATACCTTCAATCTATCGTTGTTGAACGCGATCAAAAAACGCTTTGCCGATTTCAGACCAGCATCAAAAAACGGTATGCCGATTCTGGACCAGTGGTCCAGAATCAGCTATTGTTTTTGAGGCTCACAATAGAGTCGGAAAATTAGAAAATCGATGGGAAAATCGTTTGTTTATGTTCTGTCACTGAGAATTTTGTGAAATAAATCTTAATAAATCACTTTGTAGAATTTGTTTCATTCAAATAAAAATAGTTCGTAGAATTGTTTCATTCAAATAAAAATTCTATTATAAAACCTTTTTCACTTAGATGAATTTTTAAGAGATAAAACTGACACTCATGTTTTTGTTCTGGTGTGAATAAAAGGTTTTCGTTTAATGGATCGTTTTAATAATAGACAATAAAAGCGCATTTCCACTCAATTAGGTTTAAGTGGTAAATAAATTTTTAATATATTCGTGATAATGTTCGGAGATATGAATGAACCCCTTTAACAGATGTAATTATTCTCAAACGCGTTAAATCAGAAACCGGTTTCTTATACGCTAAAACTTTCAAACTTTTCGAAGTTCTCCAGTTCGTCACTGAGTGAATAATCTGTGATGCGATTTTTAACGCGTTCAGAGACAAAACGTATTTATAGAGGTTTTATCATGTAAAATGTTTTTTTCTCAACTGTTTTTTAGTTATTATATTAAAGACAGAAGATTTTTATTTACTTAAAACATAAAAATAATTATACATTTAATTTTGAAAATAATAAATAACTCACATTAGCATACGCAAAGGAAATATTAATAATTTAAAACGAAAAAATGTTTTTACAGGTGGATGCCAAACGTCGAGATCAGCTTTTAAACGAATATGAACGTGCCAAGAAGAGCATTCAATCTGCTGACAGAAGCAGACGTCTTCGAGAGATGGAACTTAGACGCGATGCCACAAAAATATTTAAACCCATGACGGAGGTTCAGGAACGAAGCAGGAAGGAGATAGTTGAAGAAATGAGACCCATAAAAGAGAGTTCTTTGAGAATGGGTTCGTTGCCCAGTAGTTTTACAAAACAGTATTCCTTTCAATCTACACCGGATTACGTTCCCATGAGAATCGAAACCGACGTGAGTGAGAGCGACGATACAGCTTCGACTATCACCACTGATAGCGTCGCGTCGTCTGAGGATGGTGGTAAGAGAGATCTGTTGTATGGAATTTATAAGGATTCGGATGGTAGAACTTTTGTGGGCGACACAGAAGTGGAAATGGATGATGATAATTTAATCGTTGGTTCGAATAAGTATAAAATAACTGATGGACTGCACAAATTGCTCCTTTTCGACAAGCCCAGTGATTACACGGAACAGGATTTCGACAATTACGGCGACATTCTGGTTCAGACCCACGCCATGAAGAGAAATAATGATGCCAGAGAGACGAGACCCAAAGCCAACAGAGGTTACAAGTGGACGAAAGTGGTGAAACCCATATGGGATATGAATAAGAAGTTCGTCGAATCGGTGACTGGCAAAGGGGAGAAAACCACTTTTCTTCCGAGCGATTCTGACGCTCTGTCTCAGAGATTGAGTTTGTTGATGCAAGTAGACGTGCTGGTAACACAGGATTAGATAATGAAATAGTTAGTATATGTGACGAATTGTTAAGACAGAAGGTTTTGAATAAAAACCATTATAAAAGGCTGATGAACGAATTGAAGGATTGATGGATATAATAAGTAGAGAGAAACAAACAAACAAAATATATAAAATAAAAATAGTAAATTTTACACTAGAATTATAAAAGTATTTAAACAACAAACGATTTACCAGTGAAAACAAAATATATATTATAAAATAAAAATATGTTGGTGATAAAGAACAGGGGATACGTTAGAACTTACGTTCAAGGCTGTTTTGGCATCGTCGATTCTATAATGCGAGCGTTCACAAGTGATGCAGGTAGAAAACTCGCATCGACCGCGTTTGAGGTTGGTAAGAAGACGGCTTTGGATGCTGGTAAGAAAGCCCCTTCCGAAGCCAGTGATAGGATAGCTTCTGTAGCTGGCAAGAGGGCAGCCGACGCGTTGATCGACAAGTTGATCAGTCCACCGGCGAAGCGAGCTACGTTAGAGCGAACGCCGAAAAAGTTGGAAAGATTTTAAGGATGCTGTGGTACCCATACAAGATTTAGCCAAAATGATGAGTGGATCTGGATTGAAGAGAACTCGCGATGGTGTAATATAAATAAATAATAATATTAAAAACTGAGTTTGATAAAACATAAAATTGTGTTTGAAAAAATCTAAAATAACAAAAAAAATAAACAAAGATGAACCTTAAAGATATGTCTTGGAACGACGCCGCGACTAAGAGGTCGAATAATGAGTTCTTTCCCAAAAGCATAAGAGGCTTGATAGTGGGAAAATCGAATTGTGGAAAGACCAATCTGTTGATGAATCTGTTGTCCCGACCCGACTGGTTGGATTATGATAGATTGTTTGTGTTTGGCAAGAGCTTGTTTCAACCCAAATGCAGATTGCTTCGAGAATGCATGGATCGTAGATTGCCTAAGGACGTCATAGCCAGAATCTTTGACAGTAGGGAGGAATTCGACAAAAGTGAAGCTTCTCTTTCGACCATTTTGGACGGTGCGGCAATGGAATTGATGAAGAGAAATGCATCTTCGAACGTTGAGTGTCGATTTTATGAGAACGCTAGCGACGTTCCGGATCCTAGAGAATTGAAATCGGAAGATAAGAATCTCATGATTTTCGACGATCTGCTTTTGGAGAGACAGAACCGATGCGAATCGTATTACGTTAGGGGTCGTCACAGCAACGTGGACTGTTTCTACCTGTCGCAGAATTATTTCCGATTGCCCAGACAGATGATAAGGGAGAACGCTAATTTTCTATGTCTCTTTCGCCAAGATCTCAAGAATCTCAATCACATCTACAGCGATCACGTCGCAAACGACATGAGCGCGGCAGAATTCAGGAGATTCTGTAAGAGGGTTTGGGATGGAGGACTTTACAATTTCGTCGTGATCGATTTGACAAGTGAATTTAATCGTGGAAAATATCGGTGTGGATTCGACAAGTTTTATGTTTCTGATGATAATAAGATAGAGCGCGAAAAGAAAATTAGAAAATAATAAATCTTCAAATAATTAGTTTTGAAAAAATAAAAATAAAATTAAATATAATGTTCGAACAAGGAAAATTGTTAGAACGGATAGCCGAGAATACGGCTGCAAAACAATCCATTCAAATCGTGGTGAGTGGCGATTCGACTCAATTCAGGACGAAATTCGAACCTTCCATCGAATTAAATAGAGAGAAAAGATACGAGATGGCATTGGTGAATCTGGAGACTTATTATTCCTTTCCCAATGTCACCGAAAAGAATAACTCGTTTAAGTATTCCGACGGAGTGGATTGGTTGGAGATTCGAATTCCTAAAGGAAGTTACAACATAGACGATTTGAACAATTACATTCAAACGTGAATGAAGACTGATGGAAAGGGAAGCAACAAGATCAGACTCGCTCCCAACCCTAATACCTTTCAGACGATGTTGGATTTGGAAGATAATTTTCGAGGGGATTTCAACACGGACGATTCTATAGGCAACATGCTGGGATTCGATCGAAAGATGTATCGAGGCCACGCGGCATCTGAAAATGCGGATGACATTCTCGCAGTCAACAGCATTCTGGTGAACGTGGATGTGATTGCTGGAAGCTACGTGAATGGTAGCGCCCAACCGACGATCTATTCCTTCTTTCCAAACGTGTCACTGGGTTATAAGATCGTGGAACGACCTCAAAATTTAGTTTATCTACCAGTGATTTTAGACACATTGTATAGTCTCAAAACCACATTGACAGATCAAAATGGTGAACTGTTAGATCTTCGCGGAGAGAGGGTGACGATATGATTTCACATAAGAGAAATATAAAAGCAAAAAAAAAATAAAATATTGTGTGTATATATATAAATAAGAAAATAAAATAACACAATATTAATTTACAAAAATTATTTAATATATATATAATTATCATTAAAACAAAAAAAACAATTGAACAAAATATATTTAAAAAAAAAGAATTATGACTCAATACGTGGTTAAAAACGTGAACATATCCGCAGGACAGAGGAAGAAACTTAAGAGAGCGTTAACAACTCGAGGCGAGACGGTGAGATTCAAATTCACTCACGAAGATCTGACGAGTGGTGGTCAGGATTTGATCGCCTGGACCAGAAGTCAAAGCAAAAGGATGGAGAAACCGATTCGTGATGGAAGAGGGTTGACAGTGAGATTGAGTTCCTCTCAATTGAGATACAATTTGAGAATGAAAGGCGGTTTCCTACTGCTATTGGCAGGAATCGCCGCAAAAGCATTACCCTTTGCCGCAAAAGCATTACCCTTTCTCGGAAAGACTCTCGGCGTGGGAGCTCTCTCGGGACTCGCGAGTTCGGCAGTTGAGAAATTAATGGGTGGCAGCAGACTGTTTTTGAAGAAGGGAGGAGCTGTGTGTCGCATCCACGTAGACGACAGCGGTAAAGGATTGTATCTAGAACCCGTTAGAGGTGACAACTCTTTAAGTGGAAACGGTCTGTATCTAAAGAGTGGACGGAACGTTGAGCAACTCGGCAAGGGTTTGTTGTTTGGTGAGAATTCACCATTTAAGAATATACCGATTTTGAGTATGTTATTATAACGTAAAAATTATATAATTATATAAAATATAAAAATATAAATCATAGAAAGTATAAAATAATATAAAATGGATAAAAAGGTGGAAAATCAATTAGACTATAATGATGAATATCACAAGATAGAGTGCGAAAAAGATGTGGAAAACGATTAGACGCTAATGATGGATATCTTAGGAAAGAACTGATAAAAGAGTTAAATAAAGATCGGGATAGATGGTTGAAATGTAAAAGAATGAGATGTTTTCCACCGTCACCACTACCTTCTGAAGAGAATGGTAATGATGCGAGTGTTACCGAGAGATGCACAACATTCGTTCATAATTATGATTTGGATAACATATCACAAAAAAAAGAAAAGAAGAATCGACACTGCAATTTGAGAAAAAAGGAAACGTTATTATAATATATGGGCAATAGTGAAGAAGGAAAACAAAAAAAACAAAAAAAAGTAATGAGATCTAGAGATGATCAACTTCTCTAGATCTCATTACTTTTTTTTCCTCCTTCTTCGCTAAAAATCAATGTCTCTATTGTTTTTTTTATATTTCCAAGTCTGTTATTAGCATGCTGACGGTCGTGTCTTCTCCTTTTTCGCAAATGTGTTGAATGTTTATCTTTACTTTTGATAGTTTTTTGCTTCAGTCAACGCGCTCTCACCACCCGATTTGTTCACGAGTTCAAGAGAGATTTTTGGATATATGTAACTTCCGTAGGGCAACGACAAATCGCTCTTGTTGAATTCTCTGTCTTCGGCACCAATGATATTCTGCAGATAGCTTTTGTACTCGTAAAACAAATCGAGCATGGCTTCGTCCAATTTCAAAGGCATGCTATATTTGTCGTATTTGTGCTCTAAGCCCTTCATCTTGACCTCGTTCAATTCGATGGAATCGTGTCGTTGTAATCTATAGATTTTACAACCGAGTTTCTTACATGTTTCAACTCGTTTCAATTTCAATTCGCATTTTTTAGGTGTTGTTGTCATGATTGATTATTTGTTTTTTTTGTTTTATGAATTATTGCAAATAATATATATTTTTAAATTTTGTATTTAAATAATAATTTGTTAAAAAAGTTTGGGTTTTTTTTACTCTTTATATATATATAAAAAGTTTTTTTAATTTTTAATTTTCTTTAATGTAAAAAATTTTTTTTGTAAAAGTTTTTTTTCTCTTTATATATAAATAAAAAGTTTAAATTTAACGTCCTTTTTTTTCCCCGTATTAATTCAATTTTTTTCACGTTGAGGAACATAAAAAAAAATCGATTAATTTCATAAAAAAAATTTTTTTTCTCTCTTTGTATATAAATAAAAAGTTTAAATTTAACATCCTTTTTTTTTCTCGCATTAATTCAATTTTTTTCACATTGAGGAACATAAAAAAAAATCGATTAATTTCATCAAAAAAAAAATTTTTTTTGAAGGAATTAAAACAAATAAAAAAAATGGAAAATTTAAATGAGAAAACCGTACCTCAGTTAAACAAGATTTGTAAACTATTAAAAATTGCACATTTCAGAAATCATAGAACCAAATCAAAAAAAATTGAAGTCATACAGGAATATTATTTGCGAGATGATGGAAAGAAAAAAATCGAAAGATCGGAAGTGGATAAACTTAAACAGTCAAAAAATGCATCGATTGTGAAAAAGGAGAAGACGACTAAATGAAAAGCCGATGAAGAACTTCAAGTTTCAAAAGAAAAGAAAAAAAAAACTAAAACGAAAACGAGTGATGTACTTCAGATTCCAGACAAACAAGATATATCGAGCAAAATTCGACAAGCAATCAACAAAGGGAAAGGAGAAGAATATGTAGCATGACTCGTCACAGAAATATTCCAATCGAATCCTGTAGAACGAGAGAGTGCGATCAAAGGCATTTTTAAAACTTTTGATGTGGTTCCCTCGTTCAAGAAAATCAATCCGAAATTGTTCATGGAACGGGTGAAGAAAAAAGTATTGGATTTGTTTCGCAATCACATGAACGTGGGACTAAAAATTAAGATGATACTCCATTGCATGATGAATAAAATCGATGTGAAGTCTGGTGAGAGCATCGTGACAAATGCATTTTTCAGATCTAACGTCGAACCTATATTTCGAGGTTCAGATTTATTGGACGTTTTCGAAAAGATGAAAGACAAGATGTTGATGTCTCTCACGAATTATCAACATGAAGGTAGTAATCGGACGTTCGATGAGGTGTTGAAACTCGAAATTCATATAATTGAAAACCATTCATTGAAAGGGTCTTCCTATGTGGAATTACCGTATTTCTTAGCTAAAAAAAATGCTGTGATCAACATGAGAAATAAAGATGATCAGTATTTTAATTGGGCAGTCACCTCTGCTTTATACCCTGTCAAAATGCACTCTGATAGAGTTTCTCGTTACGAGGAGACTTCTAAAAATCTCGATTGGACCGGAGTGACTTTTCCAATGCAGTTAAAACATATCGAATATTTCGAGGCTCAAAATCCCACCATAGCGGTGAACGTCTTGGGATACGACGATGAAAAACGAACGATCTATCCTCTCAGAGAGACTTCGTATCTCGAAAGAGAAAAGACGATTATTTTATTATTGATTTCGAATGGTGACAATCGTCATTATTGTTGGGTTAAACATCCGAGCTGATTACTGTCAAGACAAAATAATAAACATGAACATAAGATATGTTTATGTTGCAACTGCATGAACATGTTTCAGAGTGAAAAATCGTTAGCAAAACATCAGGAATATTGCAATGAAAATCAAGATCGAAATGCCCAAACCCAACATCATCATGAAGTTTGAAAATCGCAATAGAAGGTTAAAAATACCATTCGTCGTGTACGCCGATTTCGAATCCTTCACCGTGAAAATGAGTTCCTGCCAACCCGACACTCTTCGAAGTTATGCCGAAAAATATCAAAAACACACGACTTCGGGTTATGGCATTTATGTGAAGTGCGCTTTTGATTTGCAACCCGACATGCGTCCCTTCATCTACAACAAACAGTGCGAAGAAGACGATGTGGCTCAAAGGTTCGTGGAAGAGTTAAAATCGAAAATTCAAATGTTATACGATAAATTCAAAACTCCGGCGAAAAAGATCATCATGCAAGAGCAGCAGGACGAAAATAACAGAGCCACCGAATGTCACATATGCAGACAATCGTTCGACGAGAATTTGGAGGAAAATAAGAAGGTTAGAGACCACGATCATTACACAGGTCTGTATCGCGATCTGGCGCACAGCAAGTGTAATTTAAAATATCGAGACGCCATTTTCTATCCGGTGATATTTCACAATGACAGTCATCTGTTTGTGAAAAATCTCGGCACCTCCCACGAAGAATTAAATTGCATCGTGAACAGCAAAGAAAGATTCATTTCCTTCACAAAATGGAAGGTCATGGAGAAGAAAAGAGTAATCGATGGAGAGACGTTGAAAGAAAAAACGAAATTCATTCGTAGAGGCATACGTTTCATCAACAGTTTTAAATTCATGTCGACCGCCCTGGAAAAATTAGTCGATAACATGAGCAAGGATAAATTTAAAATCACGAGCGAACATTTCAGAGAACGAGTAAAAGTTATGTTGAGGAAAGGAGTCTATCCTTACGATTACATTGAACAATCTAAAGAGATTTGATGACACCGCACTACCTTCGAAAGAAGATTTTTATTCGAAATAATACGAATCCGACATTTCCGACGAGATTTATGAACATGCCAAAAACGTGTGGAAATCATTCGATATGAAAACCATGAGAGATTATCACGATCTCTATCTGAAGACTGACGTTCTGCTCTTGGCAGATGTGTTCGAAAATTTTCAAGATGTCTGTCGTCGAAATTACGATCTGGATCCGGCTTGGTATTTCACCGCACCCGGTCTGGCATGGGACGCTCTGTTGAAGACCACCGAAGTCCAATTGGAATTATTATCCAACGTGGACATGTTGCTCATGTTCGAAAGGGCAATGAGAGGTGGCGTCTCGATGATCTCCCACAGATATTCTGAAGCTAACAATCTCTACATGAAAGAAGGTTTCGATTCGAAATGGTCGAATAAATACATACAGTATTGGGATGCTAATAATCTGTACGGTTGGGCTATGAGTCATCCTTTACCGATTGGAAATTTCGAATGGGTAACGGAACCGGTAGAGATGCAAAAATGGAGAGACTATCCTTGCATTTTAGAAGTCGATTTGAACTATCCGGAAGAATGACACGATCTACACAATGATTATCCGCTGGCTCCTGAACAAATGGAACCGAACAAAGGAGGTGAGGAAAAACTCATTCCCAATTTATTTAACAAACGTAACTACGTCGTCTACAGTGAGAATTTGAAACAATACGTCGATTACGGGATGAAATTAGTCAACATACATCGCATCATTCGATTCAATGAAGAGCCTTGGATGAAAAAATACATCGATCTCAACACAAATCTCAGAATTCGAGCCAAGAACGATTTCGAAAAAGATATCTTCAAACACATGAACAACTGTGTGTACGGTAAACGATGGAAAACATCAGGAAGAGAACTGACGTTCGACTCATCACATCTGAGAAAAGAGCTAAAAAATTAGAGCGAAACACAATTACAAACACCGAACCATATTCAACGAAAATCTAGTGGCCGTTCACATGCAAAAGACGCACCTGAAGTTCGACAAACCGTATTATCTCGGACTGATCATCTTAGATATCAGCAAGCGATTGATGTACAAGTTTCACTACGATTACGTCAAACAAAAATTTGGTGATAGAGCCAAACTACTGTTCACCGACATGGACAGTTTAGTTTACGAGATAGAGACGAAAGATGTCTACCAAGATATATCTCCAGACGTGTCTGCGTGGTTCGACACAAACAATTATCCCATCGATCACCCGTCCAACATTCAATCGAACGACAACAAGAAGGTGTTAGGTAAATTTAAGGACGAGAGCGGTGGTAAACAAATAGTCGAATTCGTGGGCTTGAGACCTAAACTGTATGCTTATCGTCTAGAAGATGAAGAGATCAAGAAGTGCAAAGGGGTTAAAGCGTGCGTGGTGAAGAAAAACATCTCTTTCCAATAGTATAAACATTGTCTGTTAGGAAGTGGTCTGGTGTATAAGACTATGAAATCGATTTGAAGCGAAAATCACGACTTGTATACCGAAATAGTCAACAAGATTTCGCTGACAGCTGATGACGATAAGAGATTCATGTTAGATGATAAAATAACCTCTTTAGCACTCGGACACTGGACTTTGGATCTAATTTTAGACGATAGGATTTCAGATATGATTGTGGATGATAGGATTCCAGAAAATCAAGAGGAATTAGACGGATTCAAGATTATGGAAGTCGAGGAATTAGACGGATTCAAGATTATGGAAGTCGATAGAGTTAGTTTAAAAAAAAAACGTCATTTTAGTGAATTATAATAAAATAAATAAATTTATAAAAAAAAAAAAATACACATTTATGAATAAGAAAATAGAGATATCCGTATAAGGTGTCATCTTACCTAACGAATCCCTATCCAACATAGATCTGTCGAATGCGGCGAAGGATTTGAAAATCAAAGATTTTCTAGGCATGTTTTCCAGAGATGCCTTACCGAAGAGAAGATCTCAACAATCAGAATGCGGAATTTTAAATCTAGACGATTTATCGGGTGAAGGCACTCACTGGGTGGCATGGTTCAAGAACGAGAAGAAGAAGAATTATTATTTCGACAGCTACAGAATCTCACCGCTGAAAGAAATAAAGAACTATTTCAACAAATCGATGGTTCGTTACAACACGGAACGAGTGCAATTGCCAGATCAAGTGTTTTGTGGTCACCTATGTCTCTACGTTCTCAAGAGATGGTCTGAAGGAGATCAGTTTCAAGACATTCTCAATGATTTACATTAGAGAGAGATTTTTTTATGGTATATAAAGGTACAAAAATTATATAAAAAAATTTAATCGAATATAAAAACGAAAAATAAAAATAAGTGAAATAATTCATTTTTAATAAACTGCGTTTGAAATATATTTTTAAAACAAAAATCTCAAAACAACATGCCAGTCGATAAATGTGGTAGAAGTGACGACGAAAGTCAACCTAAAAAGAAGAGGAAGATGCTCAAAGTCGGTGATGGTTACGACGTTGCCAACTTGGACGAACATTACATTTGGAGATACGAACCTCGAGAGGAACCTTTGAACATGAATGATAAGAAGCTCTACAATCTTCCCGAGCTGATAGATCTCGGAGATGCTGCGATTAAAAAATACGTCGACAGGGGGAACGTGGATTTTGAACGAATCATGCTAGATAATTACGTGGATAAAGCCATGACCGACGATCTCGATCTGAAATCTAAACATTTGGTGAATGTTGCGAATTCCATAGATCCCACCAATGCCGCGACCAAGAAATACGCTGACGACTCTCACGTGAGATTCAGCAAACATCTGAGAAATAGATACATTCAGAAAACAATGCACTCGGAATTGAACGCCAATTCTAACAAGATAACGAACGTGGCCACTCCCACGAATCCCAAGGACGTGGCGAACAAACACTACGTAGATCTGGAACAGAGAAAGTCTGACAGACGAGAAATGAAATCGGATCTGAATGCGGGATTCAACAAGATATTGAATCTGTCGAAGGTCGACGACACGGGTGCGGACTCAACCGCAGTCAACAAGGGCTACGTAGATTCTGCCATGATACGATCACAAAAATACGTAGAATCGCAAGTGGATGATCTCTACCTGAACAAACAATCTGGTGGAACCATGGAGGGTGGTATCAACATGAACGGTGAGAATTTATTCGGTCTTGATCATGATCCTGAATTCGATTCCAGTGCAGTCAGCAGGAAGTACGTGGATGACAACTGAGTCTGGAGAAAGGGTGACATCATGGAAGGTAAACTAGACATGGGTGGACACGCGCTCACAAATCTACCGGATCCCGTAAACATGACGGATGCCTGCACCCTGATTTCGGTGGTGGAGAAAGTCAAATATGCTAGACAATTATCACCGTGTGGGCCGAGGAGGCCGGCACCTTAGAGGAGGGAAAAGCTGAGTGGTCTTTCGGAAATGGAGGTAGTGGATCGAAACATGGTCAGGTGGGATATCCCATGCCGTTGGGAGGTGAAATCATTCGAAAGAGTCTGGCTTCCTCGGATTTGAATAACAGAGCGGTCGTCAATCTCATGGTGAATGGAGTAGAGAGCGATAAGAGATACAGCATCGAAAAGACTGAGAATCAACACGCGAATGTTAGCACGTTCGGCACGCCTCTCAAAGTGAACGCCGGAGACAGGATTAATTTCATTATGAAAACCAATAATCCCGAAGCCGCCACTTCCGCGGTGAGTCTACTGATCAAACTAGACCCTTTGAACAAACAGTGAACGCGTGGAAATAATTAATTAAAAAAAATAATGTGTGATTATTAAAAACAAAAAAAAAAGTAATGAGATTTAGAAAGATGTTCAATCTCTCTAGATCTCATTACTTTTATTTTTTTTGTTTTTTAATAATTACTCATTACTTTTTTTTATTTTTTCACACACGTCTCTCATCGAATGATCGACATCTTATTTCCATCCGATTCGAATTGTAATTCTCTATCCGACAGGACCAGGGTGAAGGCTTTGGTTTTTCTCGGCACGTTCCTATCGAATTGCATCTTGATCTGAATGTCTAAGACGCTACTCTTGAGTCGTTCACTCTGTTTACTGACGTCGAATACGAACATGGGATACATCGACTTGTATTCGCCGGGAGATATGTTAGGATTGCTCATCAATTCGTCTAGACCGTGATACTTCTTTCTAAAATCAGCGGCGTCGCCATACAGTCTGCAGAAATCGTTCTTGTCGAATGACGCGTTGTAATCGATTGCTGGATATCTCGTGGCATTCAGAAACACTTGCATGTTTCTCAAATTGCAGTGATCGAACTGCAATGCATTCTTTTCCTGAGACCCATCCCTATCGGTCTGAAACGCAACCACGATGAAACGCGGTCTCTCAGAAGCGGATTTCACCGTCAATCTCCAATCGAAGTGATTCGTGGAGAGTGGAATGCTAGCCGTGTCGCACTGTCTCATTCTAAATCCCACGGGTAATCTACTCTTGGATTCTATGATCTTGTAGAGACGCGCCTTTTCCACGATCGAAGGCTCCACTTGTGGAACGAACCACGATATCTTGTCTAGAGTTATCTTACCCGCATCGGTCGCAGGGAGTCTCACTATTGCATCGTCGTTTCCTTTTCGAATCAACGTCAGATTGTGTTTGA
Source organism: Pictodentalium vernedei (assembly GCA_031216915.1). Classification (NCBI taxonomy): domain Eukaryota; kingdom Metazoa; phylum Mollusca; class Scaphopoda; order Dentaliida; family Dentaliidae; genus Pictodentalium; species Pictodentalium vernedei. The sequence goes on from CM062296.1 coordinate 769,138,132, forward strand.
ATCCGTACGTGATCTTGTTGTAATCGTCCGAAGATGTGTTTCAAAGGTATCCTGAACGAAAACGTTCCTTTAGGTCTGGACGTCTTGACGACGTAGTCGAATATCACGGCGGCGCCGGCGTTAGCAGGGCCGACGGTGTCTATCACCCACAACTGATTAAGTCCTCTGGATTTCGAAAAATCATCCGGATACATCAAGAGTTCGAACATCATGGTGGTCCGACCGGGATGAAACACAGATTCTATCTCTTGTCCGGATAGCATGTATTTTATATTACTGAATAGATGCATGATGCCATTATTGACTAGAGTAACCGTGTCGTCGTCGGCGTAGTCGCTCCCATCTTCCTTGGTGAGACGTCCCTGCACCACTATGTAACTCTCGCTAGGATGTATGAATAGATCTTGAGTTTCGACGTTGATTCTTATCTCTCCCGCATTGTTCAAACTCGTTCCAGTTACCGGTTCGTATTCGTGAACCTCATATTCTTGAATACTTTCATCCTTCACAATGCTTTGTGCTATATATAGTATATTTGCCATTTTTTAAAGGGTTTTTGTTTTTTGTTTATTAATTAGCTTGCTTTTTTTATCTAAAAATAGTTTTAATTATTTTTTATTATTATTTTTCTCTCCTATATATATATGTGTAAACAAGAAAATGTTAAAGAGAGTAAATGAAAAAAATTTTGTTTTCTTCATCAAAACTTTGTCTTCTGCAATTGTTGTTCGTAAAACTTTCCGATGATCTCTTCTCCATCCAAAGCTTCGATTTCGTAAGTCACCGGATCGGTCTGAAATATTTTGATTATCACGAAGATTTCCGAGGTCCATCGAGGAGTATAACCCTTTTCGAAGTGCTTCTTATAAGCGTAGATTCTCACTCGATCACCGACCGCAAATTTCAGCGTTCTAGACTTCTTCCTGATCTTAGATCTCTCAGGATATAGATTCGCGTAGACCCGTTTTTCGTTTCGGGGATTGCTAGCTTCCACGGGAGTCATCTTGATCGATCTGTGTCGCGTGTTGTTGTAATCTTTGACCAGACCGTTCAGAGCGTATATGTATTTCTTAGTCGAATTCGCCGTGAAGTATCTATGCATCTTTTCCTTCATCGTTCGATTCCAACGTTCCACCACGCTGGCTTTCTGTTCGTTTTCGATCGAGTAGAGGTCGACCAATTGATGAACGTGCTTGTTGTAGAATTCCTTTCCCTTATCCACCCACAATTTATTTGGTTTTCGAGAAGACGAGTCGAACACGCTCCTCAGAGCCTCGGCGATGCAAGGTCCCGATTTATTCTTCAAAGCTCTGATCCAACCGTATTTGGAAAACACGTCGACGACCGTCAATACATATTTGACACCCTCGTTCCACCTCGAAAACGATCTCATGTCGACCAAGTCGGCAGACCAAATATCATCCAAACCCTTCACGAACACCCTTCTCTTTCGAAATTTATACACGATGGTTTTGTGTAACTCCTCAGGCAATTCGCTCGTCAATAATCGTTTCTTCTTCTTTTCAGATGCGCTTTTTTTTTGAACGCCCCATTCTAATCGACGTTTCGCACCGATCAAATTGCTGACCAGCGAACGTTCTATCTTCTCTCTCCTGGTCGGATTCGATATACCTCTCAATTTCGCAAACATGTTTTTATCGCAGACGTCGTTGCGAGTCTTGGTGTCGGGATGTCCGGCGTAACATAGATCGTGATCATACGCGGCCGCGTCCACCCTATTCACAGGTTTGCTCCAAGATTTAGGAGTCAGATCAGCGCTGAGTCTCTTGTTCAATTTCGTTCCAGGTCCCGTGAAACTGTGACCAGGCAGATGCATTTCGAAAGGTAGATTATTGATCATTTTATTCACGATGCCTTTACCTTTGCTCGCATTCTTTTTTTGACGAATCGAGTCTTGATAGAACCACACACGTCGCAAATTCCGCGAAGCATCTGTCTGTCGTTTTTAGTTCGTACTTCTCGAGAATTACTCGTCTCGGTAACTCTCTTACACTTTACGCGATACATTTTTTGAGAGTTATTTAAATTAATTTCATTTTTATTTTATATATAAATTTAATATTTCTTTTTTAAAAATTCTGTTCTTATTATATATATTTTTTTTTCAATCGCTGCTCTTGAGTTCTATCATCTTACTGAATTCCTTCCTGGCCTCTTTCCTCCCCTTTTCCACGAGAGAATCCTTCATCTCTTCCTTGATGACCTGTCGAGTCTTGATTCCCACAGCTTCTTTCATGGCTTCATATTTCGTTTTCTCACCCAATATCGTGAAGTATTCTCCGTCCGATATCCTACCGTCTTTCAACGCCATCGAGATCATTTCAGATATCGTGGAGTCGGCCAAGACACGAATCTTGTCATGTTTCCTCGCCTTCAGATATAATTTCCTACTCAAAACCTTTCCGAGCGTGCTAAACAATCCAGCGGCCAGAGCAACTCCTTCTATGGTTAACATGATCGGAATACCGACTGCATTCGACAACAGTCCGATGCCGGCTGCGTGTAAACCCATGGAAATCGTGATGAGTGTCGTGTCAATCGCGTTGATGAATTTCACAAAACGCGAATACTTCTTCTTGAGAGAATGACGAGAATCTCTCTCTTGAGTTAGATACGATTGGATTCTACTGATTTGATCGATGCGATACCTCTCTCCTCTTTCTTTTTCTTCTAGCGACGGTGCCGTCGGCAAAACACCGTTCGGCTTCTCATCCTCGTCGTCATCTAACGTCGGATACAATTTATTTCTGGTTCTCATTTTTGTGTTTTTTTTTCTTTCTAATATTAGATAAAAAATTTATGTGTGTATTTATTTTTATTTTCTATTCTCCCTTATTTATATCAACGAGAAAACTTAGATGTATGCTTCATTGAACAATAATTTCATGATGCATCCGTTGTCTTCTAAAGTCAGACTTCTACGCACCAATTTCAGTTCTTCCGAAACTGTGGGCTTGTCTCGATCCTTACAGAAGAGCAATCTCTTCCAAAACGTGATCACTTCGTCGATTTGAACGCGTTCGAACGCCGGTTCGAAATACTTGACGACCATATCTTCCCTTTCCATCGTCAGACACGAATGATTCTCATGATCGAAGTCTAGGTGATCCCGACATCCGACGCATCGTTCTAACAAGAGGCGACATAGTTGTTCGTTCACGCAGAATGCGTAGGCTCTCATCAGCATTTTTAAAAGAAACCTTGCTCTAATAGTCTGGGAAGCGTTCATGATTTACGTATTTTTTATTATCTATTCGATTTGATATATTTATTTTTTAAATAACTATTTATTTATATTTTTTTTCTCTCCTATATATATCAATCACTTTTTTTATTTCCTTACTATTTTTATTTGAATGAAACAAATTCTACAAAGTGTTTTATTAAGATTTATTTCACAAAATTCGCAGTGACAAAACGTAAACAAACGATTTTCCCATCGATTTTCTAATTTTCTAAAACTCAATTTTTTCAATGTCATCCGTAGAACGACTTCCTTTCATTCACACCGAAACAAAACATGAATGTCTATTATAACAGATTCAATTTTATAGTCGACTCTTTTGAACGAAAACCTTTCATTCACACCGAAACAAAAACATGAATGTCTATTATGATAGAATTTATCGAATTCAATCTTATAGTCGACTCTATTGTGAGCCTCAAAAACAATAGCCGATTCTGGACCAATGGTCCAGAATCGGTAAACCGTTTTTTGATGCTGGTCTAGAACCGGCAAAGCGTTTTTTGCTCGCATTCACTAACGATAGATTGAAGATCTAATCCACGATGGGAACGTCGACAAAACTTTTTAAGAAAATGTACATGTACAATTTCGTATATTTTTCACTTTTTGAGCGACGTGTCGAATGTACACGTTCGCCAACGGGTATCTGAACGTTAAAAGTGCGATCTGTGAGCCTCAAAAACAATAGCCGATTCTGGACCACCATGAAAAAACGACATTTTGTATACGTGCACGCGATTTAACACCGAGTCCTATGGAGGTAAACGCATCATGTACGTGTAAGTGTACGTACATGTACAAAGTGGTCTGGAATCGGCCTTTTATACCTACTCACCCCTGTGCAATAGTGCGAAACTGTAGAGCGGAACCTTATATCCTCATGAAAATCAACTTTGGATAAAATTATCTCCCTTGAAATTACTGGATGCGCGAGGAAGATCCAAGTAAAAGCAACTATTGAGAAAACACCTGTATCTTATGACATCAGTAGAAAATAAATCCAAGTTTCCTTTTGTTTCTTTTAATGAACGAAAAGAACAGACAGCTCCCGGGCCAGTCTGTTGTTTTCGTTGATTAAAGGCAACAAAACGGAGCTTGGCTTTTTATGGGAAGCTAATTTGAATCAACAAGTTCATAGATAATCCGTCATTAAGAATATCTATCAGTATCACACCTGCCAACACTAACGTCCACTTTGGTTCCTCGTTTAGCGAATGCGTATTTACAGAAATTTGCAAGTTTTTTTTTTATTCCTCCCAGGAAGAAAATAGCAAATCTCACCTCCCAGACATTTAGATTAATGTAAAGGACCGTACTTGTATTATATGTCACGAGGCGCACACTGTTGACATAATGAACAGGGCAAAGTTACAGAACATCAAATGATGATGAAAACGCAGTTTTCGCATTCTTAAAAGGGGTTCCAACAGAGAACAAGAGGCCTGCACCGCAAAGCGCTATTAATGACCCAGACCGCAAACAAATTCTATGTCGAAAGGGTGAAAAAGGCCATAACTCTGGAAACAATGTGTGGAAGAAACGCACGCTATACGGGTATCATGCCCCCAAGAGATTCTTTCACAACACCAAATATCATTCAAATCGGAGTAGCAGTGGCTGAGATACAAGGGAAAATGACGGACGGACGGACGGACGGACGGACGTCGGACGGACGGAGGTCTCCACTAGATACCTTTTCAAGTCTGGGGTATAATAATAGTTAAACGTTCAAATTCATCGGGGAAAAATATCGTAAAAGGTCACCTTCTGTATTTTATACTACTCTACAATCTCAACTAACGTATAATGATCATCAGCGAATCAGTTCCCAACCGAATAACTGGTTTCGAAGATTGGATAATTAAAGGATTCTTTTTTATTGGGGGTTTAACGACACTTTCGACACCCAGGGTCACCTCTTGTTGGACAGTTTTACGGGTGGAGGAAGCCGGAGTACCTGGAGAGAACCACTGGACAGCGTTCAGCATCTATCAGACTCCGCACAAGGAGGTTTTGAATAGGTTTAAGACAAGTGCACCATCAACGTGCAGTACGTCATAGTACACAGCCTAAAGTGCCTTGCCTAAGAACACAACGCAGTTATCCCTGGTGAGAATCGAACCGTTGACCTCTCGATTCCAATGCCGTAAAATAGGACCTTGTCACCAATGCTTGTGCTGTAAGTCCTCTAAGATGGGCAACATGGGTATCAACGATTGACTAAACTTGACTTTATCTTCATGTTAGAGTCACGATTAGTCATAGTGTAGAAATATATGGCCTTAAACACCAATGAATATATGAACAATAAATAACCCTTTACCCAATCGGAATAGCAGACGCTACTTGCAAAAATATTTCTTGAATAACTGATTTTTTATCATTTGTGGTTTCAAAAATAAGGCTTATGACCCCTCGACGAGCTCGTTCCAATAAAGAGTCTTAAGATATGTTTTTGAGACAGAAAGTTAAAATATAAAAATTTGAATGGCTATTTTTGTGAATAGCGCAGATCGGTTTGTTTCCCATGCGTAGTTACCTACCATGTGTAACCGTGCGTCCTTAACCCTTTATCCAACGTAACGGCCAAAATCGCCAATTAACCCTTTACCTAACACGAAAGGCAGACGACACTTGCAAATAAAATTCTTGAATAACTAATTTTTTTTCATTTTATGCTTCAAAAACATAGCTACGTTTTTGAGACAAAAAGTGGAAAAATATTGAAAATTGGATGGTGATTTTTATGAATAGCGCTGACCAGTTTTGGACGTTACGTTGGGTAAATGATTAATTTTCATTATTTCTTCCATTTTTTATCTCAGAAACATAGATTATGACCCCTCATTGGAACGAGCTCGTTCCAATGAGGGTCATAACCTATGTTTTTGACGCAAAAAGGTGAAAATAATTAGTTATTCAAGAATTTTGTTTGCAAATGTCGTCTGCTTTTTATGATAGGTAAAGGGTTAATAAGTACACAATGTTCATTTTTTTGGTTTCCAAAACTCAAAACATAGTTGTTTCCCCTTGTTAGACTAAGCTGGACGAGCTCGTTACAATAAGGGGGCAGCTGCTACATCTTCGAGCAAGAGGGGATAAAAATAACGCTTTTGAATAATGATTTTAGCGTTTGGCCGTGGATAGCTGTTACTGATACGTCAAGAAAAGGGTTAGCGGAATTTCGTATCTTATTCAGGCGCCCAAATTCTTGACAAGCAAACCCTTTATAACGGGTCAATATCGGCATTTATTACACCCTATCGTTTTAATCCACAGTCATAACATATGGTTTGAAAGATAACTAGAGGGGATGTATTTATGACTGTCTGCTGTTCAAAAAAGTACACAATATGTTTCTTTACCGTCCTGAATAAAAAAGTTCGGTTATTGAAGACTTTGCTAAATTTATTGCACTTTAAGTTGTAGATAGGAGTGTTTTCCAAACCTTTCTAAAAAGAGCTGTGCTTCATTTTCACATTGAATGAGGGAAAAATGAGTTTTCGGTATTATTTTCACAAATATATGTATGAATACTTTATGTACAACTAGAGATACACACACACGTGCGTACTTGGCACACACGCGCGCACGCAGATGTTAATCAAAACTGTAGTCTCATTTAGACAATATGGAAAATCAGGTGGTCGAGTCGAGCATAAATGAGCTTTGGAAATGGATGAAGTTTTTCTTAGTATTAGATTTGAGAGCGAAGCTATACACGGTCAATATCACATCGAATCGCGAATATTCTAGCACCTCGGAAAGGTAGACGAGAGGCGACTGGCCAGTGGGGACGCATCAGAGTGGAGTGTTGGAGGGGGGGGGGTGGTTACACGTACTGGGGTGGGGGCAATATAAATATCACAAGAAGAGGTAACTACAGAAGCCAGACACATAAAATGGGTTTTGAGGGAAAACGATTTTTAACCCGATGATCATTTTACGAAGGAATAGCTTCAATACGATTTTGTGTGAAAATCACGTGAACTATGGTGGGTGTACCAATTATAACAAATGGAATGGACGTGATATCTCTGAAACAAGGTTGTAAAGAGTTTAGAAACCCTGGAATGACGCAGGCAGATGAATCAGTTTGTCTATCAAAGTTGCAGCATCGGAAGCAGGAAGGAACGAGCTTAGGGGAATCAGGCCTGGCATTTTCAGGAGAGCGATTTATTCGCTCGCCTACTGCTCGCCTTAAAAAAATTAAGGTGGGCGACAATTATCCCTCCTGAGCTTAGAAAATAATGATAACTATAACAGCATATTCCTTAAATCCACATCTTTTTAGATCTTTGCTATGTTAGTGGTCTCTGTAGGATGGCCGCACTGCACCTCCCACACCCCCGGGACTTGCCTAAGAGGTGTGGGAGGGGCAGTGTAGTCATCTCACATAGACTACCTTGTTAGCAGCACAAAATAAAATGTACGAAGCCCACTAGGCAGAATTCATTAATGGTGAAACTTTATTTTGCATCTTTTAGCTTTTGTAAGCTTGAAGAGAGCTAATCGCTCTCCTTGGCCATGCGAGGGGAACGACATTTAGCCTCCTGCATTTTTGAGAATGCCAGGCCTGTGGAATGTGGCCTGTGGAATGAGGATCAATGACAGGATAGATTTGGGAAAAAATGTGATAAATCTTTCCGATATTCGGTGATGCAAGGTAATATTTCAGAATAGAGAACTACTGAATTGAGATCCCAAACTTAGGAGGAGGTGGGGGTGGGTTCACTCAAGGAAAAAAAATCAACAAAACAAAATAGATCTTTTGGTGGTTTGCGGAATAATAAAGAAGCGATATTTGAGAGTAGCTAGATGATACATTTTGGTTGAGGTGTGCACACTTCTGTTTGAATTGAGATGGAGGTCACAGGGCTAAGGGGAGAGGGGGATGGGAAAGACAGTAAAATGGAGCAACAAATCTGCAGTTTGGTAGGAATAGTGATAGCGGAACAGAATATTTAAATTATCAGCCAAAGAGATAAAAATAAACTGGGAGTATAATTAGGTAAAGGGGTGGAGGATAAAGGATATGTGAGTATTTGCCTATACAGTGGGGGGGGGGGGGGGGGTCAATATGCCCATTGGTGAAATTTACAAGGAGGAGGTAGAAACCCAGAAGAGCCAAGCAAACGATACCAGAACGTCGCTGCTCTTCGCTTGCTTACTCACTGTATATGTTTGACGTTGTTAGACAAAACGTCACATTAAAACGTCACAATACATTTATATGGATACATGAGATTTGATAACTTTTAGAAGGCATTTAATGTGTTCAGTTGAATTTGTTTGATTTATATCTCAGCTACAAGTGATAAATTGTTTACGAAAGTATACATTTAAAAGGTAAGTGTATTTCAAATGTTCTACATCATCAAAACGTTTCTTTTCACGAAAGACAGAATTCAATGGGAGAAACACTTAGAACAAAGTGAAGTTCGCCAAATGACAAGCGACGCCAGAACAGAGGAGGCAACCCGGAAGCGGTGACGAATCATATCCCGGAGTGCGCCCCCCCCCCAATTCAGTGCAATGAAGTCGGAACAAATATATGATTTTGTACTTAACAAGCCATTGCGACCGCGATTCGAGGAGCAAAATATCACTACATATCGTGCCTTACGCGTATCAATGCATCCAAGCTCTCAGATCACCAGTCTAATTCTGTTCGGAATTCGACGCTGTTATGGACTGTTTGTTTACCCACTTTTGTGGAAATTTGTACGCAGGTAACAGCTGGTATAATGTGATGTACCTTTACGTACCATGATATACGGGTATTCTTTCCTGTTCCAGTTATAGATATACCAACCAATAAGTGTTCAATTCTCCTTGTAAACGTCAAGATATTAAGATTATTTGTGACTACCCGGCGTAATCATAAAACTACAGCTGTCTTTATTTCTAATCGTAATGTTATGGAACCTGCTCGATGGTGGAGAGTGGGCGAGTACTGTATTCCGGAAAGTAGCCACAAGCATCTTTGTGTGAGAGAGAAAGGTGACTATACGAGCATTCGGAGGGTGGAAGGGGGTTTAGAGGAGGAGGGGGGGGGGGGTAAATATAAGCATTACGGAAAGAGGCAAGGAGCGAAACTACACGAATAAGCTAACTGTGAAGGGGAAGCGAATTCTTAATCAAATGAAACTTATAATTTAAAGCTTTAAACAGCTTCAATAAGGTTTTCGCGGGGAAGACCATTTGCGAAATGCTCGCTGTGCCAAGTATAACATGTGGTACGAAAGTGTTATCTCCAAACCAAACAGCTGTAAAGAGCTTGGAATCCCTAGGAAATCCTGCAGAACGATGCAGGCCGATGGATACCAGGTACCTATATTAACGACCAACCGCTATTCGCTAAAAATGGTCATTCAAAGTTTATATATAATTTTTTAGGTCTCAAAAACGTAGCTTATGTATTGTACATCGAAGATTTATGTCTGAGAAGAATGGCGACGAGATGGTAGTAGCTGGGGACCTGAAGATCCAAGGGTTATTTTTCGCCGATGATATGGCACTGGTGTCAGAAAGTGAAGAGGGGCTAGGGAAAATGCTGGGAATTGTTGAGTGATATGCACCATAAAATTAGTTGGGTTAAAAATTAACCCAAATCAACGGGGTTGAGTGAATATGAACCCGATTGATTTGGATTGATTTTTAACCCAACTGATTTATAATTGTGGGAACAAACGGGTCTCCAAATAAATTTCAAATTCAATGTTATACCCGTGGCTTGTCATGTAGAACCTACTCGAAGGTGGAGAGTGGAGGAGTTCTGTATTCCGGAAGTTAGCAGAAAAAGTTTTAGTATAGGAGAAACAGATGACTACTGGAATTTGAGTTAACCCTTTACCCAACGTAGACAATATCAAAATTTGTTATTTTAAATATTATTTTTTCAAATTTTTCAAACAATTTCAACAAAACCATATCATGTGACCCCTCGTTGGAACGAGCTAGTCGAGTTCGTTCCAAGGAGGGGGGGGGGGGGGGGCACATGATATGGTTTTGTTGAAATTTTTTGAAAAATTATGTTTTTTCAACTGCTGAATTTGCATATTACGTGGGCGGATACGGCCGATTCGTTGGTTAAAGGGTTAAGTGTAAACATCACGACAAGAGACATCTACCCAGATCACGCGAATAAACTAACTGTGAAGGAGAAGCGAATTCTCATTGAACTGAAATGGTTGGGAGAACCATTTGGGAAATGGCGTGTGTACCAAGCCTACATATGGTACAGAAGTGATACCTCTAAAATAAACGGTAGTAAAGAACTTGGAAACTCTGCAGAATGATGCATGCCGGTGGATAACAGGGTCGCACAATGCCACAGAACTAGAAGCAACCAGGGGTGAACTTGGATGGATGAGAATCAAGGGAGGGATAGACTTAATGAAACTCTGATAACCAAACTATTTGGTAAATCTCTCCGACAGCCGATGGTGTAAACTAATGGTCTAGAATATTTGACATTCAAATAAAACACAGGGTGGATTGAACAAGTGAGGGAGTTGATAGCGAACTGTTCAATGAAGATCTCTGACTTTGAAGTGGGGACAACCCAAGGCAGAAAAAAAACTCCAAAAACAAAAAGAAAAACGCAAGAAAAAAGAGTCATGGGGGATTGTAACCGGACCTGGCGAGAGGAGGTCAATGCAAAGAAGGCTTCTGGTAGTCTGGGTAATAAAGAAAAGCTTGGTTTTGAAGAATGCATTGATGGAACCTTGGGGGAAAGGGGGGGGGGGGGGGTGTCACTGCTGTTTATGCTGAGATCGCGGTCGCTGGAGCTTTGGGGGAAATGGGTAAGACAGTGAAATGGGGTGCCAAATCTGTAATTTAGGAGTAGAGGAGACACAGGAACACTTTCTATTAAAATGTCCAAAAAAATCTGTCTAACAGAATAAGATTCGCTGGGATTATAATGGGACAGTGGAATGGGACAATGAGGGATGTATTGTTACTGGAGGGACACAATGAGAGGCTTAGTACGCTAATCGGGGAGATTGAGAATAATGGGTACGTGATGCCATCAAACAGTTCCTTTCTGGTGTTTGGAGGAAAGGGTAGACATGGGGATAGGAAGGCATTTTTGAGCACCGGGTTAATCAAGGCCTTCTCACATGAAAACCACGACAAATCAGCGGTCGGGCAAAGTGTTATTATTATTATTATTATGACAATGGCCGTAAATTCCGGGGCGGGGGTGGAGGCTATGTCACCCCGCTCCAATATTTTCTCAGACAAGGAAAGGACTTCATCGTGCAGTTGTTGGGTATTGTACTGCATAACTGTCAACCAGGAAACATAACACACTTGCTCAACATAACTATAATTAACGTGTGACTGCCCGAAGCAAATTATTGTTAATGGTAATCGTTTTTTTTTTCCAACTTGTTACTGCCCAGTTGAACAGATGCCAGAGCCTTGATGATACATCCCACTGCTGTGTTAAATATGATTTACGATGCCCAACAGCCAGGGAACTCCCTATTACACTCTAAAATCAGTTGGGTTAATCCAAATCAGCAGGATTGAGTGAATAAAAACCCAATGATTTCTTAACCCTTTATAAAATAACGGCCAAAACCAGCCAGCGCTATTCACAAAATTCACCATTCAATTTTCATTACATTTCCACTTTTTATCACTAAAATATAGCTTATGACCCCCTCATTAGAACGAGCTCGTGTTCGTTCCAATGAGGGGGTCATAAGCTATGTTTTTGACTAAAAAAATGAAAACAATTAGTTATTCAAGAATTTTGTTTGCAAGTGTCGTCGGCAAAGGGTTAACTGAGCATCAAATAGATCATCTATTTTTGAGACTCTGATGCATTTAGGGGATGGAGTAAAAACATCGAAAATGTGACCACTACGGCTCACCATTTTCAGTAGTTCAAGCTTGGCCCCCACAGAGCGTTATATAATTTTTAGTGTTGTAAGGTGAGCAATCGTAAAAATTATATAACGCCCCGTTTCGCCTCAAGCGTTTAGAAAAATGCATGTCCTCAAGCTACAGTGACTGGAACTTCGCGCTGTATATACTACTCAAAGTTTGCTAAGCACCAAGTACATCCAACTACCTGTTTTACGTTTTAGTTGAAATACTGCAATGAAAAGTGTATATATTTTTTATTTAATTATATCTTTAATGATTTAAGTACAGAAATTAAGATTTTATTTGTGTTTGACATTATTTTTTAGCTTTTGAATACGATAAGCATGGAAAATGGATATTATTGGAAAAAGAGGAAATTTTTCAATATGCCAAAAAGTTGACGGAGCGAACTGGTATGGCTTCAGTATCGAGTATGAGGCCCATTACTGATAATTACAGCCGACAACGCCTTCTCATGCTCCCAATCAGGTTCCTGGTGGTCATTTGTGGGATGTTGTTCCATTCTTGGACCAGCATGGCACCAAGCTCCTGGACACTTCTTGGCTGGACTAGACGGGCTGAAATTGCAAGCTGCAACTCATTCCAGACATGTTCGATTAGACTGAGGTCAGGGGATCTTGCTGGCCAGTCCATACGCTCAATCCCCTCCCGCTGTCGGTACTCCCCGACAATATGGGCAACATGAGGACGGGCATTATCGTCCATCAGCATGAATCTATCACCCACTGCACCACCGTACAATCTGACGTGGACATCCAGGATCTCATCAATATACCGTTGTGCGGTCAATGTACCACGTTCAAGGACACAGAGCTCTGTGCGTCCATCCCTGCTGATGCCGCCCCATATCATGATTGACCCTCCACCATAACGGTCATGCTCAGCAATGTTGGCTGCATGGAATCCTCTCCTGGTCTTCTCCATACCCCAGAACGCCTATATGTGTGGTCTAGGCAGTACCTTGCCTCATCTGTAAAAAGGACAGGTCACCAATCTTATCTGGTCCATCCAACGTGGTCCATGGCCTATTCCTATCGTACCTGGTGGTGGTTCTGGAACAGCTGAATGGCGAATACACGGCCTTCTCGATCGGAGACCACCCTCGTGCAACCTTGACTGGATAGTCTGCGTCAAAACATTTACCCCGGATGCATTCTGAAGGTCACTGTGAGGCTGGGTTGCTGTGGCAAAGCGGTTCCTGCGGGCCTGAATGATCAAAAACCGGTGTTCAGCTGCAGACGTTGCCCTGTCTCTGCCACCACCATGCCGTCTTACTAGTGTGCCATACTGCTGACATCTTGCCCAGGCTCTGGTGATCACCGTATGGTGCACATCAAGGGCTTCACCATCCATACAGCCCGCCACATTTCTGCTTCAGACAAATGTCTTCTTACATTTGCATTTGCCATATTCAATCATTAAATCACAAGGGTTTGTGTTGAAATGAAGATTGAATACCCTACACATGCCATGAACATGTAGACAGTACATGAAAACATCATGAAAATCAAAAGAGCCAATGTAAACACTGGGGACAATCTCAATACATTCCTCAATCATATCCACCAAAAATATCGCAAATATGTCACAAGCAAATTTCACAATGACGTGTCAAATATTTGGTGCTGAGCAAACTTTAAGTAGTATAAATTAAAGTATTAATGTTGTCCGTCGGGCAGTTTCATCTAGTTTTCAGGAAGGAATCTGTTACAAAACCTCCAATATATCAGGCAAGTTACGGGAAAAAATTTAATTTGGGGTGTCTCGTCATTCCTACGGGTACAAATTAGGAATTTTCAGGGGATAGCGACCCATGGGGGCGTGGGTGTTTTAAAAATAATCACGTTAAATGGAAATACTTCCTGAAACCAAATGCATGCAACGGTCTTTGAAAGCCTTTTATGACAGCATCATATTGCTCCATGTTTCAGTCTTTGTAAAAAATGTCACTATGGTTATCAGTTCTGGAAGAAGAGACCGTATTGTAAACTAATGTTCTAGAGTATCTGGAATTCTAAATCCTACTTAAGAGGAAAATAATAATAAATCTTCGGCCTTCCGCTGATTTGTCGAGGTCCTCTAACGAGGAGGCCTACATTAACCCAGTGCCCCTCCGAGGAATTCTCCCCACCCCCTCTCTCTCTCCTATAATATCCCAGCATCATTCTGTCAAAAACTGTTTCATAATTCCCCCACTGGAGCCTTCTCGATCTCCCCAACAACAACATTAACCCTTTCATTCATGTCATTCTTCATCCACCTATCCTTCATATTTTCAGCCCATTTTTCCATTAGTTTCCCAAGGAGTCTTGTTCTAATAGGCAAATATTTGGGGAATTCTAAAATGAAATATTCCAGGGTCACCGTTAAACCTAAGTACACATTTTGCACACTCTTTCCTCGCCTTTTCCGATTCTCCCCCTCAACTCAAGTGACTTGGATCTCACTTTGAACAACAATGACCCCCAAGCGATCCATCCAGGTACTCCTCAAAAGCTGGCGCAACCTTTTTATATAACCAGTCTAAAGAATTCTTGGTCCTAATTCCAGCTCGCCAGTTTCTATTACGATCCCCAAGCACCCTTTCCCTTATAAAGCTCCTCCCCTTCTGCAGTCCCCTTCTAGATCCTCAGTCTCTATTGAGTAGTTCCCCTTTAGCTCCATCGCCTGCTTTATCCATCCTGTCAGTCTGAATGTCATAGTTCCATACATGGTTAAACGTCGTTTTACACCATCTGCTGTTGGGGAGGTTTACTAGATAATTTAGGTAGCATAATTTTCCCACATCTATCTTTAACCGGCATCCAAACGAATTCCCCTCTGACCTTTTCAGTGCGGCTGCGTTACTTGATCCGGTTATCCACCGACCCGCATCATTTTGTGAAATTTCCAAGTTCTTCACTACCATTTAGTTTAGAGGGGTCACATCTGTTCCATATGTTATACTTGGTAAACCCACCATCTCCCAAATAGTTTTTCCGACGAACACTTTGTTGAAGCTATTTCTTCCCAGAAGTTTTAACTGATTGAGTATTCTTTTCAACTTTATCTTGGGTTTATCTGTATGCTTTCTGTATATGTCTTTACCTGAAGCACATAGATTCACCCCAAGTATTCATATTCGCCCGTTTCTCTCACTGTTATATCACCGATGAAGAATTTACCCACCCTCCACCTTCGCGACTCATTTACCTTACGCCCCACAGGTATTATCTTGCTTTTGCTTTCGTTAAGTTCAAGTCGTCAGTCATCCCCGTACTTCCCTACTGTGGTTAAAAGTTTTTGTAGTCTCTCTTGTCTCTCGGCTAATAAAACCATGTCGTCAGCAAAGAGAAGCCCTGGGGTTTTTGTCTCTCCGACGTTTATCCCCTCTGCCCTTACAATCAACTCATCTCCTAAATCTTTTATGTACAATGCAAACAGAATCGGTGACAAGATACACCCCTGTTTAAGACCTATTTCCATTGGGACCCTCTTCGTTGTGATGTTTCCTAGGTTAAGTACACTCTGTACATCTTTGCACAGTGCTTTCATGATTCCAACAAAATATTCCCCCCGAATCCAAGGCCCTCACGTGTTTTGCCACATTTCTTCCTTCCCTCCATACTTTGTAATATGTTTTCTTTCACACCAAGAAAGACCACAAACATCTTCTTCTTACTGACTTTCGTTGATTCTGTCAGTTGTGATAGTGTAAACAAGTGGTCGTCTCCCTTTACGGAACCCATTCTGAATCTCTTTGAGTTTTCTTCATCTTGTAAACGCAGCACATTTTTCTTTCTCTTGTTTATTGCGTGTTTGAGCTCATTATTTACTCTATATCCCAATTCATTAGTCGTTACTCTGATTCTCGCAAGGCTTTCCCTCCCATCATCTTTTAGACTTCTTACGATTAAGTCGGTCACCTCCTAAACGTTATTTCTGGTCGACACATTTTCTAACTTTAATTTTAAGTTTTTCTCAATGTGCCCCCCATTCTGCTTCTTTTCTCAGCTTACAAATGTCCTTAACCCTTTACCTAACATGGAAAGCAGACGACACTTGCAAATAAAATTCTTGAATAACTAAGTTTTTTTCAGTTTTTGTTTCAAAAACATAGGTTATGACCCCTCATTGGAACGAGCTCGACGAGACAAAATATGAAAATTAATTGGCGATTTATGAGAATAGCGCTGGTCGGTTTTGGCAGTTACGTTGGGTAAAGGGTTAAAGACCGCTCTTTGTTCTGCTATTATATTGCCCGTAACCCGTACTGTTATCAGGTTGAGATCACTATTTCACTCAGAATTTCCTTCGTCGGCTATTTCCATGTCTATGACCTCCCTCCATAGCTCTGCGTCAGTGAGTACATAGTCTTTTATTGTCTTTCTATCGTTCCTGAGAGTTTACTCCCATTAGCACTGATTTTCTTATCCCCCACCCACTATATACACCCTCCCATCTGTCCCCAATGTGACCATTAAAATCGCCCATTAATACAAAATGGAACCCCCTATTTTCCAGTTCTGTAACATTGGATCTGGGTGTTGCATACATTCCATCTTTTCACTCAGGCTTGTTCCCTTCAACTGCTAAATATACAACCCCAACTGCGACACTTTTGTTTTTCATCTTGATTTTTGCCCATAAGTAGTATCTAATGTGGTTTTGGGGCCCCATTGGCAGGATCTCATTGCAGGATCTCATGTGACGTCATAGTCACGTGACCCAGTGCCGCCATGTTGTGTTGTCATGGTAACCCGCGTGCGTGAGCGGCCATCTTGTGACGTCATCTCCATAGTGATACGTGGTGTGAGTGCGCATGCGCAGCGCGTGTTGTTAAGGTGATACGTGTTTCCGTCGTCCATTTTGTATACTGGAGGCCGCTATCTTGGATTCTATGGTAGCACGTGATTGCTATGTTACCAATGGCTTCTAACAAGACGGGGGTATGTTTGGGGTGTGTGTTCCTTTGTAGAAGAGTGAATCTGATTACCACAAACAACCCGACAATCCTTCCAAATCACCAAAATCCACCCAAAATCACCGAAACTGACTTTATTTCCCCAATTTATCGGCTTAGCACGTCGTGCTATAGTACCAAGGGGTCACCTGGGGGGGGGGGGGGGGGGGGGGGGTGTTCAATTGAACTAGAGTATTTTTCTGGTTCGGATTTTCCTCAAATCCTCGTTTACTTCTCGACATAAGACGGAATCCCACTTTTGGAATCCCATTTGTGGAATCCCTTTTTCGAAAACGCCTATGGCCATGGAATCTCTTTTTCTGAAATGAGTCTAAGAGTCGTGCGAGGAGTCACTCGAATGAGCAATTGCTCGTTGGCTCATTTGCTCGATGGGATTCGAGTCGTTCGAGCAATAGTTGCGAGTCACTCGACATAAGATGGAATCCCACTTTTGGAATCCCTTTTTGGAATCCCATTTGTGGAATCCCTTTTTCGAAAACGCCTATGGCCATGGAATCCCTTTTTTCTGAAATGAGTCTAAGAGTCGTTCGAGGAGTCACTCGAACGAGCAATTGCTTGTTGGCTCATTTGCTCGATGGGATTCGAGTCGTTCGAGCAATAGTTGTGAATCACTCGACATAAGACGGAATCCCACTTTTGGAATCCCTTTTTGGAATCCCATTTGTGGAATCCCTTTTTCGAAAACGCCTATGGCCATGGAATCCCTTTTTTCTGAAATGAGACTAAGAGTCGTTCGAGGAGTCACTCGAACGAGCAATTGCTCGTTGGCTCATTTGCTCGATGGGATTCGAGTCGTTTGAGCAATATGCCGAGTCACTCGATCGAGCAATTACTCTAAAACTCTTTATCAGTAACTGCTCGGTTGCTTATTGGGTTTGGGGATACTTTTGATATACACAAGGGAGATAACTGCATGATGGGAAATCAAGCACTGGTAATTATAAGACTTGGACGAGAGAACCCGAGATAGTTTGGACTGGATAGACTGTTAGTGATAGAGAAACATATGCAATAGGCATTAAAAATGGGATTCTGGGAAAATCAGACCCTGTACTCCTATTCAATAGAACATACCCCCTGTACACCTTGGTACTATAGCATAACGTGTTATTTTTATATGCCCAAAATGGAGCTTCACATGTCCGTTTGGGTGGTTTGGTGGAGATTTAGGTGGTTTGTAAGGGTGGTCGGGTCTATTTGGGTAATTCTACAAAGTAAACGAGGATTTGAGGAAAATCCGAACCAGAACAATAATCTAGTTCAATCGAACACACCCCCAGGGGACCCCTTGGTACTATAGCACTACGTGCTAAGCCGATAAATTGGGGAAATAAAGTCAATTTCGGTGATTTTGCGTGGATTTTGATGATTTGGAGGGATTGTCGGGTTGTTTGTGGCAATCAGATTTACTCTTCCACAAAGGAACACACACCCCGAACATACCCCTGTCTTGTTAGAAGCCATTGGTAACATAGCAATCACGTGCTACCATAGAAACCAAGATGGCGGCCTCCAGTATACAAAATGGACGACAGAAACACGTATCACCTTAACAACACGCGCTGCGCATGCGCACTCACACCACGTACCACTATGGAGATGACGTGACAAGATGGCCGCTTACGCTGGTTACCATGAGAACACAACATGGCGGCACTGGGTCACGTGACTATGACGTCACATGAAATCCTGCAATGAGATCCTGCCAATGGGGCCCCAAAACCACATTACATACTACTCCCATATTATTTCACTTTCTACTTGTTGTATGTTGTGTGTTGTATTTACTTTTGATAAGTCTGTGATTTTGATAGGGCTAACTCCTCTTTGACATACATATCTACACCCCTCCTCTTTTCTTGCCTTCTGGCCGCCCCGCGCCAATCCACACATACCCCTTGATCTGGTCAGTCCTTTCACCCTCTCTAAACCAAATCATGATTCTCGTCCTCCAGCAAGGTCGTAATTTCGCCCACTTTACTACGGAAACCCTGACCATTGCTGTACCCTATTTTGAAAACGCGTGATTTATCTGAGGTTCCAAAAATGACATCCCATACACTCTCTTCAAATGCAAATATTCCGTATCTTAGCTATCTAGCCCATAACATATGCAATAGTGCGAAACTGTAGAGCGGAACCTTAAGAGAAATGATGAAAGATCTCCCCTTGGATTTCACTTGGGCAAAATAATCTGGAGTCTATCCTGAGTTGAATTAACAAACCACGAGTCTCTATTTTGAACCTGTAAAGAGATACTGCATGGCCATTTTGACTGTCGAATAGCTTTTGCGAGCAGTTTTTGCCTGATTTCCACAACCACACCACACCTCCTCAACCTCCACATTTTTCTGAGCCACTGGATACGGTATTTTCATCATTACCACCAGCCTAATTGACTCCCCATGACCTGTCAATAGCACTGCTAAATACAATCAAAATGTAAAGCAATAAGCATTAAAAACCATTGCTTTGGGGGTGGGGGTGTTGATCTCTAGATATAAAAGGGCAAGCAGTTTAGCGGATGGGTGACACAAGGACATGTCACCAAAGACCAAAGCGAAAAGTAGACACCATGACTGCAGTTCTGTGATGAATAATAACAACCAGGCAGCTCATAGGTGCATATATCTATCATGAATACAGAGCTCAGCGTTTAGAAAGGACAGTGCTCTATCTTAATGTGTTTTCGAAATTGGACGTGAATTCAAAATGTGGCGAAATTAGGCTAAATCAACAAATTAATTTCTCGTAATTTTCATTTATTTCCTTCCAGTTGTGCTGTGATATCACTTGATGAATGTTAACTATTACTAAAAATTGCACACAAACCACAAATAGTAAACGTTCTTTTTGAAAAAATGGTGTATTTAGAACTCAAACAAAAATAAAGAACTTCCTGGCTTGAGAGTTGACGCTGACAGGAAAATGCTCTTTAGGTTCCACTCCACAGTTTTCCAGGCATTTCCAAAAATTACATGCCATATACTCTCTTCAAATGCTAATATTCTGGAACTTAGTTGTCTAACCCATAACATGTATTACATTTCCCAAATCTACAAAAAACATATAACACTATATGACTAAATAGAAATAAACAATCAGAATGTGGGTGTAATAATTTATTGTCAAAGCCAAGACTTCAAACTGCAAAATTGCTGACAAACTTCTGAAACCTGTCATTTACAGCCACCCAGCAGTCTCAAATACAGAATTTTCCCATTTTTTAGTTAATAACCCGCGTAAAAATGACATTTTAAAAAATAGCCAATTTTTCAAAGCCAGTGTTTTCGATAATTCATCTGGTAATTTACCCCTATGCGTAAGACTACAACTTTGGGACCAAAACTTCAAATTGTCTTGTCCAACAAATAACCTAATGCAATCATATATCTGATACTAAAGATATATCTCCAATTTATAGGGTATTAGTTTCAACATATGCCCTATGTTTAGAATTTCCCCCTCTGCAATAATGCGAAACTGTAGAGCGGAACCCGAGGTGTTAACTGAGGTGTTATTCTCGTCCCCTTGTAGGACTCTCCCTTTTTCTACCTTTTTTTTTACATTTGCCCTCCCCATATTATTTTTGCATTCAAACTTTCCCACCCACTCTGCCTTATGACAAAAAAGGCTCCACTAACTGCAGCACGTCCCTACCCAATGCCGCTGTACCCCTTGGACTTAGATGGAGACCGTCCCTGACATACAACTCCCACCTACCCCAGAAAGTCCCCAGTTATCGATAAAGGGTATCCCCAGGTCCATGCAGTACTTCTCTAATTCCTCGTTTACCCCAATAATTGTAGAATTGCGCTCACCACCCGCACTCATCACTGGAAGAGGCCCCGACACCACTACAGTTTCATTCCTACTCTGCAACTTCCTTGTATATATCTATGAGCTGAACTGGCCTCTTTTCCCTAATATTGTTAACCACATGTACCACCACCACTGGATATGCCCCTGAGCCCTAAACCCTTTGCCCAACGTAACGGCCAAAAACCGGCCAACGCTATTCACAAAAAAACGCCAATTAATTTTCATTATTTTTTCATTTTTTGTCTCAAAAACATAGGTTTTGACCCCTCTTTGGAACGAGCTCGTCCAACTCGTTCCAATGAGGGGTCATTTATTCTCTTACAGTTTACTGAGGTGTGGCATAGGCACTCTTCGACCCTATTGAAAAGCAGATCTCGGCTATTCTCTAATAAAAGATTCTTAATCCTAAATGGTTTGTTTTGGTTTCTTTCAGGCAAGCTGCGTTTACATCATAAGCGAACAATATGTTTGGGAGAAGAATGTCCGATGGGTGGATGAATGATTTTGGTGACGTAATTGAGGAGTACAAGTCAAAGAAAGTAGCAGCAGAACTTGTAAATCATAAAAAATATCCATGCTCAACAGTACATGAACTGAACCTGGCAAACAGTTCACACAACAACACACGGAGTATGATTGAAACGCGGAGCAACATTAAAGCAAGTGCTTTTGCAAGGACAAATTCCATGTCCAAAAAGACCTTTCTGTTCCAAAACGAAAAGTCTAAAGAATGTGATATGAATGAACTAACTCCGGATGTTTTAGGAGAGTTTCTTCTTCAGAAAAGGCGTCAGAAGACTAAAAATAGAAGAGTTGTTCACCACTCGGCCCAATCAGAGGCCACAATACATGCGGTAATGGATGACAGTAAAGCAACGGAGACTGGCAAACAGAAAAATGAACAAGATGGCCTTGTAATACGGACAAATGTTACAGAGCTGACTATACCTCGAGATACATCAATTAACATCAATGAGTTATGCAACAGGGATGACGCAAAATCGTTTATTGCAGCCAGTATAGATCAAATGGCGCCTAAAACTCCACCGGACACCGACACTTCACGAGAGTTCAGTGGGGACTCCGTGACAGAATGTTACCAAGACGATAGACCAATAAACGTCGCCCAGGGAGAGACCAAATCAGACACCAACAAGGCCTTACGTATGACAATAAGTGACATGAAAACCGATGCCGGTGTGTTTTGCTACTCTTCACAAATAGTAAACTCCCACTTTAATACTGCAATGGAGATCAACGGGGACACCGTGTCTGAATGTCACAAAGACTGTAGCACGATAATAGGCGCTGAGAGAAAGAACAAAGAAGACGGCCACAAGACATTAGATACGACAAAAGGTGACAAAAATGCAAATTCCGATGTATTTTGCTGCTGTTTAGAAATAGGAAACTCTCAGTGCGATACGTCAGAAAAGATCACCGGGGACCCCGTGTCTGAATGTCGCCAAGAAGGTAGGTCGATGAAAAACGCCCAGGGAGAGACCACAACAGACAGCATCGAAGCATTAGATACAACAAACGGGGACATGAATACAGAGACTGGTGTGTTTTGGAACCCATCACAAATAGAATGTTACACTCAATTCGTATTAGAAAACATCCCCGAACCTTTTTTACCAGTTCCAGCAAACAGGCTTTTCAGAAACGCGCTTGCATTTAGAGACAACGCGAGAGTGACACATTGTGTGAACCAAAAGTTTCAAGAAGCTGCTGAACGAAATAAGGAACGTTCAAGACATAGAAAGAGAAAATCCTTTTCTGATCTCTGTTTGACTGACAATAAACTATTCAATAACGCATTAAACTCCAAACGTCCAATGGTCTATAGAACCGTCCAACGGTCTGTAGAAAGGTGTCTTTCATCTGAAACGAACACAAATCAAAATTCACCGAGTGCTTTAAATGTTCTTGACAGTGGACCGTGTAACATGGAAAACATTTACTATGGTCGTGTAGAAAGTAAAGATTTGAGTTGTGTGGACGATGTGCGAAACGTCACACCGACATCATCCAGAGATAGTATGGATGAACGATGCATATCTGAAGACACAGGCTGCAGTTACTTTAGTTTCTTTTTGGAAACCGACGAATAATGCTGCCAAAATATGTATGAACTGCGATTCGAGTATTTAGTCAATTTATGAACCATGTGCAATAGGGAAAGTGTTATGTGCGTGCACAAGTATTGCTGAAGGCGAAAGGAAAGTCGCCATATCTGTTATCTTTCCCAAAGAAGATTAAAATTGACAAAGGACGAGATGGAAAAGACACATTGCACGGCATAAGGTTGTTGGAGAAATTCACAGGGCAAGCATTGTAACAAAGGATGAAATATGTTTCTTCTCAGTCTGCATAACAGTACAGTTTCACAACTTTTCAATAAAACCATACAAATATGGATATTATTTGAACCAGGTCGACGATTTTAAACTGCTCACAGAACAACCCAGTATTATTAAACTGATTTATTCATGTCAAGAAAAGTCATTTTATTATGCAGTATGCCCTCTGGCATTCAGCATTTTTCTAACTTCGTTTCCCCATTCGGACAAATTTCGGAATGTTTGTTATGGCAGATTGACCTACTTCCCAAAAATAATTTATCAGAGTTCTTGAAGGGTATTAATTTGGATGGAAGGGGTCTCTCGTAGTCTGGAGCCTGTCACATGCATGCTCTAATGGGTTGAAGTCGAGCGAGCATGCTAACAAGAACATCCATTGCATTTCTTCCCCCACCACTTAATAGGTCAACAATTTGGCCCAATGGGGTCTGGCATTATCATCCATTAGAATGAAGTCAGTCCTTACTACCCTTAAATAAATCGCCCCAAAAGTTCTAGAATTACATTTCTGTTCAATTTTACATTCAGATTCTCATTCTGAAAAAACAGGGGTCTGTGTCGTCAGCCAAACTGACACCACCCCACAACATTACTGAGCCTCAGCCATACCGGTCATCCTCTGCCACACTGACATCAGTCAATCTCTCATTTGCCCTTCTGAATCTTCGGGTGCATCTATCCAGAACATCTAGATGGAATCTGGTCTCAATAAGTCTTTCAGTTAAGAGATCTTTGCACCACTCAACCCCATTGAAAATTTGTATTTGAAGTTCTCTTCAACATAAATCGAAATTCCTCCCGCCGCCAAACTTGTACGATAGCGCAGCGAATTCAACCTCGACATCCCATTGGTAGATAGTTAAAAATAAAATTTCTGTTTTTTTTCAGTGACAAATATAGCAACCAATGGGAAGTCTACTCATTGTCTACGGTCGCGTCCGACCTAAAAACAGTGACACCGTCCCCGCAATATATCCGACCCGTTTGGTCGGTAAAAAGATTTTAATTGGCCATGTGGTATACCAACGTAAAGTTTACTTTCTTAACTGTTGGATGACATCAATATCTCGACTACAAATTCACGCATTTCGTTTTTCGGTGAGTTTGAATAAGGCAGGTAGATATATCTCAAGCCAGCGAGTTCAGTACCCTGTCCCTCTTTTAATATTTGACCATGGGAATGTACCTAATTTGTCAAAAAATCTTCAAGTACACCATTTTGCACGATCTTTGGCAAATGTCGAATACATGTGGAAGAAGTCAGTCCGTAGTTTAGTGTCCTCGTCCTTTAGATCATTCCATTGTTCTTTCAAGTCTAGCACGAGCACCTGCAGATGATAACTATCTTATTGTTAAATAAAAGTATTTCTGGTTGATATAATTGAACTCTTATTTGGCAAATAGAAGATTGTTTTTCTTGAGGATGTTGTATATAATAAAACAGTTATGGACTTTTGTGGTGGTAAATATAATGTGATATGAACCAAAAAACTTGACGCCTCGGTCAATATAAGTTTTTAGGCCCGTTTCGTTCACTTGGTTCATATTACATCATATTCACCACCACAAAAGTCCATAATGGTATATTATGGGTCAACTGTCAGTTGATATAGCACATTTATTCTATATCTATTAAATTCTATTCTGTAACTGATCAACGTAATTTCCCTCGGAAGCCGTTGTATACAACGCGGGTTAATTGAACAATGCAACAAAGATGTGTTTATTAACTGTTAGATTGTACGAATCTGTTCAGGTCTTTACCTTGTTACAATGTATGGATGAGTGCCTATAGTTACCCTCCCATAAACTGTAAGACGGTAAATCCAGGCAGACTTAATAATTTCACTTGAAAGATAATATGGAACAGATCAAGTTTACAAATTCGAAGCCTTTATTTTGCGGTACATGCAGTAAAGCTCATATATAGACCTCCAGCACTCGACCAGTGCAAAAAATTTAACGAGAACGTCCGTTTCGTTCACGTGGTGGTTAAGCAAATTTAAATCTACGCAAACGGATGACTGGTTAGCCAAAAGTTGCATCTTGAATGGTAAAGTCTGAGTAACTTAACTGGTAGAGTGGTAAATCTTTTCTCAGCCTCAAGATGTGTTCACACATTTTTGTCTTGATGCAATTAATGGGAGAGTACTTTTTGGCTCTCTCCCATAAATTGTAACAATGCCAATCAATGAAGATGAAGTAATTTTACCTCCAAGATAATATGAAAGACATCCACAGAATATGAAGCCTTTAGATTTGGGTACCTGCAGTTCAGAATAAAGCCCAAATATGGGCTTCTGACACTCTACCAGTTAACCAGCCTTTCTTGCCTTTATAGATTTTTCGATTTTTGCCTTGAGAGGCTAAATATATTTCGATTCTACGCAATATATCAGTACTTGCAATGATAAAGAAAACAGTTTCCCAAGAATTTTTATGTAGCCGAGCGTTCGGTTAGCCATCTCGAAACCACATGAACGGTCATTTTTGAAATTTTGAATACTGAATGCGGCGATTTACCGTTCTGCTGGAATAATGGGTCTTAAAAAAAACACCTGGGAGTCAAGATGGCCTCAAGGTGGACAGCATATGTATCGACTGTTGGATAAACTTTTCTTTATACTATAACACTTGTACTGTGGTCGTGATATTGCTATAGATCCTGAAAGTGACCTTTAAGTCCATTTACATGAAGACAAATTGTACAGGGTATATTTTTGTACAGGCATATATTTTTATACCAGGTATAAATCTGGGGGAGTCACCCGCGTCCACATGTATTTTTAGATACTATGAAAATTTAGTGCATAGATAATCACTTCTCCTTCAAAGATGGATCGAGTTGGTCTCACAAGGACACGCTCCCTTCTCTATGCTCTATCGTGGGTACCACGAGAACTCGGACGTGTTGGAAGTTTCCCCGTTCCTGAGACTGGTAGGAAAATATTGTTCTGCAAACATTGGAAGAAGACCGGTAATTGTGAAACTTCAGGATGAAGAGAACTTCATTCCAGAAAAGTTGCGAAAAACTGAGACCATACATTCAACCAGCTGGAAATTACGGGTGTGAACCAAAAGACGGCCAATAGTGTGACGCAAGCAAACAAAGTATTAGGCTAAAATAAACGGGGGTTCTTTACATTCGCGTTAAGTTGCAACTTGTACCTGGTTTAAACGAACATACATCACCTCCCTGGGTGGTGTAAGATATACGTGTTACAAATTAAATATACCCCAGGCCCGTCGGAACGAAATGTATATTGGGGGGGCTGATATTGCTAATTTGGGTGAACTGGCTGATACTAAATGGGTATGGGGTATCCAGATGCCGAAGGCATCTGGCGCGAGTGCTGAAGGCACAAGCTTTTTGAGGGGGGGGGGGAGGGGGGGGGGGGGCGGTTACTGCCCCAGAAAATTTTTTAAAAAGGGCAATCAAAGGAAGCATTCTGGTAGCTTTTGAAGCAAAAACCTCTTGATTTTTTTAAACGGCAAAAATTGTTTTTTCAACAAAATGTTTCAAAAATCCAAATAGAACCCCATAACATTTGGGGACGGTTCTCACACCGGGATCACCTGCAGGCCGTGGCCGTATTCCGTCATGCTAAAAAACAGTCAGGCCTTATGGTGGATTTATTAGTTTTATCATTACGCCAACGGTTGTCGTGGTCTTCTAAGCTGCCAATGGAATTGCTCAAAACGTTTGCACATCAACGTATACAGGTGCATGTTATACATTCAGTGATACGTTCATAATTCTAATACAGGGGCGTAGTAAGCTAATTTTATTTAGGGGGGGAGGCGGGGTGGGGGGGGGGGGGGGTAGGACCTATATTCCCATGACGCGACGCGTCATCCGAGCGGGGGTGTACACGAGAGGGGGTATCCTCCGTCTCGTTGGTGGGGGGTCCGGGAGCCTCCCCCGGGAAAAGTTTCGAATTTAAGATGTAAAAACATGCATTCTGGTTGATTCTGAGCAAATAAATCGTATATTCGTATGACGCGAAGCGTCATCCGAACCGCGAAGAGGCGAGTGGGGGTGAGCACGAGAAGGGGTACCCCCCCCCCCCCCCCGCAAATACATCGTCAATAAGGAAATACGTCAGCTCTCTGATCAATTCAGCGTGATTTCCGAGCAGAATGAAAGGAATAGTGAACCTGCAATGAATAACCCTGTGGTTGGTTGGAGTTTAACATCGCATTCCACAATTAGGCGAAAACACGACTGTCAGTTTTATTGGTGGAAGAAAGCTCACATGGAACCCACTCAATCCAGTAATCATTAACAGCAATGTCGGAATACGGTAACCAGTGGGCATCCCGTGTGGAGAAACCACAAACCCAGCCCAGTAAAGCCTACTTTTGACAAATTTGTGTGTGTGGGGGGGGGGGGGGGTATCTCCCTCCCCCTCCCCCCGGTTCCTACGCCACTGCCACTGTTATAATCTGAGTTAAAAAATGTAATGTCCAGTTTTATTCAGATTACATCGGTTGCTCCCATCATGGATAAACTAACGACGAAATATGAGCAAATTATTGGTTCCGACGGGCCTGTACCCCGTACAAATCTGTTCACATAACAAAATTAACGTTCTAGCCACAAATTTATGTCGTCGTCAGGCAGACGACATTTGCAAAACAAATTCTTGAATAATTATTTTTTTCATTTTTGCGGCAAAAACGTAGGTTATGACCCCTCATTGAAACGGGCTCAGCAAGCTCGTTCCATGATGGGTCGTAAGTTATGTTTTTGAGACAAAAATGAAAGAAAAGTAAATTAAAAGGTAATTTTTGTGAATAGCGCTGGACGGTTTTTAGCCGTAACGTCTGGTAAAGAGTTAAAAACTAGAATTAATTTCGGTGTTGCAGTGTCATGGAAGTAGGGTGCCTCAGAGTCATAGGTAACCATTTAACAACTGCGGAAATAGGGGAACACTAGAGAAAATCCTGTTCTCGCGAAATGCTATCTCAGAAATCTCACGAATACTTGTTTGAGGAGAATTGTGAGTTGTGTATATTTTGTAGCCAAAATGCATTTTTATTCCCTAAAATACGTGTATATATATTTTATGGTAACGTTAATGTTATTTGTAAGTAATATTAAATTGCGTTCTAGCAATAATTAAAGTTTATCCGTATCTTAAAATGTTTTTAAAATAGTTTATTCGTTTCGTAACTCCGTAAGCTTGAGTGGTGGTGGAAATCGTCATTTTGGTAATTCGCCGTGTTGGCGTTTTAAATATGTACGCATTGTACAACTTTGGCAGTCTGTCATGTGCTAAACTTAGCGTCAATGGGTTTTTACCCTTCAGCTGTGCTTAACCGCTATGGTAAGGCATGTTGGATTGGCGTTATCTTTAATACATGATAAGATTTATTTTGTAAACCGTTCTTGTTTGTCTCGATTTCCGCCATTACTTCTATTTAATCTGCGAAAGGATTCCTAGGAGGATGATTGCCATATTTGGAATTTGTTCTCCTGCGAACTCTTTTTCATTCTCCGTATTAGGAAGTGTTAACTATATTTAGTTATGTAAATCTGTCCTGCTTTTATCCTCACTTGCTCTCATTGATTGACAAGAAGTTCTCTCCGCCTTTTTGAGGCCAGGGACTATAAAAGCAGAATTTTCTTTTGGTCGCGGTCTTCATTACATCATTTACCGGCTCTTGTGAAAACAACGCTGACAGACGATAACTTGAATCAGAATCAATTGAATTCAATTTAACGCACAAAAACAACTTCAAAAGGTAACTTTTCAAAAGAAGATGTAGAACAACATAAGCCGCTAACCAGGCAAACCATATTTAACCCTTTACCCAACGTAACGGCCAAAACCGACCAGCGCTACTCTCAAAAATCGCCAATTAATTTTCATTATTTTTTCATTTTTTGTCTCAAAAACATAGGTTATGACCCCTCGTTGGAACGAGCTCGTCGAGCTCGTTCCAACGAGGGGTCATAACCTATGTTTTTGAGAAAAAAAATGAAAAAAAATAGTTATTCAAGAATTTTTTTGCCAAGTGTCGTCTGCTTTTCATGTTAGGTAAAGGGTTAAACAGTCCAAGGCAAAATTTACCATACAAAACATCGAAGCTCTATTTTACTATGTTTACTACGATACTTCACTTGTAATAGTAAACAATAGTACAGTACGATTGCCAGAATTGGAACATGTCTTCGACTGGCGATTTATTTTTATAAATCGTTACGTCCTCCATCCACAGCTACTTTTATCAGACGATTGTATATGTAAATTGACACAGGTTAAATGAGCTATTTTGGCATTAACTTTAGAACATTTATTTAAATTGTGGTCAAATAGGCCTAACACTAGTAACAGAATTACTGGCTACATTACACTTTACAATTACAGTAACAGTCAAACTTGAAATTACAATAAAACAGATACCGAGATAGGATTTCCTAAAGATCAAGAAAACCATGTACATATCACCCACCATCACAGATCATATTAAAAGCTTTTATTGTTACTGTTAGCGATCTTCATATTTTATTTACCTGTTGTCCAGAATATTCCGGAAATATTTCCATCAGTGCCTACTACTAAGTACTGGAACTATTCTTGAATGATACCTGATGCCATTTAAAATTCTGTACATGATGCATTCGTACAGTGAGCTCTTGGAGCTATGTTCATGAGCTCTCAGAGCTAAATTACCTTTTATTATAGTTTGCTGTATCAATGCTTCAGTGTGCACTATTTTCTTCGCATCATTTATCATTTAGCTAGTGTCTGATCTAGCATTTATTTGGGTATCCCTGACACACATTTCATGTCCCTGTATTTATATAATACAAAAAGGGGATAGACAGGTGGACTTGTGAATGTGACGTGTATGTAGCATAAATTATATGTTTATGCATAACCTGTTGTTCAAGAAACCAAGTTGTATACCAGCAATTGTTACAATAAGTGACCCAGCAACGACCAACCAGAGTTACTATTAGAACCAGACTACCTACTACCTACCTGTGCATGTACCATATATTGACACCATACACTGATTGACAACCTCTATTTATGTATATAATTACCTGTGTGTAGACCATATACATTTAGGTGAGACCATACATCAGCAGACCATAATATTTACCCATGAATGTACCATATATATATATGCATAAAGGCTATACACTTACCTGTACATGCACCAACTATTACCTGTACATGCACCAATCATTATCTGTGTATCAGAACAGTGGTACAGGGCTATATTAACCAATATATGAACCAGAAGTCATTCACATTTACTTACCTGATAAGAGTGACCCACAGTTAATAATATAATATAATAACACTTTGGCCAGCCGCTGATTTGTCGCGGTTCTCGAACGAGAAGGCCTTGGTTACCCCTGAACTCCCAACTGCCTCCCTGTTCCCACGCTTCTCCTCTCCTCCCAACATTCGGAGACGAACTGCTTGATGACATCCCTTACCCCATTCTTCCCAATCTCTCCGATTAGCACATTAACCCTCTCCTTTGAGTCTCCCCCTAACCACATGTCCTTCATTCTCCCATCCCACTTCCCCATTATACTCCCAGTGAATCTCATTCTTTTAGACTGATACTTTGGGCATTCTAGAAGGAAGTGTTCCAGGGTCTCCACCATGCCCACGTTACACATCTGGCACTCCCTTTCACCGTCTTTCCCAATTTTTCCCCTCAGCTCTAGGGATCGCGACCGCAGCTTGAACAGCAGTGACCCCCCAAAGGTGCCATCAAGGTACTCTTCAAAACCTGGCCTCTCTTTATCACGCAGGCCACCCAAAGACCTCTTTGATTTGACCCCCTCTCGCCAATTACGGTTACAATCCTCCAAGACCCTTTCTCTGACGATTTTTTTTACCCTGGTTTGCCCCAACGTCCAGGTCCGAGATCTCCAATGGGTAGTTCTCTACTAGCTCCCTCACTTGGATCATCCACCCCGTTTTGATATTTGAGTTGAAGATTTGCAGGAACATTACTTTACACCATCGGCTGTCGGGGAGATTCACCAAATAATTAAGATAACCGAGTTTCAACAGGTCTATCCTGTCCTTGATCCTCATCCACCCAAGCTCACCCCTGATTGCTTCTAGCGCTGCGGCATTGCTCGACCCCGTTATCCATCGGCCTGCATCGTTCTGTAAGATTTCCAAGCTCTTTATGGCCGTCTGGTTTAGAGGTACCACTTCCGTACCGTATGTTATACTTGGCAGCCCCACCATTTCCCAAATGGTTTTCCCCACGAAAACCTTATTGAAACTGTTTCTCCCTATAAGTTTCATTTGGTTAAGGATTCGCTTCCCCTTCAGAATCAATTTGTTTGTGTGGTTTCGGTAGATGCCTCTTCCTGTAATGTTTATATTTACCCCCAAATACTCGTAATCACCTGTCTCTCCTACATTGAGAAGTTTGCTGCTCCCTTCCGGAATGCAGAACTCACCCACTCTCCACCTTCGAGTGGGGTCCACTTGGCGGCCCACAGGTATAACTTTGCTCTTGCTTTCATTAAGTTCGAGTCTCCATTTGCTCCCATATTTCCCAACAATTCCCAGCATTTTCGTTAGCCCCTCTTCGCTTTCTGACACTAGAACCATATCGTCTGCAAAAAATAGCCCTGGGATCTTCAAGTTCCCAACTGCTACCCCCTCGTCGCTACGCAGGAGTTCATCTCCTAAACCTTTGATGTACAATGCAAACAGGATTGGCGAAAGGATACACCCCTGTTTTAGGCCTATCTCCATAGGCACACGTTTTGTTGTAATGTTTCCCAGACTAAGTTCACTCTGTACATCTTTATATAATGCTTTCATAATTCCAACAAACTCGCCTCCTAAGCCCAGAGCCTCCAGCTTGCGCCACATACCCTCCCTCCATACTCTATCGTATGCCTTTTTGACATCCAAAAAGGCCATAAACATCTTTTTCTTTTTTGCTTTCGCGGATTCTATCATTTGGGATAGCGTGAAAAGATGGTCGGTTACTCTCCTTCCCTTCCTGAAGCCATTCTGGATTTCTCCCAAAAAACCCTTCTCCTCAATTACCTCCTCTAGTCTCCCATAAAGGACTTTACAGAAAACCTTTCCAATGTTGCTACTGACAGAGATCCCTCGATAGTTATCCAAAACGTCTTTTTCCCCCTTTTTGTGAATAAACGTCACTTTGCTTTCCCTCCACTCCTTTGGGACCTCTTGTTTTTCTATGGCTAAATTGAATAGGGCAGTCAGGCTTTCCAAGAGTTCCTCTCCCCCTTTTTTGATAAACTCGTTAGGAATTTCGTCCACCCCTCCCGCTTTTCCATTCCTCAATTTTGAGATCACCCTTCGCACCTCCTCGGTTTTGATTTCGCTGCACACGAAGTCCGAGAGATTTTCCTCGACCTGGTTCGGACACTCCGGTGGGCTCCCCATGCCCCATCGCTTATCGTTTACCTTTTCCCAGTGCTTGACTAGTTCTAATGCGATTTGATCTCGCTCTTCTGTAACTCTGCCATCTACTTTAATGCTCTGTTGGTTATTCCCTTTGTTACGTTTGTTCACCCATTTCCAAAATACGCTCGAACTCGACCCCCCTGTCGTTCTTATCGTCCTAATAAGACTGCTATTTCGCACTCTCCGGTTGTCGTCTTTAATCTTATTTACTTTATTTCGTGCTTGTTGGTATTCTTCCTTTGCCACCATGGCCTCATTGCTTTCCACCCCCTTAAGTTTTCTACTTCTCCTGTATGCAGCACATTTATCTTTTCTAACCTTTATGGCCCTTTTCAGTTCTTCGTTCACTCTGTACCCAAGTTCCCGTGTTGGCACCCTAATCTTTCCTACACTTTCCTTCCCTGCCTCCACTAGGCTCGCAACTATGGCGTCGGCCATCTTCTGGACACTACCCCCCTTGTGTACGGCTGCAAGCTTTGGTTTCAGTTTTTCTTCGAACTTCGCCCAGTCGGCATCCTTTTTGAGTTCCCAAATCTCCTTGAAGCTTCCTTTCCTTTTCTCTGGGTTTTTGGCCCTCATCGTCACTGTAATCAAGTTGTGATCACTATCCAACTCCATTTTGCCCTCATCATCCACTTCTACCCTTATCACCTCCCTCCATAAATTCATATCTATGAGAATGTAGTCAATTATTGATTTTCTGTCGTTTCTCTCCCAGGTCCATTTCCCCTTACATCTAGCGTCCCTGTTCAGAATCTTCAGACCGAGCTCATTTGTGAAGTTCAACAGCTTCCTTCCATTCCTGTTGACTTTCTTGTCCCCACCCTCTATGCCTTCTTCCTTGTCACCTATGTGTCCATTAAAGTCGCCCATCAGAATTATACCGAGCCCCCTGTTTTCTAGTTCAGTGATATTGGACCTTAGTGTTGAGTATATCGAGTCATTCCACTCGGGTTTACTTCCCTCCACCGCACAGTACACAATCCCAAGGGCAATACTTTTGTTTCTCAGACTGATCTTTACCCATCCAATTTCTTTTGACACATCAGCCGAGGTGATGATATCTTCCAGATCTGTAATCAGCGACGGTTTTAAATCCTCTTTAATGTACATGCCTACCCCTCCCCCCTTTTTCTGGCCTTCCGTTCGCCCTACACCTATCCACACACACCCGCTTACTTGGTCTACCCGTTCCTCGTGTCTTACCCACGTCTCGCTTAAGCCCATGACATCAAACTCCTCTGCCTCGATCAATGTAGCAATTTCACTTACTTTCCGGTGGAGACCCTGGATGTTGCTATAACCCACTTTCAGGGTACCGAGGTTCATTGGCTTCCGCCTACTGGGCCCATTGTTTTCTGGTGCTAGTCTTGGTAAACTTATTCTGTCCCCCTCACTCTTGTTCACCCCACCTATGTCCACTCTCGTTATACTTGCCTCTGACCTCCCACCCCGCTCCTCTCCAAAAAAGGCTCTGCTACCCGTAGAATTTTATCCCCTAATACCCGTTTCCCCGCCCTGCTAAGACGCAGCCCGTCACGCCCGTACATGCTCCCATTGCCCCAAAACGTGTCCCAATGGTCGATAAAGGGAATTCCCAGATCAACACAGTAGTCCTCTAACTCTTCATTTAGTGCCAAAATCCTTGAGTTCCGTTCGTCCCCACCTCCAAGGACAGGAAGGACCCCGGATACGACTACCCTTGCATTCCTACTTAGCAGTTTGCCGACTAAGCCTCTATACGACTCCACCAAACTTACTGACCTTCTCTCCCTGATATTATTGGTCCCCACATGGACCACCACTACCGGTTCCGGCCCTGACCCTGCCACAATGCCGTCTACCCGGTCCCTGAGATCCTCCACCTTCGCCCCCGGAAAGCACAAGACTGTTCGATTGGAACTATCAGGACCACAAACAACATTGTCAATCCCACGTACAATGCTGCTCCCCGCTACAACTAATTTTCTTCTTCTGGCCACAGTTCCTATATCATCTGCACCTCCTCTCGTTTTGCAAGCTCCTGGCCCCCTCTTTCTCTTGACCGCCCTCCTTACCCCGACTGGCCTATCATCATCACCAACCATCTCACCCCCCACACTTTCCCCCTCACTCTCGTCCCCAGGGGTATCAGAGTCTAAAACACTAAACCTGTTTTCTAAACACCGCCTAGCAACCTTGGCAGCCTTACGCCGACTCTGGCTTCCGGACTCGACGCAGCCCTGACTTGACGCCACCTTCCGGATTTTCCTACTAGAACCCCCCTCCTCAGTTAAACCCCCCACATCAAGCATTAATCCCCCACGTTTCCTGCTTCCCACTTTCCTCCTTGAATCCACAACGACCTTCCACCCACCTTCCACCTCACCATCGTAGGTAACCTTCAACGGGGTAACTCCAGATACACCGGCCCTCCCCAACCTCCCTCTCAGCTCTGCAATCTCCCGCTCAAATCCAACACACTTCTCTAACAACTGTAAAATATCCCTGCAATTCGCACATACCCCACTACTCTCCATTGACCGACCACCACCATACCTCATATTACACTGTCTGCATGCCTCCGGATCCTCACTCTCCCCCACCTGCACCCCTCGACTCACCTCCCTCAGACCTCCCTTAACACCCATACTTACCTCCGTCTGAACACCCGTCGTGCACTTACCATTCATGACTACAAATATTATACAATGACCGAAAACGACAAAAACGACAAAAACACCAGAGCAACAAACACACACGAAAAAAGGCAACTAAGGCAAAAACAACAAAACCGGAAAAACCTATCACCTAAACCTCCTTATTACACCGTACGATCCTCCCAAACACACTTGCAAAACTAAATATATAAAAACTTCCCTGAAATAAAACTAATATTAAAAACAATACTTATAGACAGTTCCGAGTTGAAAATTTTCTTCTCTCTTCGTGAGTAGTATTCACACTCATATCCAATATACCAGGCTATTCTATCAATATTATTTGTCGGCAAATAGCAAGTTATTCACTGTTCATGTATCAATAACCTGTATGCAGTACATAGTTAATTCCATCACTATGCTTATGTAGGTATATTTAACAGAGAAAGGAAAATCTATCCAAGAGTTATTTTAATTTAATACTGGTACCAATGTAATGGGCAGTCCAATATCGTGATTGACCGCTCTACCATATTCTACTGTTATTTTGAGGGCTGGCCTGTTACAATTTATTGTTTATGGAGTTGACGTAAATCCAATTGAGGACTCCACATTTTGAAGCACCAATCGTATGCAAACAATGGTCCTAAACTGGTTATAATTCATGGGTGATGAGGCACGTCGCACATCAGTTTATTTATCCGGTTTACCTTTTACCCAAACGTTGCGAGAAAAAAATTCGGAGAGCTCATCACAAAACCGCCATTAAAATTTCATTATTGTTTTCCTGAAATACATAGCTTATGGTCCCTCAATGGAACGAGCTCCATGAGCTCATTTCAATAAGGGATCATAAGGTATGTTTTTGAAGAAAAAATGAAAATTTTTCTTATTCGAAAATTTATTTGGCAAGTGTCGTCTGCTGTTCTGGTTGGATAAAAGTAATTTGCGGATACATATATTTTATCACCATTACGTTTATTAACGAAAATGTATCAGATTCGAGTTGTAGTTCTACGGCTATATCTCGAAGAATAAAGATATTATCTTTAAAAAAAAGCGAGACGGTGATACATCATTTTGTACATAAACATAATGGTGGTTCAAAATTTAAATTTCAAACTGTTTGTGAATTGCATTTAAACCATCGTATTTATAAGGAATGATCGTTTGTTTCTGTCTATTTCTTGAGTTATGAACCTCAAAAAACAAAGGCCAAACTGTGTAAATGGGAGTATGTTTGGCCTTTGTTCTTTGTGGTTCATAACTCAAGAAGTAGACAAAAACAAACGTTCCAACGAGGGGTCATAACCTATGTTTTGAGATAAAAAATGAAAATATAATGAAAATTATTTGGCAGTTTTTGAGTTTTGAGCTGGCCGGTTTTGGCCGTTACGTTGGGTAAATGGTTAAAATAACATATTTGAATGGTGATTTTAATGGATGGGGGTGGGCTCAAATTCTCTACAACCAAACCCATCATAATGGATCAAAGTCAGTCTTTATTAGCTACTGTCCTACCAAGGGTGAGTCACAAGAAATAACAAGAGGTGTGTGTCTATGACCAGCAGAGCAAAAAATCTACATTCTGTTTCGTTTCCTGCTTGAATAAAAAAAATTAGGTTGCAGAAGAGTATACTGAATCCCCATGGTAACCCCGTGAAGTGAAGCAGTGATTGTTACTGTGATAAACAAAAAAAATTGCTTATAAAATACGACCCAGTCACCATTGCTTGGTTGGAAGTCCTCTAAAATGTGCAACATGGGTATAAACGATTGACTAAACTTGACTTTATCTCCATGTTCCGGGCACGATTAGCCATTGTGCATAAATATTTGACCTTAAATACAAATAAATAAATAAATAAATAAATAAATAAATAAATAAATAAATAAATAAATAAATATACTGAATTGGTAGCACTTTAAGTCAAAAATGAGAGGGTGAGCAGTTCCAAACTGTTCTAAAAATTGCGCTTCATTATCACATTCATGGAGGAAATGTGTTTTCGTTTTTATGTCCATAAATTTATTCAGTGGTGCCCACTTAATTGAATCTCTCTTAATTGTAAATCCCTGTTGATTCAGGTTAATTGAATATAATTTCCAAACACAAAACCATTTGCCATACCTTCAGTACAGATTTGACCTGTTAATTGCATATGCGTTAAGCAGCGTTATAGAGTACACTCCTGTTAATTGAATAAATAAAGCTGCGATATATCAAGAAACTACCCTGACAATCACCATTGTCCCTGTATCAGTATGCATCGCGGCTTCTGATTGGTCAACGTGACCGAAACAAATAGCCATGGTATCGGCTATCTTCAAACATGCGGGTGATAAGGTTCCGCTCCACAGTTTCGCAAACTATTGCACAGGGGTGAAATTCTAAACAAAGGGCGTATGTTGAAACTAAGGCCATGTAAAATAGAGAAATATTTTTAGTATCAGATATATGATTACATTAGGCTTTTTGTTGGACAAGAGAATTTGAAGTTTTGGTCCCAAAGTTGGAGTCTGATACATAGGGGAAAATTACCAGATGAATTATGGGAAACAGTGGCTTCGAAAAATTGGCTATTTTTTTAAATGTTATTTTTACACGGGTTTGTTACCAGACAGGAAACTAAAAAATGAGATGGAAACATATATTTTTTTTTTTCATTTTAGAAACAAGGGATGCTCTGCTCCAGGGGTGGGTAGGCGTGGTTAGTGGGAAAATTCTGCTTTTGAGGCTGCTAGGTGGCTGAAAATGACTGGTTTCGGTGTTTTTTCAGGCAATTTTTCAGGTTGAAGTCTTGCCTTTGACAATAAATAATTCCACCCACATTCAGATTGTTTATTTCTACTTAGTCAGATAGTGTTATATGTTTTTTGTGGATTTGGGAAATGTAATACATGTAATGGGTTTGATAACTAAGTTACAGGATATTTGCATTTGAAGAGAGTGTATGGCATGTCACATTTGGAAATGCCTGGAAAACTTTGGAGCGGAACCTAAGAGCGCGCGCCGTTGTTCCCCGTTTGTCACTCGAGAAACATCCAGGTGATAAAAATAACCTTTGACCCCGACTGGGTCACATCGATTGCAGAAACTTCTATTAGGACTGTTAAGTCATAATATCCAACTTATTGTCGTATTGTAGTGAATACTAATACAAATTAAAAAACATCGTTGCAGCCCTATGAGTAGAAGCACTTGGCTGTCGTATTCGATGAGAACTGAACAGATTGAATTGGGTTCGCAAATATACTTTTGCGCTTTGCGGGGTGAGAACATCAAGGGGAGCAACTCATCTGTTTATCTTCGTTAAAGCAGAGTACAAAATGTCAATCTCTCGCTTCGCTTGTCGGGGTAAATCCCGGCCATAAAGTATTTTTTCAATGAGGAGTCACAATTTCAGCGAGTGTCTTGGAGCCAAATTGAGGTAAAAGTAGGAAATCCACGGCGGGTAAAAATACGGGCACAGTCAGTGTAACTGTAAGAGGTCAAGTTGGTGTCAACAACAAAAAAAATACCAGGGCATTAAATAAAAATTTAAATCTTGGCGTAAACTACTTCATAATTTATTTTGCGGTTTCCGATGGTCAGCGTAGAAATGTATGCTATTAATTCCACCTACCTTTTACAAAATTCAATGAATGCGGCTCAATTAAAAATCTTCAAGTTTAAACCCAAGTGGAGTCTGAAATTGTGAGACATCGTTCCCGAAATTCAAAATGTCACCTGCCATGTTCCATGTCCAGCGTCGTTTTAAGTGAATATTTAAGCTATTCTCCCAAAGACATGAATAAAACACACAACACATGCCGAAGCTTGTTCCATGGAAAAACATTACACCCTGGAAGGCTGAATTTACAGTACACGGTTTTAAAACTTTTTCAACGAATTCAAATTCACCAAACTGAAAAAACTTCTCCATGTGTGACCTGGTTTATAAACAACGATTCGGAAATAGACTCGGTCTATTTATAGTTTTGCTGTGACGGTTGTTCAAAACCTGAGGCTCAGTGTGGGGTTTGAACTTCGTCGCCTGAGTCTCAATGTGTGATTATATTTTACATCTCGGCATTATTTCTGTGTTACGAGGTGGGACAAAATCGTTATCTCGGGCAACATCCAGGGTACATGGAGATTTAATACCTGGATGTCTCCTTTTCAACCATTCGGCTTGCGCCTCATGGTTGAAAACCGACATCCAGGTATTAAATCTCCATGTACCCTGGATGTTGCCCGAGATAACTTATAATGTCCCCTTGTTTATAAATCAAATTTGCCTCAGTAAATCAAATACCGGTATTTAATATAATATGCCTGGTTTCACAGAGCTCCTTGAGCTATGTCAAACCAGATATAATAGAATAAAAGTTCAGTTTGTCTCTAAAATATAGAAATATGACTAATTCCTGTTAATTGAATACTCCTGTTAATGTAATCATTTTTACTGGCAAAGTGGTTATTCAATCAACAGGGCCCCAATGTATATCAATACTTTTTGCATGCCAAACAAAATTATTGAATAACCAATTTTTTCATTTTTTGCGTCAAAAACATAGCTTATGACCCAACATTGGAACGAGTTCACTGAGCTCGGTTCCAACGAGGGGCCATAAGCTGTGTTTTTGTGACGAAAAATAAAAAAGTAATGGAAATTGAACGGTGAATCTTGTGAATGGCGTTGACCGGGTTTGGTCGTTAAGTTGGGTAAAGGGTTAACGAACGAGTTGTATTTACATTGCACCAAATAATTCGCTTATAACAGAATCAATCGTTCGGATTGAAGACCCCCTGTATGATATAAAAACAGCTGGATGGTGTTCGCGCGCCGAACGCCCTAAAATCAGTTGGGTTGAACATCAACCCAAATCAAATGGGTTGAGTGAATATGGACCCAATTTGGTTCATATTCACTCAATCCAGTTGATTTGGGTTGATTTTCAACCCTACTGATTTCAGAGTGAAGGCACGCGGGGCCTGTTGGCACTCTCTTATAAATTTTAGCAAGGCAAATCCATTGAAACGAAATAATTTCACTTCAAAAGTAATGTGAAGAACATCGAGAGAATATGAAGCATTTTGGTTGTTTAACCTACACTTCAGAATGAAAACAAATATGGACTCCCAACACTCAACCCATAAGCAACTACATTCAGGCCAAATTGACCACCGCAAAAGTAAAAAATAAAAAATAAAATAAAATAAATTTGATAACTTCGCGATAATACGGAAGCGTTGAGGCGCCAGTTGAGTATTATTTCTATCTTGCACGTGCAACTTAGCTATCTTGCACCTGCAAGTTACTATCTTGCACGTGCAGGTTAACTATCTTGCACCTGCAAGTTACTATCTTGCACGTGCAGGTTAGCTATCTTGCACCTGCAAGTTACTATCTTGCACGTGCAGGTTAGCTATCTTGCACCTGCAAGTTACTATCTTGCTCGTGCAGGTTAGCTATCTTGCACCTGCAAGTTACTATCTTGCACGTGCAGGTTAGCTATCTTGCACGTGCAGGTTAGCTATCTTGCACGTGCAGGTTAGCTATCTTGCACCTGCAAGTTACTATCTTGCACGTGCAGGTTAGCTATCTTGCACGTGCAGGTTAGCTATCTTGCACGTGCAAGTTACTATCTTGCACGTGCAGGTTAGCTATCTTGCACGTGCAGGATAGCTATCTTGCATCTGCAAGTTAGCTATCTTGCACGTGCAGGTTAGCTATCTTGCACCTGCAAGTTATTATCTTGCAGGTGCAGGTTACCTATCTTGCACCTGTAAGTTAGTTATATATATAGTCATATTTGAAGTCGAGTTCATCAAAAGTAGTATATAAGGGTCCAACCTAGCCCCAATTTGCCGGCCGGACCTAGGTTCGGATTTGCCGCACCCCCCCCCCCGGAAATTCCTATCGCTGAGACAATCACTATAGACTCATTGGCCATGTCTAGCCGCCTGGATATGTACGTTTCGCATCGATTGCATCGCAGGCTAGGTGTGGATGTTTTATGCTGGGGGTGTGAATGGGAAAAGTCAGGCATAAAGAGTGAAAAACGGTTAGAGTTGCAATGACGTCGGTGACGTCACGGTGAGCTCGCGACGTCATGACGAAGTTGACCGCAGTCGATGTCCATAGGGGTGAGTGACTGGACGTCCGTAGGGTCTTTGAATAGCCGATGTTTCCCTATAGGTGGCCGTGCCGTTGGTAGACCATGCTGGGTTGGGTCTCAATACCCCTTAACAGGAACAGGGATGTCCCTTTTCAGACATTCGACCCTTCTTCTCTCTGATCGATTCTGTCCTACTCTGTCGGCTCGAAACAAGGAGCTACTAGAGCAGCCCCTCGAAAATTGACACCTCGAACGACTCATACAGATGTGTGACTGGGGAGCTGCTTCAGAAGCAGCTTTTCGAACGACTCACTGAAATGAGCCTTCGAGGAGAAAATTAGTAATCAAAGAGTTAGTCCCAGCGACTCTTCGAACGATTCTTCTACATCTGGATTATAGTGATCACCAGCATTGACTGACCTGTCAGGTGACTGTTCAAGCTTGTTGAGGTAGGGGTACTGGAAGAAGGGGAAGAGTGGCTGTGCCGCTCCTAATCGGAACGCTCGGTAACGGGTTCCTGGTTCACTGGCGCAGGTCGCAGAGGCCTGGGTCGTGGAATAAGGTCGACTGGTCTCTGATATGATTAGGGTATTCGGTCGAGAAGGCAGGGTTAGGGAATCGTGGCGTGAAGGGCTTCTGGAACAAGGGGAAGGGCGACTGTGTCGCTCTTGGTCAAGCGGCAGAGGTAAGGACACCGGGTGAAATACGGGAATGTAAGCCTCTAGACAAGTATGGGGAGCCGGGTCTTCTGAGATAGGATGGCTGTCAAATATGGGAATTTAAGCCACTGGGGCAAGTATGGGGAGCCGGGGCTTCTGAGATAGGGTGGCTGGGGTGGCTGTCGCAAGATAACTAACTTGCAAGTGCAAGATAACTAACCTGCATGTGCAAGATAGCAACTTGCAGGTGGAAGATAGCAACTTGCAGGTGCCAGTCACCCATTTCTGTGGACATCGACAGCGGTCAACGTCGTCATGACGTCGCGAGCTCACCAGGGCGTCACCGACGTCATTGCAACTCTAACCATTTTACTCTTTATACCTGGCGTTTCCCATTCACACCCCCAACATAAAGCATCCACACCTAGCCCGCGATGCGAGGGATGCGAAACGTACATAGCCAGGCGAC
This sequence comes from Pictodentalium vernedei, assembly GCA_031216915.1. NCBI lineage: Eukaryota > Metazoa > Mollusca > Scaphopoda > Dentaliida > Dentaliidae > Pictodentalium > Pictodentalium vernedei. Next base: position 769,180,761 of record CM062296.1, read on the forward strand.
TAGACATGTCCAATGAGCCTATAGTGGTTGTCTCCGCGATAGGAATTTCCGTAGTCCGGAAGGGGGTCCGGCAAATTCGAACCTAGGTCCGGCAAATTGGGGCTAGGTTGGACCCTTATATACTAATTTTGATGAACTCAACTTCAAATATGACTAAAATGATGTTCCTCAAATATAACTAACTAGCAGGGTCGTATGAAAAGTACCCCCCCCCCCCCCAAAAAAAAAACAAAATATAGGGGGCGCGTATTTTTCGACCCAGCCCGCCCTACGGGCGGTACACTCGGACCCGCCCTCCGGGCGGGGCCTTCAATCCCGTCACTTTTTAAACCCCCACCATTAAATTCCTGGTAAAAAGTTACACTTGGTAGACCCCTTTGAGGACCTATATCAGTGAAATCCATCAATTTTGCCTCTCCCCACCCTCCCCACCCCCGACACTTTTTAAACACCACCATTAGATTCCTGATAAAAAGTTAGCCCAAGTAGACACCTTTAAAGACCTATATCGGTGAAAAAAATTTGGTCTAACTTTCGGTGCCCCTCCCTGCCTCCACTCCACTCTCCACACTTTTTTAAATCTGACGAGGACCTCCGCCATAAAAAAGTACCCCACCCCCCCAAAAAAAAAAAATAAAAAAATAAAAAAAATAGGGCCCGCGTATTTTTCGACCCAGCCCGCCCTACGGGCGGTACACTCGGACCCGCCCTCCGGGCGGGGCCTTCAATCCCGTCACTTTTTAAACCCACACCATTAGATTCCTGGTAAAAAGTTACCCCTAGTAGACTCCTTTGAGGACTTATATCGGTAAAGTCCATCAGTTTTGCCCCTCCCCACCACGCCACTTTTTTAAACACCACCATTAGATTCCTGATAAAAAGTTACCCCAAGTAGACCCCTTTGAAGACCTATATTGGTGAAAAAATATTTGGTCGTCATAACGTTCGTTGCCCTTCCCTGCCCCCACCCCCACCCCGCACACTTTTTTAAACCTGACGAGGACCTCCTCCATAAAAAGTACCCCCAGTAGACCCATTTTGGGCACTCTGGATGGCCCCCACATTCATTTCTATAGTGGACAGACAGACAGACAGAGAGCCAGACAGAGAGACAGACAGAGAGACAGACAGACATACAGACATTCTAAAATATAGTATAGACTTGCAGGTGCAAGATAGCTAACCTGCATGTGTAAGATAGTAACTTGCAGGTGCAAGATAGCTATCCTGCACGTGCAAGATAGTAACTTGCAGGTGCAAGATAGCTAACCTGCACGTGCAAGATAGCTAACTTGCAGGTGCAAGATAGCTATACTGCACGTGCAAGATAGCTAACCTGTACGTGCAAGATAACTAACCTGCACGTGAAAGATAGTAACTTGCAGGTGCAAGATAGCTATCCTGCACGTGCAAGATAGTAACTTGCAGGTGCAAGATAGCTAACCTGCGCGTGCAAGATAGCTAACTTGCAGGTGCAAGATAGCTAACCTGCACGTGCAAGATAGTAACTTGCAGGTGCAAGATAGCTAAGTTGCACGTGCAAGATAGAAATAATACTCAACTGGCGCCTCAACGCATCCGTACTGTCTGTCTCTCTGTCTGTCTGCGTGTCCGCTATAGAAATAAATATGGGGCCATCCAAAGTGCCCAAAATGGGTCTACTAGGGGTACTTTTAAGGAGGAGGTCCTCGTCAGGTTTAAAAAAAGTGTGCGGGGTGGCGTGGGGACAGGGAAGAGCACCGAAAGTTATGACCAAATATTTTTTCACCGATATAGGTCTTCAAAGGGATCTACTTGGGGTAACTTTTTATCAGGAACCTAATGGTGATGTTTAAAAACGTGGCGGGGGTGGGGGTGGAGAGGGGGCAAAATTGATGGATTTCACCGATATAGGTCCTCAAAGGGGTCTACTAGGGGTAACTTTTTACCAGGAATCTACTGGTGAGGGTTTAAAAAAGTGACGGGATCGTGTGCCGCCCGTAGGCGGGCTGGGTCGAAAAATACGCGGCCCCTATTTTTTGTTTTTTTTTCGGGGGTACTTTTTTATAGCGGAGGTCCTCGTCAGGTTTAAAAAAGTGTGCGGGGTGGGGTGGAGCAGGGAGGGGCACCGAAAGTTTTTTTCACAGATATAGGTCTTGAAAGGGGTCTACTTGGGGTAACTTTTTATCCGGAATCTAATGGTGGTTTTTAAAAAAGTGGCGGGGGTGGGATGGGTGGGGAGAGCCAAAAATGATGGATTTCACCGATATAGGTCCTCAAAGGGTTCTACCAGGGGTAACTTTTTACCAGGAATTTAATGGTGGGGGTTTAAAAAGTGACGGGATTGATGGCCCCGCCCGGAAGGTGGGACCGAGTGTGCCGCCCGTAGGGCGGGCTGGGTCGAAAAATACGCGGACCCTATTTTGGGGGTTTTTATTTGGGGGGGGGGGGGTACTTTTCATATGACCCCTAATTTTCCTGTGCAAAGCGGGGTAACCCTGCTAGTAAGTTATATTTGAGGAACATCATTTTAGTCATATTTGAAGTTGAGTTCATCAAAACTAGTATATAAGGGTCCAACCTAGCCCCAATTTGCCCGACCTAGGTTCAAATTTGCCGGACCCCCTTCTGGACTACGGGAATTCCTATCGTGGAACAACCACTATAGGCTCATTGGCCATGTCTAGTCGCCTGGCTATGTACGTTTCTCATCGCTTGCATCGCAGGCTAGGTGTGGATGTTTTATGTTGGGGGTGTGAATGGGAATCGTCAGGCATAAAGAGAAAAATTGGTTAGAGTTGCAATGACGTCGGTGACGTCATGGTGAGCTCGCGACGTCATGACGACGTTGACCGCTGTCAATGTCCACAGAAATGGATGACTGGCACCTACAAGTTGCTATCATCCACCTGCAAGTTGCTATCTTGCACGTGCAAGTTACTATCTTGAACCTGCAAGTTACTATCTTGCACGTGCAGGTTAGTTATCTTGCACTTGCAAGTTAGTTATCTTGCGACAGCCACCCCAGCCACCCAAACTCAGAAGCCCCGGCTCCCCATACTTGGCCCAGTCTCTTACATTCTCATATTTGGCAGCCACCCTATCTCAGAAGACCCGGCTCCCCATACTTGTCCAGAGGCTTACATTCCCGTATTTGACGCGGTGACCTTACCTCTGCCGCTTGACCAAGAGCGACACAGGCGCCCTTCCCTTTCTTCCAGTAGCCCTTCACGCCACGATTCCCTAACCCTGCCTTCTCGGCCGAATACCCTAATCACATCAGAGACCCGTCGCCCTTATTCGACGACCCAGGCCTCAACGACCTGTGCCAGTGAGCCAGGAACCCTACACCGAGCGTTCCGATTAAGAGCGGCACAGCCACTCTTCCCCTTCTTCCAGTACCCCTACCTCAACAAGCTCGAACAGTCACCTGACAGGTCAGTCATTGCTGGTGATCACTATAATCCAGATGTAGAAGAATGGTTCGAAGAGGCGCTGGGACTAACTCTTTGATTACTAATTTTCTCCTCGAAGGCTCATTTCAGTCAGTCGTTCGAAAAGCTGCTTCTGGAGCAGCTCCCCAGTCACACATCTGTATGAGTCGTTCGAGGTGTCAATTTTCGAGGGGCTGCTCTAGTGTCTCCTTCTTTCGAGCCGACAGAGTAGGACAGAATCGATCAGGGAGAAGAAGGGTCGAAAGCCTGAAAAGGGACATCCCTGTTCCTGTTCAGGGGTATTGAAACCCGGCCCAGCAGGGTCTACCCAACGGCACGGCCACCTATAAGGAGACGTCGGTTATTCAAAGACCCTAGGGACGTCCAGTCACTCACCTCTGTGGACATCGACTGCGGTCAACGTCGTCATGACGTCGCGAGCTCACCGTGACGACACCGACGTCATTGCAACTCTAACCGTTTTTCACTCTTTATGCCTGACTTTTCCTATTCACTCCCCCAACATAAAGCATCCACACCTAGCCTGCGATGCAATCGATGCGAAACGTACATATCCAAGCGGCTAGACATGGCCAATGAGCCTATAGTGGTTGTCTCAGCGCTAGGAATTTCCGTAGTCCGGGAGGGGGTCCGGCAAATCCGAACCTAGGTTCGGTCGGCAAATTGGGGCTAGGTTTGACCCTTATATACTACATTTGATAAACTCGACTTCAAATATGACTATATATATAACTAACTTGCAGGTGCAAGATAAGTAACCTGCTTCTGCAAGATAATAACTTGCAGGTGCAAGATAGCTAACCTGCACGTGCAAGATAGCTAACTTGCAGGTGCAAGATAGCTATCCTGCAAGTGCAAGATAGCTAACCTGCACGTGCAAGATAGTAACTTGCACGTGCAAAGTAGCTAACCTGCACGTGCAAGATAGCTAACCTGCACGTGAAAGATAGCTAACCTGCACGTGCAAGATAGCAACTTGCAGGTGCAAGATAGCTAACCTGCACGTGCAAGATAGCTAACCTGCACGTGCAAGATAGCTAACCTGCACGTGCAAGATAGTAACTTGCAGGTGCAAGATAGCTAACTTGCACGTGCAAGATAGAAATAATACCCAACTGGCGCCTCAACGCTTCCGTACTTTCAAGGTTTTCAAGGACCAAAATGAGTCCTATTTATGGACTTCCCAACGCTCACAAGGGGAAATCTTTCTACGTAACTGATTGGGATTGGGACGTTCAAGGACAAAGCCATTGTTTCCATACATCACAAATTAGGGGCGTTAGTTTATAATATTACTCAAATCATCAGCAGGTGTTGTCTCCACCATTTTGAAAATGTGGCATCAGAGTTGGGAAATTCCGAACAGCGTAAACTGTATCAAAGGCCCGAGTGTAAAGAAAGAAACAAGCGACAGTAATGTACACCACCTTGGATTCGCGGACCAGTCGAATACTGGGTATATATAAGGGTTATCGAAGCTGTCGGTGCCACCACAGTAGTCGTACACGAGAGAAAATATGGCATACACAGCAGCCAGAATCATTGGGTAAATACCAGCAGTATCCTCACTGGAAAAGCACTGAGGCTCATGTTCAGGATGACGTAGATTGTATTTAAAACGTATAAGACTGCATTTTCTAGTCCAACTGGATCGCCAGCTGTAAGTAAATACAATACGTTACTCAACACTAAGAAAGGTAAATGAACATGTTTGAGCATTCTTCCAGGTCTCTCAGATAACACTTTCAACTTTCTTCTTGCCTCCAAAGCATATAGTTAACCCTTTTCACGACACAACAAAAAATAAGCAACCTTGACTTTGGTTCCGCTCCACAATTTTCCAGGCACTTCCAAAATGACTTTCCATACACTCTCTTCAAATGCAAATATTCTGTAACTTAGTTAAAATCTAACCCATAACATGTAATTACATTTCCCAAATCCACAAATAAACATATAACACCATCGTACTAAGTAGAAATAAACAATCTGAATGTGGATGGAATAATTTATTATCAAAGGCAAGACTTCAACCTGTAAAATTGTATACAAAAATGCCGAAGCCAGTCATTTTGAGCCACCCAGCAGCCTCAAAAGTAGAATTTTCTCACCACCCCACCTACCTACCCCTGAAGTATAGCCAATTTTCGAAGCCACTGTTTCCTATTATTCATCTGGTAATTTACTCCTTTGTATTAGACTCCAACTTTGGGACCAAAACTTCAAATTCTCTTGTCCAACAAATAGCCTAATGTAATCATATATCTGATACTAAAGATATATCTATATTTTACATGGCCTTAGTTTCAACATGCGCCCTATGTTTAGAATTTCACCCCTATGCAATAGTGCGAAATTGTGGAGCGGAACCTTATATCCTCATCAAAATCAACTTTGGATAAAATTATCTCCCTTGAAATTACTGGATGCGCGAGGAAGATCCAAGTAAAAGCAAGTATTGAGAAAACACCTGTATCTTATGACATCAGTAGAAAATAAATCCAAGTTTCCTTTTGTTGCTTTTAATGAACGAAAACAACAGTCAGCTCCCGGAGCAGTCTGTTGTTTTCGTTTATTAAAGGCAACAAAACGGTGCTTGGCTTTTTATGGGAAGCTGATTTGAATCAACAAGTTCATAGATAATCCGTCATTAAGAATATCTATCAGTATCACACCTGTTAACACTAACGTCCACTTTGGTTCCTCGTTTAGCGAATGCGTATTAACAGAAATTTGCAAGTTTTTTTCTTATTCTTTTTATTCTTCCCAGGAAAAAAATAGCAAATCTCACCTCCCAGACTTTTAGATTAATGTAAAGAACCATGCCTGTATTATATGTCACGAGGCGTACACTGTTGATATAATTAACAGGGCAAAGTTACAGAACATCAAATGATGAGGAGAACGCAGTTTTCTCATTCTTAAAAAGGGTTCCAACAAAGAACAAGAGGCCTGCACCGAAAAGCACTATTAATGACCCAGACCGCAAACAAATTCTAAGTCGAAAGAGTGAAAAAGGGCCATAACTGTGGAAACAATGTGTGGAAGAAATTCACGCTATACAGGTATCATGCCCCCAAGAGGTTCTTACACAACACCAAATATCATTCAAATCGAAGTAGCAGTGGCTGAGATACAAGGGAAAATGCGGATACGGACGGGCGGATGAACGGCCAAAAGGACGGACGAACAGACGGATGGAGGTCTCCACTAGATACCTTTTCAAGTCTGGGGCATAATAATAGTTAAACGTTCAAATTCATCGGGGAAAAATATCGTAAAAGGTCACCTTCTGTATTTTATACTACTCTACAATCTCAACTAACGTATAATGATCATCAGCGAATCAGTTCCCAACCGAATAACTGGTTTCGAAGATTGGATTATTAAAGGATTCTTTTTTATGGGGGGCTTAACGACACTTTCGACACCCAGGGTCACCTCTTGTTGGGCAGTTTTACGGGCGGAGGAAACCAGAGTACCTGGAGAGAACCACTGAGCAGCGTTCAGCATCTATCAGACTCCGCACAAGCAGGGTTTGCATAGGTTGAAGACAAGTGCACCATCAACGTGTAGTACGTCATAGAACACAGCCTAAAGTGCCTTGCCTAAGAACACAACGCAGTTATCCCTGGTGAGAATCGAACCGTTGACCTCTCGATTCCAATGCCGTAAAATAGGACCCTGTCACCAATGCTTGTGCTGTAAGTCCTCTAAGATGGGCAACATGGGTATCAACGATTGACTAAACTTGACTTTATCTTCATGTTAGAGTCACGATTAGTCATAGTGTAGAAATATATGGCCTTAAACACCAATGAATATATGAACAATAAATAACCCTTTACCCAATCGGAATAGCAGACGCTACTTGCAAAAATATTTCTTGAATAACTGATTTTTTATCATTTGTGGTTTCAAAAATAAGGCTTATGACCCCTCGACGAGCTCGTTCCAATAAAGGGTCATAACATATGTTTTTGAGACAAAAAGTTAAAATATAAAAATTTGAATGGCTATTTTTGTGAATAGCGCAGATCGGTTTTTTTCCCATGCGTAGTTACCTACCATGTGTAACCGTGCGTCCTTAACCCTGTATCCAACGTAACGTCCAAAACCGGCCAGCGCTATTCTCAAAAATCGCCATTTAACCCTTTACCTAATACGAAAGGCAGACGACACTTGCAAATAAAATTCTTGATTAACTAATTTTTTTCATTTTATGCGTCAAAAACATAGCTACGTTTTTGAGACAAAAAGTGGAAAAATATTGAAAATTCGATGGTGATTTTTATGAATAGCGCTGACCAGTTTTGGACGTTACTTTGGGTAAATGGTTAATTTTCATTATTTCTTCCATTTTTGTCTAAAAAATATAGGTTATGACCCCTCATTGGAACGAGCTCGTTCCAATGTGAACGAGCTCGTTCCAATGTGGGTCATAACCTATGTTTTTGACGCAAAAGGATGAAAATAATATGTTGTTTCAAGAATTTTGTTTGCAAATGTCGTCTGCTTTTCATGATAAGTGAAGGGTTAATAAGTACACAATGTTCATTTTTTTGGTTTCCAAAACTCAAAACATAGTTGTTTCCCCTTGTTAGACTAAGCTGGACGAGCTCGTTACAATAAGGGGGCAACTGCTACATCTTGGAGCAAGAGGGGATAAAAATAACGCTTTTGAATAATGATTTTAGCGTTTGGCTGCGGATAGCTGTTACTGATACGTCAAGAAAAGGGTTAGCGGAATTTCGTATCTTATTCAGGCGCCCAAATTCTTGACAAGCAAACCCTTTATAACGGGTCAATATCGGCATTTATTACACCCTATCCTTTCAATCCACAGTCATAAGATATGGTTTGAAAGATAACTGGAGGGGTGTGTTTATGACTGGTTGCTGTTCAAAAAAGTAAACAATATGTTTCTTTACCGCCCTGAATAAAAAAGTTCGGTTATTGAAGACTATGCTGAATTTATTGCACTTTAAGTTGTAGATAGGAGTGTTTTCCAAACCTTTCTAAAAAAGAGTTGTGCTTCATTTTCACATTGAATGAGGAAAACTGAGTTTTGGGTATTATTTTCACAAATATATATATGAATACTTTATGTACAACTAGAGTGAATGACGAACTAAGAAAGGATATGAATGAAAGGAAAGCCAAACGTGTTTGACAAAAAATAGTATACTCAAGGGGGAGGAAAGCGATGATACCAGGGAGACAAAAGATAAAAAAAAAACCCACGCACGCACGGTCGCACCCATGCACACACGCGTGCGTGCTTGGCACACACGCACGCAGATTTTAATCAATACTGTAGTCTCATTTAGACAATAAGGAAAATCAGGGGGTCGAGTCGATCATAAATGAGCTTTGGAAATGGATGAAGTTATTCTTAGTATTAGATTTGAGAGCGAAAGTCCAGACGGTCAATATCACATCGAATCACGAATATTCTAGCACCTCGGAAAGGTAGACGAGAGGCGACTGGTCAGTGGTGACGCATCAGAGTGAAGTGTTGGAGGGGGGGGGGGTGGCTACACGTACTGGGGTGGGGGCAATATAATTATCACAAGAAGAGGTAACTACAGAAGCCAGACACATAAAATGGGTTTTGAGGGAAAACGATTTTTAACCCCATGATCATTTTACGAAGGAATAGCTTCAATACGATTTTGTGTGAAAATCACGTGAACTATAGTGGGTGTACCAATTATAACAAATGGAATGGACGTGATATCTCTGAAACAAGGTTGTAAAGAGTTTGGAAACCGTGGAATGACGCAGGCAGATGAATCAGTTTGTCTATCAAAGTTGCACCACCAGAAGCAGTAAGGAACGAGCTTAGGGGAATCAGGCCTGGCATTTTCAGGAGAGCGATTTATTCGCTCGCCCACTGCTCGCCTTAAAAAAAATTAAAGTGGGCGACAACTAGCCCTCCTGAGCTTAGAAAATAATAATAACTATAACAGCATATTCCTTAAATCCAAATCTTTTTAGATCTTTGTTATGTTAGGGGTCTCTGTAAGATGGCCGCACTGCAGCTCCCACACCTCCGGGCCTTGGGTGGGAGTGGGGGGGGGGGTGCAGTGTAGCCATCTCACATAGACTACCTTGTTAGCAGCACAAAATATAATGTACGAAGCCCACTAGGCAGAATTCATTAATAGTGAAACTTTATTTTGCAACTTTTAGCTTTTGTAAGCTTGAGGAGAGCTAATCGCTCCCCTTGGCCATGCGAGGGGGACGACTTTTAGCCCTCCTGCATTTTTTAGAATGCCAGGCCTGTGGAATGAGGATCAATAACAGGGTAGATTTGGGAAGACAATGTGATAAATCTTTCCGATATTCGGTGATGCAAGGTAATATTTCAGAATAGAGAACTACTGAATTGAGATCCCAAACCTAGAAGGAGAGGGGGGGGGGGGGCTTCACTCAAGGAAAAAAATCACCAAAATGGCCGGAATAGTGATATATATATATATGGAGAGAGAGAGAGAGAGAGAGAGAGAGAGAGAGAGAGAGAGAGAGAGAGAGAGAGAGAGACTCGCTCAGAGTAAAGGGGAGAGGGGGTTGGGCAAGACAGTAAAATGGAGCAACAAATCTGCAGTTTGGTAGGAATGGTGATCGCGGAACAGAATATTTAAATTATCAGCCAAAGAGATAAAAATAAACTGGGAGTATAATTAGGTAAAGGGGTGGAGGATGAAGGATATGTGAGTATTTGCCTATACAGTGGGGGGGGGGGGGGGGTCAATATGCCCATTTACAAGGAGGAGGTAGAAACCCAGAAGAGCCAAGCAAACGATACCAGAACGTCGCTGCTCCTCGCTTGCTTACTCACTGTATATGTTTGACGTTGTTAGACAAAACGTCACATTAAAACGTCACAATACATTTATATGGATACATGAGATTTGATAACTTTTAGAAGGCATTTAATGTGTTCAGTTGAATTTGTTTGATTTATATCTCAGCTACAAGTGATAAATTGTTTACGAAAGTGTACATTTAAAAGGTAAGTGTATTTCAAATGTTCTACATCATCAAAACGTTTCTTTTTGATGTACCTTTACGTACATTGATATACGGGTATTCTTTCCTGTTCCAGTTACAGATATACCAACCAATAAGTGTTCAATTTCCCTTGTAAACGTCAAGATATTAAGATTATTTGTGACTACCCGGCGTAATCATAAAACTACTGCTGTCTTTATTTCTAATTGTAATGTTATGGAACGTGCTCGATGGTGGAGAGTGGGCAAGTACTGTATTCCGGAACGTAGCCACAAACATCTTTATGTGAGAGAGATAGGTGACTATACGAACATTTGTAGGGGTGGGGGAGGGTACAGGGAGTACAGGGGGGGGGGGGGGGTAAATATAAACATTACGGAAAGAGGCAACGAGCGAAACTACACGAATAAGCTAACTTTGAAGGGGAAGCGCATTCTTAATCAAATGAAACTTATAATTTGTAGGGAGAAACAGCTTCAATAAGGTTTTCGCGGGAAGACCATTTGGAAAATGGACGATGTGCCAAGTATAACATGTGGTACGAAAGTGTTACCTCCAAACCAAACAGCTGTAAAGAGCTTGGAATCCCTAGGAAATCTTGCAGAACGATGCAGGCCGATGGATACCAGGTACCTATATTAACGACCAAATACGACCACCGCTATTCGCTAAAAATGGTCATTCAAAGTTTATAATTTTTTTAGTTCTCTAAAACGTAGCTTATGTTTTGTACATCGAAGATTTATGTAGGAGGTGAATATCGATGAGATGGTAGTAGCTGGAGACCTGAAGATCCAAGGGTTATTCTTCGCCGGTGATATGGCACTGGTGTCAGAAAGTGAAGAGGGGCTTGGGAAAATGCTGGCAATTGTTGAGTTAGATGCACCATAAAATTAGTTGGATTAAAAATTTAACTCAAATCAACGGGGTTGAGTGAATATGAACCCGATTGGGTTCATATTCACTCAACCCAGTTGATTTGGATTGATTTTAGATTGTGGGAACAAACGGGTCTCCAAATAAATTTCAAATTCAAAGTTATACCCGTGGGTTGTCATGTGGAACATACTCGAAGGTGGAGAGAGGAGGAGTTCTGTATTCCAGAATTTAGCAGAAAACTTTTTAGTATAGGAGAGACAGGTGACTACGAGAATTTGAGTTAAATGTAAACATCACTGGACGAGGCATCTACCCAAATCACGCGAATAAACTAACTGTGAAGGAGAAGCGAATTCTCAGTGAAATGAAACTTTTAGAGAGAAACAGCTTTAGTAGGGGTTTCGTTGGGAGAACCATTTGGGACATGGCGTGTGTACCAAGCATACATATGGTACAGAAGTGATAACTCTAAAATAAAAGGTAGAAAAGAGCTTGGAAACTCTGGAGAATGATGCAGGCCTGTGGATAACAGAGTCGCACAGTGCCACAGAACTAGAAGCAACCAGGGGTGAACTTGGATGGATGAGAATCAAGGGCGGGATAGATTTAATGAAACTCTGTTATCCAAACTATTTGATAAATCTCTCCGACAGCCTATGGTGTAAACTAATGGTCCAGAATATTTGACATTCGAATAAAAAACAGGGTGGATTGAACAAGTGAGGGAGTTGATAGCGAACTGTTCAATGAAGATCTCTGACTTAGAAGTGGGGACAACACAAGGCAGAAAAAAAAGAAGAAAAACGCAAGAGAAAAGACTCATGGAGGATTGTAAGCGAACTTGGCGAGAGGAGGTCAATGCAAAGAAGACTTCTGGTAGTCTGGGTAATATAGAAAAGCTTGGTTGTGAAGAATGCATTGATTGAACCTTGGGGGGAAAGGGGGGTGGGGAAGGGGGGGGATGTTACTGCTGTTTATGCTGAGGTCGCGGAACACTTTCTATTAAAATGTAAAAAAAATCAATCAGTCTAACAGAATAAGATACACTGGGAGTATAATGGGAAAGTGGAATGGCACAATGAGGGATGTGTTGGCACTGGGGTGACACAAAGGAGGGGCTTAGTACGCTAATCGGGGAGATTGGGAATAATGGGCACGTGATGCCATCAAACAGTTCGTTTCCGGTATTTGGAGGAAAGGAGAGCCGTGGGGATAGAAAGGCAGTTTTGAGCACCGGGTTAATCAAGGCCTTCTCACCTGAAAACCACGACAAATCACCGGTCGGTCAAAGTGTTATTATTATTATTATTATGACAATGGCCGTAAATTCCGGGACGGGTCTGGAGGATATGTCACCCCTCCAATATTTTCTCAGACAAGGAAAGGACTTCGTCGGGCAGTTGTTGGGCATTGTACTGCATAACTATCAACCCGGAAACATAACACACTTGCTCAACATTACTATAACTAACGTATGACTGCTCGAAGCAAATTATTGTTAATGCCCGATAATCGCTTTTTTTTCCAACTTGTGACTGCCCAGTTGAACAAATGCCACAGCCTTGATGATACATCCCACTGCTGTGTCAAATATGATTTATGATGCCCAACAGCCAGGGAACTCCCTTCTTTCACTCTAAAATCAGCAAATTAGCAATTTTCAGGGGATAGCGACCCGTGGGACCCGTAGGTGTTTTAAAATAATCACGTTGAATGGAAATACATCCAGAAACCAAATGCATGCAACAATCTTTGAAGGCATTTTATGACAGCATCACATTGCTCCATGTTTCAGTCTTTGTAAAAATGTCACTATGATCATCAGTTCTGGAAAAAGAAACCGTATTGTAAACTAATGTTCTAGAGTATCTGGAATTCTAAATCCTACTTAAGAGGAAAATAATAATAAATCTTCGGCCTTCCGCTGATTTGTCGAGGTCCTCTAACCAGGAGGCCTACATTAACCCAGTTCCCCGCTGAGGAATTCCTCCCCTCTCTCTCTCTCCTATAATATTCCCGCATTCTGTCAAGAACTGTTTCATAATTCCCCCACTGCCACCTTCTCGATCTCCCCAACTACATCATTGACCCTTTCACTCATGTCATTCTTCATCCACCTGTCCTTCATATTTTCAGCCCATTTTTCCATTTGTTTCCCAAGGAGTCTTGTTCTAATAGGCAAATATTTGGGGGCAATATAAAATGAACTGTTCCAGGGTCTCCGTTACACCTAAGTACACATTTAGCATACTCTTTCCTCGCCTTTCCCGATTCTCCCCCTCAACTCAAGTCACTTGGATTTCACTTTGAACAACAATGCCCCCCCCCCCCCCCCCCACGATCCATCCATGTACTCCTCAAAAGCTGGCGCATCCTGTTTATATAACCCGACTAAAGAATTCTTGGTCCAAATTCCAGCTCGCCAGTTTCTATTACAATCCACAAGCACCCTTTCCCTTATAAAGCTCCTCCCCTTCTACAGTCCCCTTCAGGATCCTCAGTCTCTATTGAGTAGTTCTCCATTAGCACCATCGCCTGCTTTATCCATCCTGTCAGTCTGAATGTTATAGTTCCATACATGGTTAAACGTCGTTTTACACCATCTGCTGTTGGGGAGGTTTACTAGGTAATTTAGGTAGCATAATTTTTCCATATCTATTCCATCTTTAACCGGCATCCACCCGAATTCCCCTCTGACCGCTTACAATGCGGCTGCGTTACTTGATCCGTTATCCACCGACCCGCATCATTTTGTAAAATTTCCAAGTTCTTCACTACCATTTAGTTTAGAGGGATCACATCTGTTCCATATGTTGTACTTGGTAAACCCACCCTCTCCCAAATAGTTTTTCCGACGAACACTTTGTTGAAGCTATTTCTTCCCAGAAGTTTTAACTGATTGAGTATTCTTTTCAACTTTATCTTGGGTTTATCTGTATGTTTTCTTTATATGTCTCTACCTGAAACACATCGATTCATCCCAAGTATTCATATTCGCCCATTTCTCCAACTGTTATATCACCGATGAAGAATTTACCCACCCTCCACCTTCGCGACTCATTTACCTTACGGCCCACAGGTATTATCTTGCTTTTGCTTTCGTTAAGTTCAAGTCGTCATTCATCCCCGTACTTCCCTACTGTGGTTAAAAGTTTTTGTAGTCTCTCTTGACTCTCGGCTAATAAAACCATGTCGTCAGCAAAGAAAAGCCCTGGGATTTTTGTCTCTCCGACGTTTACCCCCTCTGACCTTGCAATCAACTGATCTCCTAAATCTTTTATGTACAATGCAAACAGAATCGGTGACAAGATACACCCCTACGTAAGGCCTATCTCCACTGGGACCTTCTTCGTTGTGATGTTTCCCAGGTTACGGACATTCTGTACATCTTTGTAAATGCTTTCATGATTCCAACAAAACATTCTCTCCGAATGCAAGGCCCTCACGTTTTTTGCCACATTTCTTCCTTCCCTCCATACTTTGTCATATGTTTTCTGTCACACCAAGAAAGGCCATAAACATCTTCTTCTTACTGATTTACCTTGATTCTGTCAGTTGGATAGTGTAAACAAGTGGTAGTCTCCCTTTACGGAACCCATTCTGAATTTCCCCCAGGAATCCTCTTTCTTCAACAATCTCCACAAGCCTTCCATACAGAACCTTGCAGAAAACCTTCCCAATATTGCTGCGAACAGATAACCCTCTGTAATTTTCTAAAACGCCCCTATCTCCTTTCTTGTATATGAATGTTACCCTGCTTTCCTTCCACTCTGTAAGGACCTCTTACGTTGTCATGACCATATTAAATAGTGCCGTAAGATGTCCGTATAATGGATTCCATCCGGGGCGCGGTGGCTCAGTCGGTAGAGGTGCAGGCTGCAAGCCGAGAGGTCCTCGGTTCGAATCCCACCTGCGGCAACTGCGTTGTGTCCTTGGGCAAGACACTTCACCCCCATTGCCCATGTGGGGGCACGATGACGCCGTGTACTAAGGCGTACTGCACGTCGATGGTACGCATGTCTTCAACCAATCTAACCCTGCCTGTGCTGCAGTGCGGAGTTACGATGTTGGGGAGCTGGTAGCTGCTTGTCGTTGCTCGGTGGTTCTCTCCTGGCACTCCGGCTTCCTCCACCCGTAAAACTGTCACGGTCATGATTAGCCATTGTGCTTAAATATGTGACCTTAAACATCAATAAATAAATACTAAATAAATGGATTCCATCCTCTTTTTAAAAACTCGTTGGGAATTTCTCCAGTGCCCGATTCCTTGCCATTCGTTAACTTGATGATTGCGTTTCGTATTTCTCCCACCCAATTTCCCTGCATACTGAGTCAGATGAATTTCCTGCACTCTCCATCATACATTCTGGAGGGACTCCTTCCCCCATCTTCTGCCATTTACCCTCTCCCAATGCTTGATCATTTCTACTGCTACACTTTCCGGCCATTAGTACTTTTCCCATCCACATTAAAATACTCTGTGTGGTATTGCCTTTCCTGGTTTTATTTATCTATTTCCAGAATGTATTGGAACTTTACCCCCTGTTTTTTCTGATTGCTTTTGTGAGATTTCTATTCTTTAACTTTCCTATTTTTGTCCTTGGTGATATTAACTGTTGTTTTTTTATACTTCTTTCGCACTTTCAGTGGCTGTATCATTTACCCCCTTGAGATTTCTTCATCTTCCAAACTCAGCACATTTTTCTTTCTCTCGTTTATTGCGTGTTTGAGCTCATTATTTACTCTATATCCCAATTCATTAGTCGCCACTCTGATTCTACCAAGGCTTTCCCTCCCAGTATCTTTTAGACTTCTTACGATTAAGTCGGCCACCTCCTAAACGTTATTTCTGGTCGACACATTTTCTAACTTCAATTTTAAGTTCTTCTTAATGTGTCCCCATTCTGCTTCTTTTCTCAGCTTACAAATGTCCTTAATCCTTTACCTAACATGGAAAACAGACGACACTTGCAAAAAAAATTCTTGAATAACTATTTTTTTTCATTTTTTGTTTCAAAAACATAGGTTATGACCCCTCACTGGAACGAGCTCCAGACAAAAAATGAATATTAATTGGCGATTTATGAGAATAGCGCTGGCCGGTTTTGGCAGTTACTTTGGGTAAAGGGTTGAAGACCGCTCCTTTTTTGCTATTCTATTGACCGTAACCCGTACTGTTATCAGGTTGTGATCACTATTTAACTCAGAATTTCCTTCGTCGTCTATTTCCATGTCTATGACCTCCCTCCATAGCTCTGCGTCAGTGAGTACATAGTCTATTATTGTCTTTCTATCGTTCCTAAGAGTTTTCTACCATTACAATCGCCCATTAATCCAACATGGAACCCCCTATTTTCCTGTTCTGTAACATTGGATCTGGGTGTTGCATACATTCCATCATTTCACTCAGGCTTGTTCCCTTCAACTGCTAAATATACAACCCCAGCTGCGGCACTTCTGTTTTTCATCTTGATTTTTGCCCATATTATTTCACTTTCTACTTGTTGTATTTACTTTCGATAAGTCTGTGATTTTCATAGGGCTATCTCCTCTTTGACATACATATCTATACCCCCGCCTCTTCTCTTGCCTTATGGCCGCCTCACGCCAATCCACACATACCCCTTGATCTGGTCAGTCCTTTCACCCTCTCTAAACCAAATCATGGTTCTCGTCTTCCAGCAAGGTCGTAATTTCTCCCACTTCACTAAGGAGACCCTGACCATTGCTGTACCCTATTTTGAAAACGTCTGATTTATCAGAGGTTCCCAAAATGGCATCCCATAGAGTCTCTTCAAATGCAAATATTCCGTAGCTTAGCTATCTAGCCCATAACATGTGCAATAGTGTGAATCTGTGGAGCGGAACCTTAAGAGAAAAGAAGAGTGATCTCCCCTTGGATATCACAAGGGCAAAAGAATCTGGAGTCTATCCTGAGTTGAATTAACAAAAAACACTAGTCTCTATTTTGAACCTGCAAAAAGATACTGCATGGCCATTGTGACTGCCGAATAGCTTTTGCGAGCAGTTTTTGCCTGATTTTCACAACCACACCACACCTTCTCAACCTCCACATTTCTCGGAGCCCCTGGATATAGCATTTTCATCATTACCACCAGCCCCATTGACCTGTCAATAGCACTGCTAAATACAATCAAAATGTAAAGCAATAAGCATTAAAAACCATTGTTTTGGGGTGGGGTATTGATCTCTAGATTTAAAAGGGCAAGCAGTTTAGCGGATGGATGACACAAGGACATGACACCAATGACCAAAATGAAAAAGTAGACACCGTGACTGCAGTTCTGTGATGAATAATAACAACCAGGCAGCTCATAAGTGCATACAGTGCGTGGAGAGTGTATTGTCACTAAATCACCCGCAGAGTGGAGATTCCACCCAAGCAATAATTGCCAGTTTGTTGCAAAGCATAACCAGCACAAGCAAAGTTTCAGCCAATGGACCTCCGAGTTAAAACCGGAGGTCCATTGGCTAAAACATTGCTTTTGTTTTTGTCGATATGTACAAAATTTGAAAGTTTCTGCTTGGGTGATAACACCACTCCGCGGGTGATTTAGTTACAATCCACTCTCCTCGTACTGTATATCTATCATGAATACAAAGCTCAGCGTTTAGAAAGGACAGTGCTCTATCTTAATGTGTTTTCGAAATTGGACGTAAATTCAAAAAGTGGCGAAATAAGGCTACATCAACAAATTTCTCAAAAATTTCACTTATTTCCTATCATTTGTGATGTGATATCACTTGATGAATGTTAACTATTACTAACAATTGCACACAAACCGCAAATAGTAAAGGTTCTTTTTGAAAAATGGTGTATTTAGAACTCAAACAGAAATAAAGAACTTCCTGGCTTGAGAGTTGACACTGACAGGAAAATGCTCTTTAGGTTCCACTCCACGGTTTTCCTGGCATTTCCAAAAATTACATGCCATATACTCTCTTCAAATGCTAATATTCTGGAACTTAGTTGTCTATCCCATAACATGTATTACATTTCCCAAATCTACAAAAAACATATAACACTATATGGCTAAGTAGAAATAAACAAACAGTCTGTGGGTGTAACAATTGATTGTCAAAGCCAAGACTTCAAACTGTAAAATTGCTGATAAACCTCTGAAACCCGTCATTTACAGCCACCCAGCAGCCTCAAATACAAAATTTTTCCAATATCCCCACTCACCTAACCCTGGAGCATAAATATTTTACACCCTGTTTCTAAAATGTGAAAAAAAATTTCATGTTTCTGTATAATTTTTTAGTTAAAAACCCGCGTAAAAATGACATTTTAAAGATAGCCAATTTTCCAAAGCCACTGTTTTCAATAATTCATCTGGTAATTTACCCCTATGCGTAAGACTACAACTTTGGGACCAAAACTTCAAATTGTCTTGTCCAACAAATAACCTAATTTAATCATATATCTGATACTAAAAATATATCTCCAATTTATAGGGCATTAGTTTCAACATATGCCCTACGTTTAGAATTTCCCCCTGTGCAATAGTACGAAACTGTAGAGCGGAACCTGGGGTGTTAACTGAGGTGTTATTCCCGTCCCTTTGTAGGACTCTCCCTTTTTCAACCTTTTTTTCACATTTGCCCTCCCCATATTATTTTTGCATTCAAACTTTCCCTCCCATTCTTCCTTAAGATAAGATAAGATAAGATTTATTTAGCAAATACACCAGAATAAAGACAGATTGCTACACACAGAATCAACATAAACAAATCATAAAACACACTAATTCATATGACATACATAAATCATATTGCAGATATGTCCCTCTTGTGGAGGAAGAGCTGGCCTATGTTACAAATAACATTTCACGGCACTGGATTATCATTAGTCATTGTTACTTTAAATTTGTCCATTGTATCCATTAGAGGAAAGTCAATTTTTTCGTCAGAAATTGCGCGAAATAATTTTTCTCTCAATGGTGCATAAAGCGGACATTCCATTACGAAATGCCATTCCGATTCCACCTCCCCATTGTACAAGCTTCGCATATTCTGTGTTTGATAGGACGAGGAGGTTGTAAATGCTTTCCACGGTCGATCCACAGTTTATGGTTGCTGATGCGTAATCGCGTAAAATTGTTTCTAGCTTCAATGGAAGAAGTGTGAATGAAATACGGTTCCATTTGATAATCTACTTTGAATAGTCGATAAGTCCTAAGTTTGTTTTTTCCTATGCTCTTATTATCATTGTGTATATCTTCTTTAAATAATTTAATATGGTCCGATTCAGGTTTGGACTTTAGAAGATTAATTTTACTTTTGGAAATTTCAGTTTCATTCAAATTGTTAAATCCAAGTCCTTTAAGTTTTTCACTTATTGAGTCAGTAAGTTTACATTTCTTAGCTTCCACAAAAAGCATCATTTAGAATGGTACCCGGGGAAGTAGTAAGCAATTTACCAGTATAATTTGTGAATCGTACTAAAGCATCTAATGTTATTGGATACCGGCCTAGCTCCGCGCGTACCGCATGGTTGGAGGAATGTTTACCTACATTTAACATCAGTTTTCAGAACTTGATATGAACCATTTCACTCGGTGCAGTATCTCTGTTCCTCATATTCAGCTCCGTCGACCATATTTCACTGCCGTATACTAATATAGGCTTAATTAGTTTATCAAACAGCTTAGAAAAGACAACCACGGTTGGTGTGTTTTCTTTTTGAACGAGCTGCGTAAACTGTACAGAGCATTGAGCCCCTTAAGACTAAGTTCAGACTGTGCATGTTTCAGGGCGCCATTTTCCGAAAGGGTTAACCCTAGGTATGTGTATTTTGAGGTACATTCCAGTTCTTTACCATCTATTGAGAAGTTTGGGATATTCCTCATTTTTCTGGCCTTAAAAATCATATATTTCGTCTTGTCTATGTTTTTTAACAAGTTGTTTTGCTTTCTATACGCTTCTAGTCTATTCAGACAGTTCTGTAGTCCCCTTTGTGAGTCTGAGGTCAGCACTAAGTCATCCGCAAATAGTAAGTGATTCAGTTTACGATTGTTCAAGTTTATTGGATCACAGTCTTTATCAAAAAACCCACTGATGTCATCTATATTTTAAACAAAGTAGGCGAAATGGTACATCCCTGTCTCTCGCCAATTGTGGACAACAGGGGTGGTCCAATACCCCGATTTGTTTTTATGCAGTAGTAACTTGGTCGATAGAGCGATTCTATTATTTGTGAAACAGGTCCCGTGCCTCCGATTTTTTTTATTTTTTCAAAAAGTATTGATCGATCCACAGTGTCGAACGCTTTCTTAAAGTCCCCAAAACACAGCGTATAAGGGTTTCTTTAGCTCCTTATATTTGTTGATTGCAGACCTGAGAACAAACACACTGTCGATCGTATTACGTTTTTCTCGAACTCCAATTCATTTTCACTAATTAAGTTATTATCTTCTAAAAAATCATTAATTCTGCGGTTTATAATTTTGCTGAACAGCTTCCCCAATGTACAGCTCATGGCGATGACCCTCTAATTGTCAGGATTATATCTGTCTCCTTTTTTATATATTGTTGTGATAGAAGATTCACTTCAGCTAAGAGGATAATGGTGTGAGTCTAATATTTGGTTGAACAATTTAACAATATCGTCAATCATGGAAGTTACCAGAATCTTCAGCATTTCATTTGACACCTGATCTGCACCAGGAGTCTGTTTGTTTTTCAGTTGCCGGAGAGCAGTATTTATCTCTTCTGCGGTTATATTTCCATTATTTAAAGGGTCTTTCAAATTAATGTTTGTTTTTGTAAGATGATTTTTCTCAGTTGTGACCTCTTTACAAAACAATTTTTTGAAGAAATTGACCGTTGTGTCGGGGTCAAGGTCATTTGAAGGCGCTTCTTTTGATCTAAGACGGTTTGCTATTTTCCAATAAGACTTGGGGTTCGAGGATTCTAATGTGTCGAGCTGATTGCACATGTTTTGTAAAACAGTCTGGATTTGCGTTTTGTTTCTTCTTTGTACGTCTTCTTTGCGGTGAAAACATTTGTTATAGATTTGTCACTAGGTCTTCTTTTCATAGCATTAACAATTGTGCTCATTTTTTTGTTTAATGAATTTGCAGGTTGAGTCGAACCACTTGCGCTTCGGTTTTTGTTTACCTTTACAATTTGGTATCAACCTACAAGATGTCATATTAACTGAATTTATTACACCTGTTAAGTCGTGGACTGCATCTTCTGTGCCTTCCCTTATAACTGAGTAAGTCTTCATCTTGAAGATTTGAATTTTAGACTGTATTTCAGGACTATTTAGTGATTCTATTGCTTTATGTTCGCTGTCCTTTGTCCATTTCAAAGTAAATTTCGGATTCGTATAAGTGTATAATATAGTCTTTTTGTCCCTACCTGTCATTTTAAATTCAATGTGTAACGCTAACTGGCTGCGGTCCGAATACTCATTTGGATATTTAACACAAAAATATTTTACTTCCGAGAGATATCGATCAGATACCACGACGTAATCCACTATGCTCGCACCATTATACTGATAGCTTGTGAAGTTTCCCAAACTGTCCCCCGGACAAGCCGTCCCCGGGCCTTATGACAAAAAGGCCCCACTACCTGCAGTTAGTAGGACTCTCCCTTTTTCTACCTTTTTTACATTTGCCCATCCCATATTATTTTTGCATTCAAACTTTCCTACCCACTCTGCCTTATGACAAAAAAGGCTCCACTAAGTGCAGCACGTTCCTACCCAATGCCTCTGTACACCTTGGACTTAGATGGAGACCATCACTGACATACAACTCCCACCTACCCCAGAAAGTCCCCAGTTAGCGATAAAGGGTATCCCAAGGTCCAAGCAATACTTCTCTAATTCCTCGTTTACCCCAATAATTCTAGAATTGCGCTCACCACCCGCACTCATCACTGGAAGAGGCCCCGACACCACTACAGTTTCATTCCTGCTATGCAACTTCCTCGTATGCATCTATAAACTGAACTGACCTCTTTTCCCTGATATTGTTTGTAACCACATGTACCACCACCACTGGATCTGCCCCTGAGCCCTTAACCCTTTGCCCGACGTAACGGCCAAAAACCGGCCAGCGCTATTCACAAAAAAACGCCAATTAATTTTCATTATTTTTTCATTTTTTGCCTCAAAAACATAGGTTTGGACACCTCTTTGGAACGAGCTCGTTCCGCTCGTTCCACTGAGGGTTCATTTATTCTGTTACAGTTTATTGAGGTGTGGCATAGGCACTCTTCGACCATATTGAAAAGCAGATTTCCACTATTCTCTAATAAAAGATTCTTAATCCTAAATGGTTTGTTTTGTTTTCTTTCAGGCAAGCTGCGTTTACATCATAAGCGAACAATATGTTTGGGAGAAGAATGTCCGATGGATGGATGAATGATTTTGGGGACGTAATTGAGGAGTACAAGTCAAAGAAAGTAACAGCAGAACTTGTAAATCATAAACAATATCCATGCTCAACAGTACATGGACTGAACCTGGCAAACAGTTCACATAACAACACGCGAAGTATGATTGAAACGCGGAGCAACATTAAAGCAAGTGCTTTTGCAAAGACAAATTCCATGTCCAAAAAGGCCTTTCTGTTCCAAGACGAAAAGTCTAAAGAACATGATATGAATGAACTAACTCCGGATGTTTTAGGAGCGTTTCTTCTTCAGAAAAGGCGTCAGAAGACTAAAAATAGAAGGGTTGTTCACCACTCGGCCCAATCAGAGGCCACAATACATGCGGTAATGGATGATAGTAAAGCAACGGAGACTGGCAAACACAAAAATGAACAAAATGATCTTGTAATACGGACAACTGTTACACAGCTGACAATACCACGAGATACATCAATTAACATCAATGAGTTATGCAACAGGGATGACGCAAAATCGTTTATTGCAGCCAGTATAGATCAAATGGCGCCTAAAACTCCACCGGACACAGACACTTCACTGGAGCTCTGTGGTGACTCCGCAGCTGAATGTTACCAAGACGATAGACCAATAAACGTCGCCCAGGGAGAGACCAAATCAGACACCAACAAGGCCTTGGGTATGACAATAAGTGACATAAAAACCGATGCCGGTGTGTTTTGCTGCTCTTCAGAAATAGTAAACTCCCACTTTAACACTGCAATGGAGATCAACGGGGACACCGTGTCTGAATGTCACAAAGACTGTAGCACGATAATAGGTGCTGAGGGAAAGAACAAAGAAGACGGCCACAAGACTTTAGAAACGGTGAAAGGTGACAAAAATGCAAATTCCGATGTATTTTGCTACTGTTTAGAAACAGGAAACTCTCAGTGCGATACGTCAGAAAAGATCACCGGGGACCCCGTGACTGAATGTCGCCAAGACGGTAGCTCGATGAAAAACGCCCAGGGAGAGATCACAGAAGACAGCAACGAAGCATTAGATACCAAAAACAGGGACATGAATTCAGAGACTGGTGTGTTTTG
This sequence comes from Pictodentalium vernedei, assembly GCA_031216915.1. Lineage (NCBI taxonomy): Eukaryota > Metazoa > Mollusca > Scaphopoda > Dentaliida > Dentaliidae > Pictodentalium > Pictodentalium vernedei. Next base: position 769,204,567 of record CM062296.1, read on the forward strand.
GAACCCATCACAAATAGAAAGTAACACTCAATTCGTATTAGAAAACATCCACGAACCTTTTTTACCAATACCAGCAAACAGGCTTTTCAGAAACGCGCTTGCATTTAGAGACAACGCGAGAGTGACACATTGTGTGAACCAGAAGTTTCAAGAAGCTGCTGAACGAAACAAGGAACGTTCAAGACATAGACAGAGAAAATCCCTTTCTGATCTATGTTTGATTGACAATAAACTATTCAATAACGCATTAAACTCCAAACGCCCAATGGTCAACAGAACCGTCCAACGGTTTGTAGAAATGTCTCGTTCATCTGAAACGAACACAAATCAAAATTCATCGAGTGCTTTAAAGGTTCTTGACAGTGGACCGTGTAACGAGGAAAACATTTACTATGGTCGTGTAGAAAGTAAAGATTTGAGTTGTGTAGACGATGTGCGAAACGTAACACTGACATCATCCAGAGATAGTATGGATGAACGATGCATATCTGAAGACACAGGCTGCAGTTACTTTAGTTTCTTTTTGGAAACCGATGAATAATGCTGCCAAAATATGTATGAACTGCGATTCGAGTATTTAGTCAATTTATGAACCATGTGCAATAGGGAATGTGTTATGTGCGTGCACAAGTATTGCTGAAGGCGAAAGGAAAGTCGCCATATCTGTTATTTTTCCCAAAGAAGATTAAAATTGTCAAAGGACGAGATGGAAAAGACACTTTGCACGGCATAAGGTTGTTGGAGAAAATCACAGGGCAAGCATTGTAACAAAGGATGAAATATATTTCTTCTCAGTCTGCATGTCAGTACAGTTTCACAACTTTTCAATAAAACCATACAAATATGGGTATTAAGCTGGATGGAAGGGGTCTCCCGTAGTCTGGAGCCTTTCACACACATGCTCTAATGGGTAGAAGGCGAGCGAGCATGCTAACAAGAACATCCATTGCATTTCTTCCCCCTCCACTTAATAGGTCAACAATTTGGCTCGATGGGGCCTGGCATTATCATCCATTAGAATGAAGTCGGTCCTTACTACCCTTAAATAAATCGCCCCAAAAGTTCTAGAATTACATTTCTGTTCAATTTTACATTCAGATTCTCATTCCAGATAGGATAGGGGTCTGTGTCGTCAGCCAAACTGACACCACCCCACAACATTACTGAGCCCCAGCCATACCGGTCATCCTCTGCCACACTGACATCAGTCAATCTCTCATTTGCCCTACTGAATCTTCGGGTGCATCTATCCAGAAAGTCTAGATGGAATCTGGTCTCAATAAGTCTTCCAGTTAAGAGATCTCTGCACCACTCAACCCCGTTGAAAATTTGTATTTGAAGTTCTCTTCAACACAAATCGAAATTCCTTCCGTCGCCAAACTTGTACGATAGCGCAACGAATTCGACCTCGACATCCCATTGGTAGATAGTTAAAAATAAAATTAGCGTTTCTGGTTTTTTTTCAGTGACAAATGTAGCAACCAATGGGAAGTCTACTCATTGTCTACACTCGCGTCCGACCTAAAAATAGTGACACCGTCCCCGCAATATATCCGACCCGTTTGATCGGTAAAAAGATTTTAATTGGCCATGTGGTATACCAACGAAAAGTTTAATTTCTTAACTGTTGGATGACATCAATATCTCGACTACAAATTCACGCGTTTCGTTTTTCGGTGAGTTTGAATAAGGCAGGTAGATATATCTCAAGCCAGCGAGTTCAGTACCCTGTCCCTCTTTTAATATTTGACCATGGGAAGTACCTAATTTGTCAAAAAAAAACTTCAAATACACCATTTTGCACGATCTTTGGCACATGTGGAATGCATGTTGAAGAAGTCAGTCCGTAGTTTAGTGTTCTCGTCCTCTTGATCATTCCATTGTGCTTTCGAGTCTAGCACGAGCACCACTTTAGTTCTATTTCAATCGACGTGCATGCGCAGTCAACCTGACTTGCGTCTCATATTTATATTATTCTGCAGATGATAACTATTTTATTGTTAAATAAAAGTATTTCTGGTTGATATAATTGAACTCTTATTTGACAAATAGAAGATTGTTTTTCTTGAGGATGGTGTATATAATAAAACAGTTATGGACTTTTGTGGTGGTAAATATGATGTGATATGAACCAAAAAACATATATTGACTTCTGCTGACGCCTCGGTCAATATAAGTTTCTTAGGCCCGTTGCGTTCACGTGGTTCTTATTACATCATATTCACCACAAAAGTCGATAATTGTATATTATGAGTCAACTGTCAGTTGATATAACACAATTATACTATATCTATTAAATTCTATTCTGTAACTGATCAACGTAATTTCCGTCGGAAGGCCGTTGTATACAACGCGGGTTAATTGAACAATGCAATAAAGATGTGTTTATTAACTGTTAGATTGTAAGAATTTGTTTAGGTCTTTACCTTGTTACAATGTATGGATGAGTGCCTATAGTCACCCTCCCATAAACTGTAAAACAGTAAATCCAGGCAGACTTAATAATTTCACTTCAAAGATAACATGGAACAGATCAAGTTCACAAATTCGAAGCCTTTATTTTGCGGTACCTGCAGAAAAGCTCATATATAGACCTCCAGCACTCGACCAGTTAAATCCAACACGAGATGTTCCCGCGAGAAGTAATGCCAGTGTGCAAAATTTAACGAGAACGCCCGTTTCGTTCTCGTGGTGGTTAAGCAAATTTAAATCTACGCAAACAGATGACTGGTTAGCCAAAAGTTGCATCTTGAATGGTAAATTCTGAGTAACTTAACTGGTAGAGTGCTAAATTTTTTCTCAGCCTCAAGATGTGTTCACACATTTTTGTCTTGATTCAATTAATGGGAGAGTGCTTTTTGGCACTCTCCCATAAATTGTAACAATGCCAATCAATGGAGATGAAGTAATTTTTCCTCCAAGATAATATGAAAGACATCCACAGAATATGAAGCATTTAGATTTAGGTACCTACAGTTCAGAATAAAGCCCAAATATGGGCTTCTGGCACTCTACGAGTTAACCAGCTTTTCTTGCCTTTATAGATTTTTCGACTTTTGCCTTGAGAGGCTGAATATATTTCGATTCCACGCAATATATCAGTACTTGTAATGATAAAAAAGCAGTTTCCCGGGAATTTTTATGTAGCCGAGCGTTCGGTTAGCCATCTCCAAACCACATGAACGGTCAGTCGATTAGAGTCATTTTTGAAATTTTGCATACTGAATGCGGCGATTTACCGTTCTGCTGGAATAATGGGTCTTATAAAAAACACCTGGGAGTCAGGATGGCCTCAAGGTGGACAGCATATGTATCGACTGTTGGATAAACTTTTTTTTATACTATTACACTTGTACTGTGGCCGTGATATTGCTATAGATCCCGAAAGTGGCCTTTAAGTCCATTTACATGGAGACAAATTGTACGGGGTATATTTTTGTACAGGCATATATTTTCATACCAGGTATAAATCTGGGGGAGTCCCCCCCCCCCCCCCCGCGTCCACATGTATTTTTAGATACTATGAGAATTTAGTGCATAGATAATCACTTCTCCTTCAAAGATGGATCGATTTGGTCTCCAAAGGACACGCTCTCTTCTCTATGCTCTCTCGTTGGTACCACGAGAACCCGGACGTGTTGGAAGCTTCCCCGTTCCTGAGACTGGTAGGAAAATATTGTTCTGCATACATTGGGAGAAGACCGGTAATTGTGAAACTTCAGGACGAAGAGAACTTCATTCCAGAAAAGTTGCGAAGAACTGAGACCTTACATTTAACCAGTTGAAAATTAGGTGTGTGAACCAAAATAGGGTCAACAGTGTGACGCAAGCAAACAAAGCATTACGCTAAAATATAATGGGGTTTCTTTACATTCGCGTTAAGTTGCAACTTGTACCTGGTTTAAACGAACTTGCATCACCTCCCGGGGTGATGTAAGATATACGTGTTACAAATTAAATATACCCCGTACAAATCTGTTCACATAACAAAATTAAGGTTCTAGCCACAAATTTATGTCGTCGTCCGGCAGACGACATTTGCAAACAAAATTCTTGAATAACTATTTTTTTCATTTTTGCGGTAAAAACGTAGGTTATGACCCCTCATTGAAACGAGCTCAGCAAGCTCGTTCCATGAGGGGTCGTAAGCTATGTTTTTGAGACAAAAATGAAAGAAAAGAAAATTAAAAGGTAATTTTTGTGAATAGCGGTTTTGGCCGTAACGTCTGGTAAAGGGTTAAAAACTAGGAATTAATTTCGGTGTTGCAGTGTCATGGAAGTAGGATGCCGCAGAGTCATAGGTAACCATTTAACAACTGCGGAAATAGGGAAACACTAGAGAAAATCCTGTTCTCGTGAAATGCCATCCCAGAAATGTCACGACTACTTGTTTGAGGAGAAATGTGAGTTGTGTAAATTTATTGTTTATGGAGTGGACGTAAATCCAATTGAGGACTCCGTATTTTGAAGCACCAATCGTATGCAAACAATGGTCCTAAACTGGTTATAATTCGTGGGTGAAGAGGCACGTCACACATCAGTTTTTTATCTGGTTTACCTTTTACCCAAACGTTGCGAGAAAAAAATGCGGAGAGCTCATCACAAAACCGCCATTAAAATTTCATTATTGTTTTCCAGAAATACATAGCGTATGGCCCCTCAATGGGACGAGCTCAATGAGCTTATTTCAATGAGGGATCATAAGGTATGTTTTTGAAGAAAAAATGAAAATTTTACTTATTTGAAAATTTATTTGGCAAGTGTCGTCTGCTGTTCTGGTTGGATAAAAGTAATTTGCGGATACATATATTTTATCACCATTATGTTTATTACGAAAATGTATCCGATTCGAGTTGTAGTTCTACGGCCATATCTTGACGAATAAAGATACTGTCTTTTGAAAAAAAGCGAGACGCTGATACATCATTTTGTACATAAACATTATGGTGGTTAAAAATTTAAATTTCAAACTGTTTGTAAATTGATTTAAACCATCGTATTTATAAGGAATGATCGTTTGTTTCTGTCTATTTCTTGAGTTATGAACCCCAAAAAACAAAGGCCAAACTGTGTAAATGGGAGTATGTTTGGCCTTTGCTCTTTGGGGTTCATAACTCAAGAAGTAGACAAAAACAAACGATCATTCCTTATAATTAAACTTGAGGGGTAATAAATTTAAACACTCTGCATTGCGGAGTTAAAATAAAAACCGAGGTCGCATCATGCTTCCTTGTGATAACTGAATAAAAAGGCATAGTTTTCTAAAATTCTGTTTGAACTAACGATACATTTCACTGATACCTGTTCTTGTGTCATTTCAATTTTTATTGACTTATGAAATGCGTAAGTTAAAAGGAACGCCATAGCCAGAGGCCTCGACTACACAAAACTTCAATCTCCTTTTCCACTTGACGGGAGGGTGCTGTCATTCAAATCAACACTGAATTAAATTTAATCCTGATTTTGACCACATCCAGAGAAATTGAAAACACAGTTTGTAAATGTGGAGTTCGATATAAACCCAGATGACATGAAGTTGGTTGAACTTTCATTTTCTCAGAAAGAGTTCATTCGGGCTATTTGGAAATTGGAAAGTTTTGTTGCCGTGAGTTTCGTTTGTGAATTATTATGTCCGGCCATTGTTTACGTTTGATTTGGGTAAAACGATGAACACATACTATCATTTATTGCATATAAAGAAATTGGACATGGAATAAAAAGCATGATAAGGATTTCATTGTTTATTAAATTTTATTTTGAAAGTCTTTTTAATATGACGAGATAAATATTAATTACTTTTCCTGTTGAAACAATATGAGCGTGCAGGGGTTCTTTTCCATTCACACTGCTGTGCAACGTAATCGTTAAGACAGACATTGGGGGCGTGGTTTAGGGCGGGCCTAAATGCGTTTTTTTCGGTTCATTGTGTTAAAAAGAAAGAAATACTTTAGTAGCCAATCATTTTGAGTGAAAATGCATGAACAGAATAAAGGTTTAATTATAATAAATAGAATTTTTTTAAAATGCCTTTCAGATACTATAAAACGCTGGTCGTGTCGAAAGAAAATCGACGCACTGCAACTACCTGTTGTTTAAAATTAAATACGTGAGAGCAACTGCCAAGGTCTGTCGGTGGCCGAGTGGTGTGAGTGTTTCAGTATAGTTTCACGAGGCGATTGGTACCGAAGGAAGGTCTCTCGGCGTGAGTTCGCATCCCCGTCATGCCATTGTAAATAAAACCAGCGTCCTTTCTGGATTATATGGCACCCGGGAATTTGAAAAAGAGAAGTTCTCGCTGATTTCCTTGCAGTGCAGTATGTAGAATTAAGTGATGTAATTACTTGATAAACTATAATAGTTCCAATAATTCAGAAACAGAAATTTATTAGAAGAGGTGATTTCATATTTTCATAATTATTATAACCCCCTTTTGAGCAGTGCGTTTATTATTTTCATTTATTAAAACGTATTTTACTTGAGCTGTTGAGAAGCCTGAAATGTTCTATAATTAGTACTCTAAAGAAATTGTAACTGAGCACTCGCGTGTATACTGCAGTTGCAATACACACAATTTGTATCACCACAACAAAAACTGTGATGCATGTGACTTTAAGAACACAAAGGTATCAGTTAATAAACACTAGATTTGCAATTTGATACACACACATCACACGGATTAGGCTTAAGGAAAAATAGAAAAGATGCTTAAAACGCCACGTCAAGATTCATACCACGTATTCGATCTTGAGGCAGTATGCCTGTAGAAGTATCTAATTTTAAATTCTATCCCTTGACCCAACACAAGCGGAGTCGACGTTACCAGTATTGTCTTCCCGAAAGATTTTGTTTCTTTCAGGACACGGCGTGTAATACCACTCTGAAAACTGATGTGCATATTTCTGTTATTGCATTGTTCGTTATTTTACCATGTTAGCCCTTCAAAACAGCTGGTGATACAAAACCGGGAGGGGGCGCGGTGGCTCATTGGTTACGATATTGGGCTTCATTCCGAAAGGACCACGGTTAGATTCCCACCAGGAGCAACTGCGTTGTGTCGTTGGGCAATGCACTTAACCCCGATTGCCCACGTTGGGGGTACGTAGACGTTGTGTAACTGGTCAGACTGCACATCGATGGGACACTTGTCTTCTATCAATCCTGATCCTGATTGTGCGAAGTTAGTACGTTGGAGAGTCTGACAGTTGCTCGCCGGTGCTCGGTGGTTCTCTCCGGGTACTCCTGCTTCCCCCACCTCTAAAACTGTCTGACACGAGGTGACCCTGACTTCGAAAGCGTCGTGCAGCTGCAGTAAAATGAAACAAAACAAACTAAACTGCGAAGAGTTTTAAGATGGAACTCATTCGGGGAGTAATTTTGATCGTCACGGGGGTTGGGGGAAGGGGGTGGGGGCACAGGTTCTTGTGATGCCATGCAAACGTAGTCTGAAGTCCATTTTCCAGTACGTGTCTTCTGTAGTGACGGGGATGGGGTGAAGGCGACAGTTGTAATTTCGTTTAACTCTTTACCCAACGCAGACGATATCAAAATATATTATTTCAAATGTTTTGTTTAATTTTTCAAGCAATTGTACCAAAACAATACCATTCGATCCCTCACTGGAATGAGCTCGTTCCAATGGGGAGTCACATGATATGGTTCAGTTGAAAATTTTTGAAAAATAATGTTTATTCAGTTGCTCAATACATATATAACACGGCGGATGCGGCCGATTCGTTAGGTAAAAAGTTATTACTTTGAATTTTTTGTCTCTTATAATCCCTCATGGAACAAGCTCATTGCGCTTGTTTCAAGGATGGTCGTAAGCAATGTTTTTGAGACAAAAATGATAAAAGAAAATTAGAATGGCGATTTTCTGGTGACAGCGCTGGTCAGTTTGTTATGTGGGATGAAGCGTTAATGATGAATTATTTGCTCCTTTGGACTTTTTTCTCATAAAGCATCGAATCAGTCGGCACCTACCACGAGTAGCAGACGACTACACTAATTTCATTTTTTTTTTAAACATAGCGCGTGAAACCCCTTCTTGGAACAAGCTGGGCGAGCTCGTCCCAACAGGGAGACATCTGCTATATATTATAAGCACAGGATGTTTAACCCTTTATCTACCATGAAAGGCGGACGACACTTGCAGAACAAATCTTGAATAACTAATTTTGTTCATTTTATGTCTCACAAACATAGATTATAATCCCTCTTTGCAACGAGGGGCCATAACCTATGTTTTTGAGATAAAAAATGAAAAATGAATGAAAATTATTTGGCGAGTTTTGAGATTAGAGCTGGCCGGTTTTGGTCGTTACGTTGGGTAAAAGGTTAAAAATAACATATTTGAATAGTGATTTTAATGGATGGGGATGGGCGAATTTTGATAATGCGTAAGGTGAAGGATTCACCTGATATCGTATCTTATTTGGGCGCCAAAATTCTCGACAACCAAACCCATTGTAATGGATTATTAGCCACTGTCCTTCCAAGGGTGAAACATAACGATTGGTTTGAAATATAACAAGAGTTGTGTGTCTATAACCAGCAGTGGACAAAATCTACATTCTGTTTCGTTACCTGCTTGATTAAAACAATTAGGTTGCTGAAAAGTATACTGAATCCCCATGGGAACCCCGTGAAGTGAACCAATGATTGTTACTGTGATGAACAATAACTATTACTTATGAAATACGACCCTGTCACCATTGTTTGGTTGGAAGTCCTCAAAAATGGGCAACTTGGGTATAAACGATTGATACCCATGATAAATCTACTGAATTGGTAGTTCCAAACTGTTCTGAAAATTGCGCTTCATTATCACATTCAGGGAGGAAAATGTTCTTTCGTTTTTATGTCTATAAATATATACAGTGGAGCCCACTTAATTGAATCTCTCTTAATTGTATATCCCATAGAGTATACTCCTGTTAATTCAATAAATAAAGCTGCGATATATCAAGACATTACCCTGACAATCTCCAAAGTCCCCTTGTTTAAACATAAATCGTTTTTGCCTCAGTAAATCAAATACTGGTGTTTATTTCAATCACATATGTCTGGTTTCACAGAGCTCCTTGAGCTCTGTCAAACCAGGCATGATAGAATAAAAGTTCAGTTTGTCTCTAAAATATAAAAAAAATGACTAATCCCTGTTAATTGAATACTCCTGTTAAGGGAAACATTTTTACTGTGGTTATTCAATTAACAGGGCTCCAGTGTATATGAATACTTTTTGTACGATCTTCCGAGGTTTCATGCGAAATATCTCGACACTGTTCTGCATGATCAGACAACAGACATAGGTTACAACTAAAAGGGGATAGACTATGCGTTAATTTGACTTTCAAAATGTAAAACATGTATGAATTAATTAAGAGTAATCGGATCAGCGACGTATTGGCAGTATTTTAACCCTTTACCTAGCATGAAAAGCAGACCACACTTGCAAAAAAATTCTTGAATAACTAATTTTTTTCATTTTTTGTCTCACAAACATAGGTTATGACCCCTCGTTGGAACGAGCTCGACGAGCTCGTTCCAACGAGGGGTCATAACCTATGTTTTTGAGACAAAAAATGAAAAAAATAACGACAATTAATTGGCGATTTTTGAGAATAGCGCTGGCTGGTTTTTACCGTTACGTTGGGTAAAGGGTTAACCCTTTACCTCACACGACAAGAAGACAACACATGCAAACAAAATTATTGAATAACCAATTTCTTTTCGTTTTTTTGCGCCAAAAACAAAGCTTATGACCCAACATTGGAACGAGTTCACTGAGCTCGGTTCCAATGAGAGGCTATAAGCTGTTTTTTGGTGACGAAAAATGAAAAAGTAATGGAAATTGAACGGTGAATCTTGTGAATGGCGCTGGCCGGTTTTGGTCGTTACGTTGGGTAAAGGGTTAAAGTATGAGTGGTATTTACATTGCACCAAATAATTCGCTTATAATAGAATCAATCGTTCGGATTGAAGACCCCCTGTCGGATATAAAAACAGCTGGATGGTGTTCGCGCGCCGAACGCCCTAAAATCAGTTGGGTTGAAAATCAAACCAAAATGAAATGGGTTGAGTGAATATGGACCCAATTTGGTTCATATTCCCTCAATCCAGTTGATTTGGGTTGATTTTCAACACAACTGATTTCAGAGTCAAGGCGCGCGGGGCCTGTTGGCACTTTCCTATATATTTTAGCAAAGCAAATCCATAGAAACGAAATAATTTCAATTCAAAAGTAATGTGAAGCACATCCAGAGAATATGAAGCATTTTGGTTGTTTAACCTTCACTTCAGAATGAAAACATATATGGACTTCCAACACTCAACCCGATAAGCAACTACATTCAGGACAAATTGACCACCGCAAAAGTAAAAAAAAAAATAAAAAATAAAATAAATTTGATAAATTCGCGATAACACTCGAAATTCCCAATCAGTTCCATATATCTGTACCAATGATAGCAAGAGAAGTCAAGGAACCCGAAATGTAGCTCCAATTAATTTCTGAAGCACAGCCCCGAATGCTGTGCAACAGGAATTCAAGAACATTTCAATGCTAATTCACAAATTCCAAGTACTTTGAAGGCGTTGAATGAAAACAGTTTTTTTTTTCAATTCAAAGACTTTCAAGGTTTTCAAGGACCAAAATGATTCCTATTTATGGACTTCCCAACGCTCACAAGGGGAAATCTTTCTACGTAACTGATTGGGATTGGGACGTTCAAGGACAAAGCCATTGTTTCCATACATCACAAATTAGGGGCGTTATTTTATAATATTACTCAAATCATCAGCAGGTGTTGTCTCCACCATTTTGAAAATGTGGCATCGGAGTTGGGAAATTCCGAACAGCGTAATCTGTATCAAAGGCCCGAGTGTAAAGACAGAAACAAGCGACAGTAATGTACACCACCTTGGATTCGCGGACCAGTCGAATACCGGGTATATATAAGGGTTGTCGAAGCTGTCGGTGCCACCACAGTAGTCGTACACGAGAGAAAATATGGCATACACAGCAGCCAAAAGGTAAAGGGTTAATAAGTACACAATGTTCATTTTTTTGGTTTCCAAACCTCAAAACATAGTTCTTTCCCCTTGTTAGACAAAGATGGACGAACTCGTTACAATAAGGGGGCAACTGCTACATCTTCGAGCAAGAGGGGATAAAAATAACGCTTTTGAATAATGATTTTAGCGTTTGGCCGCGGATAGCTGTCACTGATACGTCAAGAAAAGGGTTAGCGGAATTTCGTATCTTATTCGGGCGCCCAAATTCTTGACAAGCAGATCCTTTATAACGGGTCAATATCGGCATTTATTTGACCCTATCGTTTCAATCCACAGTCATAACATATGGTTTGAAAGATAACTAGAGGGGTGTGTTTATGACTGTCTGCTGTTCAAAAAAGTACACAATATGTTTCTTTACCACCCTGAATAAAAAAGTTCGGTTATTGAAGACTATGCTGAATTTATTGCACTTTAAGTTGTAGATAGGAGTGTTTTCCAAACCTTTCTAAAAAAGAGTTGTTCTGCATTTTCACATTGAATGAGGAAAAATGAGTTTTCGGTATTATTTTCACAAATATATATATGAATACTTTATGTACAACTAGACATACACACACGCATGCGTACTTGGCACACACGCGCGCACGCAGATGTTAATCAAAACTGTAGTCTCATTTAGACAATAAGGAAAATCAGGGGGTCGAGTCGAGCATAAATGAGCTTTGGAAATGGATGGATTTTGTCTTGGTATTAGATTTGAGAGCGAAAGTACAGACGGTCAATATCACATCGAATCACGAATATTCTAGCACCTCGGAAAGGTAGACGAGAGGCGACTGGCCAGTGGGGACGCGTCAGAGTGGAGTGTTGGAGGGGGGGGGGGGGGTGGTTACACGTACTGGGGTGGGGGCAATATAAATATCACAAGAAGAGGAAACTACAGAAGCAAGACACATAAAATGGGTTTTGAGGGAAAACGATTTTAACCCCATGATCATTTTACGAAGGAATACCTTCAATACGATTTTATATGAAAATCACGTGAACTATAGTGGGTGTACCAATTATAACAAATGGAATGGACGTGATGTCTCTGAAACAAGGTTGTAAAGAGTTTAGAAACCCTGGAATGACGCAGGCAGATGAATCAGTTTGTCTATCAAAGTTGCAGCACCGGAAGCAGTAAGGAACGAGCTTAGGGGAATCAGGCCTGGCATTTTCAGGAGAGCGATTTATTCGCTCGCCTACTGCTCGCCTTAAAAAAATTAAGGTGGGCGACAACTATCCCTCCTGAGCTTAGAAAATAATGATAACCATAACAGCATATTCCTTAAATCCACATCTTTTTAGATCTTTGCTATGTTAGTGGTCTCTGTAAGATGGCCGCACTGCACCTCCCACACCCCCGGGACTTGCCTAAGAGGTGTGGGAGGGGCAGTGTAGTCATCTCACATAGACTACCTTGTTAGCAGCACAAAATAAAATGTACGAAGCCCACTAGGCAGAATTCATTAATGGTGAAACTTTATTTTGCAACTTTTAGCTTTTGTTAGCTTGAGGAGAGCTAATCGCTTTCCTTGGCCATGCGAGGGGAACGACATTTAGCCATCCTGCATTTTTGAGAATGCCAGGCCTGTGGAATGTGGCCTGTGGAATGAGGATCAATGACAGGATAGATTTGGGAAAACAATGTGATAAATCTTTCCGATATTCGGTGATGCAAGGTAATATTTCAGAATAGAGAACTACTGAATTGGGATCCCAAACTTAGAAGGAAGTGGGGGGGGGGGGGGGGGGGGGGGGGGTTCACTCAAGGAAAAAAAATCAACAAAATGGCCGGACTAATGATATATATATATATATGGAGAGAGAGAGAGAGAGAGAGAGAGAGAGAGAGAGAGAGAGAGAGAGAGAGGTCAGAGCAAAATAGATCTTTTGGTGATTTGCGGAATAATAAAAAAGCGATATTTGAGAGTAGCTAGATAATACATTTTGGTTGAGGTGTGCACACTTCTGTTTGAATTGAGATGGAGGTCACAGGGCTAAGGGGAGAGAGAGTTGGGAAAGACAGTAGAATGGAGCAACAAATCTGCAGTTTGGTAGGAATAGTGATCGCGGAACAGAATATTTAAATTATCAGCCAAAGAGATAAAAATAAACTGGGAGTATAATTTGGTAAAGGGGTGGAGGATAAAGGATATGTGAGTATTTGCCTATGCAGTGGGGGGGGGGGGGGGGGGGTCAATATGCCCATTGGTGAAATTTACAAGGAGGAGGTAGAAACCCAGAAGAGCCAAGCAAACGATACCAGAACGTCGCTGCTCTTCACTTGCTTACTCACTGTATATGTTTGACGTTGTTAGACAAAACGTCACATTAAAACGTCACAATACATTTATATGGATACTTGAGATTTGATAACTTTTAGAAGTCATTTAATGTGTTCAGTTGAATTTGTTTGATTTATATCTCAGCTACAAGTGATAAATTGTTTACGAAAGTGTACATTTAAAAGGTAAGTGTATTTCAAATGTTCTACATCATCAAAACGTTTCTTTTCACGAAAGACTGAATTCCATGGGAGGAACACTTAGAACAAATGACAAGCGACGCCAGAACTGAGTAGGCAACCCTGGAAGCGGTGACGAATCATATCCTGGAGAGCCCGCCACCCACCCCCACCCCCAATTCAATGCAGTGAAGTCAGAACAAATATATAATTTTGTACTTAATAAGCCATTGCGACCGCGATTCGAGGAGCAAAATATCACTACATATCGTCCTTTACGCGTATCAATGCATCCAAGCTCTCAGACCACCAGTCTAATTCTGTTCGGAATTCGACGCTGTTATGGACTTTTTGTTTACCCACTTTTGTGAAAATTTGTACGCAGGTAACAGCTGGTGTAATGTGATGTACCTTTACGTACAATGATTTACGGGTATTCTTTCCTGTTCCAGTTACAGATATACCATTACCAACCAATAAGTGTTCAATTCTCCTTGTAAACGTCAAGATATTAAGATTATTTGTGAATACCCGGCGTAATCATAAAACTACAGCTGTCTTTATTTCTAATCGTAATGTTATGGAACCTGCTCGATGGTGGAGAGCGGGCGAGTACTGTATTCCGGAAAGTAGCCACAAGCATCTTTGTGTGAGAGAGATAGGTGACTATACGAGCATTTGGAGGGGTGGGGAGCAGAGGGGGGGGGGGGGGTAAATATAAACATTACAGAAAGAGGCAACGAGCGAAACTACACGAATAAGCTAACTGTGAAGAGGAAGGGAATTCTTAATCAAATGATACTTATAATTTATAGGGAGAAACAGCTTCAATAAGGTTTTCGTGGGGAAGACCATTTGGGAAATGGTCGGTGTGCCAGGTATAGCATGTGGTACGAAAGTGTTACCTCCAAACCAAACAGTTGTTAAGCGCTTGGAATCCCTAGGAAATCCTGTAGAACGATGCAGGCCGATGGATACCAGGTACCTATATTAACGACCAAATACGACCACCGCTATTCACTAAAAATGGTCATTCAAAGTTTATAATTTTTTTAGGTCTCAAAAAACGTAGCTTATGTATTGTACATCGAAGATTTATGTAGGAGATGAATAGCGACGAGATGGTAGTAGCTGGGGAACTGAAGATCCAAGGGTTATTTTTCGCCGATGATATGGCACTTGTGTCAGAAAGTGAAGCGGGGCTAGGGAAAATGCTGGGAATTGTTGAGTTATATGCACCATAAAATTCGTTGGGTTAAAAATTAACCCAAATCAACGGGGTTGAGTGAATATGAACCCTATTGGGTTCATATTCACTCAACCCAGTTGATTTGGTTTGATTTTAACCCAACTGATTTTAGATTGTGGGAACAAACGGGTCTCCAAATAAATTTCAAATTCAAAGTTCTACCCGTGGGTTGTCATGTGGAACCTACTTGAAGGTGGAGAGTGGAGGAGTTCTGTATTCCAGAATTTAGCAGAAACTTTTTAGTATAGGAGAGACAGGTGACTACAGGAATTTGAGTTATATGTAAACATCACTGGACGAGGCATCTACCCAAATCACGCGAATAAACTAAATGTGAAGGAGAAGCGAATTCTCAGTGAAATGAAACTTTTAGAGAGAAACAGCTTTAGTAGGGGTCTCGTTGGGAGAACCATTGGGGAAATGACGTGTGTACCAAGCATACATATGGTACAGAAGTGATACCTTTAAAATAAACGGTAGTAAAGAGCTTGGAAACTCTGCAGAATGATGCAGGCCTGTGGATAACAGGGTCGCACAATGCCACAGAACTAGAAGCAACCACGGGTGAACTTGGATGGATGACAATCAAGGGCGGGATAGAGTTAATGAAACTCTGTTATCCAAACTATTTGGTAAATCTCTCCGACAGCCGATGGTGTAAACTAATAGTCCAGAATATTTGACATTCGAATAAACACAGGGTGGATTGAACAAGTCAGGGAGTTGATAGCGAACTGTTCAATGAAGATCTCTGACTTAGAAGTGGGGACAACACAAGGCAGAAAAAAAATCCCCCAAAACAAAAAGAAAAACGCAAGAAAAAAGAGCCATGAAGGATTGTAAGCGAACTTGGCGAGAGGAGGTCAATGCAAAGGAGAATTCTGGTAGTCTGGGTAATAAAGAAAAGCTTGGTTTTGAAGAATGCATTGATGGAACCTTGGGGGAAAGGAGGGGGTGGGGGGGGGGGGGGGTTGTTACTGCTGTTTATGCTGAGGTCGCGGAACACTTTCTATTAAAATGTCTAAAAAATCAATCAGTCTAACAGAATAAGATACACTGGGAGTATAATGGGACAGTGGAATGGGACAATGAGGAATGTGTTGGTACTGGGGTGACACAAAGGAGAGGCTTAGTACGCTAATCGGGGAGATTGGGAATAATGGGCACGTGATGCCATCAAACAGTTCGTTTCCGGTGTTTGGAGGAAAGGAGAGCCGTGGGGACAGGAAGGCAGTTTTGAGCACCGGGTTAATCAAGGCCTTCTCACTTGAAAACCAGGACAAATCAGCGGTCGGTCAAAGTGTTATTATTATTATTATTATGACAATGGCCGTAAATTCCGGGGCGGGTCTGGAGGATATGTCACCCCTTCAATATTTTCTCAGACAAGGAAAGGACTTCGTCGGGCTGTTGTCGGGCATTGTACTGCATAACTATCAACCAGGAAACATAACACACTTGCTCAACATAACTATAACTAACGTATGACTGCCCGAAGCAAATTATTGTTAATGCCCGATAATCGCTTTTTTTCCAACTTGTGACTGCCCAGTTGAACAAATGCCACAGCCTTGATGATACATCCCACTGCTGTGTCAAATATGATTTACGATGCCCAACAGCCAGGGAACTCCCTATTACACTCTAAAACCAGCAAATTAGGAATTTTCAGGGGATAGCGACCCGTGGGACCCGTGGGACCCGTGGGTGTTTTAAAAATAACCACGTTGAATGGAAATACTTCCAGAAACCAAATACATGCAACGGTCTTTGAAGCCCTTTTATGACAGCATCACCATGTTTTAGTCTTTGTAAAAATTCTCTATGATCATCAGTTCTGGAAAAAGAAACCGTATTGTAAACTAATGTTCTAGAGTATCTGGAATTCTAAATCCTACTTAAGAGGAAAATAATAATAAATCTTCGGCCTTCCGCTAATTTGTCGAGGTCCTCTAACGAGGAGGCCTACATTAACCCAGTGCCCCGCTGAGGAATTCCTCCCCTCTCTCTCTCCTATAATATCCCAGCATTCTGTCAAAAACTGTTTCATAATTCCCCCACTGGCGCCTTCTCGATCTCCCCAACTACAACATTGACCTTTCACTCATGTCATTCATCATCCACCTGTCCTTCATATTTTCAGCCCATTTTTCCATTAGTTTCCCAAGGAGTCTTGTTCTAATAGGCAAATATTTGGGGGCATTATAAAATGAAATGTTCCAGGGTCTCCGTTACACCTAAGTACACATTTAGCACACTCTTTCCTCGCCTTTCCCGATTCTCCCCCTCAACTCAAGTTACATGGATTTCACTTTGAACAACAATGACCCCCCCCCCCAACACGATCCAACCAGGTACTCCTCAAAGGCTGGCGCATCCTTTTTATATGACCCGTCTAAAGAATTCTTCTTCCTAATTCAAGCTTGCCAGTTTCTATTACAATCCACAAGCACCCTTTCCCTTATAAAGCTCCTCCCTTTCTGCAGTCCCCTTCTAGATCCTCAGTCTCTACTGAGTAGTTCCCCATTAGCTCCATCGCCTGCTTTATCCATCCTGTCAGTCTGAATGTTATAGTTCCATACATGGTTAAACGTCGTTTTACACCATCTGCTGTTGGGGAGGTTTACTAGGTAAATTAGGTAGCACAATTTTCCCATACCTATTCTCTCTTTAACCGGCATCCACCCGAATTCCCCTCTGACCGCTTACAGTGCGGCTACGTTACTTGATCCGTTATCTACCGACCCGCATCATTTTGTAAAATTTCCAAGTTCTTCACTACCATTTAGTTTAGAGGGGTCACATCTGTTCCATATGTTATACTTGGTAAACCCACCCTCTCCCAAATAGTTTTTCTGACGAACACTTTGCTGAAGCTATTTCTTCCCAGAAGTTTTAACTGATTGAGTATTCTTTTCAACTTTATCTTGGGTTTAACTGTATGCTTTCTGTATATGTCTCTACCTGAAACACATAGATTCACCCCAAGTATTCATATTCGCCCGTTTCTCCAACTGTTATATCACCGATGAAGAATTTACCCACCCTCCACCTTCGCGACTCATTTACCTTGCGGCCCACAGGTATTATCTTGCTTTTGCTTTCGTTAAGTTCAAGTCGTCATTCATCCCCGTACTGGGAGCGCGGTGGCTCAGTAGGTAGAGGTGCAGACTGCAAGCCGAGAGGTCCTCGGTTCGAATCCCGCCTGCGGCAACCGCGTTGTGTCCTTGGGCAAGACACTTCATCTCCATTGCCCGCGTTGGGGCACGATGGCGCCCGCCATGTACTAAGGCGTACTGCACGTCGATGGTACGCATGTCTTCAACCAATCTAACCCTGCCTCTGCTGCAGTGCGGAGTTACGATGTTGGGCAGCTGGCAACTGCTCGTCGTTGCTCGGTGGTTCTCTGCGGGTACTCCGACTTCCTCCACCCGTAAAACTGTCACGGTCATGATTTTTGTGCATAAATATGTGACCTTAAACATCAATAAAAAAAAAATAAAAAAAAAACACCCCCGTACTTCCCTACTGTGGTTAAAAGTTTTTGTAGTCTCTCTTGATTCTCGGCTAATAAAACCATGTCGTCAGCAAAGAAAAGCCCTGGGATTTATGTCTCTCCGACGTTTACCCACTCTGCCCTTGCAATCAACTGATCTCCTAAATCTGTTATGTACAATATAAACAGAAACGGTGACAAGATACACCCCTGCTTAGGGCTGCACGGTATTTCGATATACCGGTAATACCGGTATTGAAATCTTAACCGGTTAAATATCGTCCATTTTTTTAATACCGGTATATCGTCTGTGACGATATTCATTTCGAGCCGCGGTTTTTAGTGACAGACATTTTCTGTAAAAATTCTATTTAATCTCACAGCTGATTGAAAAAGTGTATATAAACAGAAACTGTGAAAGCAGTTTGTTTGTTTTTTTTTATCAATACACTTCATGTCCTGGTACTAGAAAAATATTCTCCCATAAGCTGTTTTATTTTTGTTTCTCTGATGACACAGGAAAGTACAGATTTTCCCCAAACAGCATGGCTTCGAACTTAAACCGTGAAGAATGATTACCGTACCGTATTTCCATTAATAATGGCTTTTGTTGGACCGGGAAATTTCTGGTTTAATAATTAATATTAATAGTTCCTGCCACTTCATTGCACTTGTTCTCGCAATTCCAAGCGCTGCAGTAATATTTTTTTTTATTTTATTACCGGCACACTTGGAATGTGCAGCCCTACCCCTGCTTAAGGCCTATCTCCACTGGGACCTTCTTCGTTGTGATGTTTCCCAGGTTACGGACACTCTCTATATCTTTGTACGTGCTTTCATGATTCCAACAAAACATTCGCTCCGAATCGAAAGCCCTCACGTTTTTTGCCACATTTCTTCCTTCCCTCCATACTTTGTCATATGTTTTCTTTCACACCAAGAAAGACCATAAACAACTTCTTCTTACTGACTTACCTTGATTCTGTCAGTTGGATAGTGTAAACAAGTGGTCGTCTCCCTTTACGGAACCCATTCTTAATTTCCCCCAGGAATCCTCTTTCTTCAACAATCTCCACAAGCCTTCCATACAGAACCTTGTAGAATACCTTCCCAATATTGCTGCAAACAGATAATCCTCTGTAATTATCTAAAACGTCCCTATCTCCTTTCTTGTATATGAATGTTACCCCGCTTTCCTTCCACTCTGTACGGGCCTCTTGCTTTGTCATGACCATATTAAATAGTGCTGTAAGATGTTCGTATAATGGATTCCATCTTCTTTTTAACATTTCTCCAGTGCCCGATTCCTTGCCATTCATTAACTTGGTGATTGCATTTCGTATTTCTCCCACCCCAATTTCCCTGCATACTAAGTCAGATAAATTTCCTGCACTCTCCATCATACATTCTGGAGGGACTCCTTTCCCCATCTTCTGTCATTTACCCTCTCCCAATGCTTGATCATTTCTACTGCTACACTTTCCGGCCATTAGTACTTTTCCCATCCACATTAAAATACTCTGTGTGGTATTGCCTTTCCTGATTTTATTTATCCATTTCCAGAATGTATTTTAACTTTAACCCCTGTTTTTTCTTATTGCTTTTATGAGATTACTATTCTTTAACCCTTTACCCAACGTAACGGTCAAAACCGGCCAGCGCTATTCTCAAAAATCGCCAATTAATTTTCACTATTTTTTTCATTTTTTGTCTCAAAAACATAGGTTATGACCCCTCGTTGGAACGAGCTCGTCGAGCTCGTTCCAACGAGGGGAACGGTCAAAACCGGCCAGCGCTATTCTCAAAAATCGCCAATTAATTTTCACTATTTTTTTCATTTTTTGTCTCAAAAACATAGGTTATGACCCCTCGTTGGAACGAGCTCGTCGAGCTCGTTCCAACGAGGGGTCATAACCTATGTTTTGGAGACAAAAAATGAAAAAAATTAGTTATTCAAGAATTTTTTTTGCAAATGTCGTCTGCTTTTCACGTTAGGTAAAGGGTTAACTTTCCTATTTTTGTCCTTGGTTATATTAACTTTTGTTTTTGTCTCCTCCTATACTTCTTTCGCACTTTTAGTGGCTTTTGAGATTTGTTCATCTAAACGCAGCACATTTTTCTTTCTCTTGTTTATTGCGTGTTTGAGCTCATTATTTACTCTATATCCCAATTCATTAGTCGTTACTCTGATTCTCGCAAGGCTTTCCCTCCCAGCATCTTTTAGACTTCTTACGATTAAGTCGGTCAACTCCTAAACGTTATTTCTGGTCGACACATTTTCTTACTTTTATTTTAAGTTCTTCTCACTGTGCCCCCATTCTGCTTCTTTTCTCAGCTTCCAAATGCCTTAACCCTTTACGTAACATGGAAAGCAGACGACACTTGCAAAACAATTCTTGAATAACTGATTTTTTGTCATTTTTTGTTTCAAAAACATAGGTTATGACCCCCTCATTGGAACGAGCTCGACGAGACAAAATATGAAAATTAATTGGCGATTTATGAGAATAGCGCTGGCCGGTTTTGGCAGTTACTTTGGGTAAAGGGTTGAAGACCGCTCTTTGTTCTGCTATTATATTGCCCGTAACCCGTACTGTTATCAGGTTGTGATCACTATTTAACTCAGAATTTCCTTCGTCGTCTATTTCCATGTCTATGACCTTCATCCATAGCTCTGCGTCAGTGAGTACATAGTCTATTATTGTCTTTCTATCGTTCCTAAGAGTTTCCTCCCATTAGCATTGATTTTCTTATCCCCCACCTACTATATACACCCTCCCATCTGTCCCCAATTGACCATTAAAAGCGCCCATTAATACAAAATGGAACCCCCTATTTTCCTGTTCTGTAACATTGGATCTGGGTGTTGCATACATTCCATTATTTCACTCAGGCTTGTTCCCTTCAACTGCTAAATATACAACCCCAACTGCGACACTTCTGTTTTTCATCTTGATTTTTGCCAATATTATTTCACTTTCTACTTGTTGTATTTACTTTTGATAAGTCTGTGATTTTCATAGGGTTAGCTCCTCTTTGACATACACATCTACACCCCTCCTCTTTTCTTGCCTTCTGGCCGCCCCGCGCCAATCCACACATACCCCTTGATCCGGTCAGTTCTTTCACCCTCTCTAAACCAAATCATGATTCTCGTCCTCCAGCAAGGTCGTAATTTCGCCTACTTTACTACGGAGACCCTGTACCCTATTTTGAAAACACGTGATTTATCTGAGGTTCCAAAAATGACATCCCATACACTCTCTTCAAATGCAAATATTCCGTAACTTAGCTATCTAGCCCATAACATGTGCAATAGTGCGAAACTGTAGAACCTTAAGAGAAAAGAAGAGTGATCTCCCGTTAGATTTCACAAGGGCAAAAGAATCTGGAGTCCATCCTGAGTTGAATTAACAAAAAACACGAGTGTCTATTTTGAACCTGTAAAGAGATACTGCATGGCCATTGTGACTGCCGAATAGCTTTTGCGAGCAGTTTTTGTCTGATTTTCACAACCACACCACACCTCCTCAACCTCCACATTTTTCTGAGCCACTGGATACAGTATTTTCATCATTACCACCAGCCCCATTGACTCCCCATGACCTGTCAATAGCACTGTTAAATACAATCAAAATGTAAAGCAATAAGCATTAAAAACCATTGCTTTGGGGGTGGGGTGTTGATTTCTAGATATAAAAGGGCAAGCAGTTTAGCGGATGGATGACACAAGGACATGACACCAATGACCAAAACGAAAAAGTAGACACCATGACTGCAGTTCTGTGATGAATAATAACAACCAGGCAGCTCATAAGTGCATATATTTATCATGAATACAGAGCTCAGCGTTTAGAAAGGACAGTGCTCTATCTTAATGTGTTTTCGAAATTGGACGTAAATTCAAAAAGTGGCGAAATTAGGCTACATCAACAAATTTCTCAAACTTTTCACTTATTTCCTTCCAGTTGTGCTGTGATATCACTTGATGAATGTTAACTATTACTAACAATTGCACACAAACCACAAATAGTAAAAGTTCTTTTTGAAAAATGGTGTATTTAGAACTCAAACACAAATAAAGAACTTCCTGGCTTGAGAATTGACACTGACAGGAAAATGCTCTTTAGGTTCCACTCCACGGTTTTCCAGGCATTTCCAAAAATTATATGCCATATACTCTCTTCAAATGCTAATATTCTGGAACTTAGTTGTCTAACCCATAACATGTATTACATTTCCCAAATCTACAAAAAACATATAACACTATATGGCTAAGTAGAAATAAACAATCAGAATGTGGGTGTAATAATTTATTGTCAAAGCCAAGACTTCAAACTGCAAAATTGCTAAAAAAACTTCTGAAACCCGTCAATTACAGCCACCCAGCAGCCTCAAATACAGAATTTTCCCAATATCCCCACTCACCTAACCCTGGAGCATATAACACCCTGTTTCTAAAATGTGGAAAAAAAATCCATGTTTCTCTATCATTTTTTAGTTAAAAACCCACGTAAAAATGACATTTTAAAAAATAGCCAATTTTCCAAAGCCACGGTTTTCGATAATTCATCTGGTAATTTAGCCCTATGCGCAAGACTACAACTTTGGGACCAAAACTTCAAATTGTCTTGTCCAACAAATAACCTAACGTAATCATATATCTGATACTAAAAATATATCTCCAATTTATAGGGCATTAGTTTCAACATATGCCCTATGTTTAGAATTTCTTCCTGTGCAATAGTGCGAAACTGTAGAGCGGAACCTGAGGTGTTAACTGAGGAGTTATTCTTGTCCCTTTGTAGGACTCTCCCTTTTTCTACCTTTTTTACATTTGCCCTCCCCATATTATTTTTGCGTTCAAACTTTCCCACCCACTCTGCCTTATGACAAAAAAAGGCTCCACTAACTGCAGCACGTCCCTACCCAATGCCTCTGTACCCCTTGGACTTAGATGGAGACCATCCCTGAGATACAACTCTCACCTACCCCAGAAAGTCCCCAGTTATCGATAAAGGGTATCCCCAGGTCCAAGCAGTACTTCTCTAATTTCTCGTTTACCCCAATAATTCTAGAATTCCGCTCACCACCCGCACTCATCACTGGAAGAGGCCCCGACACCACTACAGTTTCATTCCTACTCTGCAACTTCCTTGTATATAACTATAAGCTGAACTGACCTCTTTTCCCTAATATTGTTTGTAACCACATGTACCACCACCACTGGATCTGCCCCTGAGCCCTTAACCCTTTGCCCAACGTAACGGTCAAAAACTTGCCAGCGCTATTCATAAAAAAAAAACGCCAATTAATTTTCATTATTTTTTCATTTTTTGTCTCAAAAACATAGGTTTTGACCCCTCTTTGGAACGAGCTCGTCCAGCTCGTTCCAATGAGGGCCATTTATTCTGTTACAGTTTATTGAGATGTGGCATAGGCACTCTTCGACCATATTGAAAAGCAGATCTCGACTATTCTCGAATAAAAGATTCTTAATCCTAAATGGTTTGTTTTGGTTTCTTTCAGGCAAACTGCGTTTACATCATAAGCGAACAATATGTTTGGGAGAAGAATGTCCGATGGATGGATGAATGATTTTGGTGACGTAATTGAGGAGTACAAGTCAAAGAAAGTAACAGCAGAACTTGTAAATCATAAAAAATATCCACGCTCAACAGTACATGAATTGAACCTGGCAAACAGTTCACACAACAACACACGGAGTATGATAGAAACGCGGAGCAACATTAAACCAAGTGCTTTTGCAAGGACAAATTCCATGTCCAGAAAGGCCTTTCTGTTCCAAGACGAAAAGTCTGAAGAATGTGATATGGATGAACTAACTCCGGATGTTTTAGGAGCGTTTCTTCTTCAGAAAAGGCGTCAGAAGACTAAAAATAGAAGAGTTGTTCACCACTCGGCCCAATCAGAGGCCACAATACATGCGGTAATGGATGATAGTAAAGCAACGGAGACTGACAAACACAAAAATGAACAAGATGGCCTTGTAATACGGACAAATGTTACACAACTGACTATACCACGAGACACATCAATTAACATCAATGAGTTTTGCAACAGAGATGACGCAAAATCGTTTATTGCAGCTAGAAAAGATCAAATGGCGCCTAAAACTCCACCTGACACCGGCACTTCACTGGAGCGCAGTGGGGACTCCGTGGCTGAATGTTACCAAGACGATAGGCCAATAAACGTCGCCCAGGGAGAGACCAAATCAGACACCAACAAGGACTTAGGTATGACAATAAGTGACATAAAACCCGATGCCGGTGTGTTTTGCTACTCTTCACAAATAGTAAATTCCTACTTTAATACTGCAATGGAGATCAACTGGGACACCGTTTCTGAATGTCACAAAGACTGTAGCACGATAATAGGCGCTGAGGGAAAGAAGAAAGAAGACGGCCACAAGATATTAGATACGACACAAGGTGAGAAAAATGCAAATTCCGATGTATTTTGCTGCTGTTTGGAAATAGGAAACTCTCAGTGCGATACGTCAGAAAAGATCACCGGGGACCCCGTGTCTGAATGTCGCCAAGACGGTAGCTCGATGAAAAACGCCCAGGGAGAGACCACAGCAGACAGCAACGAAGCATTAGATACCACAAACAGGGACATGAATACCTACACTGGTGTGTTTTGGAACACTTCACAAATAGAAAGCAACACTCAATTCGTATTAGAAAACATCCACGAACCTTTTTTACCAATACCAGCAAACAGGCTTTTCAGAAACGCGCTTGCATTTAGAGACAACGCGGGAGTGACACATTGTGTGAACCAGAAGTTTCAAGAAGCTGCGGAACGATACAAGGAACGTTCAAGACATAGAAAGAGAAAATCCTTTTCTGATCTATGTTTGATTGACAATAAACTATTCAATAACGCATTAAACTCCAAACGTCCAATGGTCAATAGAACCGTCCAACGGTCTGTAGAAAGGTCTCTTTCATCTGAAACGAACACAAATCAAAATTCACCGAGTGCTTTAAATGTTCTTGACAGTGGACCGTGTAACAAGGAAAACATTTACTATGGTCGTGTAGAAAGTAAAGATTTGAGTTGTGTAGACGATGTGCGAAACGTCACACCGACATCATCCAGAGATAGTATGGATGAACTATGCATACCTGAAGACACAGGCTGCAGTTACTTTAGTTTCTTTTTGGAAACCGACGAATAATGCTGCCAAAATATGTATGAACTGCGATTCGAGTATTTAGTCAATTTATGAACCATGTACAATAGGGAATGTGTTATGTGCGTGCACAAGTATTGCTGAAGGCGAAAGGAAAAGTCGCCATATCTGTTATTTTTCCCAAAGAAGATTAAAATTGACAATGGACGAGATGGAAAAGACACTTTGCACGGTATAAGGTTGTTGGAGAAAATCACAGGGCGAGCATTGTAACAAAGGATAAAATATGTTTCTTCTCAGTCTGCATAACAGTACAGTTTCACAACTTTTCATTAAAACCATACAAATATGGATATCATTTGAACCAGGTCGACGATTTTAAACTGCTCACAGAACAACCCAGTATTATTAAAATGATTTATTCATGTCACGAAAAGCCATTTTATTATGCAATATGCCCTCTGGCATTCAGCATTTTTCTAATTTCGTTTCCCCATTCTTGGACAAATTTCGGAATGTTTGTTGTGGCAGATTGACCTACTTCCCAAAAAGAATTTGTCAGAGTTCTGGAAGGGATTTAAGTTGGATGGAAGGGGTCTCTGGTAGTCTGGAGCCTGTCACATGCATGTTCTAATGGGTTGAAGTCGAGCGAGGATGCTAACAAGAACATCCATTGCATTTCTCCCCCCTCCTCTTAATAGGTCAACAGTTTGGCCCGATGGGGCCTGGCATTATCATCCATTAGAATGAAGTCAGTCCTTACTACCCTTAAATAAATCGCCCCAAAAGATCTAGAATTGCATTTCTGTTCAATTTTACATTCAGATTCTCATTCTGTATATGACAGGGGTCTGTGTCGTCAGCCAAACTGACCCCACCCCACAACATTACTGAGCCTCAGCCATACCGGTCATCCTCTGCCACACTGACATCAGTCAATCTCTCATTTGCCCTTCGGAATCTTCGGGTGCATCTATTCAGAACGTCTAGATGGAATCTGGTCTCAATTAGTCTTTCAGTTAAAAGATCTCTGCACCACTCAACCCCATTGAAAATTTGTATTTGAAGTTCTCTTCAACACAAATCGAAATTCCTTCCGCCGCCAAACTTGTACGATAGCGCAGCGAATTCGACCTCGACATCCCATTGGTAGATAGTTAAAAATAAAATTAACGTTTCTGTTTTTTTCAGTGACAAATATAGCAACTAATGGGAAGTCTACTCATTGTCTATAGTCGCGTCCGACCTAAACACAGTGACACCGTCCACGCAATATATCCGACCCGTTTGATCGGTAAAAAGATTTTAATTGGCCATGTGGTATACCAACGTAAAGTTTAATTTCTTAAATGTTGGATGACATCAATATCTCGACTACAAATTCACGCGTTTCGTTTTTCGGTGAGTTTGAATAAGGCAGGTAGATATATCTCAAGCCAGCGAGTTCAGTACCCTGTCCCTCTTTTAATATTTGACCATGGGAAAGTATCTAATTCGTCAAACAAACTTCAAATACACCATTTTGCACGATCTTTGGCACATGTAGAATACATGTGGAAGAAGTCAGTCCGTCGTTTAGTGTCCTCGTCCTGTAGATCATTCGATGGTGCTTTCATGTCTAGCACGAGCACCTCTTTAGTTCTATTTCAATCGACGTGTGCATGCGCCGTCAACCTGACTTGCGTCTCATTTTTATATTATTCTGCAAATGATAACTATTTTATTGTTAAATAAAAGTATTTCTGCTTGATATAATTGAACTCTTATTTGACAAATAGAAGAGTGTTTTTCTTGAGGATGGTGAATATAATAAAAGAATTATGGACTTTTGTCGTGGTAAATATGATGTGATATGAACCAAAAAACTTTTATTGACCTCTGCTGACGCCTCGGTCAATATAAGTTTTTTAGGCCCGTTTCATTCACGTGGTTCATATTACATCAAATTCATCACCACAAAAGTCCATAATTGTATATTATGAGTCAACTGTCAGTTGATATTGCACAATTATACTATATCTATTAAATTCTATTCTGTAACTGATCAACGTAATTTCCCTCGGAAGGCCGTTGTATACAACGCGGGTTAATTGCACAATGCAACAAAGATGTGTTTATTAACTGTTAGATTGTAAGAATTTGTTCAGGTCTTTACCTTGTTACAATGTGTGGATGAGTGCCTATAGTCACCGTCCCATAAACTGTAAGACGGTAAATCCAGGCAGACTTAATAATTTCACTTCAAAGATAACATGGAACAGATCAAGTTCACAAATTCGAAGCCTTTATTTTACGGAACCTGCAGTAAAGCTCATATATAGACCTCCAGCACTCGCCCAGTTAAATTCAACACGAGATGTTCCCGAGAGAAGTAATGCCAGTGTGCAAAATTTAACGAGAACGCCCGTTTCGTTCACGCGGTGGTTAAGCAAATTTAAATCTACGCGAACGGATGACTGGTTAGCCAGAAGTTGCATCTTGAATGGTAAAGTCTGAGTAACTTCACTAGAAGAGCTGTTCACCACTCGGCCCAATCAGAGGCCACAATACATGCGGTAATGGATGATAGTAAAGCAATGGAGACTGGCAAACACAAAAATGAACAAGATGACCTTGTAATACGGAGAAATGTTACACAGCTGACTATACCACGAGACACATCAATTAACATCAATGAGTTTTGCAACAGAGATGACGCAAAATCGTTTATTGCAGCCAGAAAAGATCAATTGGCGCCTAAAACTCCACCTGACACCGACACTTCACTGGAGCTCAGTGGGGACTCCGTGGCTGAATGTTACCAAGACGATAGGCCAATAAACGTCGCCCAGGGAGAGACCAAATCAGACACCAACAAGGACTTAGGTATGACAATAAGTGACATAAAACCCGATGTCGGTGTGTTTTGCTACTCTTCACAAATAGTAAATTCCTACTTTAATACTATTGTAGGGTTGATTTGTTTGCCTTGACTTAGGTAACTGGGGAATTGTTACACAATTTTCCGAGACACGAACCATGGACTTACAGGACGCTGAAGAAAGGAATAAAACACGAATAAGTATTTAATTCACATACTGACTGAAGTGCTTTTTTTTTACAAGAATAATAAATATTTTACTATAAACATTTCTACAACCTCAAGCTTTAGTTTCCAATAAATTATAACAAAGCAATACATCTAAGTTTTCCACAAATAGCAAAAACCAATTTCAAATTATTTATAGTGATTTAGTTTTGTTTGCCTTGCATGAAAACAACTTGCATATTTTCGGATATTTCAGAAAATCCACATGAGGCCGCTGTCGCGATCAACTGACAACTACCCCATGTGAAGATAAAACAAACCTCAAACTCGTCGACTTTAACAACTGTTTTGCATGGCATATATTATTTTGCCAACAACGAGCCAGCCGCGTCCGGCTAGGTCCAACAACTCGCAAAATAATATGACATACAAGGCAGCCTCAATTTTAGCACAATGACCTCCCCTGATAAGCATATGTAATTACGTAATGAATCTCGCGTTCAGTGCTTTCACACTACGGCAGTGTTTTCTAAGAACCTGTATATAAAATACCATTTCACCTTATTCAACATTCAGTGGAATACACTATGTGCATTCCATTGAATGTTGAGAACAACAGAATTTATGCTATTATGCTTGACACACTTGCAGACCCAAAATACTGGAACACTCATTTACTGGAGGTAAACACGAAAATATCTTCAAACACTTATCTAGAAATTACACAATGATTTATAACAGTCTAGCCTACTGATGTGTGCTTATATCCTGGCGAAATGAGCACTTGCTGCTCATTTCGTCATGATGTAAACAGACAATGAAATATTGATGCATTGTACAAAATAATATTTACATAAGACTAACAGTAATTTAATTTAACTGATTTAAAAGTGAAACTTTGTCATAACTCCTAATACTGCTGCTTGCGACATAATGATTTCTTTTACTTTGCGCTTCTAAACTTTAACTTTACAATTAAGGGAAGAATTCTACAAAAGCTAATCACTTACCTGAAGAAAGGAATAAAACACGAATAAGTATTTAATTCACATACTGACTGAAGTGCTTTTCCTTCAGTCAGGTGAAAGTATATATACCTTTCTCCAGTAACTAAGTGACTGCTGTCAACAAACATTAAACATTCAATTATTACCTATTCACCTGCAGCCAGCAGTTTGTTGTTAACACCTATTATTGTTTGCCGCTAAATAACCAATATTGTCACTAATCACTTTTATGAAACAAGCTACATGCTTTAATCTCTCCAACAATATATCTAATAATGTTCCCTAAAACAAACTACAATGCGCTAATCCCTTCAACAGTAAATCTACCTAGCTTAGATATTATTCAATATAAAAAATAAATACTTTTAATAGGAAATTTACCCATACATATTATAAACAAGAAAGTCCACATTTTCTACCCTATAACAATACCCTTCGGCTAGAAAAACTTTGGTCCCCCAAAGTTAAATATAAGAGACTTTGTACCTTATTAGCTTTACCTGATGAAGTTTCAGGCCAACACAAACTTTTTATCACCTTAAATGATTACACATTTGTTCTCACATTCGTACTTACATACTTGTTTCTATACCAATTAGTTTTTATATAGTACACATGGATCATCTGATTGCCCTGAGGATATAAGTCACTAAGAAACAAACATTTAATAACAAAAATTAAATTTATTGAACGAACTTAATCTAATAAAATGTTTTATTATTCAATGTTAACATATTCTGCTGAGTATACAAAAGAGCAATACCAAGTATATGAACATAACACATTACTTTAACAATTTCAGTGGTCGTCGACGTCGTTTACCTTTTTGTGTTCTGTGAATCAAAAACTCCCGAATTGACTGCTGTAAAATATTATCTTCAGGTTCCCGTGTTTTCTGTTTATCACCTGCCCATTTTACTAGATAATGCTTTTTCCCATTAATAAATTTTGCTTTCATCAATTTTTCCACTGGGAACCATACATCATCTTGTTGTTGTGACACTTTTGCACTTTTGTCCTTAGATTTTGGCGTCTGGCCAGTCTGCTGGGTATTGTCCTGGGTTTGGTTTCTGTCGGGAAAATCTTCTGTCACTCTAGCAACAGGATCATTGTATGGTTTGATTCTGTTAGCATGGCATTTCCCTTTGACAATCTTATTCGTTTTGCTGTCCCTTAGAGAAAAAGTGTTATTTGGTCCCTTATCTGTGATGTAAAATGGTCCCTGCCATTTACAATGAAGCTTATTGGATAGTCCCTTGGGTGTAAATGGTGTATATTTTAATACTTGGTCTCCTATTTGAAATGTTGGTTCTTTTGTATTTTTGTCATAGTAGTCCTTACTTTTAGTTTGAGCATCTCTTGTATTTTCTTGTGCAATTGCTCTGACGATTTTTAATTTTTCTGTTACTTCTTCTATATACTGATGTATGTCTTTTGGTAGCTTCTCTTTTGGTAGTACAGCAGTATCAAATGGTAAACTCATTTCTTTTCCAAACAAAATCTTGAAGGGTGAAAAACCAGAAGTTTGAGTGGAAGGACTCATTCTGAATGCCATCATAATACTTGGAAGAATCAAATGCCAATTGTTTTGTTCCTTGTTAATGTTGTTAATGTAAGTCCTCAATGACTGTGCAATTGTGCTGTTCCATCGTTCACAGGCTGAGTTCGATTGTGGGTGATAAGCACTCGTAAAATGACGTGTGACTTGGAATATTTGGCAGAGAGCGTGGACCAGTTTACTCATGAAGTTTGCTCCTCGGTCTGAAACTAAGGTATGAGGAGCTCCATACCTGCAAAATATTTCCCTGTAAAGCACTTTTGCAACTTCTGAAGCTTCCTGAGATTTTAAAGGCAGAGCTTCACACCATTTAGATAGACTTTCCACTATTAAAAGTATATACTTGTGCCCTTCTGTTGTTGTTGTAATTGGTCCCAAAATGTCGATATGCCATCTGTCGAATACATTTTCAACTGGAAGGGGTGTGAGTGGTGCATTCTTTCCATGGGTGTGTCGTTTGCTGCGTTGACATGCATCACATGAACGAATGTAGTTGGCAATATCTTGATACATCCCTGGCCAGTAGTATTTCATTCGCAATGCATGATGGGTCCTTTCAATGCCAAGGTGACATCTGCCTGCTTTACTATCGTGGAAGGACACAATGGCATCTCTCTTTAGAACATGTGGAAGGGCAAGTTGCTTAATGAAACTCATCTCCTTTGGCAATCGTTTTGTTCTTGATTGGTACATATGAAATAAAGCACCATCCAACAGTACAAACTGATCTGCTTCCAAAACTACACGTTTTGCAAGTTTTTCATCTTCTGGCAATTCTTTGTTTTCCAAGTAACGAATGAGGGGGGCATAATCTGGATCTTCATTTTGTAATCGAACAATTTCAGAATCATTTGGCAATGGATTGACTGGTGTTTCATTTGTTTCAGTGGCACAAATTTCTGGGACTGTCTGTGAGTTTCCATAGAAAAATGTAACCTCTTGCCATTTCCCAATGATGTCATCCTCTGATGGCTCTTTTTTGTCTGCTACCTGTACTAAGGGACTTGGTATATCTTCTATTTCATCAGATTCTGCATTTTCCTCTCTTGTTTTGTATTGTCTACGTGATAGGGCATCGGCATTAGCATTATTTTTGCCAGGTCTGTGTTTAATTTCATAAGAATATCCTTGAAGCAAAACCGACCAACGGGATAATCTACCTGTTGAATGTTTAATTTTCTTCAAAGATGACAATGCCTGATGATCTGTATATATAGTAAATTTGTTATTTGCCAAATAAACATGATATGCCTTTATACCCTCTAAAACAGCTAAACATTCCAACTCTGACACACACCACCGCCTTTCGCCAGGTTTAAGAGAACGTCCGCCATATGCAATAACTCTTTCCCTACCTTTGTCATCTAGTTGTCCAAGAATATAACTTATTGCTGAACCTGATGCATCTGTAGTCAAAATGAACGATTTTGACATATCTGGAAAAACTAAAATGGGTGCCGAAACCAAACAACTTTTCAGTTTTTCGAATGAATTCTGACATTTTTCCGTCCACTTGAATGCTACGTCCTTTTTTAGAAGCTCTGACAAAGGATGTGCGATCTGAGAGAACCCTTTCACAAAGCGACGATAATAATTACATAATCCAAGAAAACTTCTTACATCATGCTGTGATTTCAGAACCGGAAATGTTCTAACAACTTCCGTTTTTGCCGAATCCACTTTCACGCCTTCCTTACTCAGAACATGACCAAGATAAACTACTTCTTTAGCTGCAAATTGACACTTACTTGGTTTCAATGTCAAGTTAGCCTTCCTAAGTTGTGTAAATATGGCATCCAGGTGGCGCATGTGTTCTGACAGGTCCCTACTAAAGCTCAAAATATCATCCACGTAGACTAACGCGTATTTATAATTCATTTTCCTCAACACTTGTGGCATTAACCTTTGAAACGAAGATGGACCATTCATTAATCCGAAACTCATCCTTTTCCACTGGTACACACCATTATGTGTCACAAAAGCGGATTTATGGGCAGTTTCACTGTCCATAGGAATTTGCCAAAAGCCACTAGCGAGATCCAGCACTGAGAAAAAATTTGCTCGCCCCTCCCCAAGAGCATCAAAAACACAATCTAGTCTGGGGAGAGGGAAAGAGACTGGCTTTGTAACTTGATTCAACTTCCTGTAATCTACTGCAAAACGATATTCACCACTTTTCTTTCGCACCATTACAACAGGAGACTGCCAAAGCGAATCACTTGGTTCAATTATATCTGCTTTCAGCATCTCATCAATTTGCCTTTCCATTTCCCTCTTAACCTCAGGGGATTGCCTATAGAATCTTTGGCAAACTGGTAGAGCGTCACCAGTTTCAATACGATGTGAAACAACATCTGTAGCACCTAACTCATTTAAATTTGCAGCAAAAATATCGCGATTTTTATTCAGAAAAACTGTAAACATGTCTTTTTCGTCACTTGAAAGATTTGAGTCTGTAAAGTCAAAGTGTATTGGGTCTAATTTTGTGTCACGTCTCTTTGTTATATTTTTGTTTGTCTCGTGAGTCATTGTCTTCTTGCTGTCAACTTGTCTGTCAATTTTATTGGTCGTGTCAAAAACATGTACATTGTTTACGTCAATGTCAGAAAATATGCCTATTACTTTACCTTTTGGGATTTGTATAGGGACATTTGAAGGGTTAATAATTGGCATGTTAGCAAGTTTATTCTTTATATTTACCACAGACTTTCCACCCACTATCCCCAATCTTAGCACACTTTGAGTTGGCTCAACTAGGCCCATATCACCATTTACCCTATCTGATACTTTTACACAAACATTCATTTCAGACTCAGGGGAAACAACCACTTTAGAATTTACACGAACTAATGATACATTTGCCTGTGTTAAACATACTTCTGCTTCACCATTATGCAGCTGAAAAGTTTGGGAGTCTAAATTTATTACAGCTTTGTGTTTTGTCATAAAATCCATGCCAATTATTAAGGGACGATGGAGACCTTGAAATACATAAAATAAGTGATCAACTTTCAACCCATTAAATGACATAGGTAGCCTGATTGTACCAAGAACAGCAAGTTTTTCACCCCCAACACCTACAACCTCTTTTACAGAAGAATTGCCAAGCTGTGACTGACTATAACCTGCTTTATTTAGAAACCGTTGGGCTATACAACTTATGGTAGCACCTGTGTCGATTAATGCACTAGTCCGAGCACCATTAATGTGCACCAAAACAGAATTAGTGTGCATTGGTGAAGAAAATGTCATAACCTGGTTTTTGGTATTTACAGAGTTATTTCCCTTTCTCTCATCTTTCATACTGACTCTGGGATTTTTCATACAGACTCTGGGATTTTTCATACAGACTCTGGGATTTTTGTATAGTTTGTGTTTGCCATGAAAACTTCGAGCAGATAGTTGCAAATTTCTATATTTGCAATTTGTTTGAAAGTGGCCAGTTTTCAAACAAATTTTGCATCTAGAATCGCGTGCCGGGCAAATTTTCTTTGTTGGACATTTGCCCCCACAACCAAAACAAATATAATCTGAATACCTAATTTTAGGCTTCTGGACAAAATGACTTGCATCATTCTGACCAGAAGTCTGAATGGCAGGGTCACCGATGGCAACATTAACAATTTGTCGCTGAAAATTTTGAGCATTATGTACATTGCGCACACTTTCACTTTGGTATTTCAATACAGTTAGTTCTCTATGTACATTACCCAAGAGGTCTTCTTCATCTTTCTGAGAGTCTTTACAACTGTTAACACTAAATTCTGCTAAGAGTGCTGCAATGCGCAAACTCTTCACATCTTTTGGCTGTTTAAGTAGCACAATTGACTTGAGTTCTGGCTTCATTCCATAAAGAAGACAAGTCACTATAAAATCCTCCTTTAGGTTCAAATGCAAAAAGTTAGTAAGGCTTCTCTCTAGATAGGTATTTACGGTTTCATCTTTTTGCTGCTGTACTGGTAAAGCCATATATTTTCGAACATCATTTCCAAATGTTGATTGAAACTCCTCCAATAAATTAGAGACATTATTTCGTACTTCACAAGCTAGTGTTTGGTACCAAACTGCCGCGTAACCTCCAAGAAAGAATGGAAAAGCTGCTGCTGTCTGAACATCGTTCAGCTGGTTGAATTTCACCCATTCTTTAAACAAAATTAGCCACGAAGTTGGATTTTGGCCACTACAATCATAAAATTTCCTCATCACTATCTGTTCACTTGCCATGTTGGGTAATACCGAGTTGTGTCTAGTTCTTCCAAGAGGCACCGATTGGATCACTCTGTTCTCCACCAATTATTGTAGGGTTGATTTTTTTGCCTTGACTTAGGTAACAGGGGAATTGTTACACAATTTTCCGAGACACGAACCATGGACTTACAGGACGCTGAAGAAAGGAATAAAACACGAATAAGTATTTAATTCACATACTGACTGAAGTGCTTTTTTTTACAAGAATAATAAATATTTCACTATAAACATTTCTACAACCTCAAGCTTTAGTTTCCAATAAATTATAACAAAGCAATACATCTAAGTTTTCCACAAATAGCAAAAACCAATTTCAAATTATTTATAGTGATTTAGTTTTGTTTGCCTTACATGAAAACAACTTGCATATTTTCGGATATTTCAGAAAATCCACATGAGGCCGCTGTCGCGATCAACTGACAACTACCCCATGTGAAGATAAAACAAACCTCAAACTCGTCGACTTTAACAACTCTTTTGCATGCCATATATTATTTTGCTAACAAAGAGCCAGCCGCGTCCGGCTAGGTCCAACAACTCGCAAAATAATATGACATACAAGGCAGCCTCAATTTTAGCACAATGACCTCCCCTGATAAGCATATGTAATTACGTAATGAATCTCGCGTTCAGTGCTTTCACACTACGGCAGTGTTTTCTAAGAACCTGTATATAAAATACCATTTCACCTTATTCAACATTCAGTGGAATACACTATGTGCATTCCATTGAATGTTGAGAACAACAGAATTTACGCTATTATGCTTGACACACTTGCAGACCCAAAATACTGGAACACTCATTTACTTGAGGTAAACACGAAAATATCTTCAAACACTTATCTAGAAATTACACAATGATTTATACCAGTCTAGCCTACTGATGTGTGCTTATATCCTGGCGAAATGAGCACTTGCTGCTCATTTCGTCATGATGTAAACAGACAATGAAATATTGATGCATTGTACAAAATAATATTTACATAAGACTAACAGTAATTTAATTTAACTGATTTAAAAGTGAAACTTTGTCATAACTCCTAATACTGCTGCTTGCGACATAATGATTTCTTTTACTTTGCGCTTCTAAACTTTAACTTTACAATTAAGGGAAGAATTCTACAAAAGCTAATCACTTACCTGAAGAAAGGAATAAAACACGAATAAGTATTTAATTCACATACTGACTGAAGTGCTTTTCCTTCAGTCAGGTGAAAGTATATATACCTTTCTCCAGTAACTAAGTGACTGCTGTCAACAAACATTAAACATTCAATTATTACCTATTCACCTGCAGCCAGCAGTTTGTTGTTAACACCTATTATTGTTTGCCGCTAAATAACCAATATTGTCACTAATCACTTTTATGAAACAAGCTACATGCTTTAATCTCTCCAACAATATATCTAATAATGTTCCCTAAAACAAACTACAATGCGTTAATCCCTTCAACAGTAAATCTACCTAGCTTAGATATTATTCAATATAAAAAATAAATACTTTTAATAGGAAATTTACCCATACATATTATAAACAAGAAAGTCCACATTTTCTACCCTATAACAATACTGCAATGGAGATCAACGGGGACACCGTTTCTGAATGCCACCAAGACTGTAGCACGATAATAGGCGCTGAGGGAAAGAAGAAAGAAGACGGCCACAAGATATTAGATACGACAAAAGGTGAGAAAAATGCAAATTCCGATGTATTTTGCTGCTGTTTGGAAATAGGAAACTCTCAGTGCGATACGTCAGAAAAGGTCACCGCGGACCCCGTGTCTGAATGTCGCCAAGACGGTAGCTCGATGAAAAACGCCCAGGGAGAGACCACAGCAGACAGCAACGAAGCATTAGATACCACAAACAGGGACATGAATACCTACACTGGTGTGTTTTGGAACCCATCACAAATAGAAAGCAACACTCAATTCGTATTAGAAAACATCCACGAACCTTTTTTACCAACACCAGCAAACAGGCTTTTCAGAAACGCGCTTGCATTTAGAGACAACGCGGGAGTGACACATTGTGTGAACCAGAAGTTTCAAGAAGCTGCGGAACGAAACAAGGAACGTTCAAGACATAGAAAGAGAAAATCCTTTTCTGATCTATGTTTGATTGAAAATAAACTATTCAATAACGCATTAACTCCAAACGTCCAATGGTCAATAGAACCGTCCAACGGTCTGTAGAAAGGTCTCTTTCATCTGAAACGAACACAAATCAAAATTCACCGAGTGCTTTAAAGGTTCTTGACAGTGGACCGTGTAACAAGGAAAACATTTACTATGGTCGTGTAGAAAGTAAAGATTTGAGTTGTGTAGACGATGTGCGAAACGTCACACCGACATCATCCAGAGATAGTATGGATGAACTATGCATACCTGAAGACACAGGCTGCAGTTACTTTAGTTTCTTTTTGGAAACCGACGAATAATGCTGCGAAAATATGTATGAACTGCGATTCGAGTATTTAGTCAATTTATGAACCATGTACAATAGGGAATGTGTTATGTGCGTGCACAAGTATTGCTGAAGGCGAAAGGAAAAGTCGCCACATCTGTTATTTTTCCCAAAGAAGATTAAAATTGACAATGGACGAGATGGAAAAGACACTTTGCACGGCATAAGGTTGTTGGAGAAAATCACAGGGAGAGCATTGTAACAAAGGATGAAATATGTTTCTTCTCAGTCTGCATAACAGTACAGTTTCACAACTTTTCATTAAAACCATACAAATATGGATATCATTTGAACCAGGTCGACGATTTTAAACTGCTCACAGAACAACCCAGTATTATTAAAATGATTTATTCATGTCAAGAAAAGCCATTTTATTATGCAATATGCCCTCTGGC
Organism: Pictodentalium vernedei; assembly: GCA_031216915.1. Lineage (NCBI taxonomy): Eukaryota > Metazoa > Mollusca > Scaphopoda > Dentaliida > Dentaliidae > Pictodentalium > Pictodentalium vernedei. The sequence goes on from CM062296.1 coordinate 769,242,702, forward strand.
ATTCAGTATTTTTCTAATTTCGTTTCCCCATTCATGGACAAATTTCAGAATGTTTGTTGTGGCAGATTGACCTACTTCCCAAAAAGAATTTGTCAGAGTTCTGGAAGGGATTTAAGTTGGATGGAAGGGGTCTCTGGTAGTCTGGAGCCTGTCCCATGCATGTTCTAATGGGTTGAAGTCGAGCGAGGATGCTAACAAGAACATCCATTGCATTTCTTCCCCCTCCTCTTAATAGGTCAACAGTTTGGCTCGATGGGGCCTGGCATTATCATCCATTAGAATGGTGTCAGTCCTTACTACCCTTAAATAAATCGCCCCAAAAGTTCTAGAATTGCACTTCTGTTCAATTTTACATTCAGATTCTCATTCTGTATATGACAGGGGTCTGTGTCGTCAGCCAAACTGACCCCACCCCACAACATTACTGAGCCTCAGCCATACCGGTCATCCTCTGCCACACTGACATCAGTCAATCTCTCATTTGCCCTTCGGAATATTCGGGTGCATCTATCCAGAACGTCTAGATGGAATCTGGTCTCAATTAGTCTTTCAGTTAAGAGATATCTGCACCACTCAACCCCATTGAAAACTTGTATTTGAAGTTCTCTTCAACACAAATCGAAATTCCTTCCGCTGCCAAACTTGTACGATAGCGCAGCGAATTCGACCTCGACATCCCATTGGTAGATAGTTAAAAATAAAATTAACGTTTCTGGTTTTTTCAGTGACAAATATAGCAACTAATGGGAAGTCTACTCATTGTCTATAGTCGCGTCCGACCTAAACACAGTGACACCGTCCACGCAATATATCCGACCCGTTTGATCGATAAAAAGATTTTAATTGGCCATGTGGTATACCAACGTAAAGTTTAATTTCTTAAATGTTGGATGACATCAATATCTCGACTACACATTCACGCGTTTCGTTTTTCGGTGAGTTTGAATAAGGCAGGTAGATATATCTCAAGCCAGCGAGTTCAGTACCCTGTCCCTCTTTTAATATTTGACCATGGGAAAGTATCTAATTCGTCAAACAAACTTCAAATACACCATTTTGCACGATCTTTGGCACATGTAGAATACATGTGGAAGAAGTCAGTTCGTCTTTTAGTGTCCTCGTCCTGTAGATCATTCCATTGTGCTTTCATGTCTAGCACGAGCACCTCTTTAGTTCTATTTCAATCGAAGTGTGCATGCGCCGTCAACCTGACTTGCGTCTCATTTTTATATTATTCTGCAAATGATAACTATTTTATTGTTAAATAAAAGTATTTCTGCTTGATATAATTGAACTCTTATTTGACAAATAGAAGAGTGTTTTTCTTGAGGATGGTGAATATAATAAAAGAATTATGGACTTTTGTCGTGGTAAATATGATGTGATATAAACCAAAAAACTTTTATTGACCTCTGCTGACGCCTCGGTCAATATAAGTTTTATAGGCCCGTTTCGTTCACGTGGTTCATATTACATCAAATTCACCACCACAAAAGTCCATAATTGTATATTATGAGTCAACTGTCAGTAGATATTGCACAATTATACTATATCTATTAAATTCTATTCTGTAACTGATCAACGTAATTTCCCTCGGAAGGCCGTTGTATACAACGCGGGTTAATTGCACAATGCAACAAAGATGTGTTTATTAACTGTTAGATTGTAAGAATTTGTTCAGGTCTTTACCTTGTTACAATGTGTGGATGAGTGCCTATAGTCACCGTCCCATAAACTGTAAGACGGTAAATCCAGGCAGACTTAATAATTTCACTTCAAAGATAACATTGAACAGATCAAGTTCACAAATTCGAAGCCTTTATTTTACGGAACCTGCAGTAAAGCTCATATATAGACCTCCAGCACTCGATCAGTTAAATTCAACACGAAATGTAATGCCAGTGTGCAAAATTTAACGAGAACGCCCGTTTCGTTCAAGCGGTGGTTAAGCAAATTTAAATCTACGCGAACGGATGACTGGTTAGCCAGAAGTTGCATCTTGAATGGTAAAGTCTGAGTAACTTCACTGGTAGAGTGCTAAATTTTTTCTCAGCCTCAAGATGTGTTCACAGATTTTTGTCTTGATGCAATTAATGGGAGAGTGCTTTTTGGCTCTCTCCCATAAATTGTAACATTGCCAATCAATGGAGATGAAGTAATTTTACCTCCAAGATAATATGAAAGACATCCACAGAATATGAAGCCTTTAGATTTAGGTACCTGCAGTTCAGAATAAAGCCCAAATATGGGCTTCTGGCACTCTACCAGTTAACCAGCCTTTCTTGCCTTTATAGATTTTTCGACTATTGCCTTGATAGGCTAAATATATTTTGATTCCACGCAATATATCAGTACTTGTAATGGTAAAAAAGTAGTTTCCCAAGAATTTTTATGTTGCCAAGCGTTCGGTTAGCCATCTCCAAACCACATGTTCGGTCAGTCGGTTAGAGTCATTTTTGTAATTTTGCATACTGAATGCGACGATTTACCGTTCTGCTGGAATAATGGGTCTTATAACAAACACCTGGGAGTCAGGATGGCCTCAAGGTGGACAGCATATGTACCGACTGTTGGATTAACTTTTCTTCATACTATTACACTTGAAGTGTGGTCGTGATATTGCTATAGGTCCCGAAAGTAACCTTTAAGTCCATTTACATGGAGACAAATTGTACGGGGTATATTTTTGTACAGGAATATATTTTTATACCAGGTATAAATCTGGGGGAGTCACCCACGTCCACATGTATTTTTTTACACTATGAAAATTTAGTGCATAGATAATCACTTCTCCTTCAAAGATGGATCGAGTTGGTAGCTTCCCCGTTCCCGAGACTGATAGAAAAATATTGTTCTGCAAACACTTGGAGAAGACCGGTAATTGTGAAACTTCAGGACGAAGAGAACTTCATTCCCGAAAAGTTGCGATGTACTGAGACCATACATTCAAGCAGCTGAAAATTAGGTATGTGGACCAAAAGACGGCCAATAGTGTGACGCCAGCAAACAAAGCATTACGCTAAATTAAACGGGGGTTCTTTACATTCGCGTTAAGTTGCAACTTGTACCTGGTTTAAACGAACTTGCATCACTTCCCGGGGTGGTGTAAGATATGTGTGTTACAAATTAAATATACCCCGTACAAATCTGTTCACATAACAAAATTAAGGTTCTGGGCACAAATTTATGTCGTCGTCAGGCAGACGACATTTGCAAAACAAATTCTTGAATAATTATTTTTTTCATTTTTGCGGCAAAAACGTAGGTGATGACCCCTCATTGAAACGAGCTCAGCACGCTCGTTTCATGAGGGGTCGTAAGCTATGTTTTTGAGACAAAAATGAAAGAAAAGAAAAATAAAAGGTAATTTTTGTGAATAGCGCCGGGTGGTTTTGGTCGTAACGTCTGGTAAAGGGTTAAAAACTAGGAATTAATTTCGGTGTTGCAGTGTCATGGAAGTAGGGTGCAGCAGAGTCATAGGTAACCATTTAACAACTGCGGAAATAGGGAAACACTAGAGAAACTCCTGTTCTCGCGAAATGCCATCCCAGAAATGTCACGACTACTTGTTTGAGGAGAAATGTGAGTTGTGTAAATTTATTGATTATGGAGTGGACGTAAATCCAATTGAGGACTCCACATTTTGAAGCACCAATCGTATGCAAACAATGGTCCTAAACTGGTTATAATTCATGGGTGAAGAGGCACGTCACACATCAGTTTATTATCCGGTTTACCTTTTACCCAAACGTTGCGAGAAAAAAATCCGGAGAGCTCATCACAAAACCGCCATTAAAATGTCATTATTGTTTTCCTGAAATACATAGCTTATGGCACCTCAATGGAACGAGCTCAATGAGCTCATTTCAATGAGGGATCATAAGGTATGTTTTTGAAGAAAAAATGAAAATTTGACTTATTCCAAAATTTATTTGGCAAGTGTCGTCTGCTGTTCTGGTTGAATAAAAGTAATTTGTGGATACAAATATTTTATCACCATTATGTTTATTGACGAAAATGTATCCGATTCGAGTTGTAGTTCTACGGCCATATCTCGACGAATAAAGATATTGTCTTTAAAAAAAAGCGAGACGCTGATACATCATTTTGTACGTAAACATAATGGTGATTACAAATTTAAATTTCAAACTGTTTGTAAATTGCACTGAAACCATCGTATTTATAAGGAATGATCGTTTGTTTCTGTCTATTTCTTGAGTTATGAACCCCCAAAAACAAAGGCCAAACTCTGTAAATGGGAGTATGTTTGGCCTTTGTTCTTTAGGGTTCATAACTCAAGAAGTAGACAAAAACAAACGATCATTCCTTATAATTAAACTTGAGGGGCAATAAATTTAAACACTCTACATTGCGGAGTTAAAATAAAAACCAGGTCGCATCATGCTTCCTTGTAATAACTGAATAAAAAGGCATAGTTTTCTAGCATTCTGTTTGAACTAACGATGCATTTCACTGATACATGTTCTTGTGTCATTAAATTTTTTATTGACTAATGAAATGCGTAAGTTAAAAGGAACCCCATAGGCCACGACCACACAAAACTTCAATCCCCTTTTCCACTTGACAGGAGGGTGCTGTCATTCAAATCAACACTGAATTAAATTTAATTCTGATTTTGACCATATCCTGAGGGATTGAAAACACAGTTTGTAAATGTGGAGTTCGATATAAACCCAAATGACATGAAGTTGGTTGAACTTTAATTCTCCCAGAAAGAGTTCATTCGTGCTATTTGGAAATTGGAAAGTTTTGTTGGCGTGAGTTTCGTTTGTGGATTTTTATGACCGGTCATTGTTTACGTTTGATTTGGGTAAAACGATGAACACATTCGATCATCTATTGCATATAAAGAAATTGGACGTGGAATAAAAAGCATGATAAGGATTTCATTGTTTATTAAATTTTATTTTGAATGTCTTTTTAATATGACGAGATAAATATCAATTACTTCTGTTGAAACAATATGAGCGTGCAGGGGTTCTTTTCCATTCACACTGCTGTGCAATGTAATTGTTAAGACAGACATTGGGGGCGTGGTTTAGGGCGGGCCTAAATGCGTTTTTTTCGGTTCATTGTGTTAAAAAGAAAGAAATACTTTAGCCAATCATTTTGCCTGAAAATGCTTGAACTGAAAAAAGGTTTAATTATAATAAATAGAATTTTTTAAAATGCTTTTTGATACTATAAAACGCTGGTCGTGTCGAAAGAAAATCTACGCGGCAGCTTTGAGAATTCTCGATACCCCAATTTTAATGTGAATGTTTGGTAACATTCAGATTCGAAAACACCAGGCATTTCAACTACCCTTTACCTAACGAATCGCCCGCATCTGTCCGCGTAATATACAAATTGAGCAGTTGAAAAAATTACATTTTTCAAAATATTTCAATAAAACCATATCATGTGACCCCTCATTGGAAGGAGCTCATTGAGCTCGTTCCAATGAGGGGTCACATGATATGGTTTTGTTGAAATTTTTTGAAAAATTTAAAAAAATTATATTTAAAATAATAAATTTTGATACCGTCTGCAAATACGTGAGAGCAACTGCCAAGGTCTGTCGGTGACCGAGTGGTGTGAATGGTTCAGAATAGTTTCGCGAGGCGATTGGTACCGGAGGAAAGTCTCTCGGCGTGAGTTCGCATCCCCGCCATGTCATTGTAAATAAAACCAGCGTCCTTTCTTGATTATATGGCACCCGGGAATTTGAAAAAGAGAAGTTCTCACTGATTTCCTTGCAGTGCAGTATGTAGAATTAAGTGATGCAATTACTTGATAAACTATAATAGTTCCAATAATTCAGAAACAGAAATTTATTAGAAGAGGTGATTTCACATTTTCATAATTATTATAACCCCATTTTCAGTAGTGCGTTTTTTATTTTCATTTATTAAAACGTATTTAACTTGAGCTGTTGAGAATAGGGTCTCTCGCAAACTCCCTGTTCTATAATTTGTACTCTAAAGAAATTGTAACTGAGCACTCGCGTGTATACTGCAGTTGCAATACACACAATTTGTATCACCACAACAAAAACTGTGATGCATGTGACTTTAAGAACATAAGGGTATCAGTTAATATACACTAGATTTGCAATTTGATACACACACATCACACGGATTAGGCTTAAGGGAAAATAGAAAAGATGCTGAAAACGCCACGTTAAGATTCATACCACGTATTCGTTCTTGAGGCAGTATGCCTGTCGAAGTATCTAATTTCAAATTCTATCCCTTGACCCAACACAAGCGGAGTTGACGTTACCAGTATTGTCTTCCCGAAAGAATATTTTGTTTCAGGCCACGGCGTGTAATACCACTCTGAAAACTAATGTGCATATTTGCAGCATCCTGTTATTGCATTGTGCGTTATTTTACCATGTTAGACCTTCAAAACAGCTGGCGATACAAAACCGGGAGGGAGCGCGGTGGCTCATTGGATACGATATTGGGCTTCTTTCTGAAAGACCCACGGTTAGATACCCACCAGGAGTAACTGCGTTGTGTCGTTGGGCAAGGCACTTAACCCGATTGCTCACATTAGGGTTACGTAGACGTTGTGTATCTGGGCACACTGCACATCGATGGGGCACTTGTCTTCTATCAATCCTGATCCTGCTTGTGCGAAGTTAGTACGTTGGAGAGTCTAGCAGTTGCTCGCCGTTGCTCGGTGGTACTCTCCGGGTACTCCTGCTTCCTCCACCTGTAAAACCGTTAGACACGAGGTGACCCTGGTTTCGAAAGCGTCGTTCAACTGCAGTAAAATGAAACAAAACAAACTAAACCGCGACGAGGTTTAAGATGGAACTCATTCGGGGAGTAATTTCGATCATCATGGGGGTGAGTGGGTTGGGATGGCACAGGTTCTTGTGATGCCATACAAACGTAGTCTGAAGTCCATTTTCCTGTACGTGTCTTCTGTAGTGACGGGGATGGGGTGAAGGCGACAGTTGTAATTTCGTTTAACCCTGTACCCTACGTAGACGATATCAAAATATATTATTTCAAATATTTTGTTTAATTGTTCAAACAATTGTACCAAAACAATATCATGTGACCCCTCACTGGAATAAGCTCGACGAGCACGTTCCAATGTGGAGTCACATGATATGGTTCAGTTGAACATTTTTGAAAAATAATATTTATTCAATTGCTCAATACATATATTACGCGGTGGATGCGGCCGATTCGTTAGGAAAAGGGTTATTACTTTGAATTGTTTGTCTCAAAAACCTTATAATTCCTCATGGAACAAGCTCAACGCGCTCGTTTCAAAGATGGGTCGTAAGCAATGTTTTTGAGACAAAAAATGATAAAAGGAAATTAGAATGGCGATTTTCTGGTGACAGCGCTGGTCAGTTTGGTGTGTGGGATGAAGAGTTAATGGTGAATTAGTTTCTCCTTTGGTCTTTTTTTCTCACAAAGCATCGAATTAATCGTCGCCTACCATGAATAGCAGACGACTACACAAATTTCATTTTTTTCAAACATAGCGTGTGAAACCCCTTCTTGGAACAAGCTGGACGAGCTCGTCCCAACAAGGAGACATCTGCTATATATTATAAGCACAGGATGTTTAACCCTTCATCTAACATGAAACGCAGAAGACACTTGCAAAAGAATATTCTTGAATAACTAATTTTGTTCATTTGTTTGTCTCACAAACTTAGATTATGATCCCTCATTGGAACAAGTTTGACTAGCTCGTTCAAACGAGGGGTCATAACCTATGTTTTGAGATAAAAAATGAAAATATAATGACAATTATTAGGCGATTTTTGAGATTAGAGCTGGCTGGTTTTGGTCGTTACGTTGGGTAAAGGGTTAAAAATAACATATTTGAATGGTGATTTTAATGGATGGGGGGTGAACGAATTTTGATAATATGTTAGGTGAAGGATTCACTTGATATCGTACCTTATTTCTGCGCCCAAATTCTCTACAACCAAACCCATTATAATGGATCAAAATCAGTATTTATTAGCTACTGTCCTACCAAGGATGAGTCATAACGATTGGTTTGAAAGATAACAAGAGGTGTGTGTCTATGACCTGTAGTGCAAAAAATCCACATTCTGTTTCGTTTCCTGCTTGAATAAAAAAATTAGGTTGCAGAAGAGTATACTGAATTTCCATGGGAACCCTGTGAAGTGAAGCAGTGATTGTTACTGTGATAAACAAAAAAAAAAATACTTATAAATACGATCCAGTCACCATTGCTTGGTTGGAAGTCCTCTAAAATGTGCAACATGGGTATAAATGATTGACTAAACTTGACTTTGTCTCCACGATTTGCCATTGTGCATAAATATTTGACCTTAAATACAAATAAATAAATAAATAAATAAATAAATAAATAAATAAATAAATAAATAAATAAATAAATTTTTTTTGTGACGAAAAATAAAAAAGTAATGGAAATTGAACGGTGAATCTTGTGAATGGCGCTGGCCGGTTTTGGTCGTTACGTTGGGTAAAGGGTTAAAGTACGAGTGGTATTTACATTGCACCAAATAATTCGCTTATAATAGAATCAATCGTTCGGATTGAAGACCCCTGTATGATATAAAAACAGCTGGATGGTGTTCGCGCGCCGAACGCCCTAAAATCAGTTGGGTTGAAAATCAACCCAAATCAAATGGGTTGAGTGAATATGGACCCAATTTGGTTCATATTCACTCAATCCAGTTGATTTGGGTTGATTTTCAACCCTACTGATTTCAGAGTGAAGGCACGCTGGGCCTGTTGGCACTCTCTCATAAATTTTAGCAAGGCAAATCCATTGAAACGAAATAATTTCACTTCAAAAGTAATGTGAAGAACATCGAGAGAATATGAAGCATTTTGGTTGTTTAACCTACACTTCAGAATGAAAACAAATATGGACTCCCAACACTCAACCCATAAGCAACTACATTCAGGCCAAATTGACCACCGCAAAAGTAAAAAATAAAAAATAAAATAAAATAAATTTGATAACTTCGCGATAACGCCCGAAATTCCCAATCAGTTCCATATATCTGTACCAATTGTAACGTCTCGCATCATTTGTAAATAATCACAAAATATAGTTTGTAAAACAGTAATTATTCAAATAGGAGTCCAATAAACAAAATAAAATTATCAAATATTATTTATAATATTCAGTAATTAGCAATTAATTCTTATTAATCAAAGTAAATAATAAACAGTAGACAGATAAATATAAAAGTTAAGACCATAATTTATTTATAAAATGGTAATTAATTAAGTGAAGAATTAACGTAAGTTTAATTAAAGTTGGTAATTTAGTGGACCGCCGAATCCCCCGCCCAAAGCCATTCTCCATTTCGGTATTTTTCAGTGTTTCGGCGCAATAAACGTTTGTAGGATTCCACCCCATATATTTATATTAAACGTTAATTAAAAGTAAATCGCGTAAGTTTCAACAACTCTAGTTTTACCTTTGGTGCACCGTTCGTTACGGCTAGGGGTGTCAATGTGTTGATATTTGACAAAATGCACATTGCAAGATCATTTATTAGCGCAAAGTTTACTTCTGTTAACCATTACTACGCAAGGTATTATGGGAGTCGTACTAAATTTAGCTACGTTTCTCAGTAGTCATGGTTATTTTCCCACACTCCGACCTCCGAAATTGAAAATAGTTTTTCTACGTCCCATACATCCACTTTTTAGTTGGCTGTATCGGAAGGTGAAGGTACATCCGAGCGACATCCAGAAGCTCATTGGCTGAATTGGAGCCGGAGGTACTTTCCGGTGGTCAGGTGTATAAAAGGAGAGACGCTCATTCGCGGAGGTCTTCTCCACGTCATTTACCGGCAACACAAGAAAGCCTTACCGGCGAAAATCAGCATACGACAGATTTGAACAAGCATTAAACAGACAATTAAAGCCTCCATAATTTAGATTAAAAAGGTACATACAAAAGAAATATGGATTGAAAATACACACATGAATATGAGCCTTCCACATATATAACTGCTGGAACTCTATAAACAGCCTTTTGGGATTAATACGGCTCACGTTTAGCCAAAAGTTCCCACTTTCGGTTTCACACGTTTACTACGAATTTTACTACGATTTGTTTCCGTTGGTTACGCAACAAATGCTCGTAGTAGTTTTACCTGTACCGTTGTTCAGACACAGTCCTGTCGAGTTTGAGGGATACTTGGAGGGTGTACACTAATGTTAGACGTCGTTTACGACGAACACAGTATTTATTTATTTTAATAAGATAGAAATATAATAGCTTCAAATCCAATGCATTATTAACAACCACTCGAGTGAATTAGACTAGTACAGAAATAATTTTTGGAACAACACCTCTCACATCATTATTTTATTTTCACTGAAAAGAAGCCAACCAAGTTACCAACGCCTTTTAAGTAATAAATGACCTGTGTTCTTTCTACTTCCTCTTCAGAGTTTTTCATGTATACCTTGTTAGCTGGTCTACACGGTGTACAGTGTAGTTGATACAGACGTTGCTGTAGTGCTGATACAAACCTTATGCATGTGCATTTACCCTACCCGAGCTCCTAGAGCTTGGCTTATTGTGTTTGGGGTATTTTCACATCGACAAACTTTTTGTCGGCACTTTCTTGTCCCTTGCAAACTCGCGCCTGTTCACCCATCTCTTGCTCACATTATATGTAGCCCATAGGGAATGGCCTAAATATTAAAGGGGTACTATAATCGGGTATTAACTACTGATGGCCCACATTTACAGAGATCAGGAATAACAGTATTTAACAAAAAGAAGAAACTAACATACACACTCCAACTACTCAAGAATAACACTTTTTAACGGAAAGAAGAAACTAAAACATACGCTCCAGTTACCCCAGAATAACAGCATTGAATAGAAAGAAAGAAACTGGTCCTTATACTTCAGCTAATTTACATATTGTCGGTAGTAACCACCAGGTGACACAGTGACCCAACACTACTGGTGACCCAATTACCTGTATATTGAACTAGCATATTGCTACCAACACTGAAGTCATTGGTTATCAGTAATTGAACCAAGCACTCTACCAATTTGTTATATTATTATTACTGGTGATCATAAGTATATGAACTTTGGGGTAACTAAAGTTATAAGGGATTTCAGTGTTCAGGTTTTCCTGGGTTGATCCTCCAAGTCAACGGTTGGCCCAAAAAGTGTGTGATCAGTTGAGGCGAGCTTAGAGGGCTGGACCGTTACATTTTTGGTGGCAGAGGTGATGATATTAATTAACTCACATTTAGAATGGATTATTCCTTAGTGATTGGGTTACATTACTGAGTTTGGCAAAATGCCTAGAACTACAAAAACTGGTGGGGTAACCCCGGTTAATAACGAGAGAGAATTCCACAACCCCCAACGAGCAAATGGTCAACTGGACATTTCTCAGATAACTGAAGTTCAACATTCATCTGAGCAGAATGTAGAGGAGAATGTTGAGACTCTTGTCATTAATGGCAACAATAAGCAAGTACATACTGACAGAATCAGTAATGTAGAGACTGAATTACTGTTACTACAAGACTCAGTTAATAATATGACTGATATGATGAATCAGCTAATGACGCAAAGTGTAATAGCTCAACAAAATGCGACTAACAACTGTGAGCCATTAAATAATGGTGAATATCACATGAGGTCACATGTCAACCCTGAGGCTAATAGGGATGGACAAAACACTGGTTATATGAAGCCACATTACTACGATGGCAAGTCAAGTTGGATGGATTACATAAGTCACTTTGAAATGGTTGCTGAATTAAATGGATGGCGTAATAATGTACGGGCAATGAAACAGGCTACATGTTTGAAAGGAAATGCAAGAAGTATTTTTAACTGATCTTAAGCCTGAACAACTTAAAGACTATTCACAACTTTAATCAAGTTTAACGGCGAGATTTGAGCCTAAAAATCAGTGTGAAGTATATCGTACCCAACTGGATAGCCGAATAAGAAAGAAAGGTGAGCAATTACCTGAGCTAGTACAGGATGTAAAATGCTTAGTGAGGTTTGCATATCCTACTGCGTCGGATGATGTCTGAAATAGTATTGCTTACAAATGCTTTCGCGATGCACTTCATGACAAAAACTTGGAGTGGGCAGTTTGTCAAAGCAGTGCTGAAAATATTGATGAAGCACTTAACTTGGCTCTGAAATATGAAGCATTCATGTTAAGCTGCAATGGAAAGAGCAATGCTAAATATAGTCTGCGTGCTCAGACAGTAGAAGAAGGCTTAACACATGATTTATCTAGTGAGTCAAGAGAAGATGTAATCAATGCCTTAAATGAAAGGATAGCTAAGATTGAAAATGAAAAACGAACAAGTCGAGATGACAGGAAATGCTTTTTCTGTGGAATTCCTGGCCACCTCAAGAAGAAATGCAGGAAATATAAAGCAGCTTTCAATAAGGGATATTACCCTTATGAGAAACAGGCATCAACATATAAACGCCCAAAAATAGAGAAAGCTGTTCAAAGAAGAGCTGACTCAGAAAACTAATTTATGCTGAGTCTGGGGGGTCAAGATTCAGCAGTTTCTGAAAATGGACACGAGCTTATATATGAAACAAGAACTGTAAATAATTACAGATTATTCGTTAATATAAATTTATTTGAAGAAAAAAATGATTGTCTCATAGACACAGGGGCAACCGTATCAGTGCTACACAGGAAGATTTATGAGAAATTACATGACAGACCACACTTGGACCAAGCATGTGTGCATCTTCGCATGGCTGACAGTGAATTAGTCACACCTGAGGGTGCAGCTACCTTTCCTCTTAATATTCACAACAACATCAGACAGTGTTATATGATTGTAGCAGATATTGATGCTCCAGCAATTTTGGGGTACGATTTCCTCCAGAAAAATAATTGCACTATACATATAAAGGAAGAAAAATTAATTATGGATGACCTTGAAATTAAGTGTCACTTGGAGAGTCAAGGACAGTCAGTACACAGAATCACTATATCAGAAAACATGACTATACCACCATCTTGTGAAATAGTGATACCCTGCACCATGACTGGGCAGTTGCCTTATTATAAAACTGCACTCATAGAAAAGGGCAGTGAAACTTTACTGAAAAGGGGATTGTTAATAGCCAACTGCCTAATTGATCACAGTGGTACAAACGTACCTTTGTGAGCAATAAATGTTACTGCTGAAGCAAAGATGCTGTATAAAGATACTGTCGCTGCTGAATGTGAAGTTGTGCCCCTTTGGGTACATAATCTAGAAGCCCCAATTAACATGGTGAACACAGCAAGTAGTGAGGCTGCTGAGGCTAATGCTCAGGGAGAAGATGGATCTTTTGCACATTTAGAAGTTATTTTAAATGCACTTGATCACTCTATTAGTGCTGAACTGAACAGAAGGAGTCGATACAGTCACTTTTACACAAGCATACTAATGATTTTGCTAGGAGCAGGCATGATCTTGGAAAAACAAATATAGTGTACCACAATATTGATACTGGTAGTACAAAGCCTATTAAACAAGCTCCAAGACGAGTTCCCTTGTCCCAGATCAAAGAAGTGGGGAATGAAATTCAACGTATGTTGGAAACGGGCGTGATCGTACCTTCGAAATCACCGTGGTCTTCACCCATAGTGATTGTTCGGAAGAAGGATGGATCAATACGATTTTGTATCGATTATCGTAAACTAAATACTGTCACAATTAAAGACTCCTATCCATTACCAAGAATTGATGACTCACTTGATGCTTTACGAGGTTCAAAAATATTTTCAACAGTGGACCTACAGAGTGGGTACTGGCAAGTCCAAGTAAACCCCAAAGATCAGGAAAAGGCTGCTTTCATTACAACTAATGGGTTGTATGAATTTAAATCTATGGCTTATGGTTTGTGCAATGCCTGCGCAACTTTTGAGAGAATGTTAGAATATATCTTACATGGCTTACAGTGGCAAACCTGCCTACTTTGTATTGATGACATAGTGATTTTCTCAAGCACTTTTGATGCACACCTTGAGAGATTGGACGAAGTATTAAAACGAATAGGAGAGGCTGGACTGAAAATATACCCCAAGAAATGTCATCTTTTTAAGTCACAAGTAGAATTTCTGGGTCCTGTTGTCTCAGAGAGTGGCATAGATGCAGCTCCAGAAAAGACAGCAGAAATCAAAACATGGCCTATACCTAGAAATGTCACGGAATTAAGGAGCTTTCTTGGAACTTGCTCCTCTTACAGGAGGTTTATCAAAGATTTTGCTAAAATAGCAAGACCTTTACATAGGCTTGCAGAGAAGGATGTTCCATTAGTTTGGACAGAAGATTGCCAAGAAGCCTTTGATAAGCTGAAGAAATTATTATCAACTTCTCCAGAGCTCGCTTATCCAGATCTTACAAAGCCTTTTATTCTTGACGCAGATGCCAGTGGTCATAGCATTGGGGCTGTACTGTCTCAACTTCATGATGATGATGAACATGTTGTTGCATACTACAGCAAGACTTTAACAAAAGCAGAACGGAAATACTGCATAATCCGCCAAGAGTTATTTGCAGTAGTAAGCGCCATTAAGCACTTTCATACTATTTATATGGAGTCAATTTTCTTGTAAGGACTGATTATAGTGCCTTGAACTGGATAAGGCAATTTAAAAATGCCGAAGGCCAGTTAGCAAGATGGATCAAGGTTTTAGAGACATATAATTTTACTATCCAACACAGACCAGGTGTAAGGCAAGGTAATGCAGACGGATTGTCTAGGAGGCCATGCACAGAAGGTTGTAAGTACTGTAATAGGAAAGAAGTCAAAGTGTCTGAAACACAAAACATAATAAAACCAGATGACTATTTTGTACAAGCTATGGATCATTACATAACTGCATCAAGAAAAGACAATTTAGAGACTAGTAATTCTGACGATGATGATTATAATGAGCTATTAGACTCTAATGACATTGAAGATTCAGCTGAATCCATCATTTGGATTGAGGCAAAATCTGATGAGAATCTGAGAAATGCCCAATTGAATGATAAAATTTTGGCCCTTGTATTAGGCTGGAAGGAGAGTGGTGGAGGTCGACCAAAATGGGCAGAAGTTAGTCATTTCCCAAAAGATGTATATTGGGCAGTGTGGGAAAGGATTTCTTTGGTTAACGGTATTTTGTTTTGCGAATGGAAACACTGTGGTACTGACGAAAAGTCCTGGCGGTATATCGTGCCTAAAATTTGGGTGCAGGATGTTTTAAAGTTATTGCATAGTGACCCGATGGCTGGTCACTTGGGTATTTCATGGACCGCTGCAAGAGTCCGTGGGCGTTTCTACTGGGTAGGAATGAAAACTTCAGTACGAAACTACATAAGGAAATGTCAGGTTTGTCAGTGTAGACAGAATTCTTCAAAGAAATCACAAGCGCCAATGAAGCAGTACTTGGTGGGTGCACCTCTTGAAAGGGTGGCAGTAGATATTTTGGGACAACTGCCCGAGACTAAAAATGGGAAGAAATATATTTTGGTCATTACTGATTATTTTACCCGATGGGTTGAAGCATATCCAATGATAAACCAGGAGGCTGGGACAGTTGCCAATGTCCTTGTAGATGAGTTTATCTGTAGATATGGGTTGCCATTGCAGCTCCATACAGACCAGGGTAGACAGTTTGAATCGGAACTGTTTGTACAATTATGTAAAACGCTAAATATTAGTAAAACTAGAACCACACCATACCACCCTGCTAGCGATGGGTTGGTAGAATGTTTTAACCACACACTAGAAGACATGTTAAGCAAGGTCATATCAAAAAGCCAGAGGGACTGGGATGTATACCTCCCCATGTTAATGTTTGCTTACTGCTCTTCGGTACATGATAGTACTGGTGAAACACCATGCATGATGATGTGTGGCAGAGAAGTCATGATGCCTGTGGACCTCTTGTATGGGATCCCAAAGAAACATTTTCACTCTCAACATGATAATATTACAGATTATGTTGAGAATTTGCAAGCTAAAATGACCAAGGTTCATGAAACAGCTTGTGATCGCATGTTGAAAGCTAGTGAAAGGCAGAAAACATATTATGATCTAAAATCAACAAGCAATGCATACAGTGTTGGGGATGCTGTCCTACTACAAAACACAATTCGGAAGAAAGACCAAAGCCTAAAACTTGAATCTCGCTTGGAAGGACCATACATTATTATTGAAGTGATTTCAGACTTGCTATTCAAAATAAAGAAATCTCCCAGCGAGGACCCTAAAATTGTACATGTTAACAGACTGAAGGAGTATGTGGGGAAATTTACTAAATTGTTTAATCCAGCTTCACGGTTTAACACTAGATCTCAAAACAGTAAAGCATGAAGTGGTGTATATTAAGTGATGGTAGCAATTGCTGGTATTTCAGGTTATTGTCTTATTCAAGTATTATTTTAGGAACTATAAGTGCTGTTACATGGAAACTTATGGCATTCTCCCCCACTTTCTGTACTTTCAGATGGACAAAGTTTATAATTGCAAAGACTGTGATGACTTCTTTTACGAAAGAGAGAAACTACATAGACACGAAAGAGAAAAGCACGGCGATGTAATTGAATGTCCTTTTTGTTCATATAAATGCAGCGCAGCAAGGAGAGTGAACATGGAAAGACACATTGGGAGAAAACACATCAACTATACACGACAGCACAGAAGGGAGGACACAGAGTATTACACGTACAGACAGGACAATAGAAGAAACAGTCACGAGAAGCACACACCATCACACAGAGAAAACCGGATGAAATGAACGGTTAGCAAGGTTAATAGCAAACACACAACTAAAACATCACCACCACCAAAGAGACAGAGAACTCAAGAAACACATAAGACAACCAGCAATGCAACATCTGAAGACCTAGGAATTGACCTCAACTTACCAGTATCGCAGTGGAAGGATATTGCCCCGATACAAGTCATCCCAGCATATCTGGATTGTTATTCATAGGCGTCAACATCACAAAACAACCAACAGACACAGGAGCAGCAATTCACATTGACCTCAATACCAACAGTACACCTTCAGGAAGCATCAGTACAACAACAACAACAATCTACACAGTCACAACAACCTACAACAGAACAGCTTTCAGTACCAGAACAGCCTTCAGAACAACAACCTTCAGCACAACAACTACCAGAGTTACAAACCACAGAATTGGACACCATTATTCAGGAAATGTTTGCCCCAACACAGCCAACCACATCCACATACAACACACCAGAAGTAACAACACAAGATGATACAACAGAAGACACATATGAACCTGTGGACCTATCAAAACCAAAGCTGATGGAAGTTAACAAAGACATACAGTTACCAGAACCATACAAAACATACCAGCAACTCTCGGGGGATCCCAGGTTTTACATGATAGGGGCCCCATCACACTACATGGAGGGACACAGTGCTCAACTGATAGCAGCAACACGAAGAACATGCCAGCAACATTTAAACACGTGTAAACGCCGCTTTGTACCATATGGCTACCTGATGGTTAAGAAAGAAGAAACTGTTCGTCTACCAAATGGCACTACATATGTCCTGAATGACTTTTGGATGAAAGACCCATCAGTTAAGACAACGTATGAAGTGGGCACCCAGACAGATGGGGAAGTTGTCATGAAGAATGTTGGCCCAGCACAGACTAGCGCAATGGATTTATCTACGATGGCAGAAGAATAAGAAATATACATGTAATACACCTTCAGTTAATGGAATGTAAATAATATACAGAATACAGTACGCATGGCGAAGAGAACCAGAAGACAGATTTTCTAATTTTTTTTGGTCCTGTGTGATGTAAATGGTAACTGGTTGGTATTCCATTTTTTTTCTTTTGGTATATTTCCACAAACAGCTTAAATTTGGAATTTTATTTTTTTTTTTTTTTAAATATTTAATTATTTTGAAATTTTAAAATTTTCAGAAAATTTTCAGAAATAATAGTCCCTGTTCGAGGACGAACAATTTTTTTTTATGTGGCGGGTGTTGGACCAACACAAAATGTCGGAATGTGAAACGCACTGAATTTTCTGGTTAGGGGAATTTCTTCAATGTTTTGCGTGTTGGCTCTTTGATCATTGTTTTATGGCCGTGTTTCAAAACCGAGAGTACTTGTTCCATCTACGTAGTTACTTTCCGTAATGCTACAACAATAGTGAATGTGTTTAATTGCTGTATTCGCAGAACTTTGTATCTTGTATCCTGTTGTCGTTGTACTGACATTTCGGTCTTAGGAGTTGTGTTCTCTTCGAGATCTTCAGTATCTCATTTTCAAGGCCAGGAAAAAGTGTTTCTGACTCTGTTGCTATTGCCGAAGTGAAAAATCTTATTTTAAACTTAGACAAGAAGTTTACAACCAGTTTTGAGGCTTTTAGCAAAGATATTCAAGACCTAAAGACCGAGATCACCTCTATTCGCAAAACGATTGAAAAGATCAAATCTGAACACAATGATCTTGCACAGAGTGTAGACTATAACGCTCAGAGAATCGAGGAAATTGAGCATTCTGCCATTCCCAACCTGGAGACAAATTTTGAAGCCAGGTTTTCAGAGATTGAAGACAAAGCCATTCTTAGCGAAATACATGATCGGAAGTACAATCTCTTGATCTTTGGTGTGCCCGACAAAGAAAGCGAGGATACATATGCAACCGTGGAAACTTTTCTTGCAACTGATCTGAAAATGGACAGTACTTCCGCGTCAAATATAGTGAATCGTGCTTTAAATGTCCATAGACTTCCACAATCAAGGTTTGGTGGTTCTAACTCCAACACTAACCCACCGCCCAAGCCTATCATTATAAGAATGGGCAATGACAGGGATAAACAACAGGTTCTAAAGGCAGCACCCAACCTGAGAGGAACAAGGATGAGCGTTAGAACAGATCTACCACCAGCTCTGAAAAGGGAGAGAGGAAGGCTTTCTAGCATAGCCTATAGATTGAGGACAGACAGGGGCTACGAGACGAGGATTCGTGTGTCGGGTGTGAGAGTGATACTTGAGGTGAAAGAATCCACGACAGCAGCATGGAAAGAGTACACAGAGTAAATACGCGGAGATATAGACCCGGAGATGATGAGTCGCATATTGTTCACTTAGCCACATTGTTTGCACATAGTGTCCACATGTCCACAGGTCCAGATCACTGGTATACAGTCTGGTATGCAGTCTTTTGTCTTTTATCTTTTAATCAACTTATCAACTTATCTGAATATCTGAATATCCATGCTAACTGAAAATAACTTCCCAAGGACCAAACTATTCACCATAGGCCCAGTACAAACTTGATCTGCTATTAACATTTAGGGTCCATGTAGGTCCATGTAGGTTCCTGTTAATAGTACATATATGAAAGAAAAATGGCATGTTGCAACATGATGCAACAGAATGAATGCCCAGTTTATCTCCAGGGAGAAATTAGTCGACTAATCCCCCATAATCTCACAGCCCCCACCCCCCTTATTTCCCTTATTTATAAACCTATTTAGTCACAATATTTATTTGCAATCAATTAACCAGTCATATCTATTTCAACCCAGTACATCTAGTGAAATCATTTAGTGTGTTATAGTGTACCAAAGAAAAGTTTGTATATGTAGAGAAATTACTTCATCTACCACATATTCACATAGATCCTCCATTTATGAACCTATTGAGCCACAGTAATCAAATACAATCAAGTACAATCAATTAATCTGTTAAATCAACTTGGACCTAGTACATCAACAGAACTCTTCTTGTTCATTATGGACTGATTTGGCCTCAGTACTTCTAATGCAATCATTTATTGTGTTGTATCCTGCACATTAGAGCTCATGGAGCTCTGGAGGACAGGATATAATATACTGAATGCCCAGTTTATCTCTGGGAAGTCTGTTAAGAGTACTAAAGAAAAGTTTGTATATGCAGAGTAATCACCCCAATAACCACATAATCCCCCAGACTCCCCCCCCCCCCCCTTCATGAACCTATTGAGCCTCAATAAACAATTTCAATTATTTAATCCGTTATATCCACCGGCCTTAGTACATCCACAGAATTCCCCTTGTTTATTATGGAATTATTTGGCCTCAGTACTTCCAATGCAATCAACTATTGTATTGTATCTTGTCCAAAAGAGCTCTTGGGGTTGTGGAGACCTGAATATAATAGAATGAATAGCCAATTTATCCCTGGAGAGGCTATTATGAGTATTAAGAAAGAAAGTATTAAAGACTTACTTGGACTCAGTATCTCCAAAGCAACCATTTAGTGTGTTATATCCTGTCCAAGAGAGTTCTTGGAGCTCTGGAGAACAGGATATAATAAAATGAATGCCCAGTTTATCTCTGGGAAGACGGTTAAGAGTATTAAAGAAAAGTTTGTACATATGTATACGATTATTGTGGACCTATTTGGCCCCAGTACGTCTAATGCAATTATTTAGTCTCTTATATCTTGCCAAAAGAACCCTTGGGGCTCTGGAGGACAGGATATAATAGAATGAATGTCCAGTTTATTCCTGGGAAGGCTGTTAGGAGTATTAAAAAACATTTGTATATGTAGTTAAATAACTCCAATAACCCTATAATCCAACAGACCCCCCCCCCCCCTTTATCAACCTATTGAACCTCAGTAAACAATAACCCACATAATCCCACAGACACCCCCCCTTTATCAACCTATTGAACCTCAGTAAACAATAACAATTATTTAATCTGTTATATCAACTTGGCCTTAGTACATCGACAGAAATCCTCCAGTTTATATTGGAATTATGCGGCATCAGTACTTCCAATGCAATCATTTATTGTACTAAATCTTGCCCAAGAGAGCTCTCGGGGCACCAGAGGACAGAATATAGTACAATGATGCCTAGTTTATCTCTAGGAAGGCTGTTATGAATATTAAAGAAAAGTTTGTATATGTACAGGGATTACCCCAATCAACCACATAATCCCACAGATCCCCCCTTGATGAGCCTTCTGACCCCCAGTAATCAAATATAATCATTTAACCTATAATATATACTTGGACTTGGTACACCCACAGATATCCCTTGGTTCATTATGGAATTATTTGGCCCCAGTACTTCCAGTGCATCATTTATTGTATTATATCTTGCACAAGAGAGCTTTGGGGGCTCTAGAGGTCAGAATATAATAGAATGACGCCTAGTTTATCTCTAGGAAGCCTGTTATGAGTATTAAAGAAAAGTTTGTATGTGGACAGGGATTACCTCAATCAACCACATAATTTCCCAGATCCCCCCTTGATGAACCCACTGACCCCCAGTAATCAAATACAATCATTTAACCTATAATATATATTTGGACTTGGTACATCCACGAAATCCCTTTGTTTATTATGGAATTATTTGGCCTCAGTACTTCCAGTGCATCATTTATTGTATTATATCTTACCCAAGAGAGCTCTTGGGGCTCTAGAGGTCAGAATATAATAGAATGATGCCTAGTGTATCTCTGGGAAGGCTGTTATGAGTATTAAAGAATAGTTTGTATATATACAGACATTACCTCAATCAACTACGCCCCACACACATACTTTGTTTTTTAACCCATCGAACCTCAGTAATCAAATACAATCATTTAATCCGTTATATCTACTTGAACTTAGTACATCCACAAAATCTCCTTGTTTATTATGGACTTCCTGGGCCTGAATGCCCAGTTTATCTCTGGGAAGTCTGTTAAGAGTACTAAAGAAAAGTTTATATATGGAGAGTAATCACCCCAATAACCACATAATCCCCCAGACCCCCCCCCCCTTCATGAACCTATTGAGCCTCAATAAACAATTTCAATTATTTAATCCGTTATATCCACCGGCCTTAGTACATCCACAGAAATCCCCTTGTTTATTATGGAATTATTTGGCCTCAGTACTTCCAATGCAATCAACTATTGTATTGTATCTTGTCCAAAAGAGCTCTTGGGGTTGTGGAGACCTGAATATAAAAGAATGAATAGCCAATTTATCCCTGGGGAGGCTATTATGAGTATTAAGAAAGAAAGTATTAAAGACTTACTTGGCCTCAGTAACTCCAAAGCAACCATTTAGTGTTCTTGGAGCTCTGGAGAACAGGATATAATAAAATGAATGCCCAGTTTATCTCTGGGAAGACGGTTAAGAGTAATAAAATGATCCCCCCATGATGAACCCAGTGATTCCCAGTAATCAAATACAATCATTTAACCTATAATATATATTTGGACTTGGTACATCCACGAAATCCCTTTGTTTGTTATGGAATTATTTGTCCCCAGTACTTCTAGTGCATCATTTATTGTATTATATCTTGCCCAAGAGAGCTCTTGGGGCTCTAGAGGTCAGAATGTAATAGAACGATGCCTCGTTTTTCTCTGGGAAGGCTGTTATGAGTATTAAAGAATAGTTTGTATATACACAGACATTACCTCAATCAACCACATAAATTCACAGATCCCCCCTCGATTAGCCTACTGACCCTCAGTAATCAAATACAATCATTTAATCTGTAATATACACTCCTGGGGCTCTAGAGGTCAGAATATAATAGAATGATGTCTAGTTTATCTCTGGGAAGGCTGTTATGAGTATTAAGGAATAGTTTGTATATATACAGACATTACCTCAATCAACCACATAATCAAACAGATCCTCCCTCGAGGAGCATACTGACCCTCAGTAATCAAATACAATCATTTAATCTGTAATATACACTTGGACCTGGTACACCCACATAAATCCCTTTGTTTAGTATGGAATTATTTGGACTCAGTACTTCTAATGCAATAATTTATTGTATTATATCTTGCCCGATGAGAGTTCTTGGAGCTGTGGAGGACTGAATATAATAGAATGAATGGCCAGTTTATCTCTGGGAAGGTTGTTTAGAGTATTAAAGATAAGTTTGTATATGTAGATAAATTATCGAGGCTCAGTAATCAAATACAATCATTTAATCCGTTATATCTACTTGAACTTAGTACATCCACAAAAATCCCCTTGTTTATTATGGACTTCCTTGGCCTCAGTATTTTTAATGCAATCATCTAGTGTTTTATATCCTGCCCAAGAGATCTTCTGGGGCTCCGGGGGACAGAATATAATAGAATGAATGCCCAGTTTACCTATGGGAAGGCTGTTAAGAGTTTTATAGATAAGTTTGTATATGTAGAGAAATTACTCCAATAACGCCACAATCCCCCAGATCCCGCACCCCCCCCCCCCCTTTTTCGAACCTATTGAGCCTCAGTAATCAAATACAATCATTTAATCTGTTATATCTACTTGAACTTAGTACATCCACAAAAATCCCCCTGTTTATTATGGACTTATTTGGCCTCAGTACTTTCAGTGCAATCATTTAGTGTGTTATATCTTGCCCAAGAGACCTCCTGGGGCTCTGGAGGGCAGAATATAATAGAATGAATGCCCAGTTTATCTCTGTGAAGGCTGTTAAGAGTATTAAAGATAAGTTTGTATATGTAGAGAAATTACACCAACAACAACACAATCCCCCAGATCACCCCCCCCCCCCCCCCATTTTTGAACCTACTGAGCCTCAGTAATTGAATACAATCATTTAAACTGATATATCTACTTGGACTTGGTACATCAACGGAAATCCCCTTGTTTAATATGGACAATAGCCTCAGTAATCAAATATGATCAGTAATCAAATACAATCATTTAATCTGTTACATCTACTTGAACTTAGTACATCCACAAAAATCTACTTGTTTATTGTGGACTTATTTGGCCTCAGCACTTTTAAAGCAATCATTTAGTGTGTTATATCCTGCCCAAGAGACCTACTCGGCCTCTGGGGAACATGATATAATAGAATGAATGCCCAGTCTATCTCTTGGAAGGCTGTTAAGAGTATTAAAGATAAGTTTGTATATGTGGTGAAATAATAATCCAATAACAATACAATCCCCCAGACCCCCTCTCCCTTTTTTGGTATCTATTGAGCCTCAGTAATCAAACACTATCATTTAATCTGTTATATCTACTTGGACTTCGTACATCCACAGAAACCCCTTTCTTCTTTATCGTGGTCTTACTTGGCCCCAGCACAATGCAATCATTTAGTGTGCTATATCTTGCCCAAACGAGTTCTTGGAGCTCTGGAGAACAGGATATAATATAATGAATGCCCAGTTTATCTCTGGGAAGGCTGTTAAGAGTATTCAAGAAAAGTTTGTATATATGTATATGTTTATTGTGGACTTATTTGGCCCCAGTACAGTCTTTATGAACCTACAGAGCCTCAGTAATCAAATACATTCATTTAATCTGTTACATCTACTTGGACTTAGTACATCCGCAGAAATGCTCTTGTTTATTATGGACTTATTTTGCCTCCGTACTTCCAGTTCAATCATTTAATGTGTTGTATATGCCCAATAGAGCTGGTGGGGCTCCGTAGGACAGAATTCAATAGACTGAATGTCCAGCTTATCTCTGGAAAGGTTGTCAAGGGTATTAACGAAAATTTAGTACATATGTATTATATTCATTATGGGCTTATTTGGCCTCAGTACTTCTAATGCAATCATTTAGTGTGTTATATCTTGCCTGAGAGAGACTGAGAGTACTTCTAATGCAATCATTTAGTGTGTTATATCTTGCCTGAGAGAGACTCTGGGGCTATGCCTAATGGACCTCTTGGAGATCTGGAGGACAGGATATAATAGATATAATAGAATGACTGCCCAGTTTATCAATGGGAAGGCTGCTAAGAGTATTAAAGTAATATTTGTATATGCAGGAAAATTACTCCTAACCACATAATCCCCCAGACCCCCCTTCCTTTTACAAACCTACTGAGCATCAGTGATCAATTACACCCATGCAATCTGTGTTATATATACCTGAACCTAGTACATCCACAGAAATGCCCTTGTTTTTTATGGACTTATTTGGCCCTAGTACTTTGTGTGCAATCATTTAGTTTGTTGTATCTTGCCCAAGAGAGCTCTTGTGGCCCTGGAGGGCAGGAGATAATATAATGAATTCTCAATTTATCTCTGGGAAGGCTTTATGAATTACTCTAATAACCACATAACTCCCCCAGCCCCCCCCCTCACTTTACGAACCTATTGAGCCTCAGTAATTAAATACAATCATTTAATCTGGTATATCAACTTGGACTTAGTACACACACAGAAATTCCCTTGTTTATTATGGACTTATTTGGCCTCTGTACTTCCAACGCAATTATTTAGCGGGTTATATCTCACACAAGAGAGCTGTTGTGGCTCTGGAGTACAGGATATAATAGAATGATCGCCCAGTTTATCTCTGGGAAGACATCTAAGTGTATTGGAGATAAATTCGTATAGGCAGAGAATTCATTGCAATAACCACATACCCCACCCCCCTCCTCATTCCCCTATTGACCCCCAATAATCAAATGCAATTACTTAATCTGTTAATTTATATTACATCCACAGAAACCACCTTGCTAGTTATGGGCCTATTTACCCCAGTACTTCGGTTGCAATTATTTAGTGTGTTATATAATACCCTATCCTTGGATCACTGGAACATTGTACTCCCATCTTCACAATAGTGGTACACGTATCAACGTAAACACCCTATTATTGGAAGGTGCCTCTAACTCTCCATCACAATTTCAATTGCCTCAGCACATTTAAAAGTGTCAAACAAAACAGCACTTAAGGGGCTGCCAAACCGAAACTTTTCAGAATTTCACGTTACACTTTCGTTTGCAAATAAAAATAATAAGCTTGAACCATATCTATCAGGTTATATACCGTTTTCTTCATTGCGAGATTTTCTAGTTTGTGGTTGAGAAATGTTGTAAGTATTGTTCAGTTTTCGATGCATGCTCGGGTTACATAATACTGGTGTGCATTAGCAACAAAGCAATTTAAATAGCACAAGGAAAGAAAATACCTCTCAGGTACATATACTTAAATATATTTGCAACAACATCCGGGATATATTTTTCATATTTTCTGTGGATAAATTTTGAATTTGTGAAAAATGTGATGCCGTCTGTATTTCGAGGAACGAATCTTGTTTGTTTACATTCTGCAACAATCCACGTGGCAGGATTATGCGATCAGTAATCAATAAAAATGAGAATTACAGCACTCTGCAAATCTTATCTTGTTAATATTAATTTACTGACTTCTAACATATGCTCTACCATTGACCCCGAAGCCATGAAAATTCATTTTCATGGCTGGCTGAAGGAAAATATGGCTGGCTAGCCGGCTAAGGTTTTATGTTCGCGGCTGACGGCTCAATTCAGCTCAGCTGACTGAGTGGTGTTACAGATCCGCCTATGATGAAGTGTAAAGCTCGTCACGCTACTAACAGGCTAATAACAACATAATATCGCGCTAAAGTTCTTTATTGTTAAAGTTTTAAGGAATAAAAGCGTCTCTAAACACATTTTACAACAGAAACTCACTGGTTACTGATTAGGCTTTGACGAACACTCTTCTTTAAGCCAGATTATTGTCTTATTATTGTCACATTGCTATAGTTATCTGGCGATAATAAATCAATATTCTGGTGTTATTGACACGCTGTTGTTGCCTAAGGGTACAATTATATACTATAAAATGTTTTTTTGTTATTGTGTTCTATGAAATAGACCCGGTTCCAAAATCTTAAGTTTCTAATTTCTTTGACTGGCATTAGTGGCATATAAAAGTTGTTGATCTGAACAATGGTAAGAGGTTTTGGATATACAACTTCTTTATTACAATAAACGCGACGTTTTAGTTTAATTACTAACATCGTTTTCAAACAAGTGAAAACGGTGTTAGTATCTACACTGAAACGTCGCATTTATCGTAATAAAGAAGTTGTATATCCCAAAACTCTTATCATTCGTGAATGAATTTCTATTGTTCATGGAGAGAAGGGGTTTTATTATGATTGAAATATTACATTTTCGGAGCTAAAATCAGTTTTATTCTGTTGTTGTATATGTTACCAACTGAATTGAAGGAATTCATAAATATGAACAACTCAGCCATGTGCGGTGAGTTATAGTACGTTCCAATGTTGATCTTTTTGTGAATACCGGCAACGAAGTTGGTGACTACACAATGGCAGTAGTATGAGACCCAAAATAGGTATGAGAACCCTGCCGTAGACAGGAAAACTCAATACCCTCTTCCTCTCCTAGTGCCGCGGAAAAGCATAAATCGTGTACTTGTATCACAGATTAGTAGACCAAAACAAAACTCAAACGCGGAGGAAATGCACAACCACATATCTTACTCGGGAAGATTTCTACTTCTAGGAATTAGGGCAAGGTAGTCAGCAGTAACACATTTAGGCATTGTTCTAACATTCATTTAATGAAAATTTGACAATTTACACGGCTTAGCCGGCGCAAACTTTCGTGGCGGCTGATTTATAATACGGCTGGCTGACGAAAAAATGTGGCTGGCTGCGGCTGACAAAAAATATGGCTCGCGGCTGCGGCTCATGGCGGCGGCTTCGGGGTCTACTCTACCAATCAAGTACACTTTTTTTGGAAAGTCATAATTAGTAAGAATTTTGAAGAAAACTTGAAACAGACCACTGTAACAGAATATTATATACATGTGCTCTGTTTGTTTCTTGATTTAGTCGCGTCTGTCACGCTGGAGTAACCGACCAATAGATGCACACAATATCTTGCGTCGCACGATTTGATTGTCTTGTTTGGGAAGTTATTCTGCCCATTTTTAATCGCGTCATTCGAAAATGTAAACAATGATTCTGTTGTGGTTCAGAATTTACCACCTTGAAATAATTTGCTCAAAAGTGGATTTATTCAACAAAATAATTGAAAACTATACCCGGATGTTGTGGACATGTTACGTAAGAAAATATAGAGGAATTTGCTGAAGTCGCACTATTCAAATCGTTCTGTTGCTAATACACATGAGTATTATGTAACACGAATATGCACCGAACAACGCACAATATTCACAAACCGTTTGAACCATTGCCTAGAAAATCTCCTAACGAAGAAAATGATATACAACATAGTACATATGGTTCACGCAAATGATTTTTATGGCAATCGAAAGTTTCTCTTGAAATACTAGAAAGTTTCGGTTTAGCAGCCCCTTAATGGGTGTATTTATTTATTAGGATACTGCACATGGAAACTGTGTACTTAAGGTTTCCTCACAATTAGCTATCTATTGAAGTTTTTTTTCCCCCCGAATCTCCGATGCTTCCAGAATATACTTTTGGCACTTCTGCATCCCTTGTCCAGTAATCGTCACAAAACCAATAAATCCGAACTATTGTACATCTCCTTCATTTTTATTTGTTCAGAGTAGAGGCGACTGTCAACAACGAAATATAATGTTTCGACTTCTTCCACTGCTAATTTGACATATAGCTTGGACCATCACCAGTGTTGCACGCACGCACGCACGCACGGGTCAAAATATCCACTGCTGACAGATTTAAGGTCAAATCTAACGATATCACAAAAGTTTCATGAGATCTTGTAAACCTCTAATAAGTGTCTGCACAACTGAATCAGGATTCCGCTCACATAACCTGTTAATTGTTTTGACTCATACTACACAATTATCCCAATACCTGGTACACTGCTAGATCTGTTCAGGCCTGTGCCCGATGTCGGGAGTATAGTTTTTTGGTTCCGTACATCCACTGGACGTAGGGGGCCAGAAAGCTGTATTATGGACTTCGGGCACAGATCTGCACTATCACTGGACATAAGTGCATCTCGAGTCACTGTGGTCTCACCGATTCTAGGCCGAAAAAGGGGAAGCATTCTCTCATCTAGGTGAGAGTGTAAGAGCAAAACATCTGCGCGTACGACGCGTGGACGAGCAATTGCCCACTTCTTAAGTAGGTGGGTGTTCTTCTTTTTCGCAACTACGGCTTGGGGTCGCTGATTGGAATGATCTCGATGAGCTCGCTCCAGTGAGAGATCGAGGGCTGTGTTTGGTAGTAAACAATGCCAAAACCTAGTAGGTTATGTTTGTGCATAGTCATGGCCAGTTTTGCTGTGAAGTTAACCAAGGGGACAGGGCAACTCTTCTGTAACTTCTGGAATGCAAACGGAGATTCGGATCAGGAAAATGATTACTGAACTTATTACGTTGAGCGTGTGTGAAAAAGCTAAATGATCAGCCTAACAATTAACTATTGTTAATCACTTTCCTATCGCAAAATATGAAGAAAACTTCCCTCAAACTCAAATAGTATGTTTTATTCACTCTATATGATTTCTTTCGACAGCAGAGTTTTATCTCATTTATTTTTTTCGTATTCTCTCAAAGTTGTTTATATATTCACACTCACAATGTTCCACATACAGATATATATGCCAGGTCCACTTATGCCTTTCTTTTATCCTTACAATAATGGCTAATACAATTAAACTCGGTGATATTCAAAGTGAAGAAACGTATGATTTCATTACAAAATTCAATAACGCAATAATAATCCAAATGATCCCTCAGACACTCCTTTCATTACTGACCGACACAGTTGTGATTACTTCTCAACAAAGACTTTTAAAGAGAAAATATCACCAGATACCAAACAACTCTCACTCTTAAACTTAAACTGTCGAAGCTTAAATGCCAACTGGGATAACTTCAAAAATCTTCTGTGTGAGCTGCAGCCAAATAGGAACATTTTTGATTTTATTGGTCTTACGGAAACATACAATATTCGGGACAACACTGCCTACGAACTCGATGGATATCATAGCCCTACTCTTCGTTGTCGATCTGCCGAAAATGATGGCAGAGGAGGAGTCGGATTGTTTGTAAATGAAAATATACCCTTTAGATTACGTGACGATATATCGGTATTCATCCATCATGTCTTCGAATCATTGTTTGTAGAAACCTTGGACAAAACTAAATGTATTGTTGGAATAATCTATAGGCCTAACACAGCACCCAAAGCAGACTTGGACCTCTTTTTATCCACACTTTCCGGATTGCTCGAAAATTAATTCCGAATCTAGGAACGTTTATCTCATGGGCGACTTCAATATAAATTTGTTAAATTTTGGCAATCACCAAAAAACTAGTCATTATATTGATGTAATATTCAGTGCAGGTTTCTTGCCGGTCATTACTAGGCCTACCAGAGTTACCGAAAATTCTGCGACTCTAATTGACCATATATTATGTAATAACAAAAATGGCAACACGTATACCTCGGGTATAATTACAACTGACATCAGCGATCATTTTGCCAATTTTTACATGGAAGAATCTATCGCATATCGAGAGATTCCAGTCCAAACAGTCAAAAAGCGATC
Source organism: Pictodentalium vernedei (assembly GCA_031216915.1). NCBI lineage: Eukaryota > Metazoa > Mollusca > Scaphopoda > Dentaliida > Dentaliidae > Pictodentalium > Pictodentalium vernedei. The sequence goes on from CM062296.1 coordinate 769,273,028, forward strand.
ATTCAGCCAAGACAACGTGAATTACTTCAAAAACCTTCTTCATCAGTGTGACTTTATTGATACCTTTAGTAGTAACTGTCCCAATAATGCCTATAATAGTTTCCTAAATATCTTTCTGGAAGCTTTTGACAAAGCTTTCCCCTTAAAAACAGTATCGATCGCCAACAAATATATCAAACGAGAACCATGGATGACCACGGGACTTTTGCAATCCTCTCTGACCAAACAAAAACTTTACAGAACTAAGCTGAAATCACCATCAGACCACAACATACAGAGATACAAAGACCACTGCAGCATCTTTAATAGACTAAAGCGTGTCTGTAAAGCCGACTACTACAACAATATTCTTTCTGACTACAAATACAACGTAAAGAAAACCTGGGAAGTGCTCTCCAAAGCTATCAATAAATCCAAACGGGATCACACCTTACCTCCATCGTTCACTGACGGTAATACTACACTAAATGACCCAAAAGAAATTGCCGACCGATTCAACTCATATTTCGTCGAGATTGCCAAAACCTTAAACAACCAATTTCCAACTACTCCAAATCATTTCTCAGAATATCTGAGAAATCAAAACAACATGGAGTCGTTTTTCATCTCGCCCACAAACCTACAGGAAGTGATACTTTGCGTGAATAACCTTACATCCAAAACAAGTAAAGACCTCAATAGTGTTTCAACTCGGTTGCTGAAGGACGTTGTGTACGAGATAGCAAAACTTATAACCCACATAATAAATCTCTCTTTTTCCTCCGGAGTGGTGCCTCTTAACATGAAGATCGCCAAAGTCATCCCGATATTTAAGTCAGGCGATGAACATATCTTTAATAATTATAGACCCATAAGTATCTTGCCAGCCTTTTCTAAAATTATTGAGAGAATAATGTATGTGAGATTATCTAGTTACTTGGATAACCACAATACTCTGTATCAATATCAGTTTGGCTTCAGGAAAGGACACTCAACAATTCACCCCATTCTCCATCTTATAAATAATGTAGTGAGTGCAAATGATAAATCGACAAAAGATTGCACACTGTCCTTATTTCTTGATTTCTCAAAAGCTTTTGACACAATTGATCACTCTATTTTGTTAAGCAAGCTAGAGCATTATGGGATCAGAGGCGCGGCCAATTCCTGGTTTAAGGACTATCTTTCAAACAGATTCTAACGTGTGCAGTACTCGACTACAACATCTGACTCTAAAGCCATCACCACGGGTGTCCCACAGGGATCTATCCTTGGCCCTATATTGTTTCTGTTATACATTAATGACATATCTTATTGCACCAGCTTAAACGTTCTTTCGTTTGCCGATGATACGTCGGCCCACGAATCTAATAACAACCTAGACGAGCTATTTTCAATAACTAACACAGAACTAAAACACGTGGAAGAATGGTGTGCAGCAAATAAACTAGTCTTGAATGCTCAGAAAACGAAATTTATGTTACTCCACCCTAATAATGATTCCTATAATTCGGGAGAAAGACGGTTATTCCTTGGAGATACAACACTTGACCTCATTGGAAAAGAAGGAAAAGAAACATCAGTTAGATTTCTGGGTATATTCATGGACGAAAATATAAACTTCAAACAGCATGTCTCGATAATTTGTTCCAGAATGGCAAGGGCTATCTATGCCATTAACAGAGCAAAAAATATATTACCATTAAATGCTCTGAAAACGCTGTATTTTTCTTTAATACATAGTCATCTTGTGTACGGTATACATGTGTGGGGTCACGTACCATCAACTTCAAAGATATTCACTTTACAGAAAAAGGCACTCCGTATCATTAGTAAGAAAAAACGAAATTCTCATACAGACCCCCTTTTTAGAACGCTTCGTATTTTGAAACTTAACGATATTTACAAGCTGCAGGTTCTCCTCTTTATGCATGATTGGCGTAATAGCAAACTTCCGATGTCCTTTAACAATACCTTCCAGATATACACACATCCTACGGGCATGGATACTAGGCAATCTGGAAGTGTACTAACTTTTAAGCCGAGGACCAACTTTTCGGCCAACCTTCCCCTACACACTTTCCCAAGGTTATGGAACGATATCGACCCAGTGGTACAGAACTACACCAGACCCCAGTTTAAACGTTCCATGGCAGATATTTTTCTAGAATCTTATTCTCTCCACGTCACATGCAACAATACCGAATGTCCCGATTGCAAGTAATCTGAATGTCGTACAATGGATTTGGTTATAGATATATAGATACTCCCGCAGCCTTGCCCGTATCATAAATATAAATTTAAATTTAAATCACGAGCCTTCTCACCAGCTTGCATTTGCCCCCGGCTGCCAGAATGCTTTACTAAACACTAAATCACTAAATACTAACACGCGCAGGATTTTCTTTTCTTTTCTCTTTTCTTTTATTCTTCACTTTGTCACCATTCTTGTCACCATTCATTCATTCACTTAATAATATTACTTACCTTTTGGTACATATCTTATATGTGGTATCAATGTGAGATGAATAGGCATTATTATATGAACCTCTGCTGTCGAGAGACCAATTCAGGGAGTGGCAGGAAGACAGCCTCTTGGGCTATGCCACTTCCTTGCAGTGTGATGATTGTATGTATTGATGGTAAAATTTATATTTGTTAATTTTGTACTCACATGCTGCAAATAAACTTACTTACTTACTTACGTCTCGCATCATTTGTAAATAATCACAAAATATAGTTTGTAAAACAGTAATTATTCAAATAGGAGTCCAATAAACAAAAGAAAATTATCAAATATTATTTATAAAATTCAGTAATTAGCAATTAATTCTTATTCATCAAAGTAAATAATAAACAGTAGTCAGATAAAAATAAAAGTTAAGACCGTAATTTATTTATAAAATGGTAATTAATTAAGTGAAGAATTAACGTAAGTTTAATTAAAGTTGGTAATTTAGTGGAGCGCCGAATCCCCCGCCCAAAGCCATTCTCCATTTCGGTATTTTTCAGTGTTTCGGCGCAATAAACGTTTGTAGGATTCCACCCATTTTATTTATATTAAACGTTAATTAAAAGTAAATCACGTAAGTTTCAACAACTCTAGTTTTACCTTTGGTGCACCGTTCGTTACGGCTAGGGGTGTCAATGTGTTGATATTTGACAAAATGCACATTGCAAGATCATTTATTAGCGCAAAGTTTACTTCTGTTAACCATTACTACGCAAGGTATTATGGGAGTCGTACTAAATTTAGCTACGTTTCTCAGTAGTCATGGTTATTTTCCCACACTCCGACCTCCGAAATTGGAAGTAGTTTTTCTACGTCCAATACATCCACTTTTTCATTGGCTCTTTCGGAAGGCGAAGGTACATCCGATCGACATCCAGAAGCTCATTGGCTGAACTGGAGCCGGAGGTACTTTCCGGAGGTCAGGTGTATAAAAGGAGAGACGCTCATTCGCGGAGGTCTTCTCCACGTCATTTACCAGCAACACAACAAAGCCTTACCGCGAAAATAAGCATATGACAGATTTGAACAAGCATTAAACAGACAATTAAAGCCTTCATAATTTAGATTAAAAAGGTACATACAAAAGAAATATGGATTGAAAATACACACATGAATACGAGCCTTCCACATATATAACTGTTGGAACTCTATAAACAGTCTTTTGGGATTTATACGGCTCACTTTTAGCCAAAAGTTCCCACTTTCGGTTTCACACTTTTACTACGAATTTTGCTACGATTTGTTTACGTTGGTTACGCAACAAATGCTCGTAGTAGTTTTACCTGTACCGTTGTTCAGACACAGTCCTGTCGAGTTTGAGGGATACTGGGATGGTGTACACTAATGTTAGACGTCGTTTACGACAAACACAGTGTTTATTTATTTTAATAAGATAGAAATATAGCTTCAAATCCAATGCATTATTAACAACCACTCGAGTGAATTAGTACTAGTACAGAAATAATTTTTGGAACAACACCTCTCACATCATTATTTTATTTCCACTGAAAAGAAGCCAACCAAGTTACCAACGCCTTTTCAGTAATAAATGACCTGTGTTCTTTGTACTTCCTCTTCAGAGTTTTTCATGTATACCTTGTTAGCTGGTCTACACGGTGCACAGTGTAGTTGATACAGACGTTCCTGTAGTGCTGATACAAACTTTATGTATGTGCATTTACCCTACCTGAGCTCCTAGAGCTTGGCTTATTGTGTTTGGGGTATTTTCACATCGACTAACTTTTTGTCGGCACTTTCTTGTCCCTTGCAAACTCGCGCCTGTTCACCCATCTCTTGCTCACATTACATGTAGCCCATAGGGAATGGCCTAAATATTAAAGGGGTACTATGATCGGGTATTAACTACTGATGGCCCACATTTACAGAGATCAAGAATAACAGTATTTAGCAGAAAGAAGAAACTAACATACACAATCCAACTACTCAAGAATAACACTTTTTAACGGAAAGAAGAAACTAAAACATACGCTCCAGTTACTCCAGAATAACAGCATTGAACAGAAAGAAGAAACTGGTCCATATACTTCAGCTAATTTACATATTGTCGGTAATAACCACCAGGTGACACAGTGACCCAACACTATTGGTGACCCAATTACCTGTATATTGAACTAGCATATTGCTACCAACACTGAAGTCATTGGTTATCAGTAATTGAACCAAGCACTCTACCAATTTGTTATATTATTATTACTGGTGATCATAAGTATATGAACTTTGGGGTAACTAAAGTTATAAGGGATTTCAGTGTTCAGGTTTTCCTGGGTTGATCCTCCGAGTCAACGGTTGGCCCAAAAAGTGTGTGATCAGTTGAGGCGAGCTTAGAGGGCTGGACCGTTACACAATGATACCAAGAGAAGTCAAGGAACCCGAAATGTAGCTGCAATTAATTTCTGTACCACAGCACCGAATGCTGTGCAACAGAAATTCAAGAACATTTCAATGCTAAGGCACCAATTCCGAGTACTGTGAAGGCATTGAATGAAAAGAGTTTTTTTACAATCCAAAGACTTTCAAGGTTTTCAAGGACAAAAATGATTCCTATTTATGAACTTCCCAACGCTCACAAGGGGAAATCTTTCTACGTAACGGACTGCTATTGAAACGCTCAAGGAGAAAGCCATTGTTTCCATACATCACAGATTAGGGGCGTTAGTTTATAATATTACTCAAATAATCAGCAGGTGTTGTCTCCACCATTTTGAAAATGTGGCATCGGAGTTGGGAAATTCCGAACAGCGTAAACTGTATCAAAGACCCGAGTGTAAAGACAGAAACAAGCGACAGTAATGCACACCACCTTGGATTCGCGAACCAGTCGAATACCGGGTATATATAAGGGTTATCGAAGCTGTCGGTGCCACCACAGTAGTCGTACACGAGAGAAAATATGGCATACACAGCAGCCAGAATCATTGGGTAAATACCCTGCAGTATCCTCACTGGAAATGCACTGAGGCTCATGTTCAGGATGACGTAGACTGTATTGAAAGCGTGTACGACTGCATTTTCTAATCCAACTGGATCGCCAGCTGTAAGTAAATACAATATGTTACTCAACACTAAGAAAGGTAAATGAACATTTTTGAGCATTCTTCCAGGTCTCTCAGATAACACTTTCAACTTGGTTTTGACCTCCAAAGCATATCGTTAACCCTTTTCACGACACAACAAAAAATAAGCATCCTTGACTTTGGTTCCGCTCCACAGTTTTGCAGGCATTTCCAAAATGACTTTCCATACACTCTCTTCAAATGCAAATATTCTGTAACTTAGTTATCTAACCCATAACATGTAATTACATTTCCCAAATCCACAAATAAACATATAACACTATCTGACTAAGTAGAAATAAACAATCTGAATGTGGATGGAGTAATTTATTATCAAAGGCAAGACTTCAACCTGTAAAATTGTATACAAAAATGCCGAAACCAGTCATTTTGAGCCACCCAGCAGCCTCAAAAGTAGAATTTTCCCACCACCCCACCTACCTACCCCTGGAGTATAGCCATTTTTTGAAGCCACTGTTTCCCATTATTCATCTGGTAATTTACTCCTTTGTATTAGACTCCAACTTTGGGACCAAAACTTCAAATTCTCTTGTCCAACAAACAGTCTAATGTAATCATATATCTGATACTAAAGATATATCTATATTTTACATGGCCTTAGTTTCAACATGTGCCTTATATTTAGAATCTCACCCCAGTAGGTATAAAAGGCCGATTCCAGACCACTTTGTACATGTACGTACACGTACACGTACATGATGCGTTTACCTCCAAAGGATTCAGTGTTAAATCGCGTGCACGTATACAAAATGTCGTTTTTTCATGGTGGTCCAGAATCGGCTATTGTTTTTGAGGCTCACAGATCGCACTTTTAACGTTCAAATACCCGTTGGAGAACGTGTACATTCGACACGTCGTTCAAAAAGTGAAAAATGTACGAAATTTTACATGTATTTTTTCTTAAAAATTTTTGTCGACGTTCCCATCGTGGATTATACCTTCAATCTATCGTTGTTGAACGCGATCAAAAAACGCTTTGCCGATTTCAGACCAGCATCAAAAAACGGTATGCCGATTCTGGACCAGTGGTCCAGAATCGGCTATTGTTTTTGAGGCTCACAATAGAGTCGGAAAATTAGAAAATCGATGGGAAAATCGTTTGTTTATGTTTTGTCACTGAGAATTTTGTGAAATAAATCTTAATAAATCACTTTGTAGAATTTGTTTCATTCAAATAAAAATAGTTCGTAGAATTGTTTCATTCAAATAAAAATTCTATTATAAAACCTTTTTCACTTAGATGAATTTTTAAGAGATAAAACTGACACTCATGTTTTTGTTCTGGTGTGAATAAAAGGTTTTCGTTTAATGGATCGTTTTAATAATAGACAATAAAAGCGCATTTCCACTCAATTAGGTTTAAGTGGTAAATAAATTTTTAATATATTCGTGATAATGTTCGGAGATATGAATGAACCCCTTTAACGGATGTAATTATTCTCAAACGCGTTAAATCAGAAACCGGTTTCTTATACGCTAAAACTTTCAATCTTTTCGAAGTTCTCCAGTTCGTCACTGAGTGAATAATCTGTGATGCGATTTTTAACGCGTTCAGAGACAAAACGTATTTATAGAGGTTTTATCATGTAAAATGTTTTTTTCTCAACTGTTTTTTAGTTATTATATTAAAGACAGAAGATTTTTATTTACTTAAAACATAAAAATAATTATACATTTAATTTTGAAAATAATAAATAACTCACATTAGCATACGCAAAGGAAATATTAATAATTTAAAACGAAAAAATGTTTTTACAGGTGGATGCCAAACGTCGAGATCAGCTTTTAAACGAATATGAACGTGCCAAGAAGAGCATTCAATCGGCTGACAGAAGCAGACGTCTTCGAGAGATGGAACTTAGACGCGATGCCACAAAAATATTTAAACCCATGACGGAGGTTCAGGAACGAAGCAGGAAGGAGATAGTTGAAGAATTGAGACCCATAAAAGAGAGTTCTTTGAGAATGGGTTCGTTGCCCAGTAGTTTTACAAAACAGTATTCCTTTCAATCTACACCGGATTACGTTCCCATGAGAATCGAAACCGACGTGAGTGAGAGCGACGATACAGCTTCGACTATCACCACTGATAGCGTCGCGTCGTCTGAGGATGGTGGTAAGAGAGATCTGTTGTATGGAATTTATAAAGATTCGGATGGTAGAACTTTTGTGGGCGACACAGAAGTGGAAATGGATGATGATAATTTAATCGTTGGTTCGAATAAGTATAAAATAACTGATGGACTGCACAAATTGCTCCTTTTCGACAAGCCCAGTGATTACACGGAACAGGATTTCGACAATTACGGTGACATTCTGGTTCAGACCCACGCCATGAAGAGAAATACCGATGCCAGAGAGACGAGACCCAAAGCCAACAGAGGTTACAAGTGGACGAAAGTGGTGAAACCCATATGGGATATGAATAAGAAGTTCGTCGAATCGGTGACTGGCAAAGGGGAGAAAACCACTTTTCTTCCGAGCGATTCTGACGCTCTGTCTCAGAGATTGAGTTTGTTGATGCAAGTAGACGTGCTGGTAACACAGGATTAGATAATGAAATAGTTAGTATATGTGACGAATTGTTAAGACAGAAGGTTTTGAATAAAAACCATTATAAAAGGCTGATGAACGAATTGAAGGATTGATGGATATAATAAGTAGAGAGAAACAAACAAACAAAATATATAAAATAAAAATAGTAAATTTTACACTAGAATAATAAAAGTATTTAAACAACAAACGATTTACCAGTGAAAACAAAATATATATTATAAAATAAAAATATGTTGGTGATAAAGAACAGGGGATACGTTAGAACTTACGTTCAAGGCTGTTTTGGCATCGTCGATTCTATAATGCGAGCGTTCACAAGTGATGCAGGTAGAAAACTCGCATCGACCGCGTTTGAGGTTGGTAAGAAGACGGCTTTGGATGCTGGTAAGAAAGCCGCTTCCGAAGCCAGTGATAGGATAGCTTCTGTAGCTGGCAAGAGGGCAGCCGACGAGTTGATCGACAAGTTGATCAGTCCACCGGCGAAGCGAGCTACGTTAGAGCGAACGCCGAAAAGTTGGAAAGATTTTAAGGATGCTGTGGTACCCATACAAGATTTAGCCAAAATGATGAGTGGATCTGGATTAAAGAGAACTCGCGATGGTGTAATATAAATAAATAATAATATTAAAAACTGAGTTTGATAAAACATAAAATTGTGTTTGAAAAAATCTAAAATAACAAAAAAAATAAACAAAGATGAACCTTAAAGATATGTCTTGGAACGACGCCGCGACTAAGAGGTCGAATAATGAGTTCTTTCCCAAAAGCATAAGAGGCTTGATAGTGGGAAAATCGAATTGTGGAAAGACCAATCTGTTGATGAATCTGTTGTCCCGACCCGACTGGTTGGATTATGATAGATTGTTTGTGTTTGGCAAGAGCTTGTTTCAACCCGAATGCAGATTGCTTCGAGAATGCATGGATCGTAGACTGCCTAAGGACGTCATAGCCAGAATCTTTGACAGTAGGGAGGAATTCGACAAAAGTGAAGCTTCTCTTTCGACCATTTTGGACGGTGCGGCGATGGAATTGATGAAGAGAAATGCATCTTCGAACGTTGAGTGTCGATTTTATGAGAACGCTAGCGACGTTCCGGATCCTAGAGAATTGAAATCGGAAGATAAGAATCTCATGATTTTCGACGATCTGCTTTTGGAGAGACAGAACCGATGCGAATCGTATTACGTTAGGGGTCGTCACAGCAACGTGGGCTGTTTCTACCTGTCGCAGAATTATTTCCGATTGCCCAGACAGATGATAAGGGAGAACGCTAATTTTCTATGTCTCTTTTGCCAAGATCTCAAGAATCTCAATCACATCTACAGCGATCACGTCGCAAACGACATGAGCGCGGCAGAATTCAGGAGATTCTGTAAGAGGGTTTGGGATGGAGGACTTTACAATTTCGTCGTGATCGATTTGACAAGTGAATTTAATCGTGGAAAATATCGGTGTGGATTCGACAAGTTTTATGTTTCTGATGATAATAAGATAGAGCGCGAAAAGAAATTAGAAAATAATAAATCTTCAAATAATTAGTTTTGAAAAAATAAAAATAAAATTAAATATAATGTTCGAACAAGGAAAATTGTTAGAACGGATAGCCGAGAATACGGCTGCAAAACAATCCATTCAAATCGTGGTGAGTGGCGATTCGACTCAATTCAGGACGAAATTCGAACCTTCCATCGAATTAAATAGAGAGAAAAGATACGAGATGGCATTGGTGAATCTGGAGACTTATTATTCCTTTCCCAATGTCACCGAAAAGAATAACTCGTTTAAGTATTCCGACGGAGTGGATTGGTTGGAGATTCGAATTCCTAAAGGAAGTTACAACATAGACGATTTGAACAATTACATTCAAACGCGAATGAAGACTGATGGAAAGGGAAGCAACAAGATCAGACTCGCTCCCAACCCTAATACCTTTCAGACGATGTTGGATTTGGAAGATAATTTTCGAGTGGATTTCAACACGGACGATTCTATAGGCAACATGCTGGGATTCGATCGAAAGATGTATCGAGGCCATGCGGCATCTGAAAATACGGTTGACATTCTCGCAGTCAACAGCATTCTGGTGAACGTGGATGTGATTGCTGGAAGCTACGTGAATGGTAGCGCCCAACCGACGATCTATTCCTTCTTTCCAAACGTGTCACTGGGTTATAAGATCGTGGAACGACCTCAAAATTTAGTTTATCTACCAGTGATTTTAGACACATTGTATAGTCTCAAAACCACATTGACGGATCAAAATGGTGAACTGTTAGATCTTCGCGGAGAGAGGGTGACGATATGATTTCACATAAGAGAAATATAAAAGCAAAAAAAAAAATAAAATATTGTGTGTATATATATAAATAAGAAAATAAAATAACACAATATTAATTTACAAAAATTATTTAATATATATATAATTATCATTAAAACAAAAAAAAACAATTGAACAAAATATATTTTAAAAAAAAGAATTATGACTCAATACGTGGTTAAAAACGTGAACATATCCGCAGGACAGAGGAAGAAACTTAAGAGAGCGTTAACAACTCGAGGCGAGACGGTGAGATTCAAATTCACTCACGAAGATCTGACGAGTGGTGGTCAGGATTTGATCGCCTGGACCAGAAGTCAAAGCAAAAGGATGGAGAAACCGATTCGTGATGGAAGAGGGTTGACAGTGAGATTGAGTCCCTCTCAATTGAGATACAATTTGAGAATGAAAGGCAGTTTCCTACTGCTATTGGCAGGAATCGCCGCAAAAGCATTACCCTTTGCCGCAAAAGCATTACCCTTTCTCGGAAAGACTCTCGGCATGGGAGCTCTCTCGGGACTCGCGAGTTCGGCAGTTGAGAAATTAATGGGTGGCAGCGGACTGTTTTTGAAGAAGGGAGGAGCCGTGTGTCGCATCCATGTAGACGACAGCGGTAAAGGATTGTATCTAGAACCCGTTAGAGGTGACAACTCTTTAAGTGGAAACGGTCTGTATCTAAAGAGTGGACGGAACGTTGAGCAACTCGGCAAGGGTTTGTTGTTTGGTGAGAATTCACCATTTAAGAATATACCGATTTTGAGTATGTTATTATAACGTAAAAATTATATAATTATATAAAATATAAAAATATAAATCATAGAAAGTATAAAATAATATAAAATGGATAAAAAGGTGGAAAATCAATTAGACTATAATGATGAATATCGCAAGATAGAGTGCGAAAAAGATGTGGAAAACGATTAGACGCTAATGATGGATATCTTAGGAAAGAACTGATAAAAGAGTTAAATAAAGATCGGGATAGATGGTTGAAATGTAAAAGAATGAGATGTTTTCCACCGTCACCACTACCTTCTGAAGAGAATGGTAATGATGCGAGTGTTACCGAGAGATGCACAACATTCGATCATAATTATGATTTGGATAAACAAAGTGTTCTTATAAAAAAACGTAACATATCACAAAAAAAAGAAAAGAAGAATCGACACTGCAATTTGAGAAAAAAGGAAACGTTATTATAATATATGGGCAATAGTGAAGAAGGAAAACAAAAAAAACAAAAAAAAGTAATGAGATCTAGAGATGATCAACTTTTCTAGATCTCATTACTTTTTTTTCCTCCTTCTTCGCTAAAAATCAATGTCTCTATTGTTTTTTTATATTTCCAAGTCCATTATTAGCATGCTGACGGTCGTGTCTTCTCCTTTTTCGCAAATGTGTTGAATGTTTATCTTTACTTTTGAGAGTTTTTTGCTTCAGTCAACGCGCTCTCACCACCCGATTTGTTCACGAGTTCAAGAGAGATTTTTGGATATGTAACTTCCGTAGGGCAACGACAAATCGCTCTTGTCGAATTCTCTGTCTTCGGCACCGATGATATTCTGCAGATAGCTTTTGTACTCATAAAACAAATCGAGCATGGCTTTTTCCAATTTTGAAGGCATGCTATATTTGTCGTATTTGTGCTCTAAGCCCTTCATCTTGACCTCGTTCAATTCGATGGAATCGTGTCGTTGTAATCTATAGATTTTACAACCGAGTTTCTTACATGTTTCAACTCGTTTCAATTTCAATTCGCATTTTTTAGGTGTTGTTGTCATGATTGATTATTTGGTTTTTTTGTTTTATGAATTATTGCAAATAATATATATTTTTAAATTTTGTATTTAAATAATAATTTGTTAAAAAAGTTTGGTTTTTTTTTACTCTTTATATATATATAAAAAGTTTTTTTAATTTTTAATTTTCTTTAATGTAAAAAATTTTTTTTGTAAAAGTTTTTTTTCTCTTTATATATAAATAAAAAGTTTAAATTTAACGTCCTTTTTTTTTCCCGTATTAATTCAATTTTTTTCACGTTGAGGAACATAAAAAAAAATCGATTAATTTCATAAAAAAAAATTTTTTTTTCTCTTTATATATAAATAAAAAGTTTAAATTTAACATCCTTTTTTTTTCTCGTATTAATTCAATTTTTGTCACATTGAGGAACATAAAAAAAAATCGATTAATTTCATCAAAAAAAAATTTTTTTTTGAAGGAATTAAAACAAATAAAAAAAATGGAAAATTTAAATGAGAAAACCATACCTCAGTTAAACAAGATTTGTAAACTATTAAAAATTGCACATTTCAGAAATCATAGAACCAAATCAAAAAAAATTGAAGTCATACAGGAATATTATTTGCGAGATGATGGAAAGAAAAAAATCGAAAGATCGGAAGTGGATAAACTGAAACAGTCAAAAAATGCATCGATTGTGAAAAAGGAGAAGACGACTAAATGAAAAGCCGTTGAAGAACTTCAAGTTTCAAAAGAAAAGAAAAAAAAAACTAAAACGAAAACGAGTGATGTACTTCAGATTCCAGACAAACAAGATATATCGAGCAAAATTCGACAAGCAATCAACAAAGGGAAAGGAGAAGAATATGTAGCATGACTCGTCACAGAAATATTCCAATCAAATCCTGTAGAACGAGAGAGTGCGATCAAAGGCATTTTTAAAACTTTTGATGTGGTTCCCTCGTTCAAGAAAATCAATCCGAAATTGTTCATGGAACGGGTGAAGAAAAAAGTATTGGATTTGTTTCGCAATCACATGAACGTGGGACTAAAAATTAAGATGATACTCCATTGCATGATGAATAAAATCGACGTGAAGTCTGGCGAGAGCATCGTGACAAATGCATTTTTCAGATCTAACGTCGAACCTATATTTCGAGGTTCAGATTTATTGGACGTTTTCGAAAAGATGAAAGACAAGATGTTGATGTCTCTCACGAATTATCAACATGAAGGTAGTAATCGGACGTTCGATGAGGTGTTGAAACTCGAAATTCATATAATTGAAAACCATTCATTGAAAGGGTCTTCCTATGTGGAATTGCCGTATTTCTTAGCTAAAAAAAATGCTGTGATCAACATGAGAAATAAAGATGATCAGTATTTTAATTGGGCAGTCACCTCTGCTTTATACCCTGTCAAAATGCACTCTGATAGAGTTTCTCGTTACGAGGAGACTTCTAAAAATCTCGATTGGACCGGAGTGACTTTTCCAATGCAGTTAAAACATATCGAATATTTCGAGGCTCAAAATCCCACCATAGCGGTGAACGTCTTGGGATACGACGATGAAAAACGAACGATCTATCCTCTCAGAGAGACTTCGTATCTCGAAAGAGAAAAGACGATTATTTTATTATTGATTTCGAATGGTGACAATCGTCATTATTGTTGGGTTAAACATCCGAGCTGATTACTGTCAAGACAAAATAATAAACATGAACATAAGATATGTTTATGTTGCAACTGCATGAACATGTTTCAGAGTGAAAAATCGTTAGCAAAACATCAGGAATATTGCAATGAAAATCAAGGTGTCGCGATCGAAATGCCCAAACCCAACATCATCATGAAGTTTGAAAATCGCAATAGAAGGTTAAAAATACCATTCGTCGTGTACGCCGATTTCGAATCCTTCACCGTGAAAATGAGTTCATGCCAACCCGACGCTCTTCGAAGTTATGCCGAAAAATATCAAAAACACACGACTTCGGGTTATGGCATTTACGTGAAGTGCGCTTTTGATTTGCAACCCGACATGGGTCCCTTCATCTACAACAAACAGTGCGAAGACGACGATGTGGCTCAAAGGTTCGTGGAAGAGTTAAAATCGAAAATTCAAATGTTATACGATAAATTCAAAACTCCGGCGAAAATGATCATCATGCAAGAGCAGCAGGACGAAAATAACAGAGCCACCGAATGTCACATATGCAGACAATCGTTCGACGAGAATTCGGAGGAAAATAAGAAGGTTAGAGACCACGATCATTACACGGGTCTGTATCGCGGTCTGGCGCACAGCAAGTGTAATTTAAAATATAGAGACGCCATTTTCTATCCGGTGATATTTCACAATCTCTCAGGTTATGACAGTCATCTGTTCGTGAAAAATCTCGGCACCTCCCATGAAGAATTAAATTGCATCATGAACAGCAAAGAAAGATTCATTTCCTTCACGAAATGGAAGGTCATGGAGAAGAAAAGAGTAATTGATGGAGAGACGTTGAAAGAAAAAACGAAATTCATTCGTAGAGGCATACGTTTCATCAACAGTTTTAAATTCATGTCGACCGCCCTGGAAAAATTAGTCGATAACATGAGCAAGGATAAATTTAAAATCACGAGCGAACATTTCAGAGAACGAGTAAAAGTTATGTTGAGGAAAGGAGTCTATCCTTACGATTACATTGAACAATCTAAAGAGATTCGATGACACCGCACTACCTTCGAAAGAAGATTTTTATTCGAAATAATACGAATCCGACATTTCCGACGAGAATTACGAACATGCCAAAAACGTGTGGAAATCATTCGATATGAAAACCATGAGAGATTATCACGATCTCTATCTGAAGACTGACGTTCTGCTCTTGGCAGATGTGTTCGAAAATTTTCGAGATGTCTGTCGTCGAAATTACGATTTGGATCCGGCTTAGTATTTCACCGCACCCGGTCTGGCATGGGACGCTCTGTTGAAGGCCACTGAAGTCCAATTGGAATTATTATCCGACGTGGACATGTTGCTCATGTTCGAAAGGGCTATGAGAGGTGGCGTCTCGATGATCTCCCACAGATATTCTGAAGCTAACAATCTCTACATGAAAGAAGGTTTCGATTCGAAATGGTCGAATAAATACATACAGTATTGGGATGCTAATAATCTGTACGGTTGGGCTATGAGTCATCCTTTACCGATTGGAAATTTCGAATGGGTAACGGAACCGGAAGAGATGCAAAAATGGAGAGACTATCCTTGCATTTTAGAAGTCGATTTGAACTATCCGGAAGAATGACACGATCTACACAATGATTATCTGCTGGCTCCTGAACAAATGGAACCGAACAAAGGAGGTGAGGAAAAACTCATTCCCAATTTATTTAACAAACATAACTACGTCGACTACAGTGAGAATTTGAAACAATACGTCGATTACGGGATGAAATTAGTCAACATACATCGCATCATTCGATTCAACGAAGAGCCTTGGATGAAAAAATACATCGATCTCAACACAAATCTCAGAATTCGAGCCAAGAACGATTTCGAAAAAGATATCTTCAAACTCATGAACAACTGTGTGTACGGTAAACGATGGAAAACATCAGGAAGAGAACTGACGTTCGACTCATCACATCTGAGAAAAGAGCTAAAAAATTAGTGGCGAAACACAATTACAAACACCGAACCATATTCAACGAAAATCTAGTGGCCGTTCACATGCAAAAGACGCACCTGAAGTTCGACAAACCGTATTATCTCGGACTGATCATCTTAGATATCAGCAAGCGATTGATGTACAAGTTTCACTACGATTACGTCAAACAAAAATTTGGTGATAGAGCCAAACTACTGTTCACTGACATGGACAGTTTAGTTTACGAGATAGAGACGAAAGATGTCTACCAAGATATATCTCCAGACGTGTCCGCGTGGTTCGACACAAACAATTATCCCATCGATCACCCGTCCAACATTCAATCGAACGACAACAAGAAGGTGTTAGGTAAATTTAAGGACGAGAGCGGTGGTAAACAAATAGTCGAATTCGTGGGCTTGAGACCTAAACTGTATGCTCATCGTCTAGAAGATGAAGAGATCAAGAAGTGCAAAGGGGTTAAAGCGTGCGTGGTGAAGAAAAACATCTCTTTCCGATAGTATAAAGATTGTCTGTTAGGAAGTGGTCTGGTGTATAAGACTATGAAATCGATTTGAAGCGAAAATCACGACTTGTATACCGAAATAGTCAACAAGATTTCGCTGACAGCTGATGACGATAAGAGATTCATGTTAGATGATAAAATAAGCACTTTAGCACTCGGACACTGGACTTTGGATCTAATTTTAGACGATAGGATTTCAGATATGATTGTGGATGATAGGATTCCAGAAAATCAAGAGGAATTAGACGGATTCAAGATTATGGAAGTCGAGGAATTAGACGGATTCAGGATTATGGAAGTCGATAGAGTTAGTTTAAAAAGAAAAATAAAAAAATAACGAAAATAAAAAAAATATACACATTTATGAATAAGAAAATAGAGATATCCGTAGAAGGTGTCATCTTACCTAACGAATCCCTATCCAACATAGATCTGTCGAATGCGGCGAAGGATTTGAAAATCAAAGATTTTCTAGGCATGTTTTCCAGAGATGCCTTACCGAAGAGAAGATCTCAACAATCAGAATGCAGAATTTTAAATCTAGACGATTTATCGGGTGCAGGCACTCACTGGGTGGCATGGTTCAAGAACGAGAAGAAGAAGAATTATTATTTCGACAGCTACAGAATCTCACCGCTGAAAGAAATAAAGAACTATTTCAACAAATCGATGGTTCGTTACAACACGGAACGAGTGCAATTGCCAGATCAAGTGTTTTGTGGTCACCTATGTCTCTACGTTCTCAAGAGATGGTCTGAAGGAGATCAGTTTCAAGACATTCTCAATGATTTACATTAGAGAGAGATTTTTTTATGGTATATAAAGGTACAAAAATTATATAAAAAAATTTAATCGAATATAAAAACGAAAAATAAAAATAAGTGAAATAATTCATTTTTAATAAACTGCGTTTGAAATATATTTTTAAAACAAAAATCTCAAAACAACATGCCAGTCGATAAATGTGGTAGAAGTGATGACGAAAGTCAACCTAAAAAGAAGAGGAAGATGCTCAAAGTCGGTGATGGTTACGACGTTGCCAACTTGGACGAACGTTACATTTGGAGATACGAACCTCGAGAGGAACCTTTGAACATGAACGATAAGAAGCTCTACAATCTTCCCGAGCTGATAGATCTCGGAGATGCTGCGATTAAAAAATACGTCGACAGGGGGAACGCGGATTTTGAACAAATCATGCTAGATAATTACGTGGATAAAGCCATGACCGACGATCTCGATCTGAAATCTAAACATTTGGTGAACGTCGCGAATTCCATAGATCCCACCAATGCCGCGACCAAGAAATACGCTGACGACTCTCACGTGAGATTCAGCAAACATCTGAGAAATAGATACATTCAGAAAACAATGCACTCGGAATTGAACGCCAATTCTAACAAGATAATGAACGTGGCCACTCCCACGAATCCCAAGGACGTGGCGACCAAACACTACGTAGATCTGGAACAGAGAAAGTCTGACAGACGAGAAATGAAATCGGATCTGAATGCGGGATTCAACAAGATATTGAATCTGTCGAAGGTTGACGACACGGGTGCGGACTCAACCGCAGTCAACAAGGGCTACGTAGATTCTGCCATGATACGATCACAAAAATACGTAGAATCGCAAGTGGATGATCTCTACCTGAACAAACAATCTGGTGGAACCATGGAGGGTGGTATCAACATGAACGGTGAGAATTTATTCGGTCTCGATCATGATCCTGAATTCGATTCCAGTGCAGTCAGCAGGAAGTACGTGGATGACAACTCGGTCTGGAGAAAGGGTGACATCATGGAAGGTAAACTAGACATGGGTGGACACGCGCTCACAAATCTACCGGATCCCGTAAACATGACGGATGTCTGCACCCTGATTTCGGTGGTGGAGAAAGTCAAATATGCTAGACAATTATCACCGTGTGGGCCGAGGAGGCCGGCACCTTAGAGGAGGGAAAAGCTGAGTGGTCTTTCGGAAATGGAGGTAGTGGATCGAAACATGGTCAGGTGGGATATCCCATGCCGTTGGGAGGTGAAATCATTCGAATGAGTCTGGCTTCCTCGGATTTGAATAACAGAGCGGTCGTCAATCTCATGGTGAATGGAGTAGAGAGCGATAAGAGATACAGCATCGAAAAGACTGAGAATCAACACGCAAATGTTAGCACGTTCGGCACGCCTCTCAAAGTGAACGCCGGAGACAGGATTAATTTCATTATGAAAACCAATAATCCCGAAGCCGCCACTTCCGCGGTGAGTCTACTGATCAAACTAGACCCTTTGAACAAACAGTGAACGCGTGGAAATAATTAATTAAAAAAAATAATGTGTGATTATTAAAAACAAAAAAAAAAGTAATGAGATTTAGAAAGATGTTCAATCTCTCTAGATCTCATTACTTTTATATTTTTTGTTTTTTAATAATTACTCATTACTTTTTTTTATTTTTTCACACACGTCTCTCATCGAATGATCGACATCTTATTTCCATCCGATTCGAATTGTAATTCTCTATCCGACAGGACCAGGGTGAAGGCTTTGGTTTTTCTCGGCACGTTCCTATCGAATTGCATCTTGATCTGAATGTCTAAGACGCTACTCTTGAGTCGTTCACTCTGTTTACTGACGTCGAATACGAACATGGGATACATCGACTTGTATTCGCCGGGAGATATGTTAGGATTGCTCATCAATTCGTCTAGACCGTGATACTTCTTTCTAAAATCAGCGGTGTCGCCATACAGTCTGCAGAAATCGTTCTTGTCGAATGACGTGTTGTAATCGATTGCTGGATATCTCGTGGCATTCAGAAACACTTGCATGTTTCTCAAATTGCAGTGATCGAACTGCGATGCATTCTTTTCCTGAGACCCATCCCTATCGGTCTGAAACGCAACCACGATGAAACGCGGTCTCTCAGAAGCGGATTTCACCGTCAATCTCCAATCGAAGTGATTCGTGGAGAGTGGAATGCTAGCCGTGTCGCACTGTCTCATTCTAAATCCCACGGGTAATCTACTCTTGGATTCTATGATCTTGTAGAGACGTGCCTTTTCCACGATCGAAGGCTCCACTTGTGGAACGAACCACGATATCTTGTGTAGAGTTATCTTACCCGCATCGGTCGCAGGGAGTCTCACTATTGCATCGTCGTTTCCTTTTCGAATCAACGTCAGATTGTGTTTGAATCCGTACATGATCTTGTTGTAATCGTCCGCGAATCCAAAGATGTGTTTCAAAGGTATTCTGAACGAAAACGTTCCTTTAGGTCTGGACGTCTTGACGACGTAGTCGAATATCACGGTGGCGCCGGCGTTAGCAGGGCCGACGGTGTCTATCACCCACAACTGATTAAGTCCTCTGGATTTCGAAAAATCATCCGGATACATCAAGAGTTCGAACATCATGGTGGTCCGACCGGGATGAAACACAGATTCTATCTCTTGTCTGGATAGCATGTATTTTATATTACTGAATAGATGCATGATGCCATTATTGACTAGAGTAACCGTGTCGTCGTCGGCGTAGTCGCTCCCATCTTCCTTGGTGAGACGTCCCTGCACCACTATGAACTTTCGCTAGGATGGACGAACAGATCTTGAGTTTCGACGTTGATTCTTATCTCTCCCGCATTGTTCAAACTCGTTCCGGTTACCGGTTCGTATTCGTGAACCTCATATTCTTGAATACTTTCATCCTTCACAATGCTTTGTGCTATATATAGTATATTTGCCATTTTTTAAAGGGTTTTTGTTTTTTGTTTATTAATTAGCTTGCTTTTTTTATCTAAAAATAGTTTTAATTATTTTTTATTATTATTTTTCTCTCCTATATATATATGTGTAAACAAGAAAATGTTAAAGAGAGTAAATAAAAAAAATTTTGTTTTCTTCATCAAAACTTTGTCTTCTGCAATTGTTGTTCGTAAAACTTTCCGATGATCTCTTCTCCATCCAAAGCTTCGATTTCGTAAGTCACCGGATCGGTCTGAAATATTTTGATTATCACGAAGATTTCCGAGGTCCATCGAGGAGTATAACCCTTTTCGAAGTGCTTCTTATAAGCGTAGATTCTCACTCGATCACCGACCGCAAATTTCAGCGTTCTAGACTTCTTCCTGATCTTAGATCTCTCAGGATATAGATTCGCGTAGACCCGTTTTTCGTTTCGGGGATTGCTAGCTTCCACGGGAGTCATCTTGATCGATTTGTGTCGCGTGTTGTTGTAATCTTTGACCAGACCGTTCAGAGCGTATATGTATTTCTTAGTCGAATTCGCCGTGAAGTATCTATGCATCTTTTCCTTCATCGTTCGATTCCAACGTTCCACCACGCTGGCTTTCTCTTCGTTTTCGATCGAGTAGAGGTCGACCAATTGATGAACGTGCTTGTTGTAGAATTCCTTTCCCTTATCCACCCACAATTTATTTGGTTTTCGAGAAGACGAGTCGAACACGCTCCTCAGAGCCTCGGCGATGCAAGGTCCCGATTTATTCTTCAAAGCTCTGATCCAACCGTATTTGGAAAACACGTCGACGACCGTCAATACATATTTGACACCCTCGTTCCACCTCGAAAACGATCTCATGTCGACCAAGTCGGCAGACCAAATATCATCCAAACCCTTCACGAACACCCTTCTCTTTCGAAATTTATACACGATGGGTTTGTTTAACTCCTCAGGCAATTCGCTCGTCAATAATCGTTTCTTCTTTTTTTCAGATGCGCTTTTTTTTGAACGCCCCATTCTAATCGACGTTTCGCACCGATCAAATTGCTGACCAGCGAACGTTCTATCTTCTCTCTCCTGGTCGGATTCGATATACCTCTCAATTTCGCAAACATGTTTTTATCGCAGACGTCGTTGCGAGTCTTGGTGTCGGGATGTCCGGCGTAACATAGATCGTGATCATACGCGGCCGCGTCCACCCTATTCACAGGTTTGCTCCAAGATTTAGGAGTCAGATCAGCGTTGAGTCTCTTGTTCAATTTCGTTCCAGGTCCCGTGAAACTGTGACCAGGCAGATGCATTTCGAAAGGTAGATTATTGATCATTTTATTCACGATGCCTTTACCTTTGCTCGCATTCTTTTTTTGACGAATCGAGTCTTGATAGAACCACACACGTCGCAAATTCCGCGAAGCATCTGTCTGTCGTTTTTAGTTCGTACTTCTCGAGAATTACTCGTCTCGGTAACTCTCTTACACTTTACGCGATACATTTTTTGAGAGTTATTTAAATTAATTTCATTTTTATTTTATATATAAATTTAATATTTCTTTTTTAAAAATTCTGTTCTTATTATATATATTTTTTTTCAATCGCTGCTCTTGAGTTCTATCATCTTACTGAATTCCTCCCTGGCCTCTTTCCTCCCCTTTTCCACGAGAGAATCCTTCATCTCTTCCTTGATGACCTGTCGAGTCTTGATTCCCACAGCTTCTTTCATGGCTTCATATTTTGTTTTCTCACCCAATATCGTGAAGTATTCTCCGTCCGATATCCTACCGTCTTTCAACGCCATCGAGATCATTTCGGGTATCGTGGAGTCGGCCAAGACACGAATCTTGTCATGTTTCCTCGCCTTCAGATATAATTTCCTACTCAAAACGTTTCCGAGCGTGCTAAACAATCCAGCGGCCAGAGCAACTCCTTCTATGGTTAACATGATCGGAATACCGACTGCATTCGACAACAATCCGATGCCGGCTGCGTGTAAACACATGGAAATCGTGATGAGTGTCGTGTCAATCGCGTTGATGAATTTCACAAAACGCGAATACTTCTTCTTGAGAGAATGACGAGAATCTCTCTCTTGAGTTAGATACGATTGGATTCTACTGATTTGATCGATGCGATACCTCTCTCCTCTTTCTTTTTCTTCTAGCGACGGTGCCGTCGGCAAAACACCGTTCGGCTTCTCATCCTCGTCGTCATCTAACGTCGGATACAATTTATTTCTGGTTCTCATTTTTGTGTTTTTTTTTCTTTCTAATATTAGATAAAAAATTTATGTGTGTATTTATTTTTATTTTCTATTCTCCCTTATTTATATCAACGAGAAAACTTAGACGTATGCTTCATTGAACAATAATTTCATGATGCATCCGTTGTCTTCTAAAGTCAGACTTCTACGCACCAATTTCAGTTCTTCCGAAACTGTGGGCTTGTCTCGATCCTTACAGAAGAGCAATCTCTTCCAAAACGTGATCACTTCGTCGATTTGAACGCGTTCGAACGCCGGTTCGAAATACTTGACGACCATATCTTCCCTTTCCATCGTCAGACACGAATGATTCTCATGATCGAAGTCTAGGTGATCCCGACATCCGACGCATCGTTCTAACAAGAGGCGACATAGTTGTTCGTTCACGCAGAATGCGTAGGCTCTCATCAGCATTTTTAAAAGAAACCTTGCTCTAATAGTCTGGGAAGCGTTCATGATTTACGTATTTTTTATTATCTATTCGATTTGATATATTTATTTTTTAAATAACTATTTATTTATATATTTTTTTCTCTCCTATATATATCAATCACTTTTTTATTTCCTTACTATTTTTATTTGAATGAAACAAATTCTACAAAGTGTTTTATTAAGATTTATTTCACAAAATTCGCAGTGACAAAACGTAAACAAACGATTTTCCCATCGATTTTCTAATTTTCTAAAACTCAATGTTTTCAATGTCATCCGTAGAACGATTTCCTTTCATTCACACCGAAACAAAACATGAATGTCTGTTATAACAGATTCAATTTTATAGTCGACTCTTTTGAACGAAAACCTTTCATTCACACCGAAACAAAAACATGAATGTCTATTATGATAGAATTTATCGAATTCAGTCTTATAGTCGACTCTATTGTGAGCCTCAAAAACAATAGCCGATTCTGGACCAATGGTCCAGAATCGGCAAACCGTTTTTTGATGCTGGTCTAGAACCGGCAAAGCGTTTTTTGCTCGCGTTCACCAACGATAGATTGAAGATCTAATCCACGATGGGAACGTCGACAAAACTTTTTAAGAAAATGTACATGTACAATTTCGTACATTTTTCACTTTTTGAGCGACGTGTCGAATGTACACGTTCGCCAACGGGTATCTGAACGTTAAAAGTGCGATCTGTGAGCCTCAAAAACAATAGCCGATTCTGGACCACCATGAAAAAACGACATTTTGTATACGTGCACGCGATTTAACACCGAGTCCTATGGAGGTAAACGCATCATGTACGTGTAAGTGTACGTACATGTACAAAGTGGTCTGGAATCGGCCTTTTATACCTACTCACCCCTGTGCAATAGTGCGAAACTGTAGAGCGGAACCTTATATCCTCATGAAAATCAACTTTGGATAAAATTATCTCCCTTGAAATTACTGGATGCGCGAGGAAGATCCAAGTAAAAGCAACTATTGAGAAAACACCTGTATCTTATGACATCAGTAGAAAATAAATCCAAGTTTCCTTTTGTTTCTTTTAATGAACGAAAAGAACAGACAGCTCCCGGGCCAGTCTGTTGTTTTCGTTTATTAAAGGCAACAAAACGGAGCTTGGCTTTTTATGGGAAGCTAATTTGAATCAACAAGTTCATAGATAATCCGTCATTAAGAATATCTATCAGTATCACACCTGCCAACACTAACGTCCACTTTGGTTCCTCGTTTAGCGAATGCGTATTTACAGAAATTTGCAAGTTTTTTTTTTATTCCTCCCAGGAAGAAAATAGCAAATCTCACCTCCCAGACTTTTAGATTAATGTAAAGGACCGTACTTGTATTATATGTCACGAGGCGCACACTGTTGACATAATGAACAGGGCAAAGTTACAGAACATCAAATGATGATGAAAACGCAGTTTTCGCATTCTTAAAAGGGGTTCCAACAGAGAACAAGAGGCCTGCACCGCAAAGCGCTATTAATGACCCAGACCGCAAACAAATTCTATGTCGAAAGGGTGAAAAAGGCCATAACTCTGGAAACAATGTGTGGAAGAAACGCACGCTATACGGGTATCATGCCCCCAAGAGATTCTTTCACAACACCAAATATCATTCAAATCGGAGTAGCAGTGGCTGAGATACAAGGGAAAATGACGGACGGACGGACGGACGGACGGACGGACGGACGGACGGACGGACGGACGGACGGACGGAGGTCTCCACTAGATACCTTTTCAAGTCTGGGGTATAATAATAGTTAAACGTTCAAATTCATCGGGGAAAAATATCGTAAAAGGTCACCTTCTGTATTTTATACAATTCTACAATCTCAACTAACGTATAATGATCATCAGCGAATCAGTTCCCAACCGAATAACTGGTTTCGAAGATTGGATAATTAAAGGATTCTTTTTTATTGGGGGTTTAACGACACTTTCGACACCCAGGGTCACCTCTTGTTGGACAGTTTTACGGGTGGAGGAAGCCGGAGTACCTGGAGAGAACCACTGGACAGCGTTCAGCATCTATCAGACTCCGCACAAGGAGGTTTTGAATAGGTTGAAGACAAGTGCACCATCAACGTGCAGTACGTCATAGTACACAGCCTAAAGTGCCTTGCCTAAGAACACAACGCAGTTATCCCTGGTGAGAATCGAACCGTTGACCTCTCGATTCCAATGCCGTAAAATAGGACCCTGTCACCAATGCTTGTGCTGTAAGTCCTCTAAGATGGGCAACATGGGTATCAACGATTGACTAAACTTGACTTTATCTTCATGTTAGAGTCACGATTAGTCATAGTGTAGAAATATATGGCCTTAAACACCAATGAATATATGAACCAATATATAACCCTTTACCCAACCGGAATAGCAGACGCTACTTGCAAAAATATTTCTTGAATAACTGATTTTTTATCATTTGTGGTTTCAAAAATAAGGCTTATGACCCCTCGACGAGCTCGTTCCAATAAAGAGTCTTAAGATATGTTTTTGAGACAGAAAGTTAAAATATAAAAATTTGAATGGCTATTTGTGAATAGCGCAGATCGGTTTGTTTCCCATGCGTAGTTACCTACCATGTGTAACCGTGCGTCCTTAACCCTTTATCTATCGTAACGGCCAAAACTCAAAAATCGCCAATTAATCCTTTACCTAACACGAAAGGCAGACGACACTTGCAAATACAATTCTTGAATAGCTAATTTTTTTTCATTTTATGCATCAAAAACATAGCTACGTTTCTGAGACAAAAAGTGGAAAAATATTGAAAATTGGATGGTGATTTTTGTGAATAGCGCTGGCCAGTTTTGGACGTTACGTTGGGTAAATGGTTAATTTTCATTATTTCTTCCATTTTTTATCTCAAAAACATAGATTATGACCCCTCATTGGAACGAGCTCGGCGAGCTCGTTCCAATGAGGGTCATAACCTATGTTTTTGACGCAAAAAGATGAAAATAATTAGTTATTCAAGAATTTTGTTTGCAAATGTCGTCTGCTTTTCATGATAGGTAAAGGGTTAATAAGTACACAATGTTCATTTTTTTGGTTTCCAAACCTCAAAACATAGTTGTTTCCCTTTGTTAGACAAAGATGGACGAGCTCATTACAATAAGGGGGCAACTGCTACATCTTCGAGCAAGAGGGGATAAAAATAACGCTTTTGAATAATGATTTTAGCGTTTGGCCGTGGATAGCTGTTACTGATACGTCAAGAAAAGGGTTAGCGGAATTTCGTATCTTATTCAGGCGCCCAAATTCTTGACAAGCAAACCCTTTATAATGGGTCAATATCGGCATTTATTACACCCTATCGTTTTAATCCACAGTCATAACATATGGTTTGAAAGATAACTAGAGGGGATGTATTTATGACTGTCTGCTGTTCAAAAAAGTACACAATATGTTTCTTTACCGTCCTGAATAAAAAAGTTCGGTTATTGAAGACTATGCTAAATTTATTGCACTTTAAGTTGTAGATAGGAGTGTTTTCCAAACCTTTCTAAAAAGAGCTGTGCTTCATTTTCACATTGAATGAGGGGAAAATGAGTTTTCGGTATTATTTTCACAAATATATGTATGAATACTTTATGTACAACTAGAGATACACACACACGTGCGTACTTGGCACACACGCGCGCACGCAGATGTTAATCAAAACTGTAGTCTCATTTAGACAATATGGAAAATCAGGTGGTCGAGTCGAGCATAAATGAGCTTTGGAAATGGATGAAGTTTTTCTTAGTATTAGATTTGAGAGCGAAGCTATAGACGGTCAATATCACATCGAATCGCGAATATTCTAGCACCTCGGAAAGGTAGACGAGAGGCGACTGGCCAGTGGGGACGCATCAGAGTGGAGTGTTAGAGGGGGGGGGGGGGTGGTTACACGTACTGGGGTGGGGGCAATATAAATATCACAAGAAGAGGTAACTACAGAAGCCAGACACATAAAATGGGTTTTGAGGGAAAACGATTTTTAACCCGATGATCATTTTAAGAAGGAATAGCTTCAATACGATTTTGTGTGAAAATCACGTGAACTATAGTGGGTGTACCAATTATAACAAATGGAATGGACGTGATATCTCTGAAACAAGGTTGTAAAGAGTTTGGAAACCGTGGAATGACGCAGGCAGATGAATCAGTTTGTCTATCAAAGTTGCAGCACCGGAAGCAGCAAGGAACGAGCTTATGGGAATCAGGCCTGGCATTTTCAGAAGAGCGATTTATTCGCTCGCCTTAAAAAAAATAAGGTAGGCGACAACTAGCCCTTCTGACCTTATAAAATAATGATAACCATAACAGCATATTCCTTAAATCCACATCTTTTTAGATCTTTGCTATGTTAGTGGTCTCTGTAGGATGGCCGCACTGCACCTCCCACACCCCCGGGACTTGCCTAAGAGGTGTGGGAGGGGCAGTGTAGTCATCTCACATAGACTACCTTGTTAGCAGCACAAAATAAAATGTACGAAGCCCACTAGGCAGAATTCATTAATGGTGAAACTTTATTTTGCATCTTTTAGCTTTTGTAAGCTTGAGGAGAGCTAATCGCTCTCCTTGGCCATGCGAGGGGAACGACATTTAGCCTCCTGCATTTTTGAGAATGCCAGGCCTGTGGAATGTGGCCTGTGGAATGAGGATCAATGACAGGATAGATTTGGGAAAAAATGTGATAAATCTTTCCGATATTCGGTGATGCAAGGTAATATTTCAGAATAGAGAACTACTGAATTGAGATCCCAAACTTAGGAGGAGGTGGGGGTGGGTTCACTCAAGGAAAAAAAATCAACAAAACAAAATAAATCTTTTGGTCGTTTGCGGAATAATAAAAAAGCGATATTTGAGAGTAGCTAGATGATACATTTTGGTTGAGGTGTGCACACTTCTGTTTGAATTGAGATGGAGGTCACAGGGCTAAGGGGAGAGGGGGATGGGAAAGACAGTAAAATGGAGCAACAAATCTGCAGTTTGGTAGGAATAGTGATAGCGGAACAGAATATTTAAATTATCAGCCAAAGAGATAAAAATAAACTGGGAGTATAATTAGGTAAAGGGGTGGAGGATAAAGGATATGTGAGTATTTGCCTATACAGTGGGGGGGGGGGGGGGGGGGGGGGGTCAATATGCCCATTGGTGAAATTTACAAGGAGGAGGCAGAAACCCAGAAGAGCCAAGCAAACGATACCAGAACGTCGCTGCTCTTCAATTGCTTACTCACTGTATATGTTTGACGTTGTTAGACAAAACGTCACATTAAAACGTCACAATACATTTATATGGATACATGAGATTTGATAACTTTTA
This sequence comes from Pictodentalium vernedei, assembly GCA_031216915.1. Lineage (NCBI taxonomy): Eukaryota > Metazoa > Mollusca > Scaphopoda > Dentaliida > Dentaliidae > Pictodentalium > Pictodentalium vernedei. Next base: position 769,301,156 of record CM062296.1, read on the forward strand.
GAAGGCATTTAATGTGTTCAGTTGAATTTGTTTGATTTATATCTCAGCTACAAGTGATAAATTGTTTACGAAAGTATACATTTAAAAGGTAAGTGTATTTCAAATGTTCTACATCATCAAAACGTTTCTTTTCACGAAAGACATAATTCAATGGGAGAAACACTTAGAACAAAGTGAAGTTCGCCAAATGACAAGCGACGCCAGAACAGAGGAGGCAACCCGGAAGCGGTGACGAATCATATCCCGGAGTGCGCCCCCCCCCCCCCCCCCAATTCAGTGCAATGAAGTCGGAACAAATATATGATTTTGTACTTAACAAGCCATTGCGACCGCGATTCGAGGAGCAAAATATCACTACATATCGTGCCTTACGCGTATCAATGCATCCAAGCTCTCAGATCACCAGTCTAATTCTGTTCGGAATTCGACGCTGTTATGGACTGTTTGTTTCCCCACTTTTGTGGAAATTTGTACACAGGTAACAGCTGGTGTAATGTGATGTACCTTTACGTACAATGATGTACGGGTATTCTTTCCTGTTCCAGTTACAGATATACCAACCAATAAGTGTTCAATTCTCCTTGTAAACGTCAAGATATTAAGATTATTTGTGACTATCCGGCGTAATCATAAAACTACGGATGTCTTTATTTCTAATTGTAATGTTATGGAACCTACTCGATGGTGGAGAGCGGGCGAGTACTGTATTCCGGAACGTAGCCACAAACATCTTTGTGTGAGAGAGAAAGGTGACTATACGAGCATTCGGAGGGTGGAAGGGGGTTTAGAGGAGGAGGGGGGGGGGGGGTAAATATAAGCATTACGGAAAGAGGCAAGGAGCGAAACTACACGAATAAGCTAATTGTGAAGGGGAAGCGAATTCTTAATCAAATGAAACTTATAATTTAAAGCTTTAAACAGCTTCAATAAGGTTTTCGCGGGGAAGACCATTTGCGAAATGGTCGCTGTGCCAAGTATAACGTGGTACGAAAGTGTTATCTCCAAACCAAACAGCTGTAAAGAGCTTGGAATCCCTAGGAAATCCTGCAGAACGATGCAGGCCGATGGATACCAGGTACCTATATTAACGACCAACCGCTATTCGCTAAAAATGGTCATTCAAAGTTTATATATAATTTTTTAGGTCTCAAAAACGTAGCTTATGTATTGTACATCGAAGATTTATGTCTGAGAAGAATGGCGACGAGATGGTAGTAGCTGGGGACCTGAAGATCCAAGGGTTATTTTTCGCCGATGATATGGCACTGGTGTCAGAAAGTGAAGAGGGGCTAGGGAAAATGCTGGGAATTGTTGAGTGATATGCACCATAAAATTAGTTGGGTTAAAAATTAACCCAAATCAACGGGGTTGAGTGAATATGAACCCGATTGATTTGGATTGATTTTTAACCCAACTGATTTATAATTGTGGGAACAAACTGGTCTCCAAATAACTTTCAAATTCAATGTTATACCCGTGGCTTGTCATGTAGAACCTACTCGAAGGTGGAGAGTGGAGGAGTTCTGTATTCCGGAAGTTAGCAGAAAACGTTTTAGTATAGGAGAAACAGATGACTACTGGAATTTGAGTTAACCCTTTACCCAACGTAACGGCCAAAACCGGCCAGCGCTATTCTCAAAAATCGCCAATTAATTTTTGAAATATTTTCATTTTTTGTCTCAAAAACATAGGTTATGACCCCTCGTTGGAACGAGCTCGTCGAGCTCGTTCCAACGAGGGGTCATAACCTATGTTTTTGAGACAAAAAATGAAAAAAAATTAGTTATTCAAGAATTTTTTTTGCAAGTGTCGTCTGCTTTTCATGTTAGGTAAAGGGTTAACCCTTTACCCAACGTAGACAATATCAAAATTTGTTATTTTAAATATTATTTTTTTCAAATTTTTCAAACAATTTCAACAAAACCATATCATGTGACCCCTCGTTGGAACGAGCTTGTCGAGTTCGTTCCAAGGAGGGGGGGGGGGGGGGCACATGATATGGTTTTGTTGAAATTTTTTGAAAAATTATGTTTTTTCAACTGCTGAATTTGCATATTACGTGGGCGGATACGGCCGATTCGTTGGTTAAAGGGTTAAATGTAAACATCACGACAAGAGACATCTACCCAAATCACGCGAATAAACTAACTGTGAAGGAGAAGCGAATTCTCATTGAACTGAAATGGTTGGGAGAACCATTTGGGAAATGGCGTGTGTACCAAGCCTACATATGGTACAGAAATGATACCTCTAAAATAAACGGTAGTAAAGAACTTGGAAACTCTGCAGAATGATGCATGCCGGTGGATAACAGGGTCGCACAATGCCACAGAACTAGAAGCAACCAGGGGTGAACTTGGATGGATGAGAATCAAGGGAGGGATAGACTTAATGAAACTCTGATAACCAAACTATTTGGTAAATCTCTCCGACAGCCGATGGTGTAAACTAATGGTCTAGAATATTTGACATTCAAATAAAACACAGGGTAGATTGAACAAGTGAGGGAGTTGATAGCGAACTGTTCAATGAAGATCTCTGACTTCGAAGTGGGGACAACCCAAGGCAGAAAAAAACTCCAAAAACAAAAAGAAAAACGCAAGAAAAAAGAGTCATGGAGGATTGTAACCGGACCTGGCGAGAGGAGGTCAATGCAAAGAAGACTTCTGGAAGTCTGGGTAATAAAGAAAAGCTTGGTTTTGAAGAATGCATTGATGGAACCTTGGGGGAAAGGGGGGGAGGGGGGTGTCACTGCTGTTTATGCTGAGATCGCGGTCGCTGGAGCTTTGGGAGAAATGGGTAAGACAGTGAAATGGGGTGCCAAATCTGTAATTTAGGAGTAGAGGAGACACAGGAATACTTTCTATTAAAATGTCCAAAAAAATCTGTCCAACAGAATAAGATTCGCTGGGATTATAATGGGACAGTGGAATGGGACAATGAGGGATGTGTTGTTACTGGAGTGACACAAAGGAGAGGCTTAGTACGCTAATCGGGGAGATTGAGAATAATGGGTACGTGATGCCATCAAACAGTTCCTTTCTGGTGTTTGGAGGAAAGGGTAGACATGGGGATAGGAAGGCATTTTTGAGCACCGGGTTAATCAAGGCCTTCTCACCTGAAAACCACGACAAATCAGCGGTCGGGCAAAGTGTTATTATTATTATTATTATGACAATGGCCGTAAATTCCGGGGCGGGGGTGGAGGCTATGTCACCCCGCTCCAATATTTTCTCAGACAAGGAAAGGACTTCATCGTGCAGTTGTTGGGTATTGTACTGCATAACTGTCAACTACGAAACATAACACACTTGCTCAACATAACTATAATTAACGTGTGGCTGCCCGAAGCAAATTATTGTTAATGCCCGGTAATCGTCTTTTTTTCCAACTTGTTACTGCCCAGTTGAACAGATGCCAGAGCCTTGATGATACATCCCACTGCTGTGTTAAATATGATTTACGATGCCCAACAGCCAGAGAACTCCCTATTACACTCTAAAATCAGTTGGGTTAATCCAAATCAGCAGGATTGAGTGAATAAAATCCCAATGATTTCTTAACCCTTTATAAAACGGAACGGCCAAAACCAGCCAGCACTATTCACAAAATTCACCATTCAATTTTCATTACATTTCCACTTTTTATCACAAAAATATAGCTTATGACCCCCTCATTAGAACGAGCTCGTGCTCGTTCCAATGAGGGGGTCATAAGCTATGTTTTTGACTAAAAAAATGAAAACAATTAGTTATTCAAGAATTTTGTTTGCAAGTGTCGTCGGCAAAGGGTTAACTGAGCATCAAATAGATCATCTATTTTTGAGACTCTGATGCATTTAGGGGATGGAGTAAAAACATCGAAAATGTGACCACTACGGCTCACCATTTTCAGTAGTTCAAGCTTGGCCCCCACAGAGCGTTATATAATTTTTAGGGTTGTAAGGTGAGCAATCGTAAAAATTATATAACGCCCCGTCTTGCCTCAAGCGTTTAGAAAAATGCATGTCCTCAAGCTACAGTGACTGGAACTTCACGCTGTATATACTACTCAAAGTTTGCTAAGCACCAAGTACATCCAACTACCTGTTTTACGTTTTAGTTGAAATACTGTAATGAAAAGTGTATATATTTTTTATTTAATTATATCTTTAATGATTTAAGTACAGAAATTAAGATTTTATTTGTGTTTGACATTATTTTTTAGCTTTTGAATACGATAAGCATGGAAAATGGATATTATTGGAAAAAGAGGAAATTTTTCAATATGCCAAAAAGTTGACGGAGCGAACTGGTATGGCTTCAGTATCGAGTATGAGGCCCATTACTGATAATTACAGCATGACAACGCCTTCTCATGCTCCCAATCAGGTTCCTGGTGGTCATTTGTGGGATGTTGTTCCATTCTTGGACCAGCATGGCACCAAGCTCCTGGACACTTCTTGGCTGGACTAGACGGGCTGAAATTGCAAGCTGCAACTCATTCCAGACATGTTCGATTAGACTGAGGTCAGGGGATCTTGCTGGCCAGTCCATACGCTCAATCCCCTCCCTCTATCGGTACTCCCCGACAATATGGGCAACATGAGGACGGGCATTATCGTCCATCAGCATGAATCTATCACCCACTGCACCACCGTACAATCTGACGTGGACATCCAGGATCTCATCAATATACCGTTGTGCGGTCAATGTACCACGTTCAAGGACACAGAGCTCTGTGCGTCCATTCCTGCTGATGCCGCCCCATATCATGATTGACCCTCCACCATAACGGTCATGCTCAGCAATGTTGGCTGCATGGAATCCTCTCCCGGTCTTCTCCATACCCCAGAACGCCTATCTGTGTGGTCTAGGCAGTACCTTGCCTCATCTGTAAAAAGGACAGGTCACCAATCTTATCTGGTCCATCCAACGTGGTCCATGGCCTATTCCTATCGTACCTGGTGGTGGTTCTGGGACATCTGAATGGCGAATACACGGCCTTCTCGATCGGAGACCACCTTCGTGCAACCTTGACTGGATAGTCTGCGTCGAAACATTTACCCCGGATGCATTCTGAAGGTCACTGTGAGGCTGGGTTGCTGTGGCAAAGCGGTTCCTGCGGGCCTGAATGATCAAAAACCGGTGTTCAGCTGCAGACGTTGCCCTGTCTCTGCCACCACCATGCCGTCTTACTAGTGTGCCATACTGCTGACATCTTGCCCAGGCTCTGGTGATCACCGTATGGTGCACATCAAGGGCTTCACCATCCATACAGCCCGCCACATTTCTGCTTCAGACAAATGTCTTCTTACATTTGCATTTGCCATATTCAATCATTAAATCACAAGGGTTTGTGTTGAAATGAAGATTGAATACCCTACACATGCCATGAACATGTAGACAGTACATGAAAACATCATGAAAATCAAAAGAGCCAATGTAAACACTGGGGACAATCTCAATACATTCCTCAATCATATCCACCAAAAATATCGCAAATATGTCACAAGCAAATTTCACAATGACGTGTCAAATATTTGGTGCTGAGCAAACTTTAAGTAGTATAAATTAAAGTATTAATGTTGTCCGTCGGGCAGTTTCATCTAGTTTTCAGGAAGGAATCTGTTACAAAACCTCCAATATATCAGGCAAGTTACGGGAAAAAATTTAATTTGGGGTGTCTCGTCATTCCTACGGGTACAAATTAGGAATTTTCAGGGGATAGCGACCCATGGGGGCGTGGGTGTTTTAAAAATAATCACGTTAAATGGAAATACTTCCTGAAACCAAATGCATGCAACGGTCTTTGAAAGCCTTTTATGACAGCATCATATTGCTCCATGTTTCAGTCTTTGTAAAAAATGTCACTATGGTTATCAGTTCTGGAAGAAGAGACCGTATTGTAAACTAATGTTCTAGAGTATCTGGAATTCTAAATCCTACTTAAGAGGAAAATAATAATAAATCTTCGGCCTTCCGCTGATTTGTCGAGGTCCTCTAACGAGGAGGCCTACATTAACCCAGTGCCCCTCCGAGGAATTCTCCCCACCCCCTCTCTCTCTCCTATAATATCCCAGCAGCATTCTGTCAAAAACTGTTTCATAATTCCCCCACTGGAGCCTTCTCGATCTCCCCAACAACAACATTAACCCTTTCATTCATGTCATTCTTCATCCACCTATCCTTCATATTTTCAGCCCATTTTTCCATTAGTTTCCCAAGGAGTCTTGTTCTAATAGGCAAATATTTGGGGAATTCTAAAATGAAATATTCCAGGGTCTCCGTTACACCTAAGTACACATTTTGCACACTCTTTCCTCGCCTTTTCCGATTCTCCCCCTCAACTCAAGTGACTTGGATCTCACTTTGAACAACAATGACCCCCAAGCGATCCATCCAGGTACTCCTCAAAAGTTGGCGCATCCTTTTTATATAACCAGTCTAAAGAATTCTTGGTCCTAATTCCAGCTTGCCAGTTTCTATTACGATCCCCAAGCACCCTTTCCCTTATAAAGCTCCTCCCCTTCTGCAGTCCCCTTCTAGATCCTCAGTCTCTATTGAGTAGTTCCCCTTTAGCTCCATCGCCTGCTTTATCCATCCTGTCAGTCTGAATGTTATAGTTCCATACATGGTTAAACGTCGTTTTACACCATCTGCTGTTGGGGAGGTTTACTAGGTAATTTAGGTAGCATAATTTTCCCACATCTATTCTATCTTTAACCGGCATCCAAACGAATTCCCCTCTGACCTTTTCAGTGCGGCTGCGTTACTTGATCCGGTTATCCACCGACCCGCAGCATTTTGTGAAATTTCCAAGTTCTTCACTACCATTTAGTTTAGAGGGGTCACATCTGTTCCATATGTTATACTTGGTAAACCCACCATCTCCCAAATAGTTTTTCCGACGAACACTTTGTTGAAGCTATTTCTTCCCAGAAGTTTTAACTGATTGAGTATTCTTTTCAACTTTATCTTGGGTTTATCTGTATGCTTTCTGTATATGTCTCTACCTGAAGCACATAGATTCACCCCAAGTATTCATATTCGCCCGTTTCTCTCACTGTTATATCACCGATGAAGAATTTACCCACCCTCCACCTTCGCGACTCATTTACCTTACGCCCCACAGGTATTATCTTGCTTTTGCTTTCGTTAAGTTCAAGTCGTCAGTCATTCCCGTACTTCCCTACTGTGGTTAAAAGTTTTTGTAGTCTCTCTTGTCTCTCGGCTAATAAAACCATGTCGTCAGCAAAGAGAAGCCCTGGGATTTTTGTCTCTCCGACGTTTATCCCCTCTGCCCTTGCAATCAACTCATCTCCTAAATCTTTTATGTACAATGCAAACAGAATCGGTGACAAGATACACCCCTGTTTAAGACCTATTTCCATTGGGACCCTCTTCGTTGTGATGTTTCCTAGGTTAAGTACACTCTGTACATCTTTGCACAGTGCTTTCATGATTCCAACAAAATATTCCCCCCGAATCCAAGGCCCTCACGTGTTTTGCCACATTTCTTCCTTCCCTCCATACTTTGTAATATGTTTTCTTTCACACCAAGAAAGGCCATAAACATCTTCTTCTTACTGACTTTCGTTGATTCTGTCAGTTGGATAGTGTAAACAAGTGGTCGTCTCCCTTTACGGAAACCATTCTGAATCTCTGAGTTTTCTTCATCTTGTAAACGCAGCACATTTTTCTTTCTCTTGTTTATTGCGTGTTTGAGCTCATTATTTACTCTATATCCCAATTCATTAGTCGTTACTCTGATTCTCGCAAGGCTTTCCCTCCCATCATCTTTTAGACTTCTTACGATTAAGTCGGTCACCTCCTAAACGTTATTTCTGGTCGACACATTTTCTAACTTTAATTTTAAGTTTTTCTCAATGTGCCCCCCATTCTGCTTCTTTTTTCAGCTTACAAATGTCCTTAACCCTTTACCTAACATGGAAAGCAGACGACACTTGCAAATAAAATTCTTGAATAACTAATTTTTTTCAGTTTTTGTTTCAAAAACATAGGTTATGACCCCTCATTGGAACGAGCTCGACGAGACAAAATATAAAAATTAATTGGCGAATTATGAGAATAGCGCTGGCCGGTTTTGGCAGTTACGTTGGGTAAAGGGTTGAAGACCGCTCTTTGTTCTGCTATTATATTGCCCGTAACCCGTACTGTTATCAGTTTGAGATCACTATTTCACTCAGAATTTCCTTCGTCGGCTATTTCCATGTCTATGACCTCCCTCCATAGCTCTGCGTCAGTGAGTACATAGTCTTTTATTGTCTTTCTATCGTTCCTGAGAGTTTACTCCCATTAGCATTGATTTTCTTATCCCCCACCCACTATATACACCCTCCCATCTGTCCCCAATGTGACCATTAAAATCGCCCATTAATACAAAATGGAACCCCCTATTTTCCAGTTCTGTAACATTGGATCTGGGTGTTGCATACATTCCATCTTTTCACTCAGGCTTGTTCCCTTCAACTGCTAAATATACAACCCCAACTGCGACACTTTTGTTTTTCATCTTGATTTTTGCCCATAAGTAGTATCTAATGTGGTTTTGGGGCCCCATTGGCAGGATCTCATTGCAGGATCTCATGTGACGTCATAGTCACGTGACCCAGTGCCGCCATGTTGTGTTGTCATGGTAACCCGCGTAAGCGGCCATCTTGTGACGTCATCTCCATAGTGATACGTGGTGTGAGTGCGCATGCGCAGCGTTTGTTGTTAAGGTGATACGTGTTTCCGTCGTCCATTTTGTATACTGGAGGCCTTTATCTTGGTTTCTATGGTAGCACGTGATTGCTATGTTACCAATGGCTTCTAACAAGACGGAGGTATGTTTGGGGGGTGTGTTCCTTTGTAGAAGAGTGAATCTGATTACCACAAACAACCCGACAATCCTTCCAAATCACCAAAATCCACCCAAAATCACCGAAACTGACTTTATTTCCCCAATTTATCGGCTTAGCACGTCGTGCTATAGTACCAAGGGGTCCCCTGGGGGGGGGGGGGGGTGTTCGATTGAACTAGAGTATTTTTCTGGTTCGGATTTTCCTCAAATCCTCGTTTACTTCTCGACATAAGACGGAATCCCACTTTTGGAATCCCATTTGTGGAATCCCTTTTTCGAAAACGCCTATGGCCATGGAATCTCTTTTTCTGAAATGAGTAAGAGTCGTGCGAGGAGTCACTCGAATGAGCAATTGCTCGTTGGCTCATTTGCTCGATGGGATTCGAGTCGTTCGAGCAATAGTTGCGAGTCACTCGACATAAGATGGAATCCCACTTTTGGAATCCCTTTTTGGAATCCCATTTGTGGAATCCCTTTTTCGAAAACGCCTATGGCCATGGAATCCCTTTTTTCTGAAATGAGTCTAAGAGTCGTTCGAGGAGTCACTCGAACGAGCAATTGCTTGTTGACTCATTTGCTCGATGGGATTCGAGTCGTTCGAGCAATAGTTGTGAATCACTCGACATAAGACGGAATCCCACTTTTGGAATCCCTTTTTGGAATCCCATTTGTGGAATCCCTTTTTCGAAAACGCCTATGGCCATGGAATCCCTTTTTTCTGAAATGAGACTAAGAGTCGTTCGAGGAGTCACTCGAACGAGCAATTGCTCGTTGGCTCATTTGCTCGATGGGATTCGAGTCGTTTGAGCAATATGCCGAGTCACTCGATCGAGCAATTACTCTAAAACTCATTTGCTCGGTGGGATTCGAGTCATTCGAGCAATGGTTTATCAGTAACTGCTCGATTGCTTATTGGGTTTGGGGATACTTTTGATATACACAAGGGAGATAACTGCATGATGGGAAATCAAGCACCGGTAATTATAAGACTTGGACGAGAGAACCCGAGATAGTTTGGACTGGATAGACTGTTAGTGATAGAGAAACATATGCAATAGGCATTAAAAATGGGATTCTGGGAAAATCAGACCCTGTACTCCTATTCAATAGAACATACCCCCTGTACACCTTGGTACTATAGCATAACGTGTTATTTTCATATGCCCAAAATGGGGCTTCACATGTCCGTTTGGGTGGTTTGGTGGAGATTTAGGTGGTTTGTAAGGGTGGTCGGGTCTATTTGGGTAATTCTACAAAGTAAACGAGGATTTGAGGAAAATCCGAACCAGAACAATAATCTAGTTCAATCGAACACACCCCCAGGGGACCCCTTGGTACTATAGCACTACGTGCTAAGCCGATAAATTGGGGAAATAAAGTCAATTTCGGTGATTTTGCGTGGATTTTGGTGATTTGGAGGGATTGTCGGGTTGTTTGTGGCAATCAGATTTACTCTTCTACAAAGGAACACACACCCCGAACATACCCCTGTCTTGTTAGAAGCCATTGGTAACATAGCAATCACGTGCTACCATAGAAACCAAGATGGCGGCCTCCAGTATACAAAATGGACGACGGAAACACGTATCACCTTAACAACACGCGCTGCGCATGCGCACTCACACCACGTACCACTATGGAGATGACGTCACAAGATGGCCGCTTACGCTGGTTACCATGACAACACAACATGGCGGCACTGGGTCACGTGACTATGACCTCACATGAAATCCTGCAATGAGATCCTGCCAATGGGGCCCCAAAACCACATTACATACTACTCCCATATTATTTCACTTTCTACTTGTTGTATGTTGTGTGTTGTATTTACTTTTGATAAGTCTGTGATTTTGATAGGGCTAACTCCTCTTTGACATACATATCTACACCCCTCCTCTTTTCTTGCCTTCTGGCCGCCCCGCGCCAATCCACACATACCCCTTGATCTGGTCAGTCCTTTCACCCTCTCTAAACCAAATCATGATTCTCGTCCTCCAGCAAGGTCGTAATTTCGCCCACTTTACTACGGAAACCCTGACCATTGCTGTACCCTATTTTGAAAACGCGTGATTTATCTGAGGTTCCAAAAATGACATCCCATACACTCTCTTCAAATGCAAATATTCCGTATCTTAGCTATCTAGCCCATAACATATGCAATAGTGCGAAACTGTAGAGCGGAACCTTAAGAGAAATGATGAGTGATCTCCCCTTGGATTTCACTTGGGAAAAATAATCTGGAGTCTATCCTGAGTTGAATTAACAAACCACGAGTCTCTATTTTGAACCTGTAAAGAGATACTGCATGGCCATTTTGACTGTCGAATAGCTTTTGCGAGCAGTTTTTGCCTGATTTTCACAACCACACCACACCTCCTCAACCTCCACATTTTTCTGAGCCACTGGATACAGTATTTTCATCATTACCACCAGCCTAATTGACTCCCCATGACCTGTCAATAGCACTGCTAAATACAATCAAAATGTAAAGCAATAAGCATTAAAAACCATTGCTTTGGGGGTGGGGGTGTTGATCTCTAGATATAAAAGGGCAAGCAGTTTAGCGGATGGGTGACACAAGGACATGACACCAAAGACCAAAGCGAAAAAGTAGACACCATGACTGCAGTTCTGTGATGAATAATAACAACCAGGCAGCTCATAGGTGCATATATCTATCATGAATACAGAGCTCAGCGTTTAGAAAGGACAGTGCTCTATCTTAATGTGTTTTCGAAATTGGACGTAAATTCAAAATGTGGCGAAATTAGGCTACATCAACAAATTAATTTCTCGTAATTTTCATTTATTTCCTTCCAGTTGTGCTGTGATATCACTTGATGAATGTTAACTATTTCTAACAATTGCACACAAACCACAAATAGTAAAGTTTCTTTTTGAAAAATGGTGTATTTAGAACTCAAACAGAAATAAAGAACTTCCTGGCTTGAGAGTTGACGCTGACAGGAAAATGCTCTTTTGGTTCCACTCCACAGTTTTCCAGGCATTTCCAAAAATTACATGCCATATACTCTCTTCAAATGCTAATATTCTGGAACTTAGTTGTCTAACCCATAACATGTATTACATTTCCCAAATCTACAAAAAACATATAACACTATATGACTAAATAGAAATAAACAATCAGAATGTGGGTGTAATACTTTATTGTCAAAGCCAAGACTTCAAACTGCAAAATTGCTGACAAACTTCTGAAACCTGTCATTTACAGCCACCCAGCAGCCTCAAATACAGAATTTTCCCAATATCCCCACTCATCTAACCCTGGAGTATATAACACCCTGTTTCTAAAAATGAGGAAAAAAATCCATGTTTCTCTATCATTTTTTAGTTAATAACCCGCGTAAAAATGACATTTTAAAAAATAGCCAATTTTTCAAAGCCAGTGTTTTCGATAATTCATCTGGTAATTTACCCCTATGCGTAAGACTACAACTTTGGGACCAAAACTTCAAATTGTCTTGTCCAACAAATAACCTAATGTAATCATATATCTGATACTAAAGATATATCTCCAATTTATAGGGTATTAGTTTCAACATATGCCCTATGTTTAGAATTTCCCCCTCTGCAATAATGCGAAACTGTAGAGCGGAACCTGAGGTGTTAACTGAGGTGTTATTCTCGTCCCCTTGTAGGACTCTCCCTTTTTCTACCTTTTTTTTACATTTGCCCTCCCCATATTATTTTTGCATTCAAACTTTCCCACCCATTCTGCCTTATGACAAAAAAGGCTCCACTAACTGCAGCACGTCCCTACCCAATGCCGCTGTACCCCTTGGACTTAGATGGAGACCGTCCCTGACATACAACTCCCACCTACCCCAGAAAGTCCCCAGTTATCGATAAAGGGTATCCCCAGGTCCATGCAGTACTTCTCTAATTCCTCGTTTACCCCAATAATTGTAGAATTGCGCTCACCACCCGCACTCATCACTGGAAGAGGCCCCGACACCACTACAGTTTCAATCCTACTCTGCAACTTCCTTGTATGTATCTATGAGCTGAACTGGCCTCTTTTCCCTAATATTGTTAACCACATGTACCACCACCACTGGATATGCCCCTGAGCCCTAAACCCTTTGCCCAACGTAACGGCCAAAAACCGGCCGGCGCTATTCACAAAAAAAACGCCAATTAATTTTCATTATTTTTTCATTTTTTGTCTCAAAAACATAGGTTTTGACCCCTCTTTGGAACGAGCTCGTCCAACTCGTTCCAATGAGGGGTCATTTATTCTCTTACAGTTTACTGAGGTGTGGCATAGGCACTCTTCGACCATATTGAAAAGCAGATCTCGGCTATTCTCTAATAAAAGATTCTTAATCCTAAATGGTTTGTTTTGGTTTCTTTCAGGCAAGCTGCGTTTACATCATAAGCGAACAATATGTTTGGGAGAAGAATGTCCGATGGGTGGATGAATGATTTTGGTGACGTAATTGAGGAGTACAAGTCAAAGAAAGTAGCAGCAGAACTTGTAAATCATAAAAAATATCCATGCTCAACAGTACATGAACTGAACCTGGCAAACAGTTCACACAACAACACACGGAATATGATTGAAACGCGGAGCAACATTAAAGCAAGTGCTTTTGCAAGGACAAATTCCATGTCCAAAAAGACGTTTCTGTTCCAAAACGAAAAGTCTAAAGAATGTGATATGGATGAACTAACTCCGGATGTTTTAGGAGAGTTTCTTCTTCAGAAAAGGCGTCAGAAGACTAAAAATAGAAGAGTTGTTCACCACTCGGCCCAATCAGAGGCCACAATACATGCGGTAATGGATGACAGTAAAGCAACGGAGACTGGCAAACAGAAAAATGAACAAGATGGCCTTGTAATACGGACAAATGTTACACAGCTGACTATACCTCGAGATACATCAATTAACATCAATGAGTTATGCAACAGGGATGACGCAAAATCGTTTATTGCAGCCAGTATAGATCAAATGGCGCCTAAAACTCCACCGGTCACCGACACTTCACGAGAGTTCAGTGGGGACTCCGTGACTGAATGTTACCAAGACGATAGACCAATAAACGTCGCCCAGGGAGAGACCAAATCAGACACAAACAAGGCCTTACGTATGACAATAAGTGACATGAAAACCGATGCAGGCGTGTTTTGCTACTCTTCACAAATAGTAAACTCCCACTTTAATACTGCAATGGAGATCAACGGGGACACCGTGTCTGAATGTCACAAAGACTGTAGCACGATAATAGGCGCTGAGAGAAAGAACAAAGAAGACGGCCACAAGACATTAGATACGACAAAAGGTGACAAAAATGCAAATTCCGATGTATTTTGCTGCTGTTTAGAAATAGGAAACTCTCAGTGCGATACGTCAGAAAAGATCACCGGGGACCCCGTGTCTGAATGTCGCCAAGAAGGTAGGTCGATGAAAAACGCCCAGGGAGAGACCACAACAGACAGCAACGAAGCATTAGATACAACAAACGGGGACATGAATACAGAGACTGGTGTGTTTTGGAACCCATCACAAATAGAATGTTACACTCAATTCGTATTAGAAAACATCCCCGAACCTTTTTTACCAGTTCCAGCAAACAGGCTTTTCAGAAACGCGCTTGCATTTAGAGACAACGCGAGAGTGACACATTGTGTGAACCAGAAGTTTCAAGAAGCTGCTGAACGAAATAAGGAACGTTCAAGACATAGAAAGAGAAAATCCTTTTCTGATCTCTGTTTGACTGACAATAAACTATTCAATAACGCATTGAACTCCAAACGTCCAATGGTCAATAGAACCGTCCAACGGTCTGTAGAAAGGTCTCTTTCATCTGAAACGAACACAAATCAAAATTCACCGAGTGCTTTAAATGTTCTTGACAGTGGACCGTGTAACATGGAAAACATTTACTATGGTCGTGTAGAAAGTAAAGATTTGAGTTGTGTGGACGATGTGCGAAACGTCACACCGACATCATCCAGAGATAGTATGGATGAACGATGCATATCTGAAGACACAGGCTGCAGTTACTTTAGTTTCTTTTTGGAAACCGACGAATAATGCTGCCAAAATATGTATGAACTGCGATTCGAGTATTTAGTCAATTTATGAACCATGTGCAATTGGGAAAGTGTTATGTGCGTGCACAAGTATTGCTGAAGGCGAAAGGAAAGTCGCCATATCTGTTATCTTTCCCAAAGAAGATTAAAATTGACAAAGGACGAGATGGAAAAGACACATTGCACGGCATAAGGTTGTTGGAGAAATTCACAGGGCAAGCATTGTAACAAAGGATGAAATATGTTTCTTCTCAGTCTGCATAACAGTACAGTTTCACAACTTTTCAATAAAACCATACAAATATGGATATTATTTGAACCAGGTCGACGATTTTAAACTGCTCACAGAACAACCCAGTATTATTAAACTGATTTATTCATGTCAAGAAAAGTCATTTTATTATGCAGTATGCCCTCTGGCATTCAGCATTTTTCTAACTTCGTTTCCCCATTCTTGGACAAATTTCGGAATGTTTGTTATGGCAGATTGACCTACTTCCCAAAAATAATTTATCAGAGTTCTTGAAGGGTATTAAGTTGGATGGAAGGGGTCTCTCGTAGTCTGGAGCCTGTCACATGCATGCTCTAATGGGTTGAAGTCGAGCGAGCATGCTAACAAGAACATCCATTGCATTTCTTCCCCCACCACTTAATAGGTCAACAATTTGGCCCAATGGGGCCTGGCATTATCATCCATTAGAATGAAGTCAGTCCTTACTACCCTTAAATAAATCGCCCCAAAAGTTCTAGAATTACATTTCTGTTCAATTTTACATTCAGATTCTCATTCTGAAAAAACAGGGGTCTGTGTCGTCAGCCAAACTGACACCACCCCACAACATTACTGAGCCTCAGCCATACCGGTCATCCTCTGCCACACTGACATCAGTCAATCTCTCATTTGCCCTTCTGAATCTTCGGGTGCATCTATCCAGAACGTCTAGATGGAATCTGGTCTCAATAAGTCTTTCAGTTAAGAGATCTTTGCACCACTCAACCCCATTGAAAATTTGTATTTGAAGTTCTCTTCAACATAAATCGAAATTCCTCCCGCCGCCAAACTTGTACGATAGCGCAGCGAATTCAAACTCGACATCCCATTGGTAGATAGTTAAAAATAAAATTTCTGGTTTTTTTTCAGTGACAAATATAGCAACCAATGGGAAGTCTACTCATAGTCTACGGTCGCGTCCGACCTAAAAACAGTGACACCGTCCCCGCAATATATCCGACCCGTTTGGTCGGTAAAAAGATTTTAATTGGCCATGTGGTATACCAACGTAAAGTTTACTTTCTTAACTGTTGGATGACATCAATATCTCGACTACAAATTCACGCATTTCGTTTTTCGGTGAGTTTGAATAAGGCAGGTAGATATATCTCAAGCCAGCGAGTTCAGTACCCTGTCCCTCTTTTAATATTTGACCATGGAAATGTACCTAATTTGTCAAAAAATCTTCAAGTACACCATTTTGCACGATCTTTGGCACATGTCGAATACATGTGGAAGAAGTCAGTCCGTAGTTTAGTGTCCTCGTCCTTTAGATCATTCCATTGTGCTTTCAAGTCTAGCACGAGCACCTGCAGATGATAACTATCTTATTGTTAAATAAAAGTATTTCTGGTTGATATAATTGAACTCTTATTTGACAAATAGAAGATTGTTTTTCTTGAGGATGTTGTATATAATAAAACAGTTATGGACTTTTGTGGTGGTAAATATGATGTGATATGAACCAAAAAACTTGACGCCTCGGTCAATATAAGTTTTTAGGCCCGTTTCGTTCACTTGGTTCATATTACATCATATTCACCACCACAAAAGTCCATAATGGTATATTATGGGTCAACTGTCAGTTGATATAGCACATTTATTCTATATCTATTAAATTCTATTCTGTAACTGATCAACGTAATTTCCCTCGGAAGCCGTTGTATACAACGCGGGTTAATTGAACAATGCAACAAAGATGTGTTTATTAACTGTTAGATTGTACGAATTTGTTCAGGTCTTTACCTTGTTACAATGTATGGATGAGTGCCTATAGTTACCCTCCCATAAACTGTAAGACGGTAAATCCAGGCAGACTTAATAATTTCACTTGAAAGATAATATGGAACAGATCAAGTTTACAAATTCGAAGCCTTTATTTTGCGGTACATGCAGTAAAGCTCATATATAGACCTCCAGCACTCGACCAGTGCAAAAAATTTAACGAGAACGCCCGTTTCGTTCACGTGGTGGTTAAGCAAATTTAAATCTACGCAAACGGATGACTGGTTAGCCAAAAGTTGCATCTTGAATGGTAAAGTCTGAGTAACTTAACTGGTAGAGTGGTAAATCTTTTCTCAGCCTCAAGATGTGTTCACACATTTTTTGTCTTGATGCAATTAATGGGAGAATGCTTTTTGGCACTCTCCCATAAATTGTAACAATGCCAATCAATGGAGATGAAGTAATTTTACCTCCAAGATAATATGAAAGACATCCACAGAA
Source organism: Pictodentalium vernedei (assembly GCA_031216915.1). Taxonomy (NCBI): domain Eukaryota; kingdom Metazoa; phylum Mollusca; class Scaphopoda; order Dentaliida; family Dentaliidae; genus Pictodentalium; species Pictodentalium vernedei. Next base: position 769,318,554 of record CM062296.1, read on the forward strand.
TATGAAGCCTTTAAATTTGGGTACCTGCAGTTCAGAATAAAGCCCAAATATGGGCTTCTGGCACTCTACCAGTTAACCAGCCTTTCTTGCCTTTATAGATTTTTTCGATTTTTGCCTTGAGAGGCTAAATATATTTCGATTCTACGCAATATATCAGTACTTGCAATGATAAAGAAAACAGTTTCCCAAGAATTTTTATGTAGCCGAGCGTTCGGTTAGCCATCTCGAAACCACATGAACGGTCATTTTTGAAATTTTGAATACTGAATGCGGCGATTTACCGTTCTGCTGGAATAATGGGTCTTAAAAAAAAAACACCTGGGAGTCAAGATGGCCTCAAGGTGAACAGCATATGTATCGACTGTTGGATAAACTTTTCTTTATACTATAACATTTGTACTGTGGTCGTGATATTGCTATAGATCCTGAAAGTGACCTTTAAGTCCATTTACATGAAGACAAATTGTACAGGGTATATTTTTGTACAGGCATATATTTTATACCAGGTATAAATCTGGGGGAGTCACCCGCGTCCACATGTATTTTTAGATACTATGAAAATTTAGTGCATAGATAATCACTTCTCCTTCAAAGATGGATCGAGTTGGTCTCCCAAGGACACGCTCCCTTCTCTATGCTCTATCGTGGGTACCACGAGAACTCGGACGTGTTGGAAGTTTCCCCGTTCCTGAGACTGGTAGGAAAATATTGTTCTGCAAACATTGGAAGAAGACCGGTAATTGTGAAACTTCAGGATGAAGAGAACTTCATTCCAGAAAAGTTGCGAAAAACTGAGACCATACATTCAACCAGCTGGAAATTACGGGTGTGAACCAAAAGACGGCCAATAGTGTGACGCAAGCAAACAAAGCATTAGGCTAAAATAAACGGGGGTTCTTTACATTCGCGTTAAGTTGCAACTTGTACCTGGTTTAAACGAACATACATCACCTCCCTGGGTGGTGTAAGATATACGTGTTACAAATTAAATATACCCCAGGCCCGTCGGAACGAAATGTATATTGGGGGGGGGGGGGGGGGCTGATATTGCTAATTTGGGTGAACTGGCTGATACTAAATGGGTATGGGGTATCCAGATGCCGAAGGCATCTGGCGCGAGTGCTGAAGGCACAAGCTTTTTGAGGGGGGGGGGGGAGCGGTTACTCCCCCAGAACATTTTTTAAAAAGGGCAATCAAAGGAAGCATTCTGGTAGCTTTTGAAGCAAAAACCTCTTGATTTTTTTAAACGGCAAAAATTGTTTTTTCAACAAAATGTTTCAAAAATCCAAATAGAACCCCATAACATTTGGGAACGGTTCTCACACCGGGATCACCTGCAGGCCGTGGCCGTATTCCGTCATGCTAAAAAACAGTCAGGCCTTATGGTGGATTTATTAGTTTTATCATTACGCCAACGGTTGTCGTGGTCTTCTAAGCTGCCAATGGAATTGCTCAAAACGTTTGCACATCAACGTATACAGGTGCATGTTATACATTCAGTGATACGTTCATAATTCTAATACAGGGGCGTAGTAAGCTAATTTTATTTAGGGGGGGCGGGGTGGGGGGGGGTAGGACCTATATTCCCATGACGCGACGCGTCATCCGAGCGGGGGTGTACACGAGAGGGGGTATCCTCCGTCTCGTTGGTGGGGGGTCCGGGAGCCTCCCCCGGGAAAAGTTTCGAATTTAAGATGTAAAAACATGCATTTTGGTTGATTCTGATAAATCGTATATTCGTATGACGCGAAGCGTCATCCGAACCGCGAAGAGGCGAGTGGGGGTGAGCACGAGAAGGGGTACCCCCCCCCCCCCCCCGCAAATACATCGTCAATAAGGAAATACGTCAGCTCTCTGATCAATTCAGCGTGATTTCCGAGCAGAATGAAAGGAATAGTGAACCTGCAATGAATAACCCTGTGGTTGGTTGGAGTTTAACATCGCATTCCACAATTAGGCGAAAACACGACTGTCAGTTTTATTGGTGGAAGAAAGCCCACATGGAACCCACTCAATCCAGTAATCATTAACAGCAATGTCGGAATACGGTAACCAGTGGGCATCCCGTGTGGAGAAACCACAAACCCAGCCCAGTAAAGCCTACTTTTGACAAATTTGTGTGTGTGGGGGGGGGGGGGGGGGGTATCTCCCTCCCCCCCCCCCCCGGTTCCTACGCCACTGCCACTGTTCTAATCTGAGTTAAATAATGTAATGTCCAGTTTTATTCAGATTACATCGGTTGCTCCCATCATGGATAAACTAACGACGAAATATGAGCAAATTATTGTTTCCGACGGGCCTGTACCCCGTACAAATCTGTTCACATAACAAAATTAACGTTCTGGGCACAAATTTATGTCGTCGTCAGGCAGACGACATTTGCAAACAAAATTCTTGAATAACTATTTTTTTTCATTTTTGCGGCAAAAACGTAGGTTATGACCCCTCATTGAAACGGGCTCAGCAAGCTCGTTCCATGATGGGTCGTAAGTTATGTTTTTGAGACAAAAATGAAAGAAAAGTAAATTAAAAGGTAATTTTTGTGAATAGCGCTGGACGGTTTTTGGCCGTAACGTCTGGTAAAGGGTTAAAAACTAGAATTAATTTCGGTGTTGCAGTGTCATGGAAGTAGGGTGCCTCAGAGTCATAGGTAACCATTTAACAACTGCGGAAATAGGGGAACACTAGAGAAAATCCTGTTCTCGCGAAATGCTATCTCAGAAATCTCACGAATACTTGTTTGAGGAGAATTGTGAGTTGTGTATATTTTGTAGCCAAAATGCATTTTTATTCCCTAAAATACGTGTATATATATTTTATGGTAACGTTAATGTTATTTGTAAGTAATATTAAATTGCGTTCTAGCAATAATTAAAGTTTATCCGTATCTTAAAATGTTTTTAAAATAGTTTATTCGTTTCGTAACTCCGTAAGCTTGAGTGGTGGTGGAAATCGTCATTTTGGTAATTCGCCGTGTTGGCGTTTTAAATATGTACGCATTGTACAACTTTGGCAGTCTGTCATGTGCTAAACTTAGCGTCAATGGGTTTTTACCCTTCAGCTGTGCTTAACCGCCATGGTAAGGCATGTTGGATTGGCGTTATCTTTAATACATGATAAGATTTATTTTGTAAAATGTTCTTTTTTGTCTCGATTTCCGCCATTACTTCTATTTAATCTGCGAAAGGATTCCTGGGAGGATGATTGCCATATTTGGCATTTGTTCTCCTGCGACCTCTTTTTCATTCTCCGTATTAGGAAGTGTTAACCATATTTAGTTATGTAAATCTGTCCTGCTTTTATCCTCACTTGCTCTCATTGATTGACAAGAAGTTCTCTCCGCCTTTTTGAGGCCAGGGACTATAAAAGCAGAATTTTCTTTTGGTCGCGGTCTTCATTACATCATTTACCGGCTCTTGTGAAAACAACGCTGACAGACGATAACTTAAATCAGAATCAATTGAATTCAATTTAACGCACAAAAACAACTTTAAAAGGTAACTTTTCAAAAGAAGATGTAGAACAACATAAGCCGCTAACCAGGCAAACCATATTTAACCCTTTACCCAACGTAACGGCCAAAACCGGCCAGCGCTACTCTCAAAAATCGCCAATTAATTTTCATTATTTTTTCATTTTTTGTCTCAAAAACATAGGTTATGACCCCTCGTTGGAACGAGCTCGTCGAGCTCGTTCCAACGAGGGGTCATAACCTATGTTTTTGAGAAAAAAAATGAAAAAAAATAGTTATTCAAGAATTTTTTTGCCAAGTGTCGTCTGCTTTTCATGTTAGGTAAAGGGTTAAACAGTCCAAGGCAAAATTTACCATACAAAACATCGAAGCTCTATTTTACTATGTTTACTACGATACTTCACTTGTAATAGTAAACAATAGTACAGTACGATTGCCAGAATTGGAACATGTCTTCGACTGGCGATTTATTTTTATAAATCGTTACGTCCTCCATCCACAGCTACTTTTATCAGACGATTGTATATGTAAATTGACACAGGTTAAATGAGCTATTTTGGCATTAACTTTAGAACATTTATTTAAATTGTGGTCAAATAGGCCTAACACTAGTAACAGAATTACAGGCTACATTACACTTTACAATTACAGTAACAGTCAAACTTGAAATTACAATAAAAGAGATACCGAGATAGGATTTCCTAAAGATCAAGAAAACCATGTACATATCACCCACCATCACAGATCATATTAAAAGCTTTTATTGTTACTGTTAGCGATCTTCATATTTTATTTACCTGTTGTCCAGAATATTCCGGAAATATTTCCATCAGTGCCTACTACTAAGTACTGGAACTATTCTTGAATGATACCTGATGCCATTTAAAATTCTGTACATGATGCATTCGTACAGTGAGCTCTTGGAGCTATGTTCATGAGCTCTCAGAGCTAAATTACCTTTTATTATAGTTTGCTGTATCAATGCTTCAGTGTGCACTATTTTCTTCGCATCATTTATCATTTAGCTAGTGTCTGATCTAGCATTTATTTGGGTATCCCTGACACACATTTCATGTCCCTGTATTTATATAATACAAAAAGGGGATAGACAGGTAGACTTGTAAATGTGACGTGTATGTAGCATAAATTATATGTTTATGCATAACCTGTTGTTCAAGAAACCAAGTTGTATACCAGCAATTGTTACAATAAGTGACCCAGCAACGACCAACCAGAGTTACTATTAGAACCAGACTACCTACTACCTACCTGTGCATGTACCATATATTGACACCATACACTGATTGACAACCTCTATTTATGTATATAATTACCTGTGTGTAGACCATATACATTTAGGTGAGACCATACATCAGCAGACCATAATATTTACCCATGAATGTACCATATATATATATGCATAAAGGCTATACACTTACCTGTACATGCACCAACTATTACCTGTACATGCACCAATCATTATCTGTGTATCAGAACAGTGGTACAGGGCTATATTAACCAATATATGAACCAGAAGTCATTCACATTTACTTACCTGATAAGAGTGACCCACAGTTAATACCAGGCTATTCTATCAATATTATTTGTCGGCAAATAGCAAGTTATTCACTGTTCATGAATCAATAACCTGTATGCAGTACATAGTTAATTCCATCACCATGCTTATGTAGGTATATTTAACAGAGAAAGGAAAATCTATCCAAGAGTTATTTTAATTTAATACTGGTACCAATGTAATGGGCAGTCCAATATCGTGATTGACCGCTCTACCATATTCTACTGTTATTTTGAGGGCTGGCCTGTTACAATTTATTGTTTATAGAGTTGACGAAAATCCAATTGAGGACTCCACATTTTGAAGCACCAATCGTATGCAAACAATGGTCCTAAACTGGTTATAATTCATGGGTGATGAGGCACGTCGCACATCAGTTTATTATCCGGTTTACCTTTTACCCAAACGTTGCGAGAAAAAAATTCGGAGAGCTCATCACAAAACCGCCATTAAAATTTCATTATTGTTTTCCTGAAATACATAGCTTATGGTCCCTCAATGGAACGAGCTCCATGAGCTCATTTCAATAAGGGATCATAAGGTATGTTTTTGAAGAAAAAATGAAAATTTTTCTTATTCGAAAATTTATTTGGCAAGTGTCGTCTGCTGTTCTGGTTGGATAAAAGTAATTTGCGGATACATATATTTTATCACCATTACGTTTATTAACGAAAATGTATCCGATTCGAGTTGTAGTTCTACGGCTATATCTCGAAGAATAAAGATATTATCTTTAAAAAAAAAGCGAGACGGTGATACATCATTTTGTACATAAACATAATGGTGGTTCAAAATTTAAATTTCAAACTGTTTGTGAATTGCATTTAAACCATCGTATTTATAAGGAATGATCGTTTGTTTCTGTCTATTTCTTGAGTTATGAACCTCAAAAAACAAAGGCCAAACTGTGTAAATGGGAGTATGTTTGGCCTTTGTTCTTTGTGGTTCATAACTCAAGAAGTAGACAAAAACAAACGTTCCAACGAGGGGTCATAACCTATGTTTTGAGATAAAAAATGAAAATATAATGAAAATTATTTGGCAGTTTTTGAGTTTTGAGCTGGCCGGTTTTGGCCGTTACGTTGGGTAAATGGTTAAAATAACATATTTGAATGGTGATTTTAATGGATGGGGGTGGGCTCAAATTCTCTACAACCAAACCCATTATAATGGATCAAAGTCAGTCTTTATTAGCTACTGTCCTACCAAGGGTGAGTCACAAGAAATAACAAGAGGTGTGTGTCTATGACCAGCAGAGCAAAAAATCTACATTCTGTTTCGTTTCCTGCTTGAATAAAAAAAATTAGGTTGCAGAAGAGTATACTGAATCCCCATGGGAATCCCGTGAAGTGAAGCAGTGATTGTTACTGTGATAAACAAAACAAATTGCTTATAAAATACGACCCAGTCACCATTGCTTGGTTGGAAGTCCTCTAAAATGTGCAACATGGGTATAAACGATTGACTAAACTTGACTTTATCTCCATGTTCCGGGCACGATTAGCCATTGTGCATAAATATTTGACCTTAAATACAAATAAATAAATAAATAAATAAATAAATAAATAAATAAATAAATAAATAAATATACTGAATTGGTAGCACTTTAAGTCAAAAATGAGAGGGTGAGCAGTTCCAAACTGTTCTAAAAATTGCGCTTCATTATCACATTCATGGAGGAAATGTGTTTTCGTTTTTATGTCCATAAATTTATTCAGTGGTGCTCACTTAATTGAATCTCTCTTAATTGTAAATCCCTGTTGATTCAGGTTAATTGAATATAATTTCCAAACACAAAACCATTTGCCATACCTTCTGTACAGATTTGACCTGTTAATTGCATATGCGTTAAGCAGCGTTATAGAGTATACTCCTGTTAATTGAATAAATAAAGCTGCGATATATCAAGAAACTACCCTGACAATCACCATTGTCCCTGTATCAGTATGCATCGCGGCTTCTGATTGGTCAACGTGACCGAAACAAATAGCCATGGTATTGGCTATCTTCAAACATGCGGGTGATAAGGTTCCGCTCCACAGTTTCGCAAACTATTGCACAGGGGTGAAATTCTAAACAAAGGGCGTATGTTGAAACTAAGGCCATGTAAAATAGAGAAATATTTTTAGTATCAGATATATGATTACATTAGGCTTTTTGTTGGACAAGAGAATTTGAAGTTTTGGTCCCAAAGTTGGAGTCTGATACATAGGGGAAAATTACCAGATGAATTATGGGAAACAGTGGCTTCGAAAAATTGGCTATTTTTTTAAATGTAATTTTTACACGGGTTTGTTACCAGACAGGTAACTAAAAAATGAGATGGAAACATATAATTTTTTTTTTCATTTTAGAAACAAGGGATGCTCTGCTCCAGGGGTGGGTAGGCGGGGTTAGTAGGAAAATTCTGCTTTTGAGGCTGCTAGGTGGCTGAAAATGACTGGTTTCGGTGTTTTTTCAGGCAATTTTTCAGGTTGAAGTCTTGCCTTTGACAATAAATAATTCCACCCACATTCAGATTGTTTTTTTCTACTTAGTCAGATAGTGTTATATGTTTTTTGTGGATTTGGGAAATGTAATACATGTAATGGGTTTGATAACTAAGTTACAGGATATATGCATTTGAAAAGAGTGTATGGCATGTCACATTTGGAAATGCCTGGAAAACTGTAGAGCGGAACCTAAGAGCGCGCGCCGTTGTTTCCCGTTTGTCACTCGAGAAACATCCAGGTGATAAAAATAACCTTTGACCCCGACTGGGTCACATCGATTGCAGAAACTTCTATTAGGACTGTTAAGTCATAATATCCAACTTATTGTCGTATTGTAGTGAATACTAATACAAATTAAAAAACATCGTTGCAGCCCTATGAGTAGAAGCACTTGGCTGTCGTATTCGATGAGAACTGAACAGATTGAATTGGGTTCGCAAATATACTTTTGCGCTTTGCGGGGTGAGAACATCCAGGGGAGCAACTCATCTGTTTATCTTCGTTAAAGCAGAGTACAAAATGTCAATCTCTCGCTTCGCTTGTCGGGGTAAATCCCGGCCATAAAGTATTTTTTCAATGAGGAGTCACAATTTCAGCGAGTGTTTTGGAGCCAAATTGAGGTAAAAGTAGGAAATCCACGGCGGGTAAAAATACGGGCACAGTCAGTGTAACTGTAAGTGGTCAAGTTGGTGTCAACAACAAAAAAAATACCAGGGGCAGGGCATTAAATAAAAATTTAAATCTTGGCGTAGACTACTTCATAATTTATTTTGCGGTTTCCGATGGTCAGCGTAGAAATGTATGCTATTAATTCCACCTACCTTTTACAAAATTCAATGAATGCGGCTCAATTAAAAATCTTCAAGTTTAAACCCAAGTGGAGTCTGAAATTGTGAGACATCGTTCCCGAAATTCAAAATGTCACCTGCCATGTTCCATGTCCAGCGTCGTTTTAAGTGAATATTTAAGCTATTCTCCCAAAGACATGAATAAAACACACAACACATGCCGAAGCTTGTTCCATGGAAAAACATTACACCCTGGAAGGCTGAATTTACAGTACACGGTTTTAAAACTTTTTCAACGAATTCAAATTCACCAAATTGAAAAACTTCTCCATGTGTGACCTGGTTTATAAACAACGATTCGGAAATAGACTCGGTCTATTTATAGTTTTGCTGTGACGGTTGTTCAAAACCTGAGGCTCAGTGTGGGGTTTGAACTTCGTCGCCTGAGTCTCAATGTGTGATTACATTTTACATCTCGGCATTATTTCTGTGTTACGAGGTGGGACAAAATCGTTATCTCGGACAACATCCAGGGTACATGGAGATTTAATACCTGGATGTCTCCTTTTCAACCATTCGGCTTGCGCCTCATGGTTGAAAACCGACATCCAGGTATTAAATCTCCATGTACCCTGGATGTTGCCCGAGATAACTTATAATGTCCCCTTGTTTATAAATCAAATTTGCCTCAGTAAATCAAATACCGGTATTTAATATAATATGCCTGGTTTCACAGAGCTCCTTGAGCTATGTCAAACCAGATATAATAGAATAAAAGTTCAGTTTGTCTCTAAAATATAGAAATATGACTAATCCCTGTTAATTGAATACTCCTGTTAATGTAATAATTTTTACTGGCAAAGTGGTTATTCAATCAACAGGGCCCCAATGTATATCAATACTTTTTGCATGCCAAACAAAATTATTGAATAACCAATTTTTTCATTTTTTGCGTCAAAAACATAGCTTATGACCCAAGATTGGAACGAGTTCACTGAGCTCGGCTCCAACGAGGGGCCATAAGCTGTCTTTTTGTGACGAAAAATAAAAAAGTAATGGAAATTCAACGGTGAATCTTGTGAATGGCGTTGACCGGGTTTGGTCGTTAAGTTGGGTAAAGGGTCGTTCGGATTGAAGACCCCCTGTATGATATAAAAACAGCTGGATGGTGTTCGAGCGCCGAACACCCTAAAATCAGTTGGGTTGAAAATCAACCCAAATCAAATGGGTTGAGTGAATATGGACCCAATTTGGTTCATATTCACTCAATCCAGTTGATTTGGGTTGATTTTCAACCCTACTGATTTCAGAGTGAAGGCACGCGGGGCCTGTTGGCACTCTCTTATAAATTTTAGCAAGGCAAATCCATTGAAACGAAATAATTTCACTTCAAAAGTAATGTGAAGAACATCGAGAGAATATGAAGCATTTTGGTTGTTTAACCTACACTTCAGAATGAAAACAAATATGGACTCCCAACACTCAACCCATAAGCAACTACATTCAGGCCAAATTGACCACCGCAAAAGTAAAAAATAAAAAATAAAATAAAATAAATTTGATAACTTCGCGATAATACGGAAGCGTTGAGGCACCAGTTGAGTATTATTTCTATCTTGCACGTGCAACTTAGCTATCTTGCACCTGCAAGTTACTATCTTGCACGTGCAGGTTAACTATCTTGCACCTGCAAGTTACTATCTTGCACGTGCAGGTTAGCTATCTTGCACCTGCAAGTTACTATCTTGCACGTGCAGGTTAGCTATCTTGCACCTGCAAGTTACTATCTTGCTCGTGCAGGTTAGCTATCTTGCACCTGCAAGTTACTATCCTGCACGTGCAGGTTAGCTATCTTGCACGTGCAGGTTAGCTATCTTGCACGTGCAGGTTAGCTATCTTGCACCTGCAAGTTACTATCTTGCACGTGCAGGTTAGCTATCTTGCACGTGCAGGTTAGCTATCTTGCACGTGCAAGTTACTATCTTGCACGTGCAGGTTAGGTACCTTGCACGTGCAGGATAGCTATCTTGCATCTGCAAGTTAGCTATCTTGCACGTGCAGGTTAGCTATCTTGCACCTGCAAGTTATTATCTTGCAGGTGCAGGTTACCTATCTTGCACCTGTAAGTTAGTTATATATATAGTCATATTTGAAGTCGAGTTCATCAAAAGTAGTATATAAGGGTCCAACCTAGCCCCAATTTGCCGGCCGGACCTAGGTTCGGATTTGCCGCACCCCCCCCCCCCGGACCACGGAAATTCCTATCGCTGAGACAATCACTATAGACTCATTGGCCATGTCTAGCCGCCTGGATATGTACGTTTCGCATCGATTGCATCGCAGGCTAGGTGTGGATGTTTTATGCTGGGGGTGTGAATGGGAAAAGTCAGGCATAAAGAGTGAAAAACGGTTAGAGTTGCAATGACGTCGGTGACGTCACGGTGAGCTCGCGACGTCATGACGAAGTTGACCGCAGTCGATTTCCATAGAGGTGAGTGACTGGACGTCCGTAGGGTCTTTGAATAGCCGATGTTTCCCTATAGGTGGCCGTGCCGTTGGTAGACCATGCTGGGTCGGGTCTCAATACCCCTTAACAGGAACAGGGATGTCCCTTTTCAGACATTCGACCCTTCTTCTCTCTGATCGATTCTGCCCTACTCTGTCGGCTCGAAACAAGGAGCTACTAGAGCAGCCCCTCGAAAATTGACACCCCGAACGACTCATACAGATGTGTGACTGGGGAGCTGCTTCAGAAGCAGCTTTTCGAACGACTCACTGAAATGAGCCTTCGAGGAGAAAATTAGTAATCAAAGAGTTAGTCCCAGCGACTCTTCGAACGATTCTTCTATATCTGGATTATAGTGATCACCAGCAATGACTGGCCTGTCAGGCTACTGTTCGAGCTTGTTGAGGTAGGGGTACTGGAAGAAGGGGAAGAGTGGTTTTGCCGCTCTTAATCGTGGGGAGCTGCTCCAGAAGCAGCTTTTCGAACGACTCACTGAAATGAGCCTTCGAGGAGAAAATTAGTAATCAAAGAGTTAGTCCCAGCAACTCCTCGACGATTCTTCTACATCTGGATTATAGTGATCACCAGCATTGACTGACCTGTCAGGCTACTGTTCGAGCTTGTTGAGGTAGGGGTACTGGAAAAAGGGGAAGAGTGGCTGTGCCGCTCTTTATCGGAACGCTCGGTGTAGGGTTCCTGGTTCACTGGCGCAGGTCGCAGAGGCCTGGATCGTGGAATAAGGTCGACTGGTCTCTGATATGATTAGGGTATTCGGTCGAGAAAGCAGGGTTAGGGAATCGTGGCATGAAGGGCTTCTGGAACAAGGGGAAGGGCGACTGTGTCGCTCTTGGTCAAGCGGCAGAGGTAAGGACACCGGGTGAAATACGGGAATGTAAGCCTCTAGACAAGTATGGGGAGCCGGGTCTTCTGAGATAGGATGGCTGTCAAATATGGGAATTTAAGCCACTGGGGCAAGTATGGGGAGCCGGGGCTTCTGAGATAGGGTGGCTGGGGTGGCTGTCGCAAGATAACTAACTTGCAAGTGCAAGATAACTAACCTGCATGTGCAAGATAGCAACTTGCAGGTGGAAGATAGCAACTTGCAGGTGCCAGTCACCCATTTCTGTGGACATCGACAGCGGTCAACGTCGTCATGACGTCGCGAGCTCACCAGGGCGTCACCGACGTCATTGCAACTCTAACCATTTTACTCTTTATACCTGGCGTTTCCCATTCACACCCCCAACATAAAGCATCCACACCTAGCCCGCGATGCGAGCGATGCGAAACGTACATAGCCAGGCGACTAGACATGTCCAATGAGCCTATAGTGGTTGTCTCCGCGATAGGAATTTCCGTAGTCCGGAAGGGGGTCCGGCAAATTCGAACCTAGGTCCGGCAAATTGGGGCTAGGTTGGACCCTTATATACTAATTTTGATGAACTCAACTTCAAATATGACTAAAATGATGTTCCTCAAATATAACTAACTAGCAGGGTATTCCGCGTTGCACGGGAAAATGTAGGGGTCATATGAAAAGTACCCCCCCCCCCCCAAAAAAAAAACAAAATATAGGGGGCGCGTATTTTTCGACCCAGCCTGCCCTACGGGCGGTACACTCGGACCCGCCCTCCGGGCGGGGCCTTCAATCCCGTCACTTTTTAAACCCCCACCATTAAATTCCTGGTAAGAAGTTACCCTTGGTAGACCCCTTTGAGGACCTATATCAGTGAAATCCATCAATTTTGCCTCTCCCCACCCCCGACACTTTTTTAAACACCACCATTAGATTCCTGATAAAAAGTTAGCCCAAGTAGACACCTTTAAAGACCTATATCGGTGAAAAAAATTTGGTCTAACTTTCGGTGCCCATCCCTGCCTCCACTCCACTCTCCACACTTTTTTAAACCTGACGAGGACCTCCGCCATAAAAAAGTACCCCCCCCCCCCCCAAAAAAAAAAAAAATAAAAAAATAAAAAAATAAAAAAAATAGGGCCCGCGTATTTTTCGACCCAGCCCGCCCTACGGGCGGTACACTCGGACCCGCCCTCCGGGCGGGGCCTTCAATCCCGTCACTTTTTAAACCCACACCATTAGATTCCTGGTAAAAAGTTACCCCTAGTAGACTCCTTTGAGGACCTATATCGGTAAAGTCCATCAGTTTTGCCCCTCCCCACCACGCCACTTTTTTAAACACCACCATTAGATTCCTGATAAAAAGTTACCCCAAGTAGACCCCTTTGAAGACCTATATTGGTGAAAAAATATTTGGTCGTCATAACGTTCGTTGCCCTTCCCTGCCCCCACCCCCACCCCGCACACTTTTTTTAAACCTGACGAGGACCTCCTCCATAAAAAGTAGCCCCAGTAGACCCATGTTGGGCACTCTGGATGGCCCCCACATTCATTTCTATAGTGGACAGACAGACAGACAGAGAGCCAGACAGAGAGACAGACAGAGAGACAGACAGACATTCTAAAATATAGTATAGACTTGCAGGTGCAAGATAGCTAACCTGCATGTGCAAGATAGTAACTTGCAGGTGCAAGATAGCTATCCTGCACGTGCAAGATAGTAACTTGCAGGTGCAAGATAGCTAACCTGCACGTGCAAGATAGCTAACTTGCAGGTGCAAGATAGCTATCCTGCACGTTCAAGATAGCTAACCTGCACGTGCAAGATAGTAACTTGCAGGTGCAAGATAGCTATACTGCACGTGCAAGATAGCTAACCTGTACGTGCAAGATAACTAACCTGCACGTGAAAGATAGTAACTTGCAGGTGCAAGATAGCTATCCTGCACGTGCAAGATAGTAACTTGCAGGTGCAAGATAGCTAACCTGCGCGTGCAAGATAGCTAACTTGCAGGTGCAAGATAGCTAACCTGCACGTGCAAGATAGTAACTTGCAGGTGCAAGATAGCTAAGTTGCACGTGCAAGATAGAAATAATACTCAACTGGCGCCTCAACGCATCCGTACTGTCTGTCTCTCTGTCTGTCTGCGTGTCCGCTATAGAAATAAATATGGGGCCATCCAGAGTGCCCAAAATGGGTCTACTAGGGGTACTTTTATGGAGGAGGTCCTCGTCAGGTTTAAAAAAAGTGTGCGGGGTGGCGTGGGGGCAGGGAAGAGCACCGAAAGTTATGACCAAATATTTTTTCACCGATATAGGTCTTCAAAGCGATCTACTTGGGGTAACTTTTTATCAGGAACCTAATGGTGATGTTTAAAAACGTGGCGGGGGTGGGGGTGGAGAGGGGGCAAACTTGATGGATTTCACCGATATAGGTCCTCAAAGGGGTCTACTAGGGGTAACTTTTTACCAGGAATCTACTGGTGAGGGTTTAAAAAAGTGACGGGATCGTGTGCCGCCCGTAGGCGGGCTGGGTCGAAAAATACGCGGCCCCTATTTTTTGTTTTTTTTTCGGGGGTACTTTTTTATAGCGGAGGTCCTCGTCAGGTTTAAAAAAGTGTGCGGGGTGGGGTGGAGCAGGGAGGGGCACCGAAAGTTTTTTTCACAGATATAGGTCTTCAAAGAGGTCTACTTGGGGTAACTTTTTATCCGGAATCTAATGGTGGTTTTTAAAAAAGTGGCGGGGGTGGGATGGGTGGGGAGAGCCAAAAATGATGGATTTCACCGATATAGGTCCTCAAAGGGTTCTACCAGGGGTAACTTTTTACCAGGAATTTAATGGTGGGGGTTTAAAAAGTGACGGGATTGATGGCCCCGCCCGGAAGGTGGGACCGAGTGTGCCGCCCGTAGGGCGGGCTGGGTCGAAAAATACGCGGACCCTATTTTGGGGGTTTTTATTTGGGGGGGGGGTACTTTTCATATGACCCCTAATTTTCCCGTGCAAAGCGGGGTAACCCTGCTAGTAAGTTATATTTGAGGAACATCATTTTAGTCATATTTGAAGTTGAGTTCATCAAAACTAGTATATAAGGGTCCAACCTAGCCCCAATTTGCCCGACCTAGGTTCAAATTTGCCGGACCCCCTTCTGGACTACGGAAATTCCTATCGTGGAACAACCACTATAGGCTCATTGGCCATGTCTAGTCGCCTGGCTATGTACGTTTCTCATCGCTTGCATCGCAGGCTAGGTGTGGATGTTTTATGTTGGGGGTGTGAATGGGAATCGTCAGGCATAAAGAGTAAAAATGGTTAGAGTTGCAATGACGTCGGTGACGTCATGGTGAGCTCGCGACGTCATGACGACGTTGACCGCTGTCAATGTCCACAGAAATGGATGACTGGCACCTACAAGTTGCTATCTTCCACCTGCAAGTTGCTATCTTGCACGTGCAAGTTACTATCTTGAACCTGCAAGTTACTATCTTGCACGTGCAGGTTAGTTATCTTGCACTTGCAAGTTAGTTATCTTGCGACAGCCACCCCAGCCACCCAAACTCAGAAGCCCCGGCTCCCCATACTTGGCCCAGTCTCTTACATTCTCATATTTGGAAGCCACCCTATCTCAGAAGACCCGGCTCCCCATACTTGTCCAGAGGCTTACATTCCCGTATTTGACGCGGTGACCTTACCTCTGCCGCTTGACCAAGAGCGACACAGTCGCCCTTCCCTTTCTTCCAGTAGCCCTTCACGCCACGATTCCCTAACCCTGCCTTCTCGGCCGAATACCCTAATCACATCAGAGACCCGTCGCCCTTATTCGACGACCCAGGCCTCAACGACCTGTGCCAGTGAGCCAGGAACCCTACACCGAGCGTTCCGATTAAGAGCGGCACAGCCACTCTTCCCCTTCTTCCAGTACCCCTACCTCAACAAGCTCGAACAGTCACCTGACAGGTCAGTCATTGCTGGTGATCACTATAATCCAGATGTAGAAGAATGGTTCGAAGAGGCGCTGGGACTAACTCTTTGATTACTAATTTTCTCCTCGAAGGCTCATTTCAGTCAGTCGTTCGAAAAGCTGCTTCTGGAGCAGCTCCCCAGTCACACATCTGTATGAGTCGTTCGGGGTGTCAATTTTCGAGGGGCTGCTCTAGTGGCTCCTTCTTTCGAGCCGACAGAGTAGGACAGAATCGATCAGGGAGAAGAAGGGTCGAAAGCCTGAAAAGGGACATCCCTGTTCCTGTTGAGGGGTATTGAAACCCGGCCCAGCAGGGTCTACCCAACGGCACGGCCACCTATAAGGAGACGTCGGTTATTCAAAGACCCTAGGGACGTCCAGTCACTCACCTCTGTGGACATCGACTGCGGTCAACGTCGTCATGACGTCGCGAGCTCACCGTGACGACACCGACGTCATTGCAACTCTAACCGTTTTTCACTCTTTATGCCTGACTTTTCCCATTCACTCCCCCAACATAAAGCATCCACACCTAGCCTGCGATGCAATCGATGCGAAACGTACATATCCAAGCGGCTAGACATGGCCAATGAGCCTATAGTGGTTGTCTCAGCGCTAGGAATTTCCGTAGTCCGGGAGGGGGTCCGGCAAATCCGAACCTAGGTTCGGTCGGCAAATTGGGGCTAGATTGGACCCTTATATACTACATTTGATAAACTCGACTTCAAATATGACTATATATATAACTAACTTGCAGGTGCAAGATAGGTAACCTGCTTCTGCAAGATAATAACTTGAAGGTGCAAGATAGCTAACCTGCACGTGCAAGATAGCTAACTTGCAGGTGCAAGATAGCTATCCTGCACGTGCAAGATAGCTAACCTGCACGTGCAAGATAGTAACTTGCACGTGCAAAATAGCTAACCTGCACGTGCAAGATAGCTAACCTGCACGTGCAAGATAGCTAACCTGCACGTGCAACATAGCAACTTGCAGGTGCAAGATAGCTAACCTGCACGTGCAAGATAGCTAACCTGCACGTGCAATATAGCTAACCTGCACGTGCAAGATAGTAACTTGCAGGTGCAAGATAGCTAACTTGCACGTGCAAGATAGAAATAATACCCAAGTGGCGCCTCAACGCTTCCGTACTTTCAAGGTTTTCAAGGACCAAAATGAGTCCTATTTATGGACTTCCCAACGCTCACAAGGGGAAATCTTTCTACGTAACTGATTGGGATTGGGACGTTCAAGGACAAAGCCATTGTTTCCATACATCACAAATTAGGGGCGTTAGTTTATAATATTACTCAAATCATCAGCAGGTGTTGTCTCCACCATTTTGAAAATGTGGCATCAGAGTTGGGAAATTCCGAACAGCGTAAACTGTATCAAAGGCCCGAGTGTAAAGAAAGAAACAAGCGACAGTAATGTACACCACCTTGGATTCGCGGACCAGTCGAATACCGGGTATATATAAGGGTTATCGAAGCTGTCGGTGCCACCACAGTAGTCGTACACGAGAGAAAATATGGCATACACAGCAGCCAGAATCATTGGGTAAATACCAGCAGTATCCTCACTGGAAAAGCACTGAGGCTCATGTTCAGGATGACGTAGATTGTATTTAAAACGTATACGACTGCATTTTCTAGTCCAACTGGATCGCCAGCTGTAAGTAAATACAATACGTTACTCAACACTAAGAAAGGTAAATGAACATTTTTGAGCATTCTTCCAGGTCTCTCAGATAACACTTTCAACTTTCTTCTTGCCTCCAAAGCATATAGTTAACCCTTTTCACGACACAACAAAAAATAAGCAACCTTGACTTTGGTTCCGCTCCACAGTTTTCCAGGCATTTCCAAAATGACTTTCCATACACTCTCTTCAAATGCAAATATTCTGTAACTTAGTTAAAATCTAACCCATAACATGTAATTACATTTCCCAAATCCACAAATAAACATATAACACCATCGTACTAAGTAGAAATAAACAATCTGAATGTGGATGGAATAATTTATTATCAAAGGCAAGACTTCAACCTGTAAAATTGTATACAAAAATGCCGAAGCCAGTCATTTTGAGCCACCCAGCAGCCTCAAAAGTAGAATTTTCTCACCACCCCACCTACCTACCCCTGAAGTATAGCCAATTTTCGAAGCCACTGTTTCCTATTATTCATCTGGTAATTTACTCCTTTGTATTAGACTCCAACTTTGGGACCAAAACTTCAAATTCTCTTGTCCAACAAATAGCCTAATGTAATCATATATCTGATACTAAAGATATATCTATATTTTACATGGCCTTAGTTTCAACATGCGCCCTATGTTTAGAATTTCACCCCTATGCAATAGTGCGAAATTGTGGAGCGGAACCTTATATCCTCATGAAAATCAACTTTGGATAAAATTATCTCCCTTGAAATTACTGGATGCGCGAGGAAGATCCAAGTAAAAGCAAGTATTGAGAAAACACCTGTATCTTATGACATCAGTAGAAAATAAATCCAAGTTTCCTTTTGTTGCTTTTAATAAACGAAAACAACAGTCAGCTCCCGGAGCAGTCTGTTGTTTTCGTTTATTAAAGGAAACAAAACGGTGCTTGGCTTTTTATGGGAAGCTGATTTGAATCAACAAGTTCATAGATAATCCGTCATTAAGAATATCTATCAGTATCACACCTGTTAACACTAACGTCCACTTTGGTTCCTCGTTTAGCGAATGCGTATTTACAGAAATTTGCAAGTTTTTTTCTTATTCTTTTTATTCTTCCCAGGAAAAAAATAGCAAATCTCACCTCCCAGACTTTTAGATTAATGTAAAGAACCATGCCTGTATTATATGTCACGAGGCGTACACTGTTGATATAATTAACAGGGCAAAGTTACAGAACATCAAATGATGAGGAGAACGCAGTTTTCTCATTCTTAAAAAGGGTTCCAACAAAGAACAAGAGGCCTGCACCGAAAAGCACTATTAATGACCCAGACCGCAAACAAATTCTAAGTCGAAAGAGTGAAAAAGGGCCATAACTGTGGAAACAATGTGTGGAAGAAATTCACGCTATACAGGTATCATGCCCCCAAGAGGTTCTTACACAACACCAAATATCATTCAAATCGAAGTAGCAGTGGCTGAGATACAAGGGAAAATGCGGATACGGACGGGCGGATGAACGGCCAAAAGGACGGACGAACAGACGGATGGAGGTCTCCACTAGATACCTTTTCAAGTCTGGGGCATAATAATAGTTAAACGTTCAAATTCATCGGGGAAAAATATCGTAAAAGGTCACCTTCTGTATTTTATACTACTCTACAATCTCAACTAACGTATAATGATCATCAGCGAATCAGTTCCCAACCGAATAACTGGTTTCGAAGATTGGATTATTAAAGGATTCTTTTTTATGGGGGGCTTAACGACACTTTCGACACCCAGGGTCACCTCTTGTTGGGCAGTTTTACGGGCGGAGGAAACCAGAGTACCTGGAGAGAACCACTGAGCAGCGTTCAGCATCTATCAGACTCCGCACAAGCAGGGTTTGCATAGGTTGAAGACAAGTGCACCATCAACGTGTAGTACGTCATAGAACACAGCCTAAAGTGCCTTGCCTAAGAACACAACGCAGTTATCCCTGGTGAGAATCGAACCGTTGACCTCTCGATTCCAATGCCGTAAAATAGGACCCTGTCACCAATGCTTGTGCTGTAAGTCCTCTAAGATGGGCAACATGGGTATCAACGATTGACTAAACTTGACTTTATCTTCATGTTAGAGTCACGATTAGTCATAGTGTAGAAATATATGGCCTTAAACACCAATGAATATATGAACAATAAATAACCCTTTACCCAACCGGAATAGCAGACGCTACTTGCAAAAATATTTCTTGAATAACTGATTTTTTATCATTTGTGGTTTCAAAAATAAGGCTTATGACCCCTCGACGAGCTCGTTCCAATAAAGGGTCATAACATATGTTTTTGAGACAAAAAGTTAAAATATAAAAATTTGAATGGCTATTTTTGTGAATAGCGCAGATCGGTTTTTTCCCATGCGTAGTTACCTACCATGTGTAACCGTGCGTCCTTAACCCTGTATCCAACGTAACGTCCAAAACCGGCCAGCGCTATTCTCAAAAATCGCCATTTAACCCTTTACCTAATACGAAAGGCAGACGACACTTGCAAATAAAATTCTTGATTAACTAATTTTTTTCATTTTATGCGTCAAAAACATAGCTACGTTTTTGAGACAAAAAGTGGAAAAATATTGAAAATTCGATGGTGATTTTTATGAATAGCGCTGACCAGTTTTGGACGTTACTTTGGGTAAATGGTTAATTTTCATTATTTCTTCCATTTTTGTCTCAAAAATATAGGTTATGACCCCTCATTGGAACGAGCTCGTTCCAATGTGAACGAGCTCGTTCCAATGTGGGTCATAACCTATGTTTTTGACGCAAAAGGATGAAAATAATATGTTGTTCAAGAATTTTGTTTGCAAATGTCGTCTGCTTTTCATGATAAGTGAAGGGTTAATAAGTACACAATGTTCATTTTTTTGGTTTCCAAAACTCAAAACATAGTTGTTTCCCCTTGTTAGACTAAGCTGGACGAGCTCGTTACAATAAGGGGGCAACTGCTACATCTTGGAGCAAGAGGGGATAAAAATAACGCTTTTGAATAATGATTTTAGCGTTTGGCTGCGGATAGCTGTTACTGATACGTCAAGAAAAGGGTTAGCGGAATTTCGTATCTTATTCAGGCGCCCAAATTCTTGACAAGCAAACCCTTTATAACGGGTCAATATCGGCATTTATTACACCCTATCCTTTCAATCCACAGTCATAACATATGGTTTGAAAGATAACTGGAGGGGTGTGTTTATGACTGGTTGCTGTTCAAAAAAGTAAACA
This sequence comes from Pictodentalium vernedei, assembly GCA_031216915.1. Classification (NCBI taxonomy): domain Eukaryota; kingdom Metazoa; phylum Mollusca; class Scaphopoda; order Dentaliida; family Dentaliidae; genus Pictodentalium; species Pictodentalium vernedei. The sequence continues at coordinate 769,339,132 of CM062296.1, forward strand.
ATATGTTTCTTTACCGCCCTGAATAAAAAAGTTCGGTTATTGAAGACTATGCTGAATTTATTGCACTTTAAGTTGTAGATAGGAGTGTTTTCCAAACCTTTCTAAAAAAGAGTTGTGCTTCATTTTCACATTGAATGAGGAAAAATGAGTTTTGGGTATTATTTTCACAAATATATATATGAATACTTTATGTACAACTAGAGTGAATGACGAACTAAGAAAGGATATGAATGAAAGGAAAGCCAAACGTGTTTGACAAAAAATAGTATACTCAAGGGGGAGGAAAGCGATGATACCAGGGAGACAAAAGATAAAAAAAAAACCCACGCACGCACGGTCGCACCCATGCACACACGCGTGCGTACTTGGCACACACGCACGCAGATTTTAATCAATACTGTAGTCTCATTTAGACAATAAGGAAAATCAGGGGGTCGAGTCGATCATAAATGAGCTTTGGAAATGGATGAAGTTATTCTTAGTATTAGATTTGAGAGCGAAAGTCCAGACGGTCAATATCACATCGAATCACGAATATTCTAGCACCTCGGAAAGGTAGACGAGAGGCGACTGGTCAGTGGTGACGCATCAGAGTGAAGTGTTGGAGGGGGGGGGGGGGGTGGCTACACGTACTGGGGTGGAGGCAATATAAATATCACAAGAAGAGGTAACTACAGAAGCCAGACACATAAAATGGGTTTTGAGGGAAAACGATTTTTAACCCGATGATCATTTTACGAAGGAATAGATTCAATACGATTTTGTGTGAAAATCACGTGAACTATAGTGGGTGTACCAATTATAACAAATGGAATGGACGTGATGTCTCTGAAACAAGGTTGTAAAGAGTTTGGAAACCGTGGAATGACGCAGGTAGATGAATCAGTTTGTCTATCAAAGTTGCAGCATCGGAAGCAGGAAGGAACGAGCTTAGGGGAATCAGGCCTGGCATTTTCAGGAGAGCGATTTATTCGCTCGCCCACTGCTCGCCTTAAAAAAATGAAGGTGGGCGACAACTAGACCTCCTGAGCTTAGAAAATAATAATAACCACAACAGCATATTCCTTAAATCCAAATCTTTTTAGATCTTTGTTATGTTAGTGGTCTCTGTAAGATGGCCGCACTGCCGGGCCTTGGGTGGGAGGGGGGTGGGGGGGAGGGTGCAGTGTAGCCATCTCACATAGACTACCTTGTTAGAAGCACAAAATATAATGTACGAAGCCCACTAGGCAGAATTCATTAATAGTGAAACTTTATTTTGCAACTTTTAGCTTTTGTAAGCTTGAGGAGAGCTAATCGCTCCCCTTGGCCATGCGAGGGGGACGACTTTTAGCCCTCCTGCATTTTTTAGAGTGCCAGGCCTGTGGAATGAGGATCAATAACAGGATAGATTTGGGAAGACAATGTGATAAATCTTTCCGATATTCGGTGATGCAAGGTAATATTTCAGAATAGAGAACTACTGAATTGAGATCCCAAACCTAGAAGAAGAGGGGGGGGGGGGGGGGGGGGGGGCTTCACTCAAGGAAAAAAATCACCAAAATGGCCGGAATAGTGATATATATATATATGGAGAGAGAGAGAGAGAGAGAGAGAGAGAGAGAGAGAGAGAGAGAGAGAGAGAGAGAGAGAGAGAGAGAGAGAGAGACTCGCTCAGAGTAAAGGGGAGAGGGGGTTGGGAAAGACAGTAAAATGGAGCAACAAATCTGCAGTTTGGTAGGAATGGTGATCGCGGAACAGAATATTTAAATTATCAGCCAAAGAGATAAAAATAAACTGGGAGTATAATTAGGTAAAGCGGTGGAGGATGAAGGATATGTGAGTATTTGCCTATACAGTGTGGGGGGGGGGGGGGTGGGTCAATATGCCCATGGGTGAAATTTACAAGGAGGAGGTAGAAACCCAGGAAAGCCAAGCAAACGATACCAGAACGTCGCTGCTCTTCGCTTGCTTAGGTTCCGCTCCACAGTTTCGCACTATTGCACAGGGGTGAAATTCTAAACAAAGGGTGTATGTTGAAACTAAGGCCATGTAAAATAGAGATATATTTTTAGTATCAGATATATGATTACATTAGGCTTTTTGTTGGACAAGAGAATTTGAAGTTTTGGTCCCAAAGTTGGAGTCTGATACATAGGGGTAAATTACCAGATGAATTATGGGAAACAGTGGCTTCGAAAAATTGGCTATTTTTTTAAATGTAATTTTTACACGGGTTTGTTACCAGACAGGTAACTAAAAAATGAGACGGAAACATATAATTTTTTTTTTGCATTTTAGAAACAACTGATGCTCTGCTCCAGGGGTGGGTAGTTGGGGTTGGTGGGAAAATTCTGCTTTTGAGGCTGCTAGGTGGCTGAAAATGACTGGTTTCGGTATTTTTTCGGGCAATTTTTCAGGTTGAAGTCTTGCCTTTGACAATAAATAATTCCACCCACATTCAGATTGTTTATTTCTACTTAGTCAGATAGTGTTATATGTTTTTTGTGTATTTGGGAAATGTAATACATGTAATGGGTTAGATAACTAAGTTACAGGATATTTGCATTTGAAGAGAGTGTATGGCATGTCACATTTGGAAATGCCTGGAAAACTGTGGAGCGGAACCTTAAAGAGCATTCTGCCGACGGTGTCAATTCTTGAACCAGGAAGTTCCTTATTTGTGTTTGAGTTATAAATACACCATTTTTCAAAAAACATTTCATTATTTCTGGTTTGTGTGCTATTGTTAGTAGTAGTTAACATTCAGCAAGTGATATCTCAGCACAAATGGAAGGAAATAAGTGGAAATTTTGAGAAATTTATTGATATAGCCTAATTTCGCACTTGTTTTGAATTTTCGTCAAGATTTCAAAAACATTAAGGTAGAGCACTGCCTTTCCTAAACACCGAGCCTTGTATTTATGACAAATTTGTGCAGTTATGGACAGCCTGGTTGTTACTGTTGCCCAGAGATTTGCAGTTATGGTGTCTACTTTTTCATTTTGGTCATTGGTGTCATGTCTGTGTGTCATCCGTCCGTCAAGCTGTTCACGCTTTCATATCTAGAGAGCAACCCCCCCCCAAGAGCTATGATTATTAGTGCTTATTGTTTTACATTTTGATTGTATTTAACAGTGCTATTGGCAGGACATGGGTAGTCAATGTGGCTGGTGGTAATTTCAAAACTACTTTCTGAAGTGGCTCAGAGAAATGGGGAGGGGATGGAGGGTGTTGAGGTGGTGTGGTGTGGTTGTGAAAATCGGGTAAAATGGCTGAAAAAGCTATGCGGCAATCAGAAAGGACATGCTGTATCTTTTTACTGGTTGAAAATAGAGACTTGTGGTTTTTGTTCATTCAACTCAGGATAGACTCCAGATTATTTTGCCTGAGTGAAATCCAGGGGGAGATCACTCTTGTTTTCTCTTTAAGGTTCCGCTCCACAGTTTCGCACTATTGCACAGGGGTGAAATTCTAAACAAAGGGTGTATGTTGAAACTAAGGCCATGTAAAATAGAGATATATTTTTAGTATCAGATATATGATTACATTAGGCTTTTTGTTGGACAAGAGAATTTGAAGTTTTGGTCCCAAAGTTGGAGTCTGATACATAGGGGTAAATTACCAGATGAATTATGGGAAACAGTGGCTTCGAAAAATTGGCTATTTTTTTAAATGTAATTTTTACACGGGTTTGTTACCAGACAGGTAACTAAAAAATGAGACGGAAACATATAATTTTTTTTTTGCATTTTAGAAACAACTGATGCTCTGCTCCAGGGGTGGGTAGTTGGGGTTGGTGGGAAAATTCTGCTTTTGAGGCTGCTAGGTGGCTGAAAATGACTGGTTTCGGTATTTTTTCGGGCAATTTTTCAGGTTGAAGTCTTGCCTTTGACAATAAATAATTCCACCCACATTCAGATTGTTTATTTCTACTTAGTCAGATAGTGTTATTTGTTTTTTGTGTATTTGGGAAATGTAATACATGTAATGGGTTAGATAACTAAGTTACAGGATATTTGCATTTGAAGAGAGTGTATGGCATGTCACATTTGGAAATGCCTGGAAAACTGTGGAGCGGAACCTTACTCACTGTATATGTTTGACGTTGTTAGACAAAACGTCACATTAAAACGTCACAATACATTTATATGGATACATGAGATTTGATAACTTTTAGAAGGCATTTAATGTGTTCAGTTGAATTTGTTTGATTTATATCTCAGCTACAAGTGATAAATTGTTTACGAAAGTATACATTTAAAAGGTAAGTGTATTTCAAATGTTCTACATCATCAAAACGTTTCTTTTTGATGTACCTTTACGTACAATGATATACGGGTATTCTTTCCTGTTCCAGTTACAGATATACCAACCAATAAGTGTTCAATTTTCCTTGTAAACGTCAAGATATTAAGATTATTTGTGACTACCCGGCGTAATCATAAAACTACTGCTGTCTTTATTTCTAACTGTAATGTTATGGAACGTGCTCGATGGTGGAGAGTGGGCGAGTACTGTATTCCGGAACGTAGCCACAAACATCTTTATGTGAGAGAGATAGGTGACTATACGAACATTTGTAGGGGTGGGGGAGGGTACAGGGAGTACAGGGGGGGGGGGGTAAATATAAACATTACAGAAAGAGGCAACGAGCGAAACTACACGAATAAGCTAACTTTGAAGGGGAAGCGCATTCTTAATCAAATGAAACTTATAATTTATAGGGAGAAACAGCTTCAATAAGGTTTTCGCGGGAAGACCATTTGGAAAATGGACGATGTGCCAAGTATAACATGTGGTACGAAAGTGTTACCTCCAAACCAAACAGCTGTAAAGAGCTTGGAATCCCTAGGAAATCTTGCAGAACGATGCAGGCCGATGGATACCAGGTACCTATATTAACGACCAAATACGACCACCGCTATTCGCTAAAAATGGTCATTCAAAGTTTATAATTTTTTTAGTTCTCTAAAACGTAGCTTATGTTTTGTACATCGAAGATTTATGTAGGAGATGAATATCGACGAGATGGTAGTAGCTGGGGACCTGAAGATCCAAGGGTTATTCTTCGCCGGTGATATGGCACTGGTGTCAGAAAGTGAAGAGGGGCTTGGGAAAATGCTGGGAATTGTTGAGTTAGATGCACCATAAAATTAGTTGGATTAAAAATTTAACTCAAATCAACGGGGTTGAGTGAATATGAACCCGATTGGGTTCATATTCACTCAACCCAGTTGATTAGGATTGATTTTAGATTGTGGGAACAAACGGGTCTCCAAATAAATTTCAAATTCAAAGTTATACCCGTGGGTTGTCATGTGGAACATACTCGAAGGTGGAGAGTGGAGGAGCTCTGTATTCCAGAATTTAGCAGAAAACTTTTTAGTATAGGAGAGACAGGTGACTACGGGAATTTGAGTTAAATGTAAACATCACTGGACGAGGCATCTACCCAAATCACGCGAATAAACTAACTGTGAAGGAGAAGCGAATTCTCAGTGAAATGAAACTTTTAGAGAGAAACAGCTTTAGTAGGGGTTTCGTTGGGAGAACCATTTGGGACATGGCGTGTGTACCAAGCATACATATGGTACAGAAGTGATACCTCTAAAATAAAAGGTAGAAAAGAGCTTGGAAACTCTGTAGAATGATGCAGGCCTGTGGATAACAGAGTCGCACAGTGCCACAGAACTACAAGCAACCAGGGGTGAACTTGGATGGATGAGAATCAAGGGCGGGATAGATTTAATGAAACTCTGTTATCCAAACTATTTGATAAATCTCTCCGACAGCCTATGGTGTAAACTAATGGTCCAGAATATTTGACATTCGAATAAAAAACAGGGTGGATTGAACAAGTGAGGGAGTTGATAGCGAACTGTTCAATGAAGATCTCTGACTTAGAAGTGGGGACAACACAAGGCAGAAAAAAAAAAGAAAAACGCAAGAGAAAAGACTCATGGAGGATTGTAAGCGAACTTGGCGAGAGGAGGTCAATGCAAAGAAGACTTCTGGTAGTCTGGGTAATATAGAAAAGCTTGGTTGTGAAGAATGCATTGATGGAACCTTGTGGGGAAAGGGGGGTGGGGAAGGGGGGGGGGGGGGGTTGTTACTGCTGTTTATGCTGAGGTCGCGGAACACTTTCTATTAACCCTTTACCCAACGTAACGGCCAAAACCGGCCAGCGCTATTCTCAAAAATCGCCAATTAATTTTCATTATTTTTTCATTTTTTGTCTCAAAAACATAGGTTATGACCCCTCGTTGGAACGAGCTCGTCGAGCTCGTTCCAACGAGGGGTCATAACCTATGTTTTTGAGACAAAAAATGAAAAAAATTAGTTATTCAAGAATTATTTTTGCAAGTGTCGTCTGCTTTTCATGTTAGGTAAAGGGTTAAAATGTAAAAAAAATCAATCAGTCTAACAGAATAAGATACACTGGGAGTATAATGGGAAAGTGGAATGGCACAATGAGGGATGTGTTGGTACTGGGGTGACACAAAGGAGCGGCTTAGTACGCTAATCGGGGAGATTGGGAATAATGGGCACGTGATGCCATCAAACAGTTCGTTTCCGGTATTTGGAGGAAAGGAGAGCCGTGGGGATAGAAAGGCAGTTTTGAGCACCGGGTTAATCAAGGCCTTCTCACCTGAAAACCACGACAAATCACCGGTCGGTCAAAGTGTTATTATTATTATTATTATGACAATGGCCGTAAATTCCGGGACGGGTCTGGAGGATATGTCACCCCTCCAATATTTTCTCAGACAAGGAAAGGACTTCGTCGGGCAGTTGTTAGGCATTGTACTGCATAACTATCAACCCGGAAACATAACACACTTGCTCAACATAACTATAACTAACGTATGACTGCTCGAAGCAAATTATTGTTAATGCCCGATAATCGCTTTTTTTTCCAACTTGTGACTGCCCAGTTGAACAAATGCCACAGCCTTGACGATACATCCCACTGCTGTGTCAAATATGATTTATGATGCCCAACAGCCAGGGAACTCCCTTCTTTCACTCTAAAATCAGCAAATTAGCAATTTTCAGGGGATAGCGACCCGTGGGACCCGTAGGTGTTTTAAAATAATCACGTTGAATGGAAATACATCCAGAAACCAAATGCATGCAACAATCTTTGAAGGCATTTTATGACAGCATCACATTGCTCCATGTTTCAGTCTTTGTAAAAATGTCACTATGATCATCAGTTCTGGAAAAAGAAACCGTATTGTAAACTAATGTTCTAGAGTATCTGGAATTCTAAATCCTACTTAAGAGGAAAATAATAATAAATCTTCGGCCTTCCGCTGATTTGTCGAGGTCCTCTAACCAGGAGGCCTACATTAACCCAGTTCCCCGCTGAGGAATTCCTCCCCTCTCTCTCTCCTATAATATTCCCGCATTCTGTCAAGAACTGTTTCATAATTCCCCCACTGCCACCTTCTCGATCTCCCCAACTTCATCATTGACCCTTTCACTCATGTCATTCTTCATCCACCTGTCCTTCATATTTTCAGCCCATTTTTCCATTTGTTTCCCAAGGAGTCTTGTTCTAATAGGCAAATATTTGGGGGCAATATAAAATGAACTGTTCCAGGGTCTCCGTTACACCTAAGTACACATTTAGCATACTCTTTCCTCGCCTTTCCCGATTCTCCCCCTCAACTCAAGTCACTTGGATTTCACTTTGAACAACAATGTCCCCCCCCCGCCCCCACGATCCATCCATGTACTCCTCAAAAGCTGGCGCATCCTGTTTATATAACCCGACTAAAGAATTCTTGGTCCTAATTCCAGCTCGCCAGTTTCTATTACAATCCACAAGCACCCTTTCCCTTATAAAGCTCCTCCCCTTCTACAGTCCCCTTCTGGATCCTCAGTCTCTATTGAGTAGTTCTCCATTAGCTCCATCGCCTGCTTTATCCATCCTGTCAGTCTGAATGTTATAGTTCCATACATGGTTAAACGTCGTTTTACACCATCTGCTGTTGGGGAGGTTTACTAGGTGATTTAGGTAGCATAATTTTTCCATATCTATTCCATCTTTAACCGGCATCCACCCGAATTCCCCTCTGACCGCTTACAATGCGGCTGCGTTACTTGATCCGTTATCCACCGACCCGCATCATTTTGTAAAATTTCCAAGTTCTTCACTACCATTTAGTTTAGAGGGATCACATATGTTCCATATGTTGTACTTGGTAAACCCACCCTCTCCCAAATAGTTTTTCCGACGAACACTTTGTTGAAGCTATTTCTTCCCAGAAGTTTTAACTGATTGAGTATTCTTTTCAACTTTATCTTGGGTTTATCTGTATGTTTTCTTTATATGTCTCTACCTGAAACACATCGATTCATCCCAAGTATTCATATTCGCCCATTTCTCCAACTGTTATATCACCGATGAAGAATTTACCCACCCTCCACCTTCGCGACTCATTTACCTTACGGGCCACAGGTATTATCTTGCTTTTGCTTTCGTTAAGTTCAAGTCGTCATTCATCCCCGTACTTCCCTACTGTGGTTAAAAGTTTTTGTAGTCTCTCTTGACTCTCGGCTAATAAAACCATGTCGTCAGCAAAGAAAAGCCCTGGGATTTTTGTCTCTCCGACGTTTACCCCCTCTGACCTTGCAATCAACTGATCTCCTAAATCTTTTATGTACAATGCAAACAGAATCGGTGACAAGATACACCCCTACGTAAGGCCTATCTCCACTGGGACCTTCTTCGTTGTGATGTTTCCCAGGTTACGGACATTCTGTACATCTTTGTAAATGCTTTCATGATTCCAACAAAACATTCTCTCCGAATGCAAGGCCCTCACGTTTTTTGCCACATTTCTTCCTTCCCTCCATACTTTGTCATATGTTTTCTGTCACACCAAGAAAGGCCATAAACATCTTCTTCTTACTGACTTACCTTGATTCTGTCAGTTGGATAGTGTAAACAAGTGGTAGTCTCCCTTTACGGAACCCATTCTGAATTTCCCCCAGGAATCCTCTTTCTTCAACAATCTCCACAAGCCTTCCATACAGAACCTTGCTGAAAACCTTCCCAATATTGCTGCGAACAGATAACCCTCTGTAATTTTCTAAAACGCCCCTATCTCCTTTCTTGTATATGAATGTTACCCTGCTTCCCTTCCACTCTGTAAGGACCTCTTACTTTGTCATGACCATATTAAATAGTGCTGTAAGATGTCCGTATAATGGATTCCATCCGGGGCGCGGTGGCTCAGTCGGTAGAGGTGCAGGCTGCAAGCCGAGAGGTTCTCGGTTCGAATCCCACCTGCGGCAACTGCGTTGTGTCCTTGGGCAAGACACTTCACCCCCATTGCCCATGTGGGGGCACGATGACGCCGTGTACTAAGGCGTACTGCACGTCGATGGTACGCATGTCTTCAACCAATCTAACCCTGCCTGTGCTGCAGTGCGGAGTTACGATGTTGGGGAGCTGGTAGCTGCTCGTCGTTGCTCGGTGGTTCTCTCCTGGCACTCCGGCTTCCTCCACCCGTAAAACTGTCACGGTCATGATTAGCCATTGTGCTTAAATATGTGACCTTAAACATCAATAAATAAATACTAAATAAATGGATTCCATCCTCTTTTTAAAAACTCGTTGGGAATTTCTCCAGTGCCGATTCCTTGCCATTCGTTAACTTGATGATTGCATTTCGTATTTCTCCCACCCAATTTCCCTGCATACTGAGTCAGATGAATTTCCTGCACTCTCCATCATACATTCTGGAGGGACTCCTTCCCCCATCTTCTGCCATTTACCCTTTCCCAATGCTTGATCATTTCTACTGCTACACTTTCCGGCCATTAGTACTTTCCCCATCCACATTAAAATACTCTGTGTGGTATTGCCTTTCCTGGTTTTATTTATCTATTTCCAGAATGTATTGGAACTTTACCCCCTGTTTTTTCTGATTGCTTTTGTGAGATTTCTATTCTTTAACTTTCCTATTTTTGTCCTTGGTGATATTAACTGTTGTTTTTTTATACTTCTTTCGCACTTTTAGTGGCTGTATCATTTACCCCCTTGAGATTTCTTCATCTTCCAAACTCAGCACATTTTTCTTTCTCTCGTTTATTGCGTGTTTGAGCTCATTATTTACTCTATATCCCAATTCATTAGTCGTCACTCTGATTCTACCAAGGCTTTCCCTCCCAGCATCTTTTAGACTTCTTACGATTAAGTCGGCCATCTCCTAAACGTTATTTCTGGTCGACACATTTTCTAACTTTAATTTTAAGTTCTTCTTAATGTGTCCCCGTTCTGCTTCTTTTCTCAGCTTACAAATGTCCTTAACCCTTTACCTAACATGGAAAGCAGACGACACTTGCAAAAAAAATTCTTGAATAACTAATTTTTTTCATTTTTTGTTTCAAAAACATAGGTTATGACCCCTCACTGGAACGAGCTCCAGACAAAAAATGAATATTAATTGGCGATTTATGAGAATAGCGCTGGCCGGTTTTGGCAGTTACTTTGGGTAAAGGGTTGAAGACCGCTCCTTTTTTGCTATTCTATTGACCGTAACCCGTACTGTTATCAGGTTGTGATCACTATTTAACTCAGAATTTCCTTCGTCGTTTATTTCCATGTCTATGACCTCCCTCCATAGCTCTGCGTCAGTGAGTACATAGTCTATTATTGTCTTTCTATCGTTCCTAAGAGTTTTCTACCATTACAATCGCCCATTAATCCAACATGGAACCCCCTATTTTCCTGTTCTGTAACATTGGATCTGGGTGTTGCATACATTCCATCATTTCACTCAGGCTTGTTCCCTTCAACTGCTAAATATACAACCCCAGCTGCGGCACTTCTGTTTTTCATCTTGATTTTTGCCCATATTATTTCACTTTCTACTTGTTGTATTTACTTTTGATAAGTCTGTGATTTTCATAGGGCTAACTCCTCTTTGACATACATATCTATACCCCCGCCTCTTTTCTTGCTTCATGGCCGCCTCACGCCAATCCACACATACCCCTTGATCTGGTCAGTCCTTTCACCCTCTCTAAACCAAATCATGGTTCTCGTCTTCCAGCAAGGTCGTAATTTCTCCCACTTCACTACGGAGACCCTGACCATTGCTGTACCCTATTTTGAAAACGTCTGATTTATCAGAGGTTCCCAAAATGGAATTCCATAGAGTCTCTTCAAATGCAAATATTCCGTAGCTTAGCTATCTAGCCCATAACATGTGCAATAGTGTGAATCTGTGGAGCGGAACCTTAAGAGAAAAGAAGAGTGATCTCCCCTTGGATATCAGAAGGGCAAAAGAATCTGGAGTCTATCCTGAGTTGAATTAACAAAAACCACTAGTCTCTATTTTGAACCTGCAAAAAGATACTGCATGGCCATTGTGACTGCCGAATAGCTTTTGCGAGCAGTTTTTGCCTGATTTTCACAACCACACCACACCTTCTCAACCTCCACATTTCTCGGAGCCCCTGGATATAGCATTTTCATCATTACCACCAGCCCCATTGACCTGTCAATAGCACTGCTAAATACAATCAAAATGTAAAGCAATAAGCATTAAAAACCATTGTTTTGGGGTGGGGTATTGATCTCTAGATTTAAAAGGGCAAGCAGTTTAGCGGATGGATGACACAAGGACATGACACCAATGACCAAAATGAAAAAGTAGACACCGTGACTGCAGTTCTGTGATGAATAATAACAACCAGGTAGCTCATAAGTGCATACAGTACGTGGAGAGTGTATTATCACTAAATCACCCGTAGAGTGGAGATTCCACCCAAGCAATAATTGCCAGTTTGTTGCAAAGCATAACCAGCACAAGCAAAGTTTCAGCCAATGGACCTCCGAGTTAAAACCGGAGGTCCATTGGCTAAAACATTGCTTTTGTTTTTGTCGATATGTACAAAATTTGAAAGTTTTTGCTTGGGTGATAACACCACTCCGCGGGTGATTTAGTTACAATCCACTCTCCTCGTACTTTATATCTATCATGAATACAAAGCTCAGCGTTTAGAAAGGACGGTGCTCTATCTTAATGTGTTTTCGAAATTGGACGTAAATTCAAAAAGTGGCGAAATAAGGCTACATCAACAAATTTCTCAAAAATTTCACTTATTTCCTTCCATTTGTGATCTGATATCACTTGATGAATGTTAACTATTACTAACAATTGCACACAAACCACAAATAGTAAAAGTTCTTTTTGAAAAATGGTGTATTTAGAACTCAAACAGAAATAAAGAACTTCCTGGCTTGAGAGTTGACACTGACAGGAAAATGCTCTTTAGGTTCCACTCCACGGTTTTCCTGGCATTTCCAAAAATTACATGCCAGAAACTCTCTTCAAATGCTAATATTCTGGAACTTAGTTGTCTATCCCATAACATGTATTACATTTCCCAAATCTACAAAAAACATATAACACTATATGGCTAAGTAGAAATAAACAAACAGTCTGTGGGTGTAACAATTGATTGTCAAAGCCAAGACTTCAAACTGCAAAATTGCTGAAAAACCTCTGAAACCCGTCATTTACAGCCACCCAGCAGCCTCAAATACATAATTTTCCCAATATCCCCACTCACCTAACCCTGGAGCATAAATATTTTACACCCTGTTTCTAAAATGTGAAAAAAAATTTCATGTTTCTGTATAATTTTTTAGTTAAAAACCCGCGTAAAAATGACATTTTAAAGAGAGCCAATTTTCCAAAGCCACTGTTTTCAATAATTCATCTGGTAAATTACCCCTATGCGTAAGACTACAACTTTGGGACCAAAACTTCAAATTGTCTTGTCCAACAAATAACCTAATTTAATCATATATCTGATACTAAAAATATATCTCCAATTTATAGGGCATTAGTTTCAACATATGCCCTACGTTTAGAATTTCCCCCTGTGCAATAGTACGAAACTGTAGAGCGGAACCTGGGGTGTTAACTGAGGTGTTATTCCCGTCCCTTTGTAGGACTCTCCCTTTTTCAACCTTTTTTCACATTTGCCCTCCCCATATTATTTTTGCATTCAAACTTTCCCTCCCATTCTTCCTTAAGATAAGATAAGATAAGATTTATTTAGCAAATACACCAGAATAAAGACAGATTGCTACACACAGAATCAACATAAACAGAATCATAAAACACACTAATTCATATGACATACATAAATCATATTGCAGATATGTCCCTCTTGTGGAGGAAGAGCTGGACTATGTTACAAATAACATTTCACGGCACTGGATTATCATTAGTCATTGTTACTTCAAATTTGTCCATTGTATCCATTAGAGGAAAGTCAATTTTTTCGTCAGAAATTGCGCGAAATAATTTTTCTCTCAATGGTGCATAAAGCGGACATTCCATTACGAAATGCCATTCCGATTCCACCTCCCCCATTGTACAAGCTTCGCATATTCTGTGTTTGATAGGACGAGGAGGTTGTAAATGCCTTCCACGGTCGATCCACAGTTTATGGTTGCTGATGCGTAATCGCGTAAAATTGTTTCTAGCTTCAATGGAAGAAGTGTGAATGAAATACGGTTCCATTTGATAATCTACTTTGAATAGTCGATAAGTCCTAAGTTTCTTTTTTTCTATACTCTTATTATCATTGTGTATATTTTCTTTAAATAATTTAATATGGTCCGATTCAGGTTTGGACTTTAGAAGATTAATTTTACTTTTGGAAATTTCAGTTTCATTCAAATTGTTAAATCCAAGTCCTTTAAGTTTTTCACTTATTGAGTCAGTAAGTTTACATTTCTTAGCTTCCACAAAAAGCATCATTTAGAATGGTACCCGGGGAAGTAGTAAGCAATTTACCAGTATAATTTGTGAATCGTACTAAAGCATCTAATGTTATTGGATACCGGCCTAGCTCCGCGCGTGCCGCAAGGTTGGAGGAATGTTTACCTACATTTAAGATCAGTTTTCAGAACTTGATATGAACCATTTCACTCGGTGCAGTATCTCTGTTCCTCATATTCAGCTCCGTCGACCATATTTCACTGCCGTATACTAATATAGGCTTAATTAGTTTATCAAACAGCTTAGAAAAGACAACCACGGTTGGTGTGTTTTCTTTTTGAACGAGCTGCGTAAACTGTACAGAGCATTGAGCCCCTTAAGACTAAGTTCAGACTGTGCATGTTTCAGGGCGCCATTTTCCGAAAGGGTTAACCCTAGGTATGTGTATTTTGAGGTACATTCCAGTTCTTTACCATCTATTGAAAAGTTTGGGATATTCCTCATTTTTCTGGCCTTAAAAATCATATATTTCGTCTTGTCTATGTTTTTTAACAAGTTGTTTTGCTTTCTATACGCTTCTAGAATATTCAGACAGTTCTGTAGTCCCCATTGTGAGTCTGAGGTCAGCACTAAGTCATCCGCAAATAGTAAGTGATTCAGTTTACGATTGTTCAAGTTTATTGGATCACAGTCTTTATCAAAAAACCCACTGATGTCATCTATATTTTAAACAAAGTAGGCGAAATGGTACATCCCTGTCTCACGCCAATTGTGGACAACAGGGGTGGTCCAATACCCCGATTTGTTTTTATGCAGTAGTAACTTGGTCGATAGAGCGATTCTATTATTTGTGAAACAGGTCCCGTGCCTCCGATTTTTTTTATTTTTTCAAAAAGTATTGATCGATCCACAGTGTCGAACGCTTTCTTAAAGTCCCCAAACACAGCGTATAAGGGTTTCTTTAGCTCCTTATATTTGTTGATTGCAGACGCGAGAACAAACACACTGTCGATCGTATTACGTTTTTCTCGAACTCCAATTCATTTTCACTAATTAAGTTATTATCTTCTAAAAAATCATTAATTCTGCGGTTTATAATTTTGCTGAACAGCTTCCCCAATGTACAGCTCATGGCGATGACCCTCTAATTGTCAGGATTATATCTGTCTCCTTTTTTATATATTGTTGTGATAGAAGATTCACTTCAGCTAAGAGGATAATGGTGTGAGTCTAATATTTGGTTGAACAATTTAACAATATCGTCAGTCATGGAAGTTACCAGAATCTTCAGCATTTCATTTGACACCTGATCTGCACCAGGAGTCTGTTTGTTTTTCAGTTGCCGGAGAGCAGTATTTATCTCTTCTGCGGTTATATTTCCATTATTTAAAGGGTCTTTCAAATTAATGTTTGTTTTTGTAAGATGATTTTTCTCAGTTGTGACCTCTTTACAAAACAATTTTTTGAAGAAATTGACCGTTGTGTCGGGGTCAAGGTCATTTGAAGGCGCTTCTTTTGATCTAAGACGGTTTGCTATTTTCCAATAAGACTTGGGGTTCGAGGATTCTAATGTGTCGAGCTGATTGCACATGTTTTTGTAAAACAGTCTGGATTTGCGTTTTGTTTCTTCTTTGTACGTCTTCTTTGCGGTGAAAACATTTGTTATAGATTTGTCACTAGGTCTTCTTTTCATAGCATTAACAATTGTGCTCATTTTTTTGTTTAATGAATTTGCAGGTTGAGTCAAACCACTTGCGCTTCGGTTTTTGTTTACCTTTACAATTTGGTATCAACCTACAAGATGTCTTATTAACTGAATTTATTACACCTGTTAAGTCGTGGACTGCATCTCCTGTGCCATCCCTTATAACTGAGTAAGTCTTCATCTTGAAGATTTGAATTTTAGACTGTATTTCAGGACTATTTAGTGATTCTATTGCTTTATGTTCGCTGTCCTTTGTCCATTTCAAAGTAAATTTCGGATTCGTATAAGTGTATAATATAGTCTTTTTGTCCCTACCTGTCATTTTAAATTCAATGTGTAACGCTAACTGGCTACGGTCCGAATACTCATTTGGATATTTAACACAAAAATATTTTACTTCCGAGAGATATCGATCAGATACCACGACGTAATCCACTATGCTCGCACCATTATACTGATAGCTTGTGAAGTTTCCCAAACTGTCCCCCGGACAAGCCGTCCCCGGGCCTTATTACAAAAAGGCCCCACTACCTGCAGTTAGTAGGACTCTCCCTTTTTCTACCTTTTTTACATTTGCCCATCCCATATTATTTTTGCATTCAAACTTTCCTACCCACTCTGCCTTATGACAAAAAAGGCTCCACTAACTGCAGCACGTCCCTACCCAATGCCGCTGTACCCCTTGGACTTAGATGGAGACCATCCCTGACATACAACTCCCACCTACCCCAGAAAGTCCCCAGTTAGCGATAAAGGGTATCCCCAGGTCCATGCAGTACTTCTCTAATTCCTCGTTTACCCCAATAATTGTAGAATTGCGCTCACCACCCGCACTCATCACTGGAAGAGGCCCCGACACCACTACAGTTTCATTCCTGCTATGCAACTTCCTCGTATGCATCTATAAACTGAACTGACCTCTTTTCCCTGATATTGTTTGTAACCACATGTACCACCACCACTGGATCTGCCCCTGAGCCCTTAACCCTTTGCCCGACGTAACGGCCAAAAACCGGCCAGCGCTATTCACAAAAAAACGCCAATTAATTTTCATTATTTTTTCATTTTTTGCCTCAAAAACATAGGTTTGGACACCTCTTTGGAACGAGCTCGTTCCGCTCGTTCCACTGAGGGTTCATTTATTCTGTTACAGTTTATTGAGGTGTGGCATAGGCACTCTTCGACCATATTGAAAAGCAGATTTCCACTATTCTCTAATAAAAGATTCTTAATCCTAAATGGTTTGTTTTGTTTTCTTTCAGGCAAGCTGCGTTTACATCATAAGCGAACAATATGTTTGGGAGAAGAATGTCCGATGGATGGATGAATGATTTTGGGGACGTAATTGAGGAGTACAAGTCAAAGAAAGTAACAGCAGAACTTGTAAATCATAAACAATATCCATGCTCAACAGTACATGGACTGAACCTGGCAAACAGTTCACATAACAACACACGAAGTATGATTGAAACGCGGAGCAACATTAAAGCAAGTGCTTTTGCAAAGACAAATTCCATGTCCAAAAAGGCCTTTCTGTTCAAAGACGAAAAGTCTAAAGAATATGATATGAATGAACTAACTCCGGATATTTTAGGAGCGTTTCTTCTTCAGAAAAGGCGTCAGAAGACTAAAAATAGAAGAGTTGTTCACCACTCGGCCCAATCAGAGGCCACAATACATGCGGTAATGGATGATAGTAAAGCAACGGAGACTGGCAAACACAAAAATGAACAAAATGATCTTGTAATACGGACAACTGTTACACAGCTGACAATACCACGAGATACATCAATTAACATCAATGAGTTATGCAACAGGGATGAGGCAAAATCGTTTATTGCAGCCAGTATAGATCAAATGGCGCCTAAAACTCCACCGGACACCGACACTTCACTGGAGCTCTGTGGGGACTCCGCGGCTGAATGTTACCAAGACGATAGACCAATAAACGTCGCCCAGGGAGAGACCAAATCAGACACCAACAAGGCCTTAGGTATGACAATAAGTGACATAAAAACCGATGCCGGTGTGTTTTGCTGCTCTTCAGAAATAGTAAACTCCCACTTTAACACTGCAATGGAGATCAACGGGGACACCGTGTCTGAATGTCACAAAGACTGTAGCACGATAATAGGTGCTGAGGGAAAGAACAAAGAAGACGGCCACAAGACTTTAGAAACGGTGAAAGGTGACAAAAATGCAAATTCCGATGTATTTTGCTACTGTTTAGAAACAGGAAACTCTCAGTGCGATACGTCAGAAAAGATCACCGGGGACCCCGTGTCTGAATGTCGCCAAGACGGTAGCTCGATGAAAAACGCCCAGGGAGAGATCACAGAAGACAGCAACGAAGCATTAGATACCAAAAACATGGACATGAATTCAGAGACTGGTGTGTTTTGGAACCCATCACAAATAGAAAGTAACACTCAATTCGTATTAGAAAACATGCACGAACCTTTTTTACCAATACCAGCAAACAGGCTTTTCAGAAACGCGCTTGCATTTAGAGACAACGCGAGAGTGACACATTGTGTGAACCAGAAGTTTCAAGAAGCTGCTGAACGAAACAAGGAACGTTCAAGACATAGACAGAGAAAATCCCTTTCTGATCTATGTTTGATTGACAATAAACTATTCAATAACGCATTAAACTCCAAACGCCCAATGGTCAACAGAACCGTCCAACGGTCTGTAGAAATGTTTCGTTCATCTGAAACGAACACAAATCAAAATTCATCGAGTGCTTTAAAGGTTCTTGACAGTGGACCGTGTAACGAGGAAAACATTTACTATGGTCGTGTAGAAAGTAAAGATTTGAGTTGTGTAGACGATGTGCGAAACGTAACACTGACATCATCCATAGATAGTATGGATGAACGATGCATATCTGAAGACACAGGCTGCAGTTACTTTAGTTTCTTTTTGGAAACCGATGAATAATGCTGCCAAAATATGTATGACCTGCGATTCGAGTATTTAGTCAATTTATGAACCATGTGCAATAGGGAATGTGTTATGTGCGTGCACAAGTATTGCTGAAGGCGAAAGGAAAGTCGCCATATCTGTTATTTTTCCCAAAGAAGATTAAAATTGACAAAGGACGAGATGGAAAAGACACTTTGCACGGCATAAGGTTGTTGGAGAAAATCACAGGGCAAGCATTGTAACAAAGGATGAAATATGTTTCTTCTCAGTCTGCATGTCAGTACAGTTTCACAACTTTTCAATAAAACCATACAAATATGGGTATTAAGCTGGATGGAAGGGGTCTCCCGTAGTCTGGAGCCTTTCACACACATGCTCTAATGGGTAGAAGGCGAGCGAGCATGCTAACAAGAACATCCATTGCATTTCTTCCCCCCTCCACTTAATAGGTCAACAATTTGGCTCGATGGGGCCTGGCATTATCATCCATTAGAATGAAGTCAGTCCTTACTACCCTTAAATAAATCGCCCCAAAAGTTCTAGAATTACATTTCTGTTCAATTTTACATTCAGATTCTCATTCCAGATAGGACAGGGGTCTGTGTCGTCAGCCAAACTGGCACCACCCCACAACATTACTGAGCCCCGGCCATCCCGGTCATCCTCTGCCACACTGACATCAGTCAATCTCTCATTTGCCCTTCTGAATCTTCGGGTGCATCTATCCAGAAAGTCTAGATGGAATCTGGTCTCAATAAGTCTTTCAGTTAAGAGATCTCTGCACCACTCAACCCCGTTGAAAATTTGTATTTGAAGTTCTCTTCAACACAAATCGAAATTCCTTCCGTCGCCAAACTTGTACGATAGCGCAACGAATTCGACCTCGACATCCCATTGGTAGATAGTTAAAAATAAAATTAGCGTTTCTGTTTTTTTTTCAGTGACAAATGTAGCAACCAATGGGAAGTCTACTCATTGTCTACAGTCGCGTCCGACCTAAAAACAGTGACACCGTCCCCGCAATATATCCGACCCGTTTGATCGGTAAAAAGATTTTAATTGGCCATATGGTATACCAACGAAAAGTTTAATTTCTTAACTGTTGGATGACACTATATCTCGACTACAAATTCACGCATTTCGTTTTTCAGTGAGTTTGAATAAGGCAGGTAGATATATCTCAAGCCAGCGAGTTCAGTACCCTGTCCCTCTTTTAATATTTGACCATGGGAAAGTACCTAATTTGTCAAAAAAAAAACTTCAAATACACCATTTTGCACGATCTTTGGCACATGTGGAATGCATGTTGAAGAAGTCAGTCCGTAGTTTAGTGTTCTCGTCCTCTTGATCATTCCATTGTGCTTTCGAGTCTTGCACGAGCACCACTTCAGTTCTATTTCAATCGACGTGCATGCGCAGTCAACCTGACTTGCGTCTCATATTTATATTATTCTGCAGATGATAACTATTTTATTGTTAAATAAAAGTATTTCTGGTTGATATAATTGAACTCTTATTTGACAAATAGAAGATTGTTTTTCTTGAGGATGGTGTATATAATAAAACAGTTATGGACTTTTGTGGTGGTAAATATGATGTGATATGAACCAAAAAACATATATTGACTTCTGCTGACGCCTCGGTCAATATAAGTTTCTTAGGCCCGTTGCGTTCACGTGGTTCTTATTACATCATATTCACCACAAAAGTCGATAATTGTATATTATGAGTCAACTGTCAGTTGATATAACACAATTATACTATATCTATTAAATTCTATTCTGTAACTGATCAACGTAATTTCCCTCGGAAGGCCGTTGTATACAACGCGGGTTAATTGAACAATGCAACAAAGATGTGTTTATTAACTGTTAGATTGTAAGAATTTGTTTAGGTCTTTACCTTGTTACAATGTATGGATGAGTGCCTATAGACACCCTCCCATAAACTGTAAAACAGTAAATCCAGGCAGACTTAATAATTTCACTTGAAAGATAATATGGAACAGATCAAGTTCACAAATTCGAAGCCTTCATTTTGCGGTACCTGCAGAAAAGCTCATATATAGACCTCCAGCACTCGACCAGTTAAATCCAACACGAGATGTTCCCGCGAGAAGTAATGCCAGTGTGCAAAATTTAACGAGAACGCCCGTTTCGTTCTCGTGGTGGTTAAGCAAATTTAAATCTACGCAAACAGATGCCTGGTTAGCCAAAAGTTGCATCTTGAATGGTAAATTCTGAGTAACTTAACTGGTAGAGTGCTAAATTTTTTCTCAGCCTCAAGATGTGTTCACACATTTTTGTCTTGATGCAATTAATGGGAGAGTGCTTTTTGGCACTCTCCCATAAATTGTAACAATGCCAATCAATGGATAATATGAAAGACATCCACAGAATATGAAGCATTTAGATTTAGGTACCTACAGTTCAGAATAAAGCCCAAATATGGGCTTCTGGCACTCTACGAGTTAACCAGCTTTTCTTGCCTTTATAGATTTTTCGACTTTTGCCTTGAGGGGCTGAATATATTTCGATTCCACGCAATATATCAGTACTTGTAATGATAAAAAAGCAGTTTCCCAAGAATTTTTATGTAGCCGAGCGTTCGGTTAGCCATCTCCAAACCACATGAACGGTCAGTCGATTAGAGTCATTTTTGAAATTTTGCATACTGAATGCGGCGATTTACCGTTCTGCTGGAATAATGGGTCTTATAAAAAACACCTGGGAGTCAGGATGGCCTCAAGGTGGACAGCATATGTATCGACTGTTGGATAAACTTTTTTTTATACTATTACACTTGTACTGTGGCCGTGATATTGCTATAGATCCCGAAAGTGGCCTTTAAGTCCATTTACATGGAGACAAATTGTACGGGGTATATTTTTGTACAGGCATATATTTTCATACCAGGTATAAATCTGGGGGAGTCCCCCCCCCCCCCCCCCCGCGTCCACATGTATTTTTAGATACTATGAGAATTTAGTGCATAGATAATCACTTCTCCTTCAAAGATGGATCGATTTGGTCTCCAAAGGACACGCTCTCTTCTCTATGCTCTCTCGTTGGTACCACGAGAACCCGGACGTGTTGGAAGCTTCCCCGTTCCTGAGACTGGTAGGAAAATATTGTTCTGCATACATTGGGAGAAGACCGGTAATTGTGAAACTTCAGGACGAAGAGAACTTCATTCCAGAAAAGTTGCGAAGAACTGAGACCTTACATTTAACTAGTTGAAAATTAGGTGTGTGAACCAAAAGACGGCCAATAGTGTGACGCAAGCAAACAAAGCATTACGCTAAAATATAATGGGGTTTCTTTACATTCGCGTTAAGTTGCAACTTGTGCCTGGTTTAAACGAACTTGCATCACCTCCCGGGGTGATGTAAGATATACGTGTTACAAATTAAATATACCCCGTACAAATCTGTTCACATAACAAAATTAACGTTCTAGCCACAAATTTATGTCGTCGTCAGGCAGACGACATTTGCAAACAAAATTCTTGAATAACTATTTTTTTCATTTTTGCGGTAAAAACGTAGGTTATGACCCCTCATTGAAACGAGCTCAGCAAGGGTCGTAAGCTATGTTTTTGAGACAAAAATGAAAGAAAAGAAAATTAAAAGGTAATTTTTGTGAATAGCGGTTTTGGCCGTAACGTCTGGTAAAGGGTTAAAAACTAGGAATTAATTTCGGTGTTGCAGTGTCATGGAAGTAGGATGCCGCAGAGTCATAGGTAACCATTTAACAACTGCGGAAATAGGGAAACACTAGAGAAAATCCTGTTCTCGTGAAATGCCATCCCAGAAATGTCACGACTACTTGTTTGAGGAGAAATGTGAGTTGTGTAAATTTATTGTTTATGGAGTTGACGTAAATCCAATTGAGGACTCCGTATTTTGAAGCACCAATCGTATGCAAACAATGGTCCTAAACTGGTTATAATTCATGGGTGAAGAGGCACGTCACACATCAGTTTTTTATCCGGTTTACCTTTTCCCAAACGTTGCGAGAAAAAAATGCGGAGAGCTCATCACAAAACCGCCATTAAAATTTCATTATTGTTTTCCTGAAATACATAGCTTATGGCCCCTCAATGTGACGAGCTCAATGAGCTTATTTCAATGAGGGATCATAAGGTATGTTTTTGAAGAAAAAATGAAAATTTTACTTATTTGAAAATTTATTTGGCAAGTGTCGTCTGCTGTTCTGGTTGGATAAAAGTAATTTGCGGATACATATATTTTATCACCATTATGTTTATTACGAAAATGTATCCGATTCGAGTTGTAGTTCTACGGCCATATCTCGACGAATAAAGATACTGTCTTTTAAAAAAAAGCGAGACGCTGATACATCATTTTGTACATAAACATAATGGTGGTTAAAAATTTAAATTTCAAACTGTTTGTAAATTGGATTTAAACCATCGTATTTATAAGGAATGATCGTTTGTTTCTGTCTATTTCTTGAGTTATGAACCCCAAAAAAACAAAGGCCAAACTGTGTAAATGGGAGTATGTTTGGTCTTTGCTCTTTGAACCCCAAAAAACAAAGGCCAAACTGTGTAAATGGGAGTATTTTTGGCCTTTGCTCTTTGGGGTTCATAACTCAAGAAGTAGACAAAAACAAACGATCATTCCTTATAATTAAACTTGAGGGGCAATAAATTTAAACACTCTACATTGCGGAGTTAAAATAAAAACCAGGTCGCATCATGCTTCCTTGTGATAACTGAATAAAAAGGCATAGTCTTCTAAAATTCTGTTTGAACTAACGATACATGTTCTTGTGTCATTAACATTTTTATGGACTAATGAAATGCGTAAGTTAAAAGGAACGCCATAGGCCCCAACCACACAAAACTTCAATCTCCTTTTCCAGTTGACGGGAGGGTGCTGTCATTCAAATCAACACTGAATTAAATTTAATTCTGATTTTGACCATATCCTGAGAAATTGAAAACACAGTTTGTAAATGTGGAGTTCGATATAAATCCAAATGACATGAAGTTGGTTGAACTTTAATTTTCTTAGAAAGAGTTCATTCGGGCTATTTGGAAATTGTAAAGTTTTGTTGGCGTGAGTTTCGTTCGTGAATTATTATGTCCGGTCATTGTTTACGTTTGATTTGGGTAAAACGATGAACACATACGATCATCTATTGCATATAAAGAAATTGGACATGGAATAAAAAGCATGATAAGGATTTCATTGTTTATTAAATTTTTTTTGAAAATCTTTTTAATATGACGAGATAAATATTAATTACTTTTCCTGTTGAAACAATATGAGCGTGCAGGGGTTCTTTTCCATCCACACTGCTGTGCAACGTAATCGTTAAGACAGACATTGGGGGCGTGGTTTAGGGCGGGCCTAAATGCGTTTTTTTTCGGTTCATTGTGTTAAAAAGAAAGAAATACTGTAGCCAATCATTTTGCGTGAAAATGCATGAACAGAATAAAGGTTTAATTATAATAAATAGAATTTTTTAAAATGCCTTTCAGATACTATAAAACGCTGGTCGTGTCGAAAGAAAATCTACGCGGAAGCTTTGAGAATTCTCGATACCCCGATATTAATGTGCATGTTTGGTCAACATTCAGATTCGAAAACACCAGGCACTGCAACTACCTGTTGTTTAAAATTAAATATGTGAGAGCAACTGCCAAGGTCTGTCCGTGACCGAGTGGTGTGAGTGGTTCAGAATAGTTTCGCGAGGCGATTGGTACCGAAGGAAAGACCCTCGGCGTGAGTTCGCATCCCCGCCATGCCATTGTAAATAAAACCAGCGTCCTTTCTGGATTATATGGCACCCGGGAATTTGAAAAGAGAAGTTCGCGCTGATTTCCTTGCAGTGCAGTATGTAGAATTAAGTGATGTAATTACTTGATAAACTATAATAGTTCCAATAATTCAGAAACAGAAATTTATTAGAAGAGGTGATTTCATATTTTCATAATTATTATAACCCCCTTTTCACCTTTTTCAGTAGTGCGTTTTTTATTTTCATTTATTAAAACGTATTTTACTTGAGCTGTTGAGAAGCCTGAAATGTTCTATAATTAGTACTCTAAAGAAATTGTAACTGAGCACTCGAGTGTATACTGCAGTTGCAATACACACAATTTGTATCACCACAACAAAAACTGTGATGCATGTGACTTTAAGAACACAAAGGTATCAGTTAATAAACACTAGATTTGCAATTTGATACACACACATCACACGGATTAGGCTTAAGGAAAAATAGAAAAGATGCTTAAAACGCCACGTTAAGATTCATACCACGTATTCAATCTCGAGGCAGTATGCCTGTCGAAGTATCTAATTTTAAATTCTATCCCTTGACCCAACACAAGCGGGGTCGACGTTACCAGTATTGTCTTCCCGAAAGAATAGTTTGTTTCTTTCAGGCCATGGCGTGTAATACCACTCTGAAAACTGATGTGCATATTTCTGTTATTGCATTCTTCGTTATTTTACCATGTTAGCCCTTCAAAACAGCTGGTGATACAAAACCGGGAGGGGGCGCGGTGGCTCATTGGTTACGATATTGGGCTTCATTCCGAAAGGCCCACGGTTAGATCCCCACCAGGAGTAACTGCGTTGTGTCGTTGGGCAAGGCACTTAATCCCTATTGCCCACGTTGGGGTTACGTAGACGTTGTGTAACTGGACACACTGCACATCGATGGGACACTTGTCTTCTATCAATCCTGATTCTGCTTGTGCGAAGTTACTACGTTGGAGAGTCTGACAGTTGCTCGGTGGTTCTCCCCGGGTACTCCTGCTTCCTCCACCTGTAAAACTGTCCGACACCAGGTGACCCTGGCTTCGAAAGCGTCGTTCAACTGCAGTAAAATGAAACAAAACAAACTACACCGCGACGAGTTTTAAGATGGAACTCATTCGGAGAGTAATTTCGATCATGACGCGGGTGGGTGGGGTGGGGTGGCACAGGTTCTTGTGAAGCCATACAAACGTAGTCTGAAGTCCATTTTCCTGTACGTGTCTTCTGTAGTGACGGGGATGGGGTGAAGGCGACAGTTGTAATTTCGTTTAACTCTTTACCCAACGTAGACGATATCAAAATGTATTATTTCAAATATTTTGTTTAATTTTTCAAGCAATTGTACCAAAACAATATCATGCGATCCCTCACTGGAATGAGCTCGACGAGCTCGTTCCAATGGGGAGTCACCTGATATGGTTCAGTTGACATTTTTTGAAAAATAATGTTTATTCAGTTGCTCAATACATATATTACACGGCGGATGCGGCCGATTCGTTAGGTAAAGAGTTATTACTTTGAATTTTTGTCTCAAAGACACACCTTATAATCCCTCATGGAACAAGCTCAATGCGCTCGTTTCAAAGATGGTCGTAAGCAATGTTTTTGAGACAAAAAATGATAAAAGAAAATTAGAATGGCGATTTTCTGGTGACAGCGCTGGTCAGTTTGTTGTGTGTGATGAAGAGTTAATGGTGAATTAGTTGCTCCTTTGGACTTTTTTTCTCATAAAGCATCGAATCAGTCGTCACCTACCACGAGTAGCAGACGACTACACTAATTTCATTTTTTTTAAACATAGCGCGTGAAACCCCTTCTTGGAACAAGCTGGACGAGCTCGTCCCAACAGGGAGACATCTGCTATATATTATAAGCACAGGATGTTTAACCCTTTATCTACCATGAAAGGCGGACGACACTTGCAAAACAAATCTTGAATAACTAATTTTGTTCATTGTTTGTCTCACAAACATAGATTATGATCCCTCATTGCAACGAGGGGCCATAACCTATGTTTTTGAGATAAAAAATGAAAAATGAATGAAAATTATTTGGCGATTTTTGAGATTAGAGCTGGCCGGTTTTGGTCGTTACGTTGGGTAAAAGCTTAAAAATAACATATTTGAATAGTGATTTTAATGGATGGGGGTGGGCAGATTTTTGATAATGCGTAAGGTGAAGGATTCACCTGATATCGTACCTTATTTGGGCGCCAAAATTCTCGACAACCAAACCCATTGTAATGGATCAAAAATCAGTCTTTATTAGCTACTGTCCTTCCAATGGTGAGACATAACGATTGGTTTGAAAGATAACAAGAGTTGTGTGTCTATGACCAGCAGTACACAAAATCTACATTCTGTTTCGTTACCTGCTTGATTAAAACAATTAGGTTGCTGAAAAGTATACTGAATCCCCATGGGAACCCAGTGAAGTGAACCAATGATTGTTACTGTGATGAACAATAACTGTTACTTATGAAATACGACCCTGTCACCATTGTTTGGTTGGAAGTCCTCAAAAATGTGCAACATGGGTATAAACGATTGATACCCATGATAAATCTACTGAATTGGTAGCACTTTAAGTCAAAGATGGGAGGGTGAGCAGTTCCAAACTGTTCTAAAAATTGCGCTTCATTATCACATTCAGGGAGGAAATGTGTTTTCGTTTTTATGTCCATAAATATATACAAAGGAGCCCACTTAATTGAATCTATCTTAACTGTATATCCCAAAGAGTATACTCCTGTTAATTGAATAAATAAAGCTGCGATATATCAAGAAATTACCCTGCCAACCAACAAAGTCCCCTTGTTTATAAATCGTTTTTGCCTCAGTAAATGAAATACTGGAATTTTATTTCAATCTAATATGTCTGGTTTCACAGAGCTCCTTGAGCTCTGTCAAACGAGATATGATAGAATAAAAGTTCAGTTTGTCTCTAAAATATAAAAAAATGACTAATCCCTGTTAATTGAATACTCCTGTTAAGAGAATAATTTTTACTGGCAAAGTGGTTATTCAATTAACAGGGTTCCAGTGTATATGAATACTTTTTGTACGATCTTCCGAGGTTTCATGCGAAATATCTTGACACTATTCTGCATGATCAGACAACAGACATTGGTTACAACTAAAAGGGGATAGACTATGCTTTAATTTGACTTTCAAAATGTAATACATGTATGAATTAATTAAGAGTAATCGGATCAACGACATATTGGCAGTATTTTAACCCTTTACCTAACATGAAAAGCAGACGACACTTGCAAAAAAAATTCTTCAATAACTAATTTTTTTCATTTTTTGTCTCAAAAAAATAGGTTATGACCCCTCGTTGGAACGAGCTCGTTCCAACGAGGGGTCATAACCTATGTTTCTGAGACAAAAAATGAAAAACATAATGACAATTAATTGGCGATTTTTGAGAATAGCGCTGGCTGGTTTTGGCCATTGCGTTGTGTAAAGGGTTAACCCTTTACCTCACACGACAAGAAGACAACACATGCAAACAAAATTATTGAATAACCAATATCTTTTCGTTTTTTTGCGCCAAAAACAAAGCTTATGACCCAACATTGGAACGAGTTCACTGAGCTCGGTTCCAATGAGGGGCTATAAGCTGCGTTTTGGTGACGAAAATTGAAAAAGTAATGGAAATTGAACGGTGAATCTTGTGAATGGCGCTGGCCGGTTTTGGTCGTTACATTGGGTAAAGGGTTAAAGTACGAGTGGTATTTACATTGCACCAAATAATTCGCTTATAATAGAATCAATCGTTCGGATTGAAGACCCCCTGTATGATATAAAAATAGCTGGATGGTGTTCAAGCGCCGAACGCCCTAAAATCAGTTGGGCTGAAAATCAATCCAAATCAAATGGGTTGAGTGAATATGGACCCAATTTGATTCATATTCACTCAATCCAGTTGATTTGGGTTGATTTTCAACACAACTGATTTCAGAGTCAAGGCGCGCGGGGCCTGTTGGCACTTTCCTATACATTTTAGCAAAGCAAATCCATAGAAACGAAATAATTTCACTTCAAAAGTAATGTGAAGCACAACCAGAGAATATGAAGCGTTTTGGTTGTTTAACCTACACTTCAGAATGAAAACAAATATGGACTTCCAACACTCAACCCGATAAGCAACTACATTCAGGCCAAATTGACCACCGCAAAAGTAAAAAAGCACCGAATGCTATGCAACAGAAATTCAAGAACATTTTAATGCTAATTCACAAATTCCAAGTACTTTGAAGGCATTGAATGAAAACAGTTTTTTTTTTCAATTCAAAGCCTTTCAAGGTTTTCAAGGACCAAAATGATTCCTATTTATGGACTTCCCAAAGCTCACAAGGGGAAATCTTTCTACGTTACTGATTGGGGTTGAAACGCCCAAGGACAAAGCCATTGTTTCCATACATCACAAATTAGGGGCTTTAGTTTATAATATTACTCAAATCATCAGCAGGTGTTGTCTCCACCAGTTTGAAAATGTGGCATCGGAGTTGGGAAATTCCAAACAGCGTAAACTGTATCAAAGGCCCGAGTGTGAAGACAGAAACAAGCGACAGTAATGTACACCACCTTGGATTCGCGGACCAGTCGAATACCGGGTATATATAAGGGTTATCGAAGCTGTCGGTGCCACCACAGTAGTCGTACACGAGAGAAAATATGGCATACACAGCAGCCAGAATCATCGGGTAAATACCATGCAGTATCCTCACTGGAAAAGC
Organism: Pictodentalium vernedei; assembly: GCA_031216915.1. Classification (NCBI taxonomy): domain Eukaryota; kingdom Metazoa; phylum Mollusca; class Scaphopoda; order Dentaliida; family Dentaliidae; genus Pictodentalium; species Pictodentalium vernedei. Next base: position 769,368,045 of record CM062296.1, read on the forward strand.
ACTGAGGCCCATGTTCAGGATGACGTAGACTGTATTGCAAGCGTGTACGACTGCATTTTCTAATCCAACTGGATCGCCAGCTGTAAGTAAATACAATACGTTACTCAACACTAAGAAAAAGGTAAATGAACATTTTTGAGCATTCTTCCAGGTCTCTCAGATAACACTTTCATCTTTCTTTTGGCCTCCAAAGTATATAGTTACCCCTTTTCACGACACAACAAATAAGCAACCTTGACTTTGGTTCCGCTCCACTGTTTTCCAGGAATTTCCAAAATGACATTCCAATTCAATACACTCTCTTCAAATGCAAATATTCTGCAACTTAGTTATCTAACCCATAACATGTAATTACATTTCCTAAATCCACAAAAAACATATAACACTATCTGACTGAGTAGAAATAAACAATCGGAATGTGGGTGGAATAATTTATTGTCTAGGGCAAGACTTCAACCTGTAAAATTGCATACAAAAATGCCGAAGCCAGTCATTTTCAGCCACCTAGCAGCATCAAAAGTAGAATTTTCCCACCACCCCATCTACCTACACCTGGAGTATAGCCAATTTTCGAAGCCACTGTTTCCCATTATTCATCGGGTAATTTACTCCTAAGTATAAGACTCCAACTTTGGGACCAAAACTTCAAATTCTCTTGTCCAACAAATAGCCTAATGTAATCATATATCTGATACTAAAGATATATCTATATTTTACATGGCCTTAGTTTTAACATGTGACCTATGTTTAGAATTTCACCCATGTGCAATAGTGCGAAACAGTAGAGCGGTACCTCATATCCTCATGAAAATCAACTTTGGGTAAAGTCATCTCCCTTGAAATTACTGGATGCGCGAGGAAGATCCAAGTAAAAGCAAGTATTGAGAAAACACTTGTATTTTATGATATCACCAATAGAAAGTAAATCCAAGATTCCTTTTGTTACTTTTAATGAACGAAAACAACAGACAGCTCCCGGAGCAGTCTGTTGTTTCCGTTTATTAAAGGCAACAAAACGGAGCTTGGTTTTTATGGGAAGCTAATTTGAATCAACAAGTTCATAGATAATCCGTCATTAAGAATATCTATCAGTATCACACCTACCAACACTAACGTCCACTTTGGTTCCTCGTTTAGCGAATGCGTTTTTACAGAAATTTGCAATTTTCTTTTTTTATTCTTCCCGAGAAAAAAATAACAAATCTCACCTCCCAGACTTTTAGATTAATGTAAAGGACGGTGCTTGTATTATATGTCACGAGGCGTAGACTGTTGATATAATGAACAGGGCAAAGTTACATCAAATGACGATGAAAACGCAGTTTTCGCATTCTTAAACGGGGTTCCAACAGAGAACAAGAGGCCTGTATCGCAAAGCGCCACTAATGCCCCAGACTGCAAACAAATTCTAAGTCGAAAGAGTGAAAAGGGGCCATAACTCTAAAAACAATGTGTGGAAGAAACTCACGCTATACAGGTATCATGTCCCCAAGATGTTCTTTCACAACACTAAATATCATTCAAATCGGAGTTTCTGTGGCTGAGATACAAGAGAAAATGCTGATACGGACGGACGGATGAACGGCCGAACGAACGGATGGAGGTCTCCACTAGATACCTTTTCAAGTCTGGGGCATAATAATAGTTAAACGTTCAAATTCATCGGAGAAAAATATCGTAAAAGGTCACCTTATATATTTTATACTGCTCTACAATTTCAGCTAACGCATAATGATCATCAGCGAATCAGTTCCCAACAGAATAACTGAATTCGGAGATTGGATGAGTATAGGACTGAAACGGTTGGCTCATTTTCACAACCGACTAACCGAGTGAAATAACCGGATAATATTCGGTTAACCGTAGCCATTATTTCACCGAATCTGGGATCAAAACTATAGGAATTGGAAAGCAGTATTCTCAGAAACTATTCCGTAGTGTGTATACAAACGAACGTTGTCGAGTACATACTGAGTGAGAAATAATCGACTTTGGCGTTCAAGACGTTGTTAATGATCGGCAATTTCAGTGAGTTCTGAGTAACCGCAGGATCTATTCCGTAGTATGTATACAAACGAACGTTGTCGAGTACTCGACAACGTTCGTTTGTATACATACTACGGAATACTACGGAATAGATCCTGCGGTTACTCAGAACTCACTGAAATTGCCGATCATTAACAACGTCTTGAACGCCAAAGTCGATTATTTCTCACTCAGTATATACAGCGCTGCATCGAGGTGTAATCTATCCCAAATGAGAAGCAGCAGATTTACTACGTTTTAACCGTGGAATGACAATCACTATCGATATTTCGGATAACCGGTTGATGGTTTTTTTAATCGGTTAGGTAGGTAACGGGTTTCCAAACGGTTATCCGGTTAACCATTTCAGTACTAGATTAGTAAAGGATTCTTTTTTATTGGGGGTTTAACGACACTTTCGACAGGGCCGCCTCTTGTTGGGCAGTTTTACGGGTGCAGGAAGCCGGAGTACCCGGAAAGAACCAGACTCCACAGCCGTACGTACTACCTCCGTACAAGCAGGGTTTGCATAGGTTGAAGACAAGTACACTATCAACGTGCAGTACGTCATAGTACACAGCCTAAAGTGCCTTACCCAATAACACAACGCAGTTATTGGGGGTTTAACGACACTTTCGACACCCATGGCCGCCTCTTGTTGGGCAGTTTGACGGGTGCAGGAAGTCGAAGTACCCGGAGGGAACCAGACTCCGCAGCCGTACGTACTAACACCGCACAAGCAGGGTTTGCATAGGTTGAAGACAAGTGCACCATCAACGTGCAGTACGTCATAGAACACAGCCTACAGTGCCTTGCCCAAGAACACAACGCAGTTACCCCTGGTGAGAATCGAACCGTTGACCTCTCGATTCCAATGCCGTAACTACTGAGTCATACGCTCCCGTAAATGGTTCCTGGGCGCAAATTTGATTTCCGAGCGGTTGTGGAATATCAATCGGACTACTTTCGATAGTGTTAACCCTTTACTAACATGAAAAGCAGACGACACTTGCAAACAAAATTCTTGAATAACTAATTTTTTTCATTTTTTGACTCAAAAACATAGGTTATGACCCCTCATTAGAACGAGCTCGACGAGCTCGTTCCAAAGAGGGGCCATAACATGTTTTTGAGACGAAAAATGGAAAAATAATTGCGCTGGCCGGTTTTGGCCGTTACGTTGGGTAAATGGTTAAATCGGCTGTTTTTAATTAAGGGATTGTGAACTTTTAATGTATAGAAGAACACACTGTTTTGGGGTAGATACTCGAGTTATATCTTGCGTGGCTCCAAGGAGATATAAGTTTTTACTATCGGTTGAGAGCCGCCCGTGAAAACTTATATTTTCTATCAGTCACGAATGGAAAAATTCTGGTGCCTTCTCAAACGATTTGGTAATTTTTATTATAAGGACTGCGATCTTTTAATTGCAATTAAGAGACTTCAACGACGGAAACGTGTAGCGATATCAATCTAAAGTTATTTCGTAATGCGCGTTAATTCCTGAGAGATATTCTCTCACAACTATCAGGGGGGCACAGTGGCTCAGTTGTTAGAGTATCGGACTTCAAACCGAGAGGTTCCGATCACGGCCAGGGGTACTTGGACAGGGCGCTTAATCCCGATTTCCTGCATGAAAATACGGCACACCGCCTCGTTCAATATTCTTTTTGCTTCACCACATATGTCACCGTATCCGCCAACTGAGCATACCATAATTTATAATATACAGTAGAAGCAGGGCTGGGGATGGGGATGGGGGTATTCATCGTTGTGGGATACCACTTGTGTTGGTTTTGAACCCTGGTCAGTGTTCATAATTCGGTAATAAATATGTCATGCATTACAAAATATCGCTTTAACCCTTTACCCATCGCAGACGATTTCAAAATTTATTATTTGAAATATCATTTTTTTTATTTTTTCAAAAAATTTCAACAAAATCATATCATGTGACCCCTCTTTTGAACGAGCTCGACGAGCTCGTTCCAAAGAGGGGTCACATGATATGGTTTTGTTGCAACTTTTCGAAAAATAATATTTTTTAAGCTGCTGAATTTGCATATTACGCTGGCGGATGCGGACGATTCGTTGGGTAAAAGGTTAAACTAATATCCGCTCTCGTCACATCGAACTGATCAATTCGCACAGACACTCGTAACAATCTCTCACCTTTGATCTTGTAAAAGGGTGTTTAAGTGTACAGTTCAAGTGTAAAGACCAGAATGCGGACACTTTGAGAAGTGGTTCAGCAAATTTAAGCTGGCAATAATGTCTCCTTCCCAGTGGCGGCGCTACGGGGGGGGGGAGGGGGGCATGGGGGGGGGGGGGGGGGGGGGCATTTGCCCCCCCCCCCAAAAAAAAAAAAACCCGAAGGCTTTGCCCCCCCCCCCCAGTTGCCCCCCCCCCAACCATCTCGCATGCATTTCCATCCACCCTCACACACAAACACATTCAGTCACTCTCTCTCACACACACACACACCCCTCTCATTTTTTATTCCCAATAATTTCCCATACACACTTAGCCCAAAGCCTCAGGCTAGCTGATGAACACATCCAGGCAGTAGAGATTTAAAGACTCGGATGCAGATACTTATAAGTTATAATTAAGTTATGAGCCAACAAAGGCATGTCTATCCATATCCCTTGTCTAAAAAAATTCATGGATTTCGCATTATGACAGACGGGCATTATCTCCCTTGCACTGTTCAATTATTTGAAGTCTCTCTCTCTCTCTCTCTCTCTCTCTCTCTCTCACGCACAGACCCACCAGACGCGGATCCAGGATTTTTTGAAAGGAGGACCGCTAATTACCATTACATTTAGTCGAAACTTGGACCCAAAGTCCGTAATATAATTTTTTGGTTTGGTACGTCCACAGGACGTACCAAACCAAAAAAGTATATTACGGACTTTGGGTCCAAGTTTGGACTACCTCATAACAAAGTAATGATATGATCCTTTACGTATTTGCCCCCCTTCATGGGAGTCTGCCCCCCCCTAGTTGCCCCCCCCCCCCCCACAAAAAAACTTCTGGCGCCGCCACTGCTCCTTCTTTCAGAAAAAAAGCTTAACCCTTTAACCCTTGTTTCCGGGAATGGTATCGCCTTTGTGTACACTTACCGCCAGAATGGTCAATCCAATATCAATAAACAGAGAGGATAAAATAATAACAGCAGTCTGGCTGTAGACTGCAGTTATTGTTTATCATCAATGCCCAGTGTATAGACCTCTTATAATAAGACAAAATGGGACGAAATTATGCCTTGGACCGACAAATCGGTCTTACGTGTTCAAAGGGTTAAGAATGTTATGCTTCCCTAGACATTGTAAGAAACAATTTTCGACAATGAACTTCATTCACAGCGCAATCCTCTCCGTCCAGTCGCAAAACTGCATTTTTTTCGGAGTTGTTACATTGGATGTTCAATAATCCGAAGTATGCAAGCAATATGAATGGGATCCGAATGAATATGGGGACGAACGAGAGAAAATATAGTATTTTGGATTCTCCGAGCAATTCATTGCCGTACATATGTAACGCTGATGGTTTACAGTACGGCCACCGTGGATTGGTCACTTTCCAATAGTGAGAAATATTTCCTCGGGCGCAATGATATTAGATTCCAAACACTAATTATAGGAATACTCATAAAAAATGAACTAATGAAGCACCGGGTTAAGCTCGGTGCTTCATTAATTACAACCAGTCCACGGCGACTGTACTGTCCGTCTGTGCCTTCGAAGAAGAAATACACAAAAGAAATAGAATACAAATTATATATACGTAAACGCAATACATGGACCATTTTTGAGAAACTGCGTCTAATATGAGCACAATATGCACTCGATGGCATTTTGGGAGATGATTTCTGCTATCACTTTATTTTTACACTTTATCTCGTTTTGCTAGTTCCATGATCCGGTTTTTACAGAAGTAATCTTTCGGGCAAAGAAGGAAATTTTATCAGTTATCAACTATTTTTATTTGACTACCACCAAATTTGACCAAATAGCCCCCCAATGCCGGAAAACAAGAGTGTCAAATATTCCTGATCGTTATCATGCCTATCTCAAACGATGCGCACGTGAACGGACTATTTCTACCACTGACCTATACAAATTCCATGTGTACAATATTTCGAGGCGATGCCTTTGCAGGCACAGAACATAAACACGATAAACTCCGTTGACAAACATTTCAGTCGAGGTCTGTTTGAAAATGCTGTGCTGAACAATTGCAAAATAACAATTAACTATTTTCAAAATGCAAATCCAACAAAACGTAGGAGAATCGGTGCTATCGAAAGCGGTTCCGATTGCAATTCAAGTCTTGCCTCCATTGTTTTGACTTTCAAGTTTCATATTCGACACGATTACATAAATTGTTAATGGTTATTTGGCTAATATAATTCTTGTTGTATTTGATTTTTCGGGTGTTGCGATCCGTTTAAAACAGTAATTATCATATAATAAACAAATTACTACAACAGTCAGTTGACCTGTGTAGTTGTATTCCGTCTCGTTTAAGAAATAAGATCAGCCATATATATGCGGCGTCTCGTTTGATCTGACCGATCTCATCTCGTCAACTCGACGGAATACAACATAGATCAATTGACTGTTGTAGTAATCTGTATATACTATTCAATTCACATTAGAATCCAGAGCTTCTTCGTCGAGTGGCACAGTGTCAGTTTTGAATACGCGACAGCGCAATTTGAATATTCCGAAGTTTGCGAGCTGTATGAAAGGTCCGAGAATAAAAATGGAGACGAACGAAAGAAAAATACACCATTTGGGGTGCTCAGACCAGTCCATTACTGGATATATGTAATGGTGGTGGTGGACGTCTGTGCCTCCGCAGAAGTAATATACAAATGAAAAGGTGGCGTATACGAGGCCCAAGAGCATTGGATAAACACCGTGTATCACCCTCACAGGACACGCACTCAGCGAGATATTTGAGATGACATAAATGGATGTGAAAGCATGGACCACAAGATTTTCCATTCTCATTCGAAGATGAACTGAAAATAAACAGATACATTATCAGTTAGCAGGACAAAGTACGCTGTCATCCTCGGAAATTATTTACACAATTTTTATAGCAACCACCATCTTCACTAAACCTAATTTGTCACGATTGTCATTATTCAAGTCCCAAATGAAGAAATACTCCAGCTGCATCATTAAGGCATGCTTTCGTAAACTGGAATATTTGTCAATGGCGATTTTAGTTTAAAAACTGAGGAAAATTGTTTGTGGATGCACGGACTTCCCAGCTTCTTATTTAAATATCCAAGACTCCAACGAAAATGACCTGAATAAAAAATTAATTGGGGTGGGGGTGGGGGTAACAAACAACTACATTCGCCGATAGTTGAATTTCTGACTGCAAGTTCATGCGCATGCAAGCTGGGGAGGGCAATTGTTTTGCACTCCTTGATTTTCTGGATTGCCAGGCGTGTATTAGGTTGTTTATTTCTGCTTCCAAAACAAATAAAAATGATAACCATGGCTAGATCCCAGAAATGCGATGGAAATACAGCTTTACGCAGTTAGACCTTTGTATCCATATGTAATCATGTAAATTATAAACTTCTTGTATACTGTCTGTGTGTCTCTATGTAATTACGTATATGTACATCTACAGTATTTCATCTGAATAAAAAAATTAAAAAAGCAGGATATGTCGGCGAAAAGTGTACCATTCCCCAGAAGAGTAAGAATGATACACTCCAAAATCCGTTGAGTTAAAATCAACCCAAATCAACTGGGTTGAGTCGATATGAAACCCACTGGGTTGATTTAGATTAATTTTTAACCCAGCGGGTTTAAGAGTGTATTAAATAGGGTAGCTGCATGAGAGTATGGTGTTTGCATAATGTTTTTAGACAGCGCGGTGCTAGTTTGGAAGAACTAGTTGTGACAACATGGTTGTTTGAATACCCAAGTGTTTCAATCAGATAAAAGTCAGGCCAGGTTTCTGTAGGTGGTTGAGAGAAATGATGGTGGGTCTATCGTGTACAGAATGTAACCAAAGGTGTTTCAAAGAATAGTGTGTATGGTTGTGCAAATGGGAGAAGATGACAGCGAAAGACGGCGGGGCCTGGTGCTAAATAGTATCACACGACCCAGGCTGGACGGGGATATCACTTCGTAGTATTAACAAGTAATTCATTACACTGTGGTAAGAGAGGTCGGCGGCAGTGGTGGAGGTTTGCGGATGGAGTCGCAACTGAAAACCACATGCGGCAAATATATTCGGCATATATATTGAGCATTATTCTCAAAACCTGAAGCGTCAGATTAGATATACGATTGAAGGACATAACCAACGCCGAATAACGAGTTGAGCTCGCGGAAGTTACTTAAGTTGAAACTCGGGCTTCCATGGGCAGTCCCGATATGAACCCAGGGATTTTCTTTGGTAAAACCTGAATCTGATCCTCCAAAGAATGCTGTATATCGAATATCAGAAGATTCTGACTAGTGCTTCTACAGAATTTCATTTAATTTTTGAAATTATGCCGAATCAGCATTTTTCGATTCCCATGGGGTATCTGATGACACACCCGATTGCAAGTTTTTTGCTCTTTCCGTTCTACTGGTCTAATGAACGCTTCACACCAAATAGCAGTTCTCTGTTTCATGCGGTTTTTGGAAATAGGTGATGCGGGAACTTTTTTGCATAAATCAATTAATTGTGACCCAATAATACCGCCTACCAAATTTGGTTTAAATCAGTCCATCACTTTCTTAAAATAAGAAATTTCGGACGGGATCAAAAATTGTTTTTACCTCTCCCAGAACAACTCAAAATATTGCACCTCAAACATCTCTTGATCAAACTTTAGCGTACACCTCAAAAGGAAGCTGAATACCATATATCAAGTTATTCCATCCATTATTATTTTGTTTTCATTTACGCCCGTCGCTCGCTTCCATTTGCAAGACAGCATGAATTACTGAGTTTTACTGCCCCGATAAACTTCGTTAATATACTAGAGAACGCCCTCTAAAGTGGTAATAATAATCAATCAATCTGCAAGATTAGGTTTTAACTCCTTGAATGCTGCTGGCGGATATTCCTGCCCAGGACCGGATTTCATTTGCCGCTAAAATCAGAATAATTTGGGTACATTTAATCAAATTTGTCCCCTGTAAAGTGAATGGATTTTTTAGCAATCATTCCTTGAGCTAAATTTAGATGAATTTTTCATTAAATCTAGTCATGGCTGCTCGGTAGCAGCGGCCAGCCATGACCAGATTTAACGAAAAATATCTAAAAATATACCCAGCGGGTTAAGAGTTAATACCTTGACATGTGAAAACACACCCTATGCACCGTCAAGAGAAAACGGCTGTTTTTCCTTGTATGGATACAAGTGGATTCACTTTTCCTTGGAAGACAGTAACAACTCTCTAAACCATGTGACCTTTCAAATCCCTGAGCCAACTATTGGCTAATGTGCTTAATATAAGGGAGGTAACTGCCAGTAATTGATACAAACTAAAAAAACCTTGGACATTATTTAAAAGATGTGCCCAATTGCCAATTCTTTAGAAGACGGGGTATAATCTTTTGTACAACATATTACACATTCGCTGAAGGCGGATAACAATTTATATATGGAAAAAAGTCGTTTTTAAAGAAAAGAGATTGAAAACTTTTTCTGGCTGGTTTGGGACAGGTCATGGAGTTGGAAAAAATGAGGGAGTTGAAAAAAATGAAACTTATTGTAACATTTCGTGACAAATGATCAATACTGTCAACTTTTCTTTTGTAAATTAATCATTGTGCTAAGTTCTTCTAAGTGCTGACAGAAAAGACAAAAATGCCACAACTTAAAAGTAAATATGTATCTGAAATCTGGCTTAGACATTAAAATAGATAATAATTTACTCCAAATTCTGATATTTACTCACAAGAGAATATATCTCCGGAAGTGACGCACAGTGCACAGATTTAGACCAATATCGTAACGTAGTAATAGACGCAATACCTGCCGTACTGTTCAAGTTGGTCCATGAATTATCCCATTCGTGACTGCAAGGAAGCCGGAGGGTCTCGCGAAACTTATTTTTCCTTGCAGCCATTCATCCTCTTATCAGGTCTGTCTTACACTTTGTTATCACGAGGTCTCTTGTAAACAATACTGATATCGGGGGTAACTTTTTTCCGTTCGTGGTAGAAGTTTTGGAATTTTAACAACAGGCGATTCCGGAACTCTTTCGTGGAGCGCCAACCGTGTCTAGCAGCAACATTTTTCTGATCAGTCCACCCCTACTGTTAGACGGAATTCCGGCGGAGAATAGCTAATTTATGATTTTGATATTTATGTGCTATTCTCCGCTGGAAGTTTAAACGAGCTTTTCAATGCAGTCATTCGTAACAGATATTCGATACGAACGGTTTGGCTGTGTTAAAAGCACTAAATACCTGCCTTGACAATGTAATTGCGATTCCAATTTTAAGCTGGTCATCCCTTCTACAATTCTGGACAAAATGCCTGCTGAGCACGGTGCATTTCATGCCTAAAAGACAATTATAATCAACGAACCCCCTGCTTTTTCTCACAAAACAAAACATGCAAACTGGGGAATACCCGACAGTTGTGACATTTTTGTTTTGCACGTTATGAAAATAACCAAAATATGGAACTCGACAATTTGAAATGGACTAGCCTTTCCTTATTATCATTCACAACAAAATGGGAATATTTTCGAGTGTTGTATTTCTAAATATTTGAAGTTATTCGGGAGCAAAATATGACTCTTCTTTATCATTTACATGAACATTAAAATATGTCATAAAAATAAAATGACGAACGTAAGCGAGCTCTTAGTGTGACACAATGAGGGAGAGAAAATTCGAGACCTGGGTTTATTCTGTTACGCCAACTTAATGGACCCTTTCGAAAGTATGTGTGTGTGGGGGGGGGGGGGGGGGCTCTACGAGAGCAGAAGGCACGAACAATGATGGGAGATTGGGGGGATTCCAACTATGGATGGATACTCAAAGGGGTGCCCTCTTCCATGCCTCTTTCAAAATGTTGACTCCGAGTGACTGCACCGGTGATTATTAGGGCATTCTGAGAATACTTCCAAGAAGTTTAAATGACTGAAACTAAATATCTACATAATCTGCGGTTTTAAGACAGCACAAAATGACAATTTCTTGTGGCACTGAAGTCTGTACGGGAAGATTCGACCTCTGGAAGATTCAGTCAAAAGGAGGTTCAAAGGAGAGGGTTAGTGTGTTTATCGGAGAGATTGGGAAGAATGGAGCACGGGATGTCATCGGGCACTTCGTCTCAGAGTGTTGGGAGGAGAGAAGAAGCGTGGGAATAGGGGGCTGTTGGGAGCACAAGGATAACAAAGGCCTTCTCACCAGAAAACCGCGACGAATTAGCGGCCGGTGTTATGATTATTATTATTGTTATTATTATTATTAAGCCATAAACCACTGTCAGAGAATCTTAATTAAGACATCAAATACAGGGGCCAAATCTTCCTGGCCGATTCTTCCTGAGGCCAAAAAAGGACAAGCCCGAATCTTCCCGTTCCCATCTGTAAGTAGTCCTATTTTCCTTCATATGGTATTGTGTCAATTACATGAATATACATGTATGGAGAATGATAAAAAATCAGTATTCAACTAATAATTTATTAATTAATCATCTCAAATACTGATGATCAGGGCAAGCTGAGCAGTGAGCACACTAATCTTCTAATACAAACTGTCTCATAATGTGCCCTGTATACACAAATCAACTGCTTTTGACTATTGTGAGCACCAAATTGACCAACTTGTTTCTATTTCCGTAATTCCTGATATAATTAAAAAAAACGGTTTGCTTAGTAGACGGAAAATCTTGCGTTGTTCGATCAGAATTCTGTCTCTGAGAGTCTGCGGTTGGAATTTTCACGGAAATGCAACACCACATTCAGAAAACAACCCCGCAGTTACAACAGTGCTTAGAATTTCTAACTGCTTGAATGTTTGCCTGAAAATACCCAACTATCTTGATTTTTGGACAAATATGGGGGGGGGGGGGGTCGTGTTGAGACACCCCACCCCACCCACCCCCTGTAGCTCCGTCCCTCTATATTATAATAACGGTTAAATGAAATATGTGTCTCAAGAACTGTTTTATAAACTTATTACACTAGCGGATGAATTTGCCTGGGGAAAGGTGCCCTTCTGAAAGCTAGCCCCCCCCCCCCCCACACCCATCAGCTTTCGGTGCCCCCGCTTCTTTGCGTATTTTATCTTTCCGTTCGATCTTTTTTTTCTTTTTCTCAAAGTATTCCTCACAAGATACTTCCCGTTCCATCCTGCGACTTATTGTCCAAAAAATTCAATAATGCTGCTACAGGCCTGGTGCTGATGCCAACGAAAATTGTGATAATTTTCGCCCCCAGCACTCAAAGATTTTTTGTCTAATCGTTATTACGAGTCCCCTTTTATTCTCGTGATAATCAATTTGACCAGAAACACACAGGTTCAAATTTTGCGACAAAACCATTCAGAGCGTCGAACGAATGAATGATGAGTGCTATTCTCAGCGATGCAATTTTTTGTTAACACCTCCCAATATTCTCGTTGAGTTAGCTTTCATTGTTAAGCGGTTAGCTTTCATTGTTAAGCGGTTGGATGTGATGAAGGAGGGGGGGGGGGGGGGGGTAAACACATGTCAAAGGGTTTTAACCATCGATTCGTCGATAATGCACGCTGCTGAACTGTTTCGTTTCGCTCTTCAGCTCGTAACCGAGTTTTCAGTCAACCACCGAATTCCTTGATGACGGAATTGATCTAAAAAAAAACTCCGGTGCCGGCTGGATTAATAAAAAAGTAAATTTTCTGATATTTTGAATGTTTTATATTTCAATCAATACAGTTTCTTTAATAATGTGTAATTATTTATTTATTTATTTGTGTTTAAGGTCACATATTTCTGCACAATGGCTAATCATGACCTCGACAGTTTTATGGGTGGAGGAAGCCGGAGTACCCCGAGAGAACCACCGAGCAACGGCGAGCAACTGTCAGCTCCCCAACATACTAACTCCACACAAGCAGGGTTAGCATTGGTTGAAGACAGGTGCACCATCGACGTGCAGTACGCCGTAGTACACAGCGTCACCGTGCCCCCACGTGGGCAATGGGGGTGAAGTGTCTTGCCCAAGGACACAACCCGATTGCCGCAGGTGGGATTCGAACCGAGGACCTCTCGACTTGCAGCCTGCACCTCTACCTACTGAGCCACCGCACCCCCAATACTGTGTAAATTACACACGAAGTGTTGTATATTTGTCAAATACTTCGTATATATCTCTTGAAGAACAATGATGTGGTCATGTTTCCCAATTCGTGCAACTGATTCGAAAAAGCAATCCGTTTGTTGAGCTTTGTTTGCAGAAATAAATATCCTATTTTAAATATCAACTGCAAACAAAGCTCAAAAGTTGAGCTACCCCACTATCAGTCAAACCCTAACACTGCTTCTAAGTTTTAAGGGATGTTCTCAGGTTTCTTGAACAGCGCTCTTTTTATAACGATGATCGTGTACTTCTCGACAAGACAAACTTTCGGACATTTTCTGTTAGTGCACTCAAAGTATTTTTTAATAAAGATATGATACTTATTTTCGAATATACGGTTCATTTAACTAGTTTCCAATAACATCTTGCATTTTCAGCAACGCCATTTTAAAACTTCGCTGCACTTTGTGTCAAATGAATGAGCGAACGCCAGCATTCAACATCGCTCTTTTTACATCAATCGCTATAATGGGTTGCATTTTCGAAAATGTACAACGTACCTGGCCGCTTAATCTTACGTTGACTGTAACGCTTGAGCACCACAATAGTTTGAGGTCAAGTAGTCAATGCCACAGAATACTACAAGAGGTAATTAATTCACTGAACCAAACTTGGTGTTGATAGGTCCAACAGCTAGAGCTTCTCTTCAATCAAAACTTCCCCTCTTCCACTCACACCCAAACACGAACATTTTTTCACTAAACGCCCTTCTAGTACTTGGATAATATATACAAGATTAAAAATGGGATGTATCTCGCATGAGTTAGCGACATAATACAATTCTTGTTAGTGTACACGTCATCTGCACAATCAAATTTAGGAGCGATACTGCCATATAGACAATGGGGATTTAGGGCCAACAAGTAAATTTGTGTTGTTCATGGCCTACAACGTAGAAACCTCTCATGATTTAGGTAACTCTTCAATGACAGAATTGACAAGTAGCACAAGAATAGCACGTATCGCAAATTCATCGAGGATCACTCTTTTGGAACAGTCAACGACATGCTGTGCAATAATTATTATATTTTATCATATCACTAGTCCGTTTTGTTCACTTTAAAACATTTGATATTTTGTTTTCATATTAATCAGTGATAAATAAAGCCTTCCGTCAATTTCATTGGTCAATTTCAAAACTAGACAATTTGAATGGCTGAACAAAATAAAACTGGGCCACATTTTCATAATTTGCTTAATTAGAGTTGGGAGCTTTCATTGGTCAATTTCAAAACTGGACAGTTTGATTGGCTAAACAAAATACAACTGGGTGACATTTGCATAATTTCAGTAAGGAGAATTTACGTTATTTGTCCTATTTAGTGTGGTTTTTTTGTAGTACTCTTTTACCTTCAAGAAAAACGCCATTCATTTTTTTTATATTTTCACTTTTTGCTTCCAAAACATAGGTTATGCCTCCTCATTGAAACCTATGTTTTGGAAGCAAAAAATGAAAATTTTCAGTTATACTAGGATGTTTTTTCCAAGTGCCGTCTGCAACTCAAGTCAGATGATCGGTTAAAAAGTCAAACTAAGTGGATAATTTGTGAGTGTGTGTGTGTGTGTGTGTCATATGATAAATAAAATATGAAATGAGTGTTTTTCTCATATAATATTTATGAAACTCGTCCGAATTTTCCGTTTGCGCTCGCTAGAGGCTCGCCAAAAAAAAATTCTTAGACTCGTTTCATAAATATTATATGAGAAAAACACTCATTCCATATCCTCTATATATCGAACAATGCGGGGAAGAATATTGCTGCCCATCATGATTTAATCCCAAGTGGCGAAGACAAGCATTTTGATTTCTGAACCTAGAAATCACGAAACAGAATTCCGGCAAAATCTTTAAAAGGGTCCGCTGTGTTCCGTCAGTCAAACATCCTTGAATACATCATGGTTATCTTCAGAAAGTGTATTGTTCACGGGAATTCTTTACGGTTATGTAGAGGTTAAAAACTTGTGCTGACGCCATCCATTGTAATTCGTTGGTATGTAGTTTGACTATCCCACGCTTAATAGTTGGATAGTTGTATATCCAGCAGCTGACTGTTGGATAGGGGGCGCGATGGCGTTGCGGTAACCGGTTCTCGTCGAATAAGCAACGTCGAGCCCGGTTAATCCTTGGATGGCTCACCACCTGAGCGATCGATTTGGACTCCAGCGTTGTGTCCTCGGGCAAGGCACTTACGATGTTGGGGAGCTGGTAGCTGCTCGTCGTTGCTCGGTGGTTCTCTCCGGGTACTCCGGCTTCCCCCACCCGTAAAACTGTCACGGTCATGATTAGCCATTGTGCATAAGTATGTGACCTTAAACACCAATAAATAAATAAAAAAATAAATAAATAAATAAATAAATATGCTGTTGGATATTTTACAGCTACTGAACTATTCAACAACAAAGAGTTTTTAAGTTGGATAAATATCTCGTTGATGATGGATAGGAGAGAGAAAGCACCCCGTCTCGGGCCTAACGGCCCTCAGCTTGGGAGCTTTATCTCGCCTATCCAACATCAACTCGTTATTTATCCTCTACATAAACCACGAGTTGATACTGGACAGGCGAGAGAAAGCTCCCCGCCGAGGGCCTAACGGCCCGAGACGGGGTGCTCTCTCGCGCTTATCCAACATTAAAGAGTTATTTATCCTACTTAAAAACTTTTTATTTTTGGACAGTTCAATAGATGTAAAATATCCAACAGTTAGCTGTTGGATATACAACTATCCAACTATTAAGCGTGGGATAGTCAAACTATATACCAATGAATTACAATGGATGATGTAAGTAAAAGTTTTTAACCTCTAAAAGTTTTTAATTTTAGAATCACCGGTAGTTAAAATATCATGAATAGTACCTCTCAGCCAGTCAGAGGAAGGGAAAGTCCTGTGAGATTCTATTTACCATAGTACAACCATTGACCTTGTGTTGGCGATACTAAAAGATTTTTATCATGCTCGAATCCGGTCATGTCGTGTTTCTTGGGCGCTATTGGCTAAAATTGTCCTTGTACTTCCAGTTGAGCCAAAGGTCTATTGGTTAAAAGTTTGCTTGTATTTTCTGTTAACCCGGGAGCCGATTGGCAGAAATTATGCTTGTATTTCGAGTTAACCCGGAAGTCTATTGGCTGAAATTTTTCTTGTATTTCCAGTTAACCCGGAGGTCCATTGGCAGAGATTTTGCTTGTATTTCCAGTTAACCCGGAGGTCCATTGGCTGAAACTTTGCAGGTATTTCCAGTTAACCCGGGGGTCCATTAGCTGAAATTTTGCAGGTATTTCCAGTTAACCCGGAAGTCGTTTGGCTGATATTTTGCTTGTATTTTCAGATAACCTGGAGGTCTATTGGCTAACGTTTTGCTTGTATTTCCAGTTAACCCGGAGGTCTCTTGGCTGACGTTTTGCTTGTATTTCCAGTTAACCCGGAGGTCTCTTGGCTGACGTTTTGCTTGTATTTCCAGTTAACCCGGACGTCTCCTGGCTATTTCCAGTTAACCTAGAGGTCTATTGGCTGAAAATGTGCTTGTATTTCCAGTTAACCCGGAAGTCTATTGGCTGAAATTTTACTTGTATTTCCAGTTAACCAGGAGGTCTGCTGGCTGAACTTTTACTTGTTTTTCCGTTTTTATGCTCGTCACAAACTTTGTGACCCATTCTCCATACCATAAGTGTTTTCCACTCTCCACGAACTGTGTTTATTACATACTCTTTTCTTATTGAACTGGATGTTATGTATATTCATCCATGGGATTTTAAACTTAGAATGACTCTCAGAATTTGGCGACCCACCTCCACCCACTCCATCCCTTTCGGTGATGATTACTTTACTCTACTGCTGCAAATTCAAACACTATTAATCCCAAGCCCTCAGAGTACCACTCGAATTCAGTAAGAAATCCGACGCTGTTATTGGGTGTTTTGTATCCACTTTTCACGAAGTTGCACGCAGCCTACCGTTGATTTAATGTGATGTTCCTTTAGTGCCAAAGATATAGAGGACATGGAATGAGTGTTGTGGTCACTCTATCTTTATGAAACGAGCCTAAGAATTTTTCGTTTTGCCGATCCTCTGGCGAGGCAAAACTGGAAGTTCGTAGATCAGTTTCATAAACATCGAGTGCCCAAATCATGAATTTCATATTCTGTTTATCATATAACACCACAGTTACCAAAAACAGATCTTTTATAACGAAGGGTTAAAGAACGGAATTTCATGCGTCATAAATCAATAAAATACATGTACAGGTACAAGAATGTCAAGATCAGTTTTGAAATAGCGTTAATGTAACCAATCGGAAAGCGCTCTTTTTGAAATTAACCAATCGAATTAACTGACATTAACTAATTATGAACACCAATTAATATTTATTGACAAAATGAAATGGTAAAAAGCCGAGAAAACGGAGAAGTCATATGATAAATACAGATATTCTTTCCTGCTAGAGTTATAGATATTCCCATCAATAAATGTTCAATTCGCATTTAAAACATCAAAATATTGACACAATTAGTGGAAGTACGCCGCGTAGTCATAACACCACAGCTGTGGTAAGTGTTCAGTCATAACTAGTAAGAATACAAACAAGTTTAACCCTTTACCCAACGTAACGGCCAAAACCGGCCAGCGCTATTCTCAAAAATCGCCAATTCATTTTCATTATTTCTTCATTTTTTGTTTCAAAAACATAGGTTATGACCCCTCTTTGGAACGAGCTCGTCGAGCTCGTTCCAATGAGGGGTCATAACCTATGTTTTTGAGACAAAAAATGAAAAAAAATAGTTATTCAAGAATTTTGTTTGCAAGTGTCGTCTGCTTTTCATGTTAGGTAAAGGGTTAACAGCATTGGTCAAGTCAATAAAGATTAAATCAAGTTTCGATTCAGAATCATTTCTTGGGTTGATTCGAAGGAAATGAATGTTTATGGTGTTTTTTAGATTCAACCGGATGGAATATTCCAGTTGGTAGGAAAAGCATACCACTGTCTCGCTTTTCCGACAAACTGAAATATTCCAGACAATTGAATTTCAACATATGCAATATTTATTTATTGGTGTTGAAGGTCGCATATTTCTTCCCAATGGCTAATTATGACAGCAACACGGAGATAACGTCACGTTCAGTCAATCGTTTAAGCCCATGTTGCCCATCTTAGAGGCCTTCCACCCCAACCGTTGGGGACAGGGTCCTATTTTACCAGTAAACCAAAGTTTGTGCACCACAATACACAATAACTGCTTTACTTCCCAGGGCTCCAACGGGGGAAACATAGGCGATGGACTATTTACTGGCTAGACTGGTACCAGACCCTAACAACGTCAGACCCTTCAGAGAATTTGCCTGGAGGCTTGATAGCTTTATTCACCTCGTAGCACTCGATTGTATTAGATTGGGGTTACTATACACAAAATCCATGCAGAGAAAAACGAAATATTAATTGTAACACCTTAACCCTTTACCCAACGCAGACGATATCAAAATTTATTATTTTAAATATCATTTTTTCAAATTTTTCAAAAAATTTCAACAAAACCATATCATGTGACCCCTCGTTGGAACGAGCTCGACGAGCTCGTTCCAACGAGGGGTCACATGATATGGTTTTGTTGAATTTTTTTGAAAAATAATATTTTTTCAACTGCTGAATTTGCATATTACGCGGGCGGATGCGGCCGATTCGTTGGGTAAAGGGTTAACCGTTTACCCAACGTAACGGCCAAAACCGGCCAGCGCTATTCACAAAAATCGCCAATTAATTTTCATTATTGTTTTCCCAAAGAGGGGTCATAACCTATGTTTTTGAAACAAAAAATGAAAAAAAGTAGTTATTCAAGAATTTTGTTTGCAATTGTCGTCTGCTTAACATGTTAGGTAAACGGTTAAAGTTGATAGAAAGATTGAGAGAACGATTTCGTTTTTGTTTCTCAGCATTCGTTCTATCGCTATTGCATACTCCCACACATTCGTTCTATCGTTATTGAACACTTGTTTGTATATTTGATTTGTAGTTTCGTGTACAGACTTAGTGGTAAAAAATAGAACTTTTTCAGTTTACAAGGTGTTCTGAATCTTCTTCCTCTAATGGTTCTCTATTCGTTTTGAAGACGTGACTCCTAATTTTGAATATGCCGAACAGTGCAAATTGTATAAACGGTACGAGAATAAACACGGCACCAAACGCTAGAAAAATACTCCTCGTGAGATGCCCTGACCAGTCGAGAATCGGATATATGCCGGGGCTGTTGTGTTTATTTCTGCCGCCGCTGTAATAGTATACAACTGAAAATATTACGTATAGCACACCCACTGACGCTGAATACACTGCGTGTTCCACCCTCACAGGAAATGCACACAGACTCAGGTTCAAGATGACATAAACCGTATTGAAGGCATGCACCGCCAGATTATGTGACCCGGGAGATTGGTCAGCTGCAAATAAATGAAGAATAAGAAGTTACTGATCGGAAGATCCACGACAAATGTCGGTGCCGATACAAAATGTAGAGACACAGTTGTTGTTGAGAGGGAAACCAGACTGGCCAGGGGCATATCTTTGGTCGTAGTGCATCTTCCCTGTGGAACAGCCCATCATCTCATTTGTAGATCGCCTGAATATTGTGTGTGCACTCTAAAATCAGTTTGGATAAAAATTTACCCAAACCAACCGGGTTGAGTGAATATGAACCCAATTGGGTTCATATTCACTCAACTCAGTTGATTTGGGTTGTTTTTGAACCCAATTATTTGGGAGCGCGGTGGCTCAGTAGGTAGAGATGCAGCCTGCAAGCCGAGAGGTCCTCGGTTCGAATCCCACCTGCGACAACCGCGTTGTGTCTTTGGGCAAGACACTTAATTCCAATTGCCCACTTGGAGATCACAGTGGCGTTGTGTACTAAGGCGTACTGCACGTCGATGGTTCACTTGTGTTCAACCAATGCTAACCCTGCTTGTGTGGAGTTAGTACGTTGGGGAGTCTGGCAGTTGCTCGCCGTTGCTCGGTGGTTCTCTCCGGGTACTCCGGCTTCCTCCACCCGTAAAACTTTCCGACACGAGCTGATCCTGGCTATCGAAAGTGTCGTTAAACCCAAATAAATAAATAAATAAATAAATAAATAAATAAATAACGCAATTAAGTTTAGAGTGTGTGCCCACCACTGCCTCTCTCCCGGGAGGGGGGGGGGGCGTGGTGGCTCATTATTTAGATCATTGCACTTGAGATGGAAAGGTCAAGATGACGGTTAGACCCTGATCCGCGTCATCTCCGCTGTGCCCCTCACTTCCTCCCTATTGAGTATGTGTGAGCGGGGAGGCGCTGCTTACTAAAGCATAGGGTCTGACGTCGACACACTCTCCTTTTACAAATGCTTGCACTGATCGTACCGAGTTAGTACGTTCGAGAGTCCGACAGTACCTCGCCGTCGCTAGGTAGTTCTCTCCGGGTGGTACATCAGCTTCCACCACCTATAACCCTTTACCAAACATGAAAAGCAGACGACACTTGCAAAAATAATTCTTGAATAACTAATTTTTTTTTCATTTTTTTGTCTCAAAACATAGGATATGACCCCTTATTCGTCGAGCTCGTTCCAATGAGGGGTCATAACCGATGTTTTTGAGACAAAAATGAAAAAATAATGAAAATTATTTACTCTTTACCCAACGTTACGGCCAAAACCGGCCAGCGCTATTCTCAAAAATCGCCAATTAATTTTCATTATTTTTAAAATTTTTTGTCTCAAAAACATAGATTATGGCCCCTCTTTGAAACGAGCTCGTTCCAAAGAGGGGTCATAACCTATGTTTTTGAAACAAACAATAAAAAAATTAGTAATTCTAGAATTATTTTTGGAAGTGTCGTCTGCTTTTCATGTTAGGTAAAGGGTTAAAACTGACTTGACACGATAATACCCTGACTGTTGAAAGTGTTAAATTCCAATGAACAAACAAACTAATCTCCTTCCTCTCGTGGTAGAAACAAAGTGAATTAGCATGCCAACATGACGCCCTCTTCTTGTCAAGGGGAGAGCGTCATTTATGCTTCATTCAGGAGCGTAACTTATGGGGTGGGATGGGAGGTAGGGAGTGACACCCCCCCCCCCCCCCTCAAAATAATCTCCCGATATGGGTTTCGTCGGACAGAGGTTGGGCAAGAAATTTTGAAAAACCAAGTTGGGCAGACGTCTGTTGCAACCACTTTTGTTACAACTCACCACTTTTGTTACCACACTTGCCCACTTTTGTTACAGCTCACCACTTTTGTTACAAAATCAACCACTTTTGTTACAAAATGAGTTCACCACTTTTGTTACAACCATTGCCCATTTTTGTAACAAAAAAACTCGCTAAGCACTTTTACAACAATCGCCTATTATTGTTACAATTTTTGTCAGTGTGAAAAATGAAGTAATCTGCAAGTAATGCGAGACGTGACGTGACGTGACGTTCAGTCGAGATTATCTGGAGCGCGGTTGCTCAGTGGTTAGAGCGTTGTTCTTGGGATCGGAAGGTTGAGAGTTTGATGCCTGGCCGGGGTACCTTGAGCTGTAACAAAAGTGGTTTCACTGGTTTGCTGTAACAAAAGTGGTTGTCACAGACGTCCTTGCTTGCCTGACGAAAATATACTCACGCTTTGCTGTACTCAGTTGGGCAACATCTCTTGCTTGCCCGACAAAAATGTACAAGCTAAAAACTAAAGTGTTAAAAACCACGCTTGAAGTGCTGTATTTAACACTTACTAAGTGCTGAACTAGCACTTTGTTCAAGTGTAGACATCCCAGAACTTGACAGGTATTACAATAATACCATTTGACAAGTGTAATGTCGCGACACTTAATAGGAAACAACACAGATGACACGGATCAGGCTCGAACTCTCGAGCCTGATCCACGTCATCTGCGTTGTGTCCTTTTATTTATGTGCCCACCAAACGCAAATCAAATTATGGACGATTCTGGAAGAATCACCAATGCCAGACACATGGGAAGTGCCATCCATTCAAGTTTCAGATGTCTGACGATTGTAATGTCCAAGTGCTCAAAGCATTGCACATTGAGTGTTACAATCAAACCCTAAGAGTTGGAATGGGTTTAACACCTTGAAAGTGTCAGGTTTAACACTTTAGTTTTTAGTGTGATACATACACTCTAAAATCAGCAGGATTAAAAATCAACCCAAATCATCTGGGTTGAGTGAATATGAACCCAATTGGGTTCATAATCAATAAACCCAGTTGACTTGGGTTGATTTTTAACTCCAAATTGGGAGCGTAGTGGCAACCACAAAAGGTCCACGGTTCAATCCCCACTAGGGGTTACTGTGCTATGTCCTTGGGCAGGGCACTTCGTCCCGATTGCCCATGTGGGGGAACGGTGGCGCTATGTACTAAGGCGTACCGCACGTCGATGGTGCACTTGTCTTCAACCAATGCTAATCCTGCTTGTGCGGAGTTAGTACGTTGGAGAGCCTGGCAGTTGCACAGCACAGAAGAGTTCAAGAAATCAGGTGGAGATGACCTATTTATCGACAGAGCCAGTATTGGTATATTTTATGAAACATTAACAAAAATCATTTTTATTCTGGCGCATTAAGGCTTACCCCTGTCCGCCCATGCGTACACGTACGTACGTACGACGTACGTACGTACGTCTCAATGTCCACCCTGAATTCGGTTCCGCACGATACCTTTAGTTTG
This sequence comes from Pictodentalium vernedei, assembly GCA_031216915.1. NCBI lineage: Eukaryota > Metazoa > Mollusca > Scaphopoda > Dentaliida > Dentaliidae > Pictodentalium > Pictodentalium vernedei. Next base: position 769,391,087 of record CM062296.1, read on the forward strand.
ACAGAACGAAATGGAACAAAATTTTATACATAGGTTTATAATGACATGATACAGGTTGGCATTGATTGTGAGCTTTGTCCGGTATTTTTTGGCAGAGTGATGGCCCTTTTCCGACCAAGAAGACATGTTGATATTGGTTTCCGGACGATAACATTAGTTTAAATGAACAAAATGAAACAAAATTTTATACATAGGTTTAAAACCACATAATACAGGTTGGGATTGATGGTGGCCTTGGTCCGATATTTTTTGGCAGAGTTATGTCCCTTTTCCAACTTAGAAGACATTTTTGTATTGGTTTCCGGACGATAACTTTAGTTTAACTGAAGAAAATGAAACAAAATGTTATACATAAGTTTATAACAACAGAAAACATGTTGTGATTGATGGCGGGCTTGGTTCGTTATTTTTGGCAGAGTTATGACCCTTTTCCAACTTAGAACACATATCGATATTGATTTCCGGGCGATAACTTTAATTTGACAGAACGAAATGAAACACAATTATATACATAGGCTTTTTGCCACATAATACAGGTTGGGATTTATTATGGGCTTGATTCGATATTGCTTGGCAGAGTTATGGCCCTTTTTCGACCAAGAAGACATGTTGATGTTGGTTTCCGGAGGGTAGGTGTCCAATTTCAATCAAACTTGGAATATAGCTTACTGTAGACAATATAGCAGACAGGTTTAATTTTGAGTTTTGTGCGATAATTTCTATTTTATGGCCCCTCTTTTGGACTTTGTTAACCACTAAATATAGTTTATCATAAAGCCGGGGCATTAGTGTCCCATGGACACATTTGATGGCCTGCTATATTGGTCGTATGGTTTAATGGAGATAAGATAAGATATTTATTAATTCAATATCAACAAAGATAAATCACTAGAAACTCATGCTTGGCAAAGGGGGCGGGGGCATTGCCACCCTTGGCATTGCACTTGTTTCCTTATGTGAACCAAGCCGTGCCGATGTAAAGCATTCAGACATTCATTTGTTGGCAAATTTGGAAAACCTTAATCAACGAGATCAGCAACCATTTCATTCAACTGATTTTTGCATCTTCCTAAGACTTTGCGAGCAAGTTCAACAACATATATTAACGCCTCTTCTTGGTCCAACGACGGGGTTAAGTGCGATGACCTTCGTAGCGGCAACTTCGTGTCCTAGCAATTCTCGAGCTTTAATCTGCACGGAGCGTGTCTCTCTCTTCAGAGGGGAAGTATGGATCCGTAAAGGTTTAACACTTTTGAGGCGTATCCTGAATGCAATGGCTTGAAAAATACTTTCCACCCGCTGTACCAGATTGAGAGAGAAGTGAGGGAGCCCAGGGACGAACCCTCGACTTCCATCACACAAAGCAACCAATTTACAAGCATTCTAAGAGAACCGGACCGACCTGTCTTCTCGGTAAATGACCGCCATTCTGCGGACGATACACTACTCTCGCGTTCTTTGAAATCACCCCACCGTGAATCCCACTCCACATTCCATCTCACATCCAGTGATTCACCACACTATGCACAATGACATGACTTTAAATGACTGGTCAACGGCACCAATGCAACAGGTCGAAAGGAAGTGTGGGAGCCGAGGCTCGAGCCCTCCACCTCCAGCACAGAAAGCGATCGACATATCAGAACAAAATCTAAATTTTGTAGATGGTTCAGTGATAAATTAATTGTGAAGTCCAAGTGGGCTATAGGAATAAATTATTACTGGTTTTCTGCTCCGATCTGTTATTAAGTGTCCGATCTGTTCATCCGCTGTCACCAGTCGCGTAACTATCAGGGTGTAGGGATATGTGATGCTCCTCAATAATTGTCCAGTCGGGACATGTCCAATACATATCGACTCGCTTTTGCTAGTAAGCATGTATTTTCTTCCAAGACTATAGATTTGCGACCTGGTCTTATGTCACACACGTATTTGGTCTCAAGTGAAGGTCTGCGACAAATTCGGTCCTAGCATGGCAAAAATACAATTTTGAGTCCGGTACTTGCTAATAAAACAATAAGTTAAGAGTCCCATGCGTCACAACAACGTGCATTTATCCACAAACTAATTTCCCGAGTTTTTTACCTATAATCCTGACTGGCAAAATATTCCAACTGCGCCAACTGCCTTCGAAGAAGTTGAGTTTGCACCCTCCCACCTCTTCCCTCTCCAAGTCGATCATTTTCTCGAAGCCCCTGGCTGCTACATTTTCATTCACAAGCAAATTTATTCTTAATCGGCTAAATCGGTTAATTTGACGCGCTATAGTCAGGGACGTAAATGAGGGGAGAGGATTGTAATAATTTTTACAGTCGGGACAATTTCTTCTGGACTGGCGTGTTGGGTATCTATACCTCTTACTAGTAATCAGGACTTTTTCACGAGTCTAGCCCTTTACCCAACGCAGACGATATCAAAACTTATTATTTTAAATATCATTTTTTAAGTTTTCAAAAAAATTCAACAAAACCATATCATGTGACCCCTCATTGGAACCAGCTCCACGATCTCGTTCCAAAGAGGGGTCACATGATATGGTTTGTTGAATTTTTTTTAAAAATAAGATTTTTTCAGCTGCTAAATTTGCATATTATGCGGGCGGATGTGGCCGATTCGTTGGGTAAAGGGCGAGACTGGTTCTTGGACTTAGGTCACAACACAGTCGGTCATACAAACAGAGGTTTGTTGCGTACGAGACGGGCTGTTGGGGTCTCATCGTGACCAATTTGGAATTCGGTACAGTGCTAACTAAATATGTTCGGAAGGCCTTGCATCGCGGCTATTTACATGTATTTATCCACAAATACATTTCCCAGTACTTTTTTGAACTATACTCTCGATTGACTAATATTCCAACCTCATCATTGAGGTTCAACGAAGACATGCCTTGGTAATGAAGTTGGAATATTTTATCAGTGTGGACTTGATCCATTTACACCCCTTCCCCAATCGGAGATCTTCGCGACGAACCTGGCTAGGGTGTCGAATGAATAAACAATTATTGATTCTACTTATCATCGCGTAGTTCATTTTATAAGTTTTGTCGAGTGCCACATTTCCTGTGACGCAATTTTACTCGCTGTTGTGTTGCGAGAATAAATTAAATATCCAACATTTTAACTATAACATCACGGATCAGGTCACGGTTTTATGTGAATGGGCTGGGGGTTGTGAATCTGTGACCCCCTAAAAAAGCAAAAACCAAACAATGAATCAAACTAACAAACTAACAAAAACAAAAAACCTTGAAAACAAAACCCAAAACATTAGTTATCTTCGTGTGAAGCTGGGGTCTGAATATACCGGCCAAAAAAGAACCGGGATGGAGGCTGCCTAACATATGCTATAAGGGCTTGTTCGTTACCGACAACGACAGACAAAGAAAGCAAGCGCCGGGAGCGGGAGGATTTGCCCCCACCCCTTGTCCCGAGGCAAGCGGGGGGGGGGGGGGGGGGGGGGGGTCAGCGCGTGCACTTTTTTTCGTCACAAGTTCACGAGCGGAAAGACTACTTTCCTAGAACCGTAACCGAGAAACTTCGGGTATTCGTTTCTAACGTATTTTATGTGTGCCAGTGCTAATGAGTGCCGAATGAATTTTTGGCTTACCGAAATTGTAATTTTCAGAACTGTCAGCTCCTCAAAATTCTGACTCTGGTCAAGCAGGGTTACAGCAGTTGAAGACATGTGCACCACTGAAGTACGGTATGCCTTAGTATGCGGCGTCATCGTGCCCCCATGAAGGCAACTGGGATAGAGTTTGAACCAGAATTGGTATGAATTGGTGTGCAGTAATTTTGAGTGATATACTCTTGATTCCTTCAACAAGAATTTTACTTGTGCCCTTTTTGATGGCGTAGAATCGAGTTTGTTCCTAGAAACTTTTCTCCTTGTGATCCCCGGGAAGTGGAACAGTGTTTTTGATTACTGTGGTAAAGAAGTTCTGTTTTAACACTTCACCTAACACGAAAGGCAGGCGACACTTGCAAACAAAAATCTTGAATAACTTATTTTTTACATTTTTTACGTTAAAAACATAGCTTATGACCCTTCATTGGAACGGGCTCAACGAGTCATAAGAGGGTCATAAGCTATGTTTCTTGAGAAAAAATGAAAAAAATGATGAAAATCGAATAGTGATTTTTGTGAGCAGTGCTTGCCGGTTTTGTTCCTTACGTTGGGTAAAGGGTTAACATAAAATAAGTCCCCGAAAGTGGCCAACATAGGTGTAAACGATCGTTTAAACTTAGTTTCATACTTTTGTTGCGGTCATTACATAGCCATAGATGCCAAGTGACAATAAAAAGATGAACATATAAATTAGAAACCTTGTCAAGCAATATTTGGACACATTCCATCGGGGGCATAATCCACATTCCCGCCCCGTCTGATTTATTGCAATTGATTGACCGCTTTGATCCGAATTTGGTATTCATTTTTATTGGGTGACGTACTTTCGTGCAAAACAAATTTACATGTGCTTTTCATGGCAATCCTGTGCTTAAAGCGGAAAAAAGGATTTCAAATCCCCTCTTTTTCTAGAAACAAACTGATTAAAAACACTCTCATTTTAAAAAGACTTTTAATCTGACTGAACGAATCAACAACAAATATTATTCCCTCTCACCCACCCGCCATTCCTTGTAGACACTTTGATCCATGTGAGGTTTTTTGGCTAACTTCCAGTGCACATTGTGCAATGGCACCGAGGCACATGCTGGATTGCCGAGATGTGCCTGTGTGATATTGCACAGTTTGCCTCGAAAATATATAGTGCAATACGGGCACCAGAATACGAGTGTATGATACTTGTGACCTGGCGACGTACTACTGGAGACTATATTTTGAAGGATAGTTTACTTTTCTTGGGATAACCGTCTCCCGATAACGGATGACACCAGAGTATAAAAGGGAGGATATAACACAATTTCATTATTTTGTTTCTGACCAGCAATGTTTTCACACCTCTCCCGGGAAGAGTTCAAGATGCTCACAAATAAATTTAATCTTTATCACCATATAATTACATTGTTAATGTAGTTATACTTTTTGGGTCCAAATACTCAATTCCCACTGGTCAGCTGGATGAAAACGTCATGACCAAATGTAATTCATTTTCCAATAAATACATTTGGTCGAACTTTGACCTGCATTTACGGTAGAGCGCAGTTGACAGAATGTAATTCGGGCGGTGTTTTTAACTTTTAGCGCCTTTCGCAATGATCAACTCCGCTGCTGTTTCTTTGGTGACATTTCCAACTGTGGCATAAAGCCCGTTACTAAAATACTCGTTTCCATTTCTAAAGTTGATAAAATTAAAAATCAGAGTTGGCGCTTTGTCTTTTGTGTGATGGTGGTTTTTCGCTTCGTTCGTTCGTACATGTTTTATTTCGTCTTTCTGCTTTGTTGTTTGGTAAAAAGTAGTTTAAACAGTTACGGCATGTAATTATTTCGGGATTCATACAATTTGTACCCATTCCCACATGTTCATACTCCAATAAAGATTATAAAAAATTGCATTCAATTCTTAAATGAAGACTACAATCAGATTCACGGTCTACCAATGCACCAGATGTCCAAAATTATTCCGCCGGAAAGACAACTTAAGAAGTCACGAAAACCACACCGATAAACAATGGAACTACCGCGATAGAGAGAGCCAGTCGGAAACTCCGGGGCACGTATGGCTTAGGGAGAAGTGCGGAAGGTAATCTCAATGATGAAACCGATGAAAGAGATATATCAAAAGGTACAACGAATCATAAATCTGCGCACACCAACGCATCTTGCAGTCGCACCATATTACTACCATATTCTAGCGACGAAGGGACAAGGATAGAGGGAGTACGTCTAAGAGGATCCCAAACTTTTGGAAAGCTTACAGCGAACAAAAAACTCGAACGATCCACCTGCCTCTGATATGACACACAAATGATAGAGATACTGGGGTCACGACCCGTGAATGAAGATGAATAGATACTTCAGTGAAACCACATGTTACAGGGATACAAACAATTCTATATACTTTTTCGCAATGGTGTTAATAGAAACTGTCATTACTTTCATGCTATCTTTAAGATAGCCAAAAGTGATTGTTTGCGAAAAGAATGGTCTATTGACAAATGAAAGACAACAGAATGATGACAATATGCAGTATTTTAATGGCGCTAATTACACATATCTGTCACTAATGTTTTTAATGGAAAACTGTTCTCTCGACAAGTATGATGCTGGAACGGTCCATGATGAAACAATGCCGGTAATTACTGACAAAAACGTAACTTGTGATCTCCTGAACACACTAGCAGTGTCTAACGTCAGTGGCGAGTGTATCCACCACGTGTCCGGATGACAGCGTGAATCCTCCTCCTAATGCTACCAGTGAGCCTTCTGATACGGTCCAAGGCCAACTGCTGCCACTCCTCGTGCAATCCAGCTTCCAATGCAGCTGGCCAAATTCTGCACAGGCGGATTCCTTGCTTGTACAAAACGTCTAAGAAAGTCCCAGATGTGTTCTAAGGGATTCAAATCGGGGCTCATTGCAGGCCTAGGTAGTGTTGTAATAGTGTTGTTCTGAAGGTATGCTCTCACAGCATGGGAACGATGTGGCCCTGCATTGCCGTCTATGAATACAGGGCGAGTGGCCAACAGGTGGTTGTCAAAATGAGGCACGACAACCGGATTGAGACTGTCCCCGATGTACTGATGACACACGTACAGTCACCATATCAAGTTTACAATCATGAGAAAAGCATCCCCTGATCATTACTGATCCTCCACCATAAGGAACAGTAGGTCTGATGTTCCTGGGCACGTAAGCAGTATTTCTATGCATCCATACTCTCATGCGACCATCTATGACGTGAAGCAGAAACCTACTCTTGTCTGACCAATGGACTCTCCTCCATGTCCCGAGATTCCAATGTTGTCGTGTCATGCACCACTCCAAACGCCGTCTTTGCTACTGATCGGACAGAGCTGATGAACCTTTTGGACGTCATGCCCAGTGCTTTGAGGCGGTTTCGTACAGTTCTGTTGCACAAAAGCCTGTTGAGGAGCCAAAGGCGTTTCAAACACCCAGTTGAAGCAAAGGGTTCACGCCTAACGAGGCGTGCCAAACTCCGATCTTCCCGAGGAAAGGTCTTTCGGGGTTTCCAGGCCTTGGTCGGTCCTTAACATCGTTGTTTTTTTTGTTTTTTGACAAGTCTGCTGATGACAGAATGACTATAGTCAAGTTGCCTTCCAGTAGCTTTGAATGACATGCCTCTTGCATGCTTGCCAACGATTTGCCATCTTAGTGCCTCTGACAGTCTCCTTCTTGCCATGCCAACATTTACTGATAAAAGAAGTGAAAAATGTTCTTTTTTATACCCAGATAATCACATCTCATAGACGTCTCGCTTCCACTTGGGCAAGGGATTGTATAGACTGATACTGGTTATGGTGAATGCCATTATGCCGCAGTCAAACCCAATCTTGGCCGAAGGCAGAGGCTACATATAGGACAAGCGATAGCAATGAGTAGGTAGGACAAGATAGGCTGCTAGGGTAGTCAAGAATAGGGCCTGGAATATGCAGAAGTCGCGGATTCTTGAAGAAATCGAGCCAAAAAAAAAACGGCAGTCGGGTTCATTTGGATAATTTGAGGTATAGTTGCCGGGTTGTTTGAGGTAAAGCGACATACCCACAATGAATCGAGGAACACCACACTATTTAAATCACTAAATCACCAGATGCTACTCTTATAAATAAAAAAAATATTGGAAATGAAAAGGGGATTCTGGGACAATCCGAGCCATAAAAATAGTTATCGGGTCGTTTTTCGGTAATTAGATATACTATTCTTGAACCGAACATACCCACCATATATGCCACCCCTACTGTAGGACTTTCAGTTACATTGTGTCCGCGTGTAACTAGAGAAACCTAGAAAGATGGCGACTCCAGTAAACAAAATGGACCACTGAAACACGAATTACCCTAACACACACTGCACATGCGCTGTAACACCACATATCACAATGACAATGACGTAATGACATAGCTAGTCAGGCGGGCTTCCATGACAATACACGTGCCTTCCACAATGCACAGCGGCATGACATCACGTGAAATCCCCCAAATATTGATGGTCTCCACCCTGGCATCCTGACAATCGATTACCGCCAGATATCCCCAATTTCAAGGGGGGGGGGGGGGGGGGGTGTCATTCATGCCCACGGTATTCCAGTAACGTGTAGGGAAATAAAGTATGTGATACATTGCTGTGTTCTGCATTCCCTGTAGAAAATTCTGATCGATAAAATTGTGTCTACAATAGGACGAAGTGCTTTCCTCTCTTAGTTTTCTCCTAAAATCTGGCGTCCGTCATAACATATAACAGAACAGAAAGCGCACTTTGGAGAAAACTGACCGTTCTGTATGTTCCCATGACCATTATTCCAAAATTCTACGAAAATTTGCAATTTTGTCACTAAAAATGCATTTTTCATATTTGTGAGCCGACCCCAAAACTCCAGCATCACCTTTCTGGTGATCCGCGGTGACATATTACTACGTTGGGAGTTTCACTTGTACCTTCTGTCGGGATATCTAGAAACTTAGAGGCTTTTTCAGTTTGGCCCATACGGTTCGGTGTACTTTCGCCTACAGTGCATATTCGCCTACAAAAATTATCAGGTAAAAGTGTAGGCGAAAGTGCACTAACTAAGTTATAGGGATTAGTAGCTATTTACCTGCTCTACCCACAATAAATAGACTGACCGTTTGGTGATTGAGAGAGAGAGAGAGAGAGAGAGAGAGAGAGAGAGAGAGAGAGAGAGAGAGGGGGGGGGGTCCAATAATATTAATATTCATAGGTTTTAATGACAAATATCGATATAATTTATCCTTCTTTCCTCTCTCTCTCTCTCTCTCTCTCTCTCTCTCTCTCTCTCTCTCTCTCTCTCTCTCTTCTCTCTCTCTCCTCTCTCTCTCCCCCCTCTCTCTCTCTAGTCTCAATAAAAACATACAAATATGAGTATTATTGGAACCGGCTCACTGAGCCGGTTCCAATAATATTCATATTTGCAAGGTTTTATTGACAAATAACAAATCCACATTGCATATGATGTTCTAAACTTGTTCTTACCAGAATCCACTAAGTTAACATCCCAATTTTGTGCTTTTAAAAACAAATCAGTGTCTGTCTTCATGGCCTCAGCTAAAACAACTACCTTGCACATAACATAAAAAAAAAACAAAAACACAACATAAGAAAAAAAAAATGCTGGGAATGAATGGTCGGTCAGTCCATTTATTGTGGGTAGAGCAGGTAATTAGCTACTAATACCTATACCTTAATTAGTACACTTTCGCCAACACCTTTACCTGATAATTTTGTAGGCGAAAGTGCACTGTAGGCGAAAGTAGACGACACCCGCCCATACACTACTACTTGTACTGTTCACACAGTACGAAACCAAAAAGTGAATCACACAAGTTTTAATTTCCCTTCGTGTATGAAAATGTGCAACAAGTTTCTGACACAGACCTTTAAATTCGATATCTTGTTTGATTATGTAGTAAAAAATATTATTTCTTTGAATGGTAAGAAAGTTTTTCCCGTGAGTTTACATTCTCCCTTTCAGATCGTTGATAATAGCAACTGATACGTCCATTTGTTTTCTACAAAAACAATATAAGTTACCATTGAATATCTTTCTCCATGTAACACTGACTTGAAAGCCATTGTCTGAGTGCTTTCTTTCCTGCTCAGTGATTAAAGCAATGCCAAGCTTAAGATATAATTAGAGAAGGGCGGCTTTAGAATTTTGAGTTCGATATCGGTTTCGGGATTTAAAGGGGAGGGGGGCATACCGCGGTATTGGTTAGGTAATCAGTATCTGACTTGACTGAGATTTTCTGATACTGCCAAAGGGGAATTCATATCAGAGAAATACAGATTAACCCTTTGATACTTTTGTACGTCTTATGACGTACGAAACCAAACAGCGCGTTGATGCTTTTGTACATCTTATGACGTACGAAATTAAACAGCGCGTTGATACTTTTGTACGTCTTATGACGTACGAAATCAAACAGCGCGTTGATACTTTTGTACATCTTATTACGTACGAAGTCAAACAGCGCGTTGATGCTTTTGTACATCTTATGACGTACGAAATCAAACAGCGCGTTGATACTTTTGTACGTCTTATGACGTACGAAATCAAACAGCGCGTTGATACTTTTGTACATCTTATTACGTACGATTCAAACGGCGCGTTGACACTTTGTGGCCATTTGTTTTGTTATTATTTTTCGATTTTTTTAAAGTGTTAACCTCAATTCCTATTTTCTTCCGAATGGTGCTCAGTGTAACAACCGTTGGTCCAACTGTTATTGGAGCTTAAAATACTAATATAATCCTGCTATCAAGACTTCTTAACTAGTTAAGAGCTAGAAGCCACTATTAGGGCTTTCAAAAAATGATGATACCAGAGCAAAAGCCAACATTTTCCTTGCGTATATTTCATATTCAGTCAAATACAAATAATATTTTGTTTCTATAAATTTGTTTTATTACAAATTATTGGAGAGTGCCTATGGGCACTCTCCAATAATTTGTAATCAAACACGTTTTGAATAACAAATTCAGACCACCAAAAATAATCTAGCCTTCAACCATTTAATAACTAATGTGAAAAATATCTTGTTATTTGTACTTTCCGACGTTTGACGTCACATTTTGAAAAACGTTGAAGAAACTGAATTCCCAGTGACTTTTGAACGTCAGGATAATTAAAGTCTCAGAGGGTTAAAGTGTTCTTGTAGCATTCACTGCTGCGCCACAAATGTCACTGCGAATGAGCTGGAACATTTTCATTCTTTTGCCAAGACAAATCATATCTACAGTAATTTTGTGACTTGTTGTACCATAGCCTTCAAAGGCCTGTTTCAGGCTTTCGTGATCTCAGAATATGATCCCGTAACATATCATCATTAGGAGACCCGCCGACAATACGAAAATCTCCTGAACAATGATTTCTAGTAAAGTCTTGGCTTCCTGTTGACTAGAAATCACCGCTAAGCAACTGGACATACACGGATTGTGTAGGAATTTAGCACAATTGCCCACGCCCTTGAGGGTTAACAAAACTGAAAAGAAAACCGGTCATTTCTTTCATGAAAAATGCAGGTTTTGTAAGTAACGGATGGGCAGACAGTTTCGGTATTCAATGATGGGTTCGGTTCGGTTTTTCGGTATCCCCATGATATCGGTTCGGTTTTGGGGTATATTGCCCATCTCAAGATTTTATGTATCCAGTAATTAAATCTGAAGTCTATCGTTTCCTTTTGTAATTGTTGACGACATTTCCACGCTGACTTCCACACTCAGAGAGCATGCAACACCATCTAAAATTCATAGAATATACCCGCTGTTTTTAAGTAGGTACCTAAATTATCTCACCAGTGTCTATCGGAAGCATTGGCGAAGCAAGACCGGTTCTCGTCAGATCACCGAAGTTAAGCAACGTCGAGCCTGGTTAATCCTTGAATGGATCACCACTGAGCGATTGATTCGGGTGATTCTTGTGGTAATGGCTGGTGTGCAATCAGCAAAGTGCGAGTGAGTGACTCTGCGAGGTTGAATCTTGTGCCAGCCGTGAACGTTGGAGAAATTCACCAGTACTACGCAATCATCACTGTACCTAAGTGTAAAGTAGGGACCTGTTGAGGCGCTTGTCTAACGTGCCCGTCTGTGGAGCACCGGCAGTATGCTCCGTTGAGTTGTGCTGGGAATGTCACGAAATGAACAAAGGGTGTGTATGTCCATGCTACGGGGTAATTATGCAAACCAGAGAGCACTGCGATGGATTCCAAACGTTAACATTATATTATTATTTATTTATTATTGCATTATATCAAAAAAATATAAGTTTTCAATTACGCTCGAAAGCCATGAGGGAAAACTTAAATTTCCTTGCAGTCAGGAATGAGATACATCTCTGGTATCTATTCAAAACGGTATATATACTTTTTATTTGATAAATGTGAGATATATGAAGAAATATATTATATTTTCATCAAAAGACAGTTGAGGCATTGCTCTGTGACATCTGGTGAATGATTTTAGCGATAGTTGGGTGTCTGGCAAACACAAATTCCGCACACTGAGCTGTAAAAGACAGTCCATGACCTCATTACCCTGTAAATCCTCCTCGGTTCGCGAAACAAGCGCGGATCCGACGTGGCGTATTCCTCACCAAACGTCCAATATCAGCTTGACTGATGTTATTCCATTCTTCATGTAGTGCAGTGGCGAGTTCCTGGACATTGGTAGGGGGTTGTTGGCGTTGTCGTAGGCGCCTGCCAAGCATATCCCAGACGTGCTGATTGGTGAAAGGTCTGGACTTAGTGCTAGCCAAGCCAGTGTAGTGATCTTCTGCTCCTGTGGGAACTCTGTAGTGACACGGACCCTGTGTGCTCTTGCATTGTCATCTTGGAAAATGAATCGACGGCCGTGACATCGCGCAAATGGCACCACATGAGCTGCTAACATGTTGTCACGGTGGTACTGCCCTGTGATACGCCCTTGGATGACATGTAATGCTGTTCTGTTTGTCATGGTTATGCCTCCCCCACACCTTAACCGATCCACTACCGAAACGATCGTGCTGCCTAACGGTTACGTCATGGAATCGTTCTTTCCGTCGCCGCCACACCCTGTTTCGCGTGTCGTGGAAGTCGAGAGTGAACCTCGATTCATCGGAAAACATGGCGTTGCGCCACCGACGAGTGCCCCAGCGCTGTCGTGCTTTGCGGCAATTACGCCTTTCTAAGATGTGACGTTCAGTCAAACCTGGAATTATTTGAGGTCGTGGAGCGTACAAATTCCAGCTGTGTAGGCTATGTCGGATAGTCTGACCACTGACTCGCACATCTGTTGATCGGTGCAGCTGCTGTCCAATTTCTGAGGTACTTTGATGGCGATTACGTAATGCTGTGGTTGGGATGAAAGGATCCTGGTTAGCAGTTGTCGCCCCTTGGACGACCTGACCGACGTCTGTCATCAACATTGCCTGTCTGACGGTAGCGTGACCACAACCTGCTAATCGCCGATTGAGTAACGTTGAGAATTTGAGCCACTGCAGTCTGCCTGTTGCCAGCTTTCAACATGCCAACGGCATGTAAACGTTCATCACGTGTCAGTCTTCGCATACCTCGAAAGTTATGTTTCGACCAGAAACTATTGATGAACGAGTTTATACCAAGAAAAGACCGATGAGACCTTCGAAAACGCCCGTCCAGTACAAATGAAAATTTCAAAACGTACCCCACAGACATTAACGCGGCGCTCGTGCGAAAAAACTGCACGAAGTTTTCATGGGCCGATGACATTCATGTTCCACCCTGAACTTGGTAACATATTGATGTGTCCAATCACGCGTATCCAATACCATTTTCCGAAAATATCAACATCAGTTTGGATATCCCTACTTTTTTTAATAGTATATATATGAATTTCGATATTTCAATTGCATTTAAAGCATGTTTTAATTGTAATCAAAGCATCCAAATGCCGAAAAAGCGTAGTGACTTCGATCTGAACCTTTTTGAGCAAGGGACGTTACTTCCGGGAGATATTCTGTTGTGTCTATCCTGAAACTGGATTTCGAAAAATATGTGTTAGACACTTGCTGCTATTTATTTACTTATGGGTATTTAACCCTTTACCTAACATGAAAAGCAGACGACACTTGCAAAAAAATTCTTGAATAACTATTTTTTGTTCATTTTTTGTCTCAAAAACATAGGTTATGACCCCTCATTGGAACGAGCTCGACGAGCTCGTTCCAATGAGGGTTCATAACCTATGTTTTTGAGACGAAAAATGAAAAAAAAATAATGAAAATTTATTGGCGACTTTTGAGAATAGCGCTGGCCGGTTTTGGCCGGTACGCTGGGTAGGTGTTAAGGTCACATATTTCTGCACAGTGGCTAATCGTGACCACACATGTTTTGCTACTTTATAAGACTGCATATAATATCTTCCCGTATCTACAGTATTTGTAGGGACATGCATGAAAAGCTGGTTTATCCGAAAAAATTGCAAGACTCACCTTTCCGGCATTGCCACAACCACTCACCTGCACCCACCTCCTCCCTGTTTCATGATTTTTAGTAGACCTCCTACTCCTTATGCACACACTATTGTCAGTGGAAATTGTCTAAACTACCTTCGACACGATGTAGACCTGGCTGTTAAAAGTGTAGTCATCGAGCTTGTTCCAATGAGGGGTCCTAAGCTATGTTTTGAGATAAAAATGCAAATGTTCAGTCATTCAACAATTGTTTGCGGGTGTCGTCTGCTGTTTGAGTTTGGTAAAGGGTTAACACTTAAATATGAAGTTGAGCTCGTCTCAAAAACTCACTTACCATTATAGAGTAAAGTCCAAAATAAAACAGTAACGCCTACGGACAAAGCATTTGATACTGACGAGATCAGCCATGCAACCTTTAGATACCATGTCATCTGCTTGTAGCTTCCTGCAATAATAAAAATAAGCACATTAAAACCCAATACCCAACAGGTATGGCCGACGTGAAAATATAAAGTCCTAAATAACTAAAGATTTTCATCTTCTCCCTTCAAAACATTGGTTATGGACCCTGCTTGAGGTGTCAAAAGCTGTTTTTGAGACAAATACTGAAAGGAAACAGCTAGATTTAAATGGTGGCATTTGTGAACAGCGCATGCCGTTACGCTAGATTAAGGACAAAATGTTCGGTGCCGAACACGGAAATTTTGGAGATGTTGCTTCTGATTACTTAGAACCCCCCCTCCCCCCCCCCCCCCCCCCCCCCCCACACACACACTGAACTGGGGCCGGGCATTTCCGGTTCGGTTCCGTTTTTTTGCGTAAAGCAGACCCAGCAAGAAACAGCCGAACTGTTTTATTGTTTTTGCATAAACTGATCAAACAACCTTCTGTAAGGAACTGGACTAAAAACCACAATGGACTCTCGTCATTTAGTCTATCCGCCAAAGGGGCGAATACGTCGTGTTCTGGTTGTCACATTTTCTCCCTTATTGACTCGTCCAGTGGACGAGTCAATAAGGGAGAAAATGTGACACAGAGAACATAACACAGATTGGATGAACTTTATTCATTTGCAGGCCTGAAAATAAGCAGTCTGACATTTGCAGAATGAGGTCCCCAGAGGGTGAATTTGACGATGCTATCCCATACAGTAGGCCAATTTATCCTCTGAGTACCTCTTTCTGTTTAGATTTGAGACCCTTGAGGTTCACAGGGGGTAAACTTAGTGAGCAGGGTAGCATCACTAAATTCACCCTCTGGGGACCTCATTTTGCAGATGACAGTCTGCTTATTTTCTGGCTTGTTCATTTGTTGCTCTGATTTATGTCTTTTCTGATTGAATAGAGGCTTAGCAGCGATCTAAGGGAAGTTAGAATGAGCCCAATACAGACAGGTCGTTAGTGGTGAGTGTGTCGTACAAACTATTGTGGATTTTGTCCAAATAAGGAGGCTGGAGTGTTGTTTGCTATCTGAAACAGAGTATTTTCCTGAAATCGAACCGAAACCGAATCTGAAAAAACCCAAACCTCGCATCTCTACAGTCAACATGTGTGAGATTTAGTATTTGGCCAAACCCGCCCGTTCAGGAATTACCCTTTACCTAACATGAAAAGCAGACGACACTTGCAAAAATAATTCTTGAATAACTAATTTTTTTCATTTTTTGTCTCAAAAACATAGGTTATGACCCCTCGTTGGAACGAGCTCGACGAGCTCGTTCCAACGAGGGGTCATAACCTATGTTTTTGAGACAAAAAATGAAAAAAATAGTGAAAATTAATTGGCGATTTTTGAGAATAGCGCTGGCCGGTTTTGGCCGCTACGTTAGGTAAAGGGTTAAAAACTATACTTGAAAGTACAATGTAAGAAATTATGGGATCTGATATTTGGTTTAACTTCCTTACTCCGGAGACCAGATGGCAGCTCAGTCACGAGGAGTAGACGAATTACTATTTTAAACTGTTGCCGGACGGCGACTACAGGAGCGCCCCCTCCCCCCCCCCCCCCCAAAAAAAAAAAATCACTCGATCATGGCAGAGGATTGGGTAAGTTGGGCAGACATCCTTGCTTTCCTGACAGAAATATACACATGCTGTGGAGTACTCAGTTGGGCAAAATATTTTGCTTGATCGACAAAATATACACACACGCTAAAATTAGTTGGGTTACAAAATCAATCCAAATCAGTTGGGTTGAGTGAATATGAATTGGGTTTATATTCTCTCGACCCAGTTGATTTGGGTTGATTTTTAACCCAACTGATTCTAGCGTAGAGAATAGAAAGCGCAAGAAATGCTCAACTCCGTATATCGGTACAATTCCACATCCAAGGAGAGAGTAACTAATAAATTTTATGACCACGACCTGCTGAAAGCACCCAGATGGCGGGGCTCCTCTCCCAATCTGGTGTATAATTGACAGTAAAGTTATAAACCTCTAAGAAATTACCTGCCATGTAGTATTTTATCAACGGAAAGCTTGCACGGTAGCGTATTTAAGTCTTTGATAAAAGCAATTAGGTATGTTCTAAATAGTTAGACGATATGTCCGAATTGTCGTGCACCGACCGTACTGGGGGTACGAGGATTATTTTACTTTCCTATTCCCGTGTAACAAACCACTCCACTTTGGAAATTTCTTTATACGAACAACCAATTTGATATTAGTGTTCACCCGATTACCAAAAATGGTCACTGATCGATTATTGGTTATTTGAGCTCACAATCGACCGACGCCGATTCCGATTGTAGTACCGTGCACTACTAGACAAGTAGAGGCGCGCAAAGAACTACATTAACTTGAACATATTTTACAGTGTTTACAGTCCGTTCACTACTAGATAAGTCGAGACTCGAAAGAACTGCATTCAATGGAACAAATGTCAGTGTTAAACTCCGTTGACTGAGGTCCAGTAAAATTACCAGTTGCGCACACTTGGGCGGTAAACGTGGCTCCCGGAGCCACGTTTACCACCCAAGTGCGAGCAACTGGTAATTTTTACTGCGACTTGAGTCAATGGAGTCCAACCTTCACTTTTCCGGTATGAACTGGCGATTGCCGCAAGTACGCTCAATTGTAAGCTTTATAATTTCGTTTAACTTGTATATCCCATAAAGGGGCGTCTAGTGATATTAAGAATACACATTGTGGTGGTTTTTCAACTTTAATGCATCACTGACATCATTTTACATTAACACTTGAACAATTGCAGAAGATAACTAGACTTTATGATTCTGGAGAATCATGGCTTTTCCAGATGAGATTCCATGATTTTTCATGACGCCATGCAGAGTGTCTGATGAATTGTTTTTAACTGTCTCACTGAAGTCCCTTTATTGATGAGAAAAGTGGTTAGAGTAGTCTCAAATGACTCATTTTGATAAAAAAAATAGTTAGGTAAAAACCATCATTGATGGTGGAGAGGGTTAATACCAATATCGTCGTCCGACAAGTTAATGACCGACAAAAGGAGTTATGTTTGTTTGACACATACCCACTGAGTGCTGTGGCTATTTGAAAATGGTCCATTTTATCTCAAATGTATCCAAAATATTGATGTCTGGCAGCTTGTAGAGGGTTAACAAGTGCTAACAGGAATATTTTATTTTATCAGTTTTGCGTCCGGTAAAAGAAGTTACGTTTCTCTGTGGCATTCCCATTTGATGTTGTTGGTGTCCAAAAACAGACTATTATTTTCAAAATTTCGACATTTAGCCGGCCATGAAGGGTTAACAAATTCTTACCGGAATATTTTATCCATGCAACTGGTAATGTGACACCAAGACCTATCAATGGCCATTTTCTCTTGACAACCTACAAGATGTTTGTAAAGAAATCAAGGGAAAACATGATTTTTTAAAGCTTTTGATGAGTATCGCTATTAACCACCCCAAAAGGGGGCTAATGGTTGTTTTTTTTAACACCCTTATTACTTACAAAAATGGTCCTCGGTGAATTCCACTTCCAACAAAGGAGATTATGTTTATCTCTCCGGTATACATTGGGTGCTGTGCGTGTCCGAAAACAAAATTACGATGCTTGGCAGCCTGTAGAGGGTTAATAAACGCTCACCGGAATATTTTGTCCAATCAGCTTGTAATGTCACACAAAGACCTGCGAATAATCAATTTTTCTTGAAAACCTACAAGATGTTTTTTAGAGAAATCCACAGAAAATGGGAATTTTAATCTTTTAAGGGGTATCTCTCTTTGGCCTGTCCAAAATGGGTTAAGACTTCGACTTTTGAATACCCTTACTACGTACAAAAATGTTTCAGTATAAATTTTGCGCTCGATAAAAGAAAGCACTTTTCTTTGTGGCATACCCATTGGGTACTGTTGGTGTCCAAAACAGTCCATTTTATCACAATTTTGACTTTTAGCAGCCATTGGAGGGTTAACAAATGCTCACCGGAGTATTTTGTCCATACAACTTCTATTGTCACACCAAGACCAGCGCGTGGCCATTTTTCTGGAAAATCTACAAGACTCGTTTAGAGAAATACACAGAAAACGTGAATTTTTGGACTTTTGAGGCGTGTTGCAGTTTAACCAGACCAAAACGGGTTAACGCTTGGTTTTGTGAATACCATTATTACTTACAAAAATGATCCACGGTGAATGCCACTTCCAATAAATGAAGTTATGTTTATCTCTCGTGTATCCTTCGAGTGCTTTAGGGGCCCGAAAACAGCCCATTTCATCAAAATTTCTATGTTTGGCAGCCTGTGGAGGGTTAACATATGCATTGCCTAATATCTCTTATATATGAATGGTCGTGTCACATTCAGGCCTAACAATGATGAATGTAAAAAGAAATCTACAAGACACATTTCGAGAAAGTGCTAATAAACCCTAATGTTGACAGTTTTTTTTGCAATTCTGGCAAATTAGGGGTTAAATCGAAAATTCCGCTTCGGTACATTTTTAGATGTTGCGCCCCTCTTTGCGTGTGAAAATTGTGTGAAAATCGGTTCGATAATGGCTTCTGAATCGTACGGACAAAATGTGTGGAAACAAAATAAATACCCCCCCCCCCCCCAAAACAAAAAAAAAAAAAAATAATCCGTAGAAAAACGATAGCTTTTTCCAGAGGGAAAAGCCTAACAAAATGCGGTTTATGAATCATCACAAAATGTTTGGCAACAATCGATTGAACCGATACTCCAGGAGCCGTTGCCGTTGTCATCCGATTGATCACAATCGTCCGATTGTGGTGGCCGGTTCCGATCACAGGTTGAACACCATTTGATATTTATGACAGTGTTGGTGGAGATGGTTGGTATTGGAATTTTGAGTTCAGTATCGGTTTCGGTATTTTTAACCCTTTACCCAAAGTAACGTCCAAAACCGGCCAGCGCTATTCACAAAAATCGCCAATTAATTTTCAGTATTCTTTTAATTTTTTTGTCTCAAAAACATAGGTTATGACCCCTCTTTCCAAAGAGGGGTCACAACCTATGTTTTTGAAACAAAAAATGAAAAAAATTAGTTATTCACGAATTTTGTTTGCAAGTGTCGTCTGCTTTTCATGTTTGGTAAAGGCTTAAGGAGTGTACCGCGGTTAGGGTTCGGTATTCGGTATCTGACTTGACTGAGATTTGCTGGTTTTACCAAAGGGGAATTCAGGAAAATACAGATTAAGTTGTTCTTGTATCATTCGACCACAGCCCCATAAGTGTCACTGCCAATGAGCTCAACATTTGCATTAATTTTCCAACACAAGTCATATCTACAGTAAATATTTTGCGACTTGTCTCAAACACCCAATAACCTTCAAAGGCCTCTTTCAGACTTTCGTGATCTCAGAACATGTGACCTTAACATGCCATCATTAAGTGGTCCTGATGATAATATACAAATCACCTAAGCAACAATTTCTAGTCAAGTCTTGGCTAGAAATTACTTCTGAACAACTGGACATACACAGATGTTAGTCTAGCGGGAATTCAGGATAATTGCCCCTGCAATTAAGGGTAATCAAAACTGAAAAGAAAACCGACCACTTTTTCATCAAAATGAACTGTTCAACAGCTATCAAGCCTCAACAAGGCCTTATAAGTAGCAAATGTAGGAAAAGTTGAAAATTCGGAAAGTTTCGGTCTTCAATGATGGGTTCGGTTCGGTTTTACGGTATCCCCATGACATCGGTATCGGTTCGGTTTTTCGGTATACAACCCATCTCAAGATGTTAGCTTGACTTTTACCGGATTGGCAGCTAGAAAATGTTTTTGTCTCCAAAAACAGGACTACCCCCCCCCCCCCCCCCCACACACACACACACTCACACTTCCCCATTTTTGGAACAAACTCGATTAGCTTCGGGATCGTTCAAATGGGGGATTATCATCTATGTTGTTCGTGCAATATTTAACCCTTTTTGCCACTGACGCCCTGACTGGTTCGTTATATAAAGCAGTGGAAATGGTGCAATGGACGGGTCAATACTGCATTTGTGGTGAGGTTAACCCTTTACCCAACGAATCGCCCGCACCCGCCAGCGTAATATGCAAATTCAGCAGCTGAAATTTTTTTTTTTCGGAACATTTCAACAAAACCATATCATGTGACCCTCTTTGGAACGAGCTCGTCGAGCTCGTTCCAAAGAGGGGGCACATGATATGGTTTGGTTGAAACTTTTTGAAAAAATTTAAAAAATGATAGTTAAAATAATAAATGTTGAAATCATCGGCGTTGTGTAAAGGGTTAAAAATAATTTAATCCTACAGCCAACTTTTTCTTAGTGTAAGACTTTATACATGCCGGATTAAATGGGTTAAAAATCAAAAAGGAGTATATGTTAACAACATGTGGTTGTGGTCTACTCGTTATTCAAAAGTTTTAACAGAACTAGTATTTTACCGTTGACTATATCTGGCCTTTTGATGTCGATATAAGCAACGACAACAAACTGAATGCACACGTCCAGTGTCAGCGCCAGGTATCCCCAGTTTGTCAGATAGATGAACCACTTCAATACTGTTAAAGTGTTCAGCGTCAAAACCTTTGAATCGAATCCGATCTTCATAAGCCACGCAACATGATACACGGCCCATACAAATCGCCAGGCAATGTACGCATTAGGCTTGCCAAACTGAAATGAGATAATTTGGTATCAGTCAATTTCATGTGAGACTTTTGTCTGTTTTAAACTTTTGCCTAACCTGACAATGATATACGGCCAGCACTATTCACAAATTTTTCCATGGCTGATAATTTTCATCACTGGACGAGATTTGCAGGAAAGTTATTAGCTTCGCTTAATTTCCTAAAGTTGTCCGTAAATTTAGCACTAAGGGTGTGGGAATTTAATATAAAAATAGAATTTTGAAATGTAAGCCACTTTGGATATCCCTTTACCCAACGTAACGGCAAAACCGGCCAGCGCTAATCTCAAAAATCTCCAATTAATTTTCAATATTTTTTAATTTTTGTCTCAAAAACATAGGTTATGACCTCTCGTTGGAACGAGCTCGTCGAGCTCGTACCAATGAGGGTCATCACCTATGTTTTTCAGACGAAAAAGGAAAAAAAATAGTTATTCAATAATTGTTTTTGCAAGTGTCGTCTGTTTTTCATGTTAGGTAAAGGGATACACCGTGTGTGCACCTTTTCACACACTTCGGGTATTTTTCTGTATAGTAGTATAAGAATACAGAAGCTGGCTTCTTACAATGTTACCACAATCCGTTTGAACGATGACGACTGACGGCGTTTTCACAATCTTTTGATGTTGTACGGAAGCGTTGAGGCGCCAGTTGAGTATTATTTCTATCTTGCACGTGCAGGTTAGCTATATTGCACCTGCAAGTTACTATCTTGCACGTGCAGGTTAGCTATCTTGCACCTGCAAGTTACTATCTTGCACGTGCAGGTTAGCTATCTTGCACCTGCAAGTTACTATCTTGCACGTACAGGTTGGCTATCTTGCACCTGCAAGTTACTATCTTGCACGTGCAAGTTAGCTATCTTGCACGTGCAAGTTACTATCTTGCACGTGCAGGTTAGCTATCTTGCACATGCAGGATAGCTATCTTGCACCTGCAAGTTACTATCTTGCACGTGCAGGTTAGCTATCTTGCACCTGCAAGTTACTATCTTGCACGTGCAGGTTAGCTATCTTGCACGTGCAGGTTAGCTATCTTGCACGTGCAAGATAGCTAACCTGCACGTGCAAGATAGTCACTTGCAGGTGCAAGATAGCTAACCTGCACGTGCAAGATAGAAATAATACTCAACTGGCGCCTCAACGCGTCCGTATCATCGTCATTTCTGTTAATATAAAAGCGTAGGGTGAGAGTTACTTTTATTTCCTGGGAAGAATAAAAACTTGCAAATTACTGTAAAAATACATTCGCTAAACACACAGACATAGTGGATACTTAGTGTTGATAAGTGTGATACTTCTTTTAAGCAGGTACACAGAAGATGCTTTTTGACCAGCACCCCAATAACCGCTATGGACAGTCTAACCGTTAAGGAAACAGTAACCCCCATGGTTCCTGAACATCCTTCACTCCATCCATAAAAGTAGTCAACCACTTTAAGGGAGGCGGGCGTTGGTCCTGCGTCCCCCCTCTGCCCCTTTTTGTAAGCGCATAGCGCATCTTCTGTCCCAACCCAATAGGACCACAATGCAGGCCTGCCCCCGAACCAGGGAAGTTCGGGTCTTCTTTCTGGTGGTCCCCGAAAGGGGTCGTTGTTGTTTCTTTCAAAGACGTCCTACCAAACAGAGACAGCCTGAGGCAGATTATATTTGCCAGTGATGGCCTTCACTCAATATCATCTCCGAAGTGGTAGACTATACTTGCCCGAAAATCCAGATCGACTGCACCCTCGGGGAGAGGTAGTACCTTTGTGAGAGGATCCAACCTCCCACACTGGTCCTCACCCGAGGGTTCAACCGACATTAGTCAACGAGATCGCCACGCCGCAACAGGAGACACCTGCCGAGTACCGGAACCTTTTCCTCCTTCAACACGCCTAGACATGTGACAGCCAATCATATACAGTCACCGAGGGTCGAAAGGGGCTTGTTCCTCATACCGTCCCTGCGCGCCTTCGGCGCGCGAAACCATTTCGTTCGATACTGGTAGCATTCCTAATAGCCGATTATCGGTGAACTAGTTACTTCTAATTAGCTTGCCATAAAAAGCTGTTGTATTCGTTTATTAAAAGTAACAAAAGGCAACCTTGCTTTATTTCTGTTGATGGTATAGGTGTTTTTTCAACAATTACTTGCTTCTTAATTGGACCTTTCTTGATCGATTAATAATTTCAAAGGAGATAACCTCTTCCAAAGTCGATTTCCATGATGATAATAGTCAGGGATGCAATTTTTCCTCTTAACCCTTTGCCCAACGATCGTCCGCATCCGCCCGCGTAATATGCAAATTCAGCAGTTGAAAAAGTATTATTTTTTCAAACAAT
Source organism: Pictodentalium vernedei (assembly GCA_031216915.1). NCBI lineage: Eukaryota > Metazoa > Mollusca > Scaphopoda > Dentaliida > Dentaliidae > Pictodentalium > Pictodentalium vernedei. The sequence goes on from CM062296.1 coordinate 769,414,599, forward strand.
TTCAACAAAACCATATCATGTGACCCCTCGTTGGAACGAGCTCGTCGAGCTCGTTCCAACGAGGGGTCACATGATATGGTTTTGTTGAAATTTTTGAAAATTTTTTAAAAATTATATTTAAAATAATAAATTTTGATATCGTCTGCGTTGGGTAAAGGGTTAAACACTGCTTACGACTGAATGAGCTTGTCTTCCCCACTCCAGTAAAGTATTATAAGTTCTTTAGTTTTTATTTTGTTATGCAAAAAATGGATATTGTTTAGTTATTCAAAAAATGCCTTTGCAAGTGCCATCCACTGGTCATTTTCGGCAAAGGGTTGATTAACATTAATGTTTGAAATTTGTCCAATCGACATCGTTTTCAAACCGCCCACAAGACAAAATAATTCCATGTTCAAACATTACCACGAGCTCGGTCCAATAAGTGTCTGTGCTATTTGTGGGGTGGGGGTGGGTTAGATGTGGGCAGACATTGAAGAAAAACATTGAATGACATTTCTAGTAAATAGCGCTTTGCGGACATGTTTGTTACGGAAGTTGAAGGGTGAACAAGGCGAAGTTTAATTTCCACATGTAGGGAGATTATTTATACTAATATCGCGATTCTCGCTCTAATATCGATAAAAAGTTCTTCAGTTCTCCACCGAAAATTACTTAACATGTATATTCAGGCGCACACACTCTATAATCAGTTGAGTTAAAAATTAACCTGAGTCAATTTGCAATTTTACAAAAAATGGCATGAGAAACAGAAGATCTACTTTGTGGAGCCATAACTATTTTTTTTCATTTAGTTCAGTTGGGTTCATATTCAGTCAACCCATTTGATTTTGGTTGATTTTAACCCAACTGAGTTTAGCGTGAATATATACACAAAAATGCGTTAACGGGACCTTTAAATAGACATCAAAACTGCAAAAGGTTCATTGTGGTTCCTAGAGGTTGGAAATCGTAGCATAAGCGCATATTACCAGCTCCAAAATACACGTTGTTTGTCATAGGCCTGTTGAATTAAAAGTGACTTTGAACCCAATTTTCTAATGTTTAGAAACAAAGCCTGTCCCCGCACGGTATACTAACCTCAAAACGTAAGAACCTATTTGGCTCATCAAATTCCAACTTCAAGGAAGATAACCGGAATTCCTCGCGGTTCTGTTCTTGGTGAGCCATAAAAACGGTACAAGCCACTGTCAGGATCGACAACAAATAATACACCATGAAGAAGCACCAGTGACGAAAACTGATGAAAGGCGTCTGTCGACTGTTCACAGGTGACAAACGTGGGCGAGTCATATGAGTTTTGGATTAGACGATTTACATACATCAAGTCACGAGACTACGGTACTTGTAATCGACTGATGACCGTGGTATGATAGACTTAGAACTGAATTATAACATATCATGTATCCAACATCGCAAAATCACACCAGTTACGTTACAAAACTTATCGATAATCATTATTTCTTTCTTATAGTTATTTATTTATTGGTGTTTAGCGGCACTTTCGACAGCCAGGGTCACTACGAGTCGGACAGTCTTACCAGTGGAGGAAGCCGGAGTACCAAAAGAGAACCACAGAGCAACTATCAGTCTACCAAACGTACTAACTCCACACAAGTAGGGTTAGCATTGGTTGAAGACAGATGCATCATTGACGTGCAGTACGCCTTCATACACAGCGCCACTGCCCCCCCCCCCCTCACCCCCCCCCCCCCCGCGTGGGCAATCAGGATTAAGTGCCTTTCCCAAGGACCCAGCGCAGTTACCCCTGGCGGGGATCGAACCGTGGACCACAAGGTTTGATGTTCATTGCCGTAACACTGGGCTACGGGATCCTTTCTTTCTTAACTGGTAGAGTGCTGGAAGCCCATATATGGGCTTTTACTCTAAAGTGCAGGTACTGCAACTGAAAGGCTTCAAACTATGTGGATGTTCCTCAGATTACATTTGAATCTAAACTATTTAGTCTATATAGATTTTCCTTGTTATAATTTATGGGAGAGAGCCTATCGGCACTCTCCCATAAATTGTAACATGGCAAAGACTTGTGAACAAATTTTGATGACTAAAAACAATTGAGCACTCTACCAGTTAAAGGGACAATGCGCCTCAAATTTGAAAAAAATAAGCTGACCATGTGGCCAACCAGAATCTCATTGTGCAAAATACGCGGGTTATGCTCCATATATCATTTTATCTAGCATTTACCAGAAAACGCAATCGCAAACAGCAATATCGGTAGCGATAAAAATTCGGCGATGAAAGATCTTGTATCTCGACTGACGGACTTTTTTCTGTGGTACTGGCAATCGCAAGTCATTTCCATCAAAAACTTATAATGGTGCAATGAACGATGTTTCAAGTTTACCTCAACATACATTCCACGATGCAGGGAGCTGCATGACCCATTACATAAGCAATCCACCCTGGACGTGGCTAGAGGTTTCCTATTGGAGGAGGGGGGGGGGGGGGTGGCAGTGAATTTCCAACTAGGTGGAGGGACCGGAAGGGGGTTTTCCCCTCCCGGCCCCTCCCCCTAGTTGGAAATTCACTACCGAGAAAAAAATGAAAATGAAGCCATGAAAGGGGGCATAAAATTGATTCTAGTAACTGAAATGCCAACACATTTATGACTGAATTATCAGGTTATTATTATTTGTTATTATTCTGTGAATTGAATATGTACTAAACAAATAAATGCTCAAGCTTAGAACTTTGAGCAATTCACGCTGTCCTAACATTAAATCAGATCTTATGCAGGAATGATCAATTTTCGATGTTTCATCATTTTGTAACTGTGAGTGATGGAATTAACTCAGGATAACGATTTTACATGATGCGATTTTCTTGAAGTGCATTTCGAATTTTTTTTTTTTTATTACGATAAGTCAACGTACTATAGAAACCTCGTGCCGACTGATATCATGCATACTTATGAAGCTCGATATTGCGTACATTGTAGTTTTAAATAGTAACAGCTGGAATTTTTGCCGATTTAAAACCGAGTTGGATTTTGGGGAAGTAAAGAAGACATCAGCATCACCAAAGAAGCTCTAAAATCCAGATAGATGGAATTTCCATCTACTCATGACTTGCCCTCCGACTTTTCAACTATAGGAAATTTTGTCCAGGATTGGGGAGGGGGTGACCGCCCCCCCCCCCCACCCCCTCCACGTCGCCACGTCCGTGAATCCACCGTTCAAAACACCAAAACAAAAAAGATGCTGCTGAATCACAAAAATTGAAAGTTACAGCAAGAAAATTCTGAAACGTAAGGTCAATCTCATTGTGATCTGATCGCTTCTAAAAATTATGAAAGCAATGAATTAATCAAGTTAATATATCAAGTTAAAGCGATTCTTGCGCACTACAAAAATATAATTCCCTAGTTCTTTTCAAAAACCAACCATGTGAGCCTTGGGTGACCTCATGAACTGAATTGAATTTGTTTAGAAATATCATTGCTCGACGGCAAAAGCATACATGGGTTGAGTTTGATTATTTTTTTATCACAATGTACAATTTTTTTCCTGCTGAAGGAATTTCTTCACGTGCCGTTGGGTTGAGAGAATTGAAAATGGAGATCCACTATTTCGATCAGTTGAGCGTGGCTTTTTGATTGTTAACAATTATATTTGAGAAGTCGTCGTTATCGGTGTTTTGAAAATGAAGGGTCGGCAAATGTGCTATGCGCTCGTTGTGCTTGTATACAATCTTTTATCGCGACTCGACTCGTTTTTGGGGAAGTATATCTGCTCGTCGCGCAAGCGCGACTCGTAGCTATACATTCCCCAAAACGAGTGTCATCGCGATAAAAGATTCTGTACAAGCACAATGTGCACATAACACATATTTATCACACGAACGCCATCAATATCTCATTACGGAAATATTGTTCGCAATTGTCTAATAAACACATTACGTCACAAGACAACGTCGACGTCATATACGATCGTGAGTAAGTGGGTTTCGAAATTAGACTTCAATTAAACTTCTCTAGTAGTTAACCCCCTAAACACTGATGTAAAAATCTCAAAATTTCAGACTTCTAATTTTTCCCATGATGCAACTAGAAATTTAATCAATTCAGTCTTGTTTGACAGAGCTCATTGAGCTCTGTCAAACAAGACTGAATTTATTAAATTTCCAGTTGCATTATGGGAATAATGGCTACTTGAAATTTTGGTATTTCGACATCAGTGTGGAGGGGGTTAATTAACTGTTGACCTAATACGAATGGTACACCACATTTGCAAAAAGAAAAAAAAAAACATCATTTCGTGAATAAGGTCCCACAAGCAGATCTTCTGTTTCTCAAGCCATTTTTGTAAAACTGCATGTGGGATTGCTGTTTTTAACTTTACTTTTTTTTACTTTTATGTAATTATTTCCTTGCCATCACAAGTTCATGTTCTTGGTATGTTTTAGGTCGCATAATCTACAGAATAGCATGGGTGGTGGTGTATTTCGTCCCTTGAGTGCAACACGGTTTTGCAATGCTAAAACATTGCGAAGCCTTGTTGCAATCAAGGGACAAATCAATTTTATTTTTCATTTCGGAAAAAGGGATGCTCAAGGCCAGTCGTTTTATAAAAGGGATTCCGTAAGTAGGATACCTAGAAACAGAGTTGATGATAAGCTATCGCGCAGTTACTGAAGAGTCTTTTCTCGAACTACTCGAATCTTCAGATAAGTATCCTTAAAAGGTATCTTCAACGGGTATCTTCAACTGATACATTGCCATGTCAAAAGTATCTTAAAATACCCGGATGAGTCGTAGGGCAATATGTAGAGTCACTCGATCGAGCAATTGCTCTCCATCTCATTTGCTCGATGGGATTCGAATCGTTCGAGCAATTGCTCATGGAGTAACTGCTAGATAGCTCATTTAGTCGATGTGATTCGAGTTGTTCGAGCAATGACTTTTTTTGATGGGATAGGAGTTGTTCGAGCAATGACTTTTCAGAAACTGCTCGGTAGCTTATTATGGGAAATCATCAACCCTGTTTCTGGGTATCCAACTTCCGGAATCCCGTCGTAGCTTGTTTTACTTTCCATACTTATATTCAGCCATTATTTAGGAACAAATTTTGTGTTATATGTTTTGGTGTCCCGCTTTATCCAATATCAGTTTTGGCTGTATAAAAACTAGTAGCATCACAAAAACTTTGATTTTCATTGATTTTTGCTGTTTTCTGTACTACCTTTTCCAAAAGAGACTGCCTACTCAAAGATTCCATAAATTTAGAGCAAAATACGATACACCAAAATTACCACACCAATATTTCACTGTTAACTCCCACGGCCACAAACGATGAGAATGCAGTGATTTTTGGTAAAACTGAATGCCTCCCAAATGCCATTTACCGTTACCGTGAGCATCAAGTGACAAATATTTTGATTTGAAAAGGTGCAGCAATGGCAGTCAAACGTTACTTCTAATCTTTTTTGTGTGATTTAACGCCCCCCCCCCCCCGCCCCGCCCCCCCTCCTCGGTATCCTAATCACTAGAATGAGTACCATTTAATTTGTATTACATGTATTTCATCTTAACTGAAACAAATATGTTGGAGAAATTGTGAAATCGTCAAATTGAGAAGCTTGCTATCCTTTGTTGCACTTTCAGCATCTATGGCTATATCATGACCATAACACTCAAGTTTAGCTATTTGTTGACAATTGCAGCGCATCCTGTTTTGTTGGTATTTCCCACACATTCACAAACAGACAGAACGGTAGGGAATAAATTAATTATTGGTATTTAAGGTCATTTTCGGCATCTGTGGCTATATCATGACCATAATATAGCTATTTATTCAAGTTTAGCTAGTTGCTGACACCTAAGCAGCATACTTTAGTCGACTTCCCCCAAGGCGTTGGTTGGCACGTCCTGTTTGCCACAATATAAAAAAGAAGAATAAATTCAGTATCGCGTTGTTTTTAAGTTGGCTTCTAAACGATCTCTCACTTCACTGTTCTCTCTCTAATTATTTGCTGGATTTCTGTATCTATTGTCCGCCTATAGCCTTTAACTCGTCAAGATTCTCCCTGTCAGTCTCCAATGGAGCTATCTCCTTAACCCTTTACCTTACACGGTACTTTTAAACAACAAATTAAATTTAACATTTTTCGAAAACAAATTTCCATTTTTCAATAAAACCATACAAGCTCGACGAGCTGGTTCTAATATCCATAGTTGTATGGTTTTATTGAAAAAATTCTGAGATATTTTAGGCAGTGGTAGGCTTACTCGGTTCATTTTCCGGCCGTTTTTCCGCTGTGTTAGGTAAAGGGTTAACAAACCTCTTGTTATCAGGTGTGAAGATAATCAAAATGATTGATAGTTTCGTGTACAAATACAGTCTGCTTTTTTAAATTAAAAAGTTGGGAAAGCCCGTTTTTTGTCTAACTAATTACAATTCTCTAGTTTTGATTTATATACTTTTTACAATATCGTCTAAGCGCCAAATGATTAACTACTTCTGCCAAAATGCTTTTAAAGTATTTGAAAATTATTATTATTTTTAAAATTCTATTTCCTTTTTAATAAACATTTCCTGTTTGGTAGGATTAACTCATAAACTGAATAATCAGCGAACTCGTGGCGATTCCGAATACACTTTTTAGTGCGTGTCAGAATAATAAAAAAAAATCGAATAATTTCCTAGTAACGCAAACTTTTGAAAAAAATCTTTGGTAGCTTGAAAATATCACACTGCAATATTGTCAGAGAAAAATTGATACGAATCTCGCGATAATAACGAAATAATGAGGAAAAGAAAAAATCTCGTGCTCACATTTTCCGGACACGAATTTTGAGTACATCCCCATTTTTCCGAATTCTGTGTTTTTTGACAACCTTAATTGGGGACTGGACTTTTCGCCGGAAAGACAGTTCGCCAAAACTTTGGACAGTTCGCCGGAATTTTCGAGACAATTCACCGGAATTTTGGACACTTAAGTTTGGACAGTTCGCCGGAACTTTTAAGACAATTCGCCGGGATTTTGGACATTTCGCCGGAATATTGGACACTTCGCCGAAGTTTGGAAAAATCGTCGGATGTTTGGACAGTTCGCCGAAAGTTTGGACAATTCGCCGAAATGTGCCAGACAGTTCGCCGAAATGTGCCAGACAATCGCCAAGGTGTCTCAAGTAGTCCGTGGAATCTTCAAAAGAGCCTGCTATTTATTTATTGGTTCACAATCGTGATCTTTCTTTTTTTGTGGGTGGGGGGGGGGGGGGGGGCAACCATAATATGTGAAAAGCTGTTGTGGAGTTTCGGCGGTCCTTCCTTAATCGTAAATAGGACCCTCCGATTGTTGTCCCATCATCCCACTTCACGAAAGGGAGGCAGAAGGATGGGTAACGACAGGAGGGTCCGAGTAACGACTGATATTTGAAAGGACCTCCCGGATATCCCGTTCTCACGGAGAGAGGGGGGAGGGCAATCAACATTACAAATCCCTTGCGACCCAGTTAACCTTATTTTATTTCACTTGGATCACACAGGCCTAGCTTTCCTATTGGCTCAAATGGGGTCTGAGGGGGTATGCGCGCGGTTAGAATTCCCGGCAGTTTCGGTTGGAGTGACAGATTGTCAATAAAATCAATCCCTCAACGCCATTAAGACTATTAGAGAGTGGGCTCTATTCGGTTCCAGCTTGGCGATGATAGAGGTCCCGAACGAAATGGTTTGACGCGACAAAGGCGCGCAGGGACGATTTGGGGGACAAGCCCCTTTCGACCCTCGGTGACTGTAGATGGTTGGTTTGGTATCAGGACAACTCGGCCCATAACAAAGTCGGCCCATAACAAAGTCGGCCCATTACTAACTCGGACTACGGCAACTCGGCCCATAACGAAGTCGACCCATTACCAACTCGGACTACGGACTGTGAGGATACGTAAGGGAATGTTGATGGGAAAATTGGTAAGACGGGAGGGGTAGATGAGATAAGAAAACAAAACTCGAACTCGACTGAAAGTTCAAAAAATCGGAACTTCTCAAAAATGAAGGGATTTTACAAAAACATATACAGCTGTACAGTGAAGAAAAATATATACAATATACAATATTCATGGATAAAAATGTAATTATATATTTGAATTTCATTTAGTCGTTAGATGGCCCATAGATTTTTCCACATTCCTTCAGGATCTGAGAAGCAGTTGTTTCTCCAGCTGCGTAGTCCGTCCAGTACTTGTGTAATTTCCCTTTAATATCTTTGTCTAGAGCTCTTTGACATCTCAGAATCTGTTCTTCGGTGACAAGTCTGAAGGCGATATGTACTAGGTCTGCTTCTCTTCGTAGAAGTGGAACCAAGATGTAAAATGAGAGATTAGACCTGCCAGCATTGCCGTTGATTCGAGTGTGCCAGCCTGAAAAAAATAAATTTAACAAGTTATTCTGATTCAAAATGAATGTGTATAAATTCATATATCAATATTCGGATCGTCAATTTTTTTTTAAATGAAAAAAAAAAAAATAGAAAATAATATTCATAAATTAATAATATATTTACCTTCAACATCGTTATTAGTACGGATGTCTTTCTCATATATCGACCGCATGGAGTATATAGGTTTCATTATTATGATGGGCTTGAACTTCACGTGTTTCATGTGTTTCGTCTGATGACATTTCTGTGTAGTCATTTGGCAATGATTCATTTCCTGCAATCTCTCTTGCCGATGACTCTGTAGTCTGGCTGATTTCAGAGACATTCAAGGAAACATTGAATGTTCCATAATCCTGTGACGATACATTTTCAATGGATGTCGATTCGGCTCTACCATTCATACTACTTTCTTTGCATTTATTACATGTGAATGGTATCATACTTTCCCGTTGTCTCATCATACGTCGATATTCTGTTTGTGTTATTCCTGAATTGCAAATCCTGTGTTGCCACAAAAAACAGGTATCACAGCTCAATGCCTGTTGACGACTTGTAACAATCCTGCTACAAACTACACAGTGGTCACTCCCCATGGTATAATTCTGAAGTTTCATGTGATGGTGTGTGAAGATGTACAGAGGGTATTTATACATTTTTCAAAAAGTGTTAAACAAATATGGTCAAGCTGAGTTGTTGTATAAACAGACAATTACGCGGCAACATTAAACGGTTTTCCATATGACTTCTTGTCAGACAGTTGTTATTTAATCACAAAAATAATTAGATAATCAAAACACTTTGAAAAGATTTTTTTTCTTTTCGTTGCTCAAACAAATCAATAACAATGATGAATATAACAATAATAACAACACGAGAAAAAGAAAAAAACATCGACATATGTTCATTTTTATTTCCCTCCATCGAAACAACTCACTTCTATAAACAACTCACAGTACAACTGAGGCTGTTAATTCAATGGAACTACAAAAATAACTTTTATTGTTCCTTTTTCATATCAAAAATATTTCCGATGGAATAAAAAAAAAATTCTATGGGCCGACTTGGTAATGGGCCGACTTGGTAATGGACCGACTTTGTTATGGGCCGACTTTGTCATGGGCCGAGTCGTCCTACAATCGTTGGTTTCATATGGTGTGTCAAAGGAGGAGAAGGTTCAGGTACTCGGCAGGTGTCTGTGATGGTTTTAGCGTCGTTTATGCCGTTTTTTCTTCTTTTTGGGTGGAGGTGGCTGGGATCAACGCCTTTAAAACTATTAGAGAGTGGGCTCTATTCGGTTCCAGTTCGGTGATGGTAGAGGTTTGAGTCCCACCATGGTGGCGAGCCAGAATGTAATGTTGTGCGATGGCAAGTTTAAGGGAAGAAGATTATTTATTTATTTATTGGTGTTTAAGGTCACATACTTATGCACAATGGCTAATCGTGACCGTGACAGTTTGACGGGTGGGGGAAGCCGGAGTACCCGGAGAGAACCACCCAGCAACGACGAGCAGCTGTCAGCTCTCCAACATCGTAACTCTGAACTCTGCACCGCAGCACAGGCAGGGTTGGAGTGGTTGAAGACATGCGCACCATCGACGTGCAGTACGCCTCAGTACACAGCGTCATCGTGCCCCCATGTAGGCATTCGGGGTGAAGTGTCTTGCCCAAGGACACAACGCGGTTGCCGCAGGTGGGATTCGAACCGAGGACTTCTCGGCTTGCAGCCTGCACCTCTACCAACTGAGCCACCGCGCCCCCAAGGGAAGAAGAGAAAAGAAAACCAAACAGCAACGCCGGTTTGGTAGCGGCCCCGGTATATGACCATAGCGGTTACAAAAAAAGAAGTGGAGAAAGCTCCAACAGTTTAGTTTTGAAAAACCGGGAGTCATCCATCAAGCCTTCTGGGAGATAGGATGCCGTATGTGATTTTGAGGTATCTGGTTATCCTTCGGGAATTCCAAATGACCTCCCTCACCTCCCCTCCTCCCGCCAAAAAAAAAAAAAACAAAAAAAAAACACCATCTCACAGGGCTGTTAAATCTTTATTCAAATGTTTATTTATATAAAATGTACACTCGTCCCCAGCCAGACAAGCTTGCTTCAATCCTTGCCTTGTGTTTGGTGATTTCTTGTATATGTTGCAGAAAGGTAGGTTGCACCAATTCCTCCTACGCTTTGTCTACCACTTCTGTGCGTCTTCTTGATAAGAGTGTTTCAAGAAAATTTGAGAATGTTCAATTAGAAAAGTTATAGGTAGAGAGAAAGATAGGTATCCGCTATTGTATATTGTGCCTGCTGTGTGATTGTTGCTATGGATGGGGTAAGGGGTGTGTTTCTTCGGAGCCCACTCCCCACACGTAGAGTTGCGAGGCAATCCTCACAGACAAAATCCCAAAGATCTCAATGAGTAGCGAGGAAATCCTTACTGACTTCACGCAGTTTAATTCTATTGAGAAATTTTAATTAACTGTGGATTATTTTGTTTTTCTGTTTAGGGTTCAGTGTTCGTTCAGCTTCACCATTGATTCACTATCCTGGAGTATGTGGAGGGTTTTGTTATATAGATCTTATTAAACGCATTTCAATCGCGCTTCAGCAGAGTTGCGAGGCAATCCTCACAGACTCTATCCTAAAGTTTCCAATGAGTAGCGAGGCAATCCTCACTGATTCCACGCGATTTTGTTATATTGTATAATTTTTATTTTATTTTATTTTATTATTTTTTTTATTTTCTGGAAACTTATTTTGTTTTTCTGTTAAGGGATCGGTGTTCGTTCAGCTCAACCATTAATTCACTATCTTGGAGCCTGTTGAGGGTTTCTATTTTTGCTAGCTCGTGAAGTTCCTTTATCGGTGTCCATTTCGGTTTGCATAGTGCCACTCGCAGGGCATAATTTTGAACCCTCTGTAGCTTCTGAATGTTGGTTTTGCTTAGGTCACTTGTTATTTTGGCACCGTATTCTAGTACCGGCCGTATAAATGTTTTGTAGAGCTTGAGAAGCACATCTTTGTTTGCTCCCCAATTACTACCTCTGATCATCTTCAGAAAATTGATACGTTTAGTAGCTCTAACCGTAATTGAGTTAACGTGACTGTTTAGACTGAGATTACTATCTAGGATAAATCCTAAAAATCTGGCCTCTTTGTTTGCTTCTAGTTTGTGATCGTATAACTGGAGATCGATACTGGGGACTGGTTTTTTCCTTTGCTTTTTGAAGAACGTAACTTTTTGAGTTTTGGCGGCATTGAGTTTGATGCGCCACAGGGCGCACCAGCTCTCAAGATCGCGAATGGTATCCTGTAGACGATTTTTAATTATGTTTCTGGACTTGCTGGCCGTCCAATGCCTTCGTCGTCTGAGAACTGCGATAGTTCAACAAAGTTTTTCCCTACTTTTTCTATATCATTCACATATATTATTGTCTCGATCCGCAAGTATACAGAAGAAGTCTCCTTGGTTACGAATCGAAATTAAGTATTTTTATTGTTTACTAATCATATATATTTCATTTTCAGGTTATTTTATTCAACTTTGTGGGGAGTTAGTTTAGTATAGTAACTGGGACAAAGTTAGGAGGTCTTAAATAAAACTGTGAGCGCTAAGTTGTCGAACGGTTCGTCGTGTTGCCTTTTGTCGCGTGTTTACAATTTTCCCTTCCGATCGCGTAATTTTGTCTTGATGATGGCGAGCAAGTCTGTTCAGACGGAGGTAAGTATGGAGGTAAATACGTGTAATATCGCGGTCCAGGTCAACGGTGCCAACGGAGTAAGTATTGGTGTGCAGACAGAGGTCACTGGGGGTGTCGGTCAGAGCCGGGTTGGTGGGGCCACCGATGGCGATATTGGGCTTGAAGTTTGTAAACAGTGTTCTATGATGTATGGGGACTGTCGCTCGATGGGATATGGAGAGGTATGTGCAAACTGTCAGGAAATCCTCCGCCTACTTGAGACAATTGTTAAGTTTGAGGGGGAGATTGCTGAGCTGAAGGGAAAACTTGGTAGGGCGGGGCTGTCTGGAGTTACGCCTGTGAAAGTGGCTTTCCGAGAAGGATGGAAGGTTGTCGGTGGTTCCAAGAGGAAACATGGGGGTAGAACCTTTGATGTGAATGAGGTAGGTGATGAGGTGGGGGCTGCTAGAAAAGTACGTAGGACAGATGATGGGGGCCCAGGCCGGAGCAATGCTGTAAAGCGTTTGGCGTGGACTACCAAAAGTGGTAGGAAAGGGGGGCCAGAGAAGCAGGTAGATAGGGGTGTAAAGTCCAAAGGCAGTGGGGAGTGCAGCACCAGAAACAGATTTGATGTGCTCGATTCGGAAGAGACAGAGGAGGAGATGGAGGTAGTTGCAACAGATAGTAGCTTGGGGTCTAGGCCAGGAAAAAGGAGGAGGGATCCGGGGGAAGACCAGGGGAGTAGTCCAGGTAGCTCAGGGCCTGGAAAGAGACGGAGGGACAAGGATAGGAGTAATCCTAGGTCAAAGATACCGATACCGATATTGATTCCGAGTGGGGCTGTTGGAGAGGAAGAGGACGCTGTAAACAATAGGAGACCAGAGGAGATAAATAGGGCGAGGTCCAAAAGTAAGTTGGTGGTTGCGGGAAGTAGCATAGTTCGGGGGATCGACAAGGTTGTCTGTGGTCCGGACAGTAAAAATAGAACAGTTCTGTGCTTTCCGGGGGCTAAAGTGGAGGACCTGAGGGATAGAGTGGACGGTATTGTAGCTGGGTCGGGGCCTGATCCGGTAGTGGTATTACATGTGGGGTCCAATAACATCAGGGAGAGGAAATCAGTTCGTTTGGTGGACACATACAAGGACCTAATTAGTAAGCTACTTAGCAGGAATGCTCGGATCATCGTTTCAGGGGTGCTCCCCGTTATGGGTGGTGGGAATGAGAGGAACTCGCGGATTATGGCACTAAACGAGGAGCTGGGAGAGCACTGCAAAGACTTGGGAGTACATTTCATTGACCACTGGGATTCATTCTGGGGACAAGGAGAGTTGTATGGGCGAGACGGATTGCATTTAAGTAGGATGGGTACAGACCTGTTGGGCCAAAAAATCTTACAGGTGGCTGGGCCTTTTTTGGAGAAAAGGGGGGTAGGGGACCACAGCCGGTAACCCAGAGTGGCACAAATGCTGGGAACATAGGAAGAACAACAAACATGCACAATACAGGGACATACCAGGGTTATAATAATGTGCCAGTGATGACAAAAAAACAAAGATTCATTAAGTTTGGGTACTGTAACATCCAGGGTCTGCACAAGAAAGTAAGCGAAATATCAACAATGATGGACGAAGGAGACTTCGATATAATGGGTCTAAGTGAGACGTGGATACGACGGGATGAGCGGGTTGATCAGATGAAGGGTTGCGTGTGGATAGGAGCTGGGCGAACTGAGGGTCAGAAACGGGGTGGGGGTGTTGGCATCTACGCTAAAGAGGAATTACAGCCCTCATTGATTACAGATCTCACAGAAGCAAGGACTCAGATTCCAGTATCCAACGAAATAGTCTGGGCAAAAATCAAGTTAGGAAGCAGGAGTGTTGCCGTTGGTGTTGTATACTTAGCAGTGGAGGGAAGTAAGCCCGAGTGGAATGATTCAATATATACAACTCTTAGATCGAATATCACAGAGCTTGGGAGCAGAGGGTTCAGTATTGTCCTAATGGGGGACTTCAATGGGCACATCGGGGATAAGGAGGAGGGCATACAGGGAGGTGATAGGAAAATTAACACGAATGGGAGGAAGATGTTGGACCTATCAAAAGAGCTTGGTTTAAAGATCCTGAACAGGGATGCGAAATGTAAGGGTAAATGGACCTGGGAGAGGAACGATAAGAAAACAATAATTGATTATATACTCACTGACATTAGCGTATGGAGGGAGGTTATAGATGTAGAAATAGATGACGAGGGAAAAAATGACTTGGGTAGTGATCACAACCTGATAACAGTTAAGATTATGGGCAAAAAGACTAATAGAGACAGAAATACCTTCAAGGAAGTTTGGGGACTAAAACAAGGAGCCGACTGGAAGCAGTTTCGGGAAAAACTAAAACCAAATCTTGAATGTATACCTAGGGATGCAAATGTCCAGAGTATTTCAGATGGCATAGTAAATAGCCTAACAGAGGTAGGGAAGGAGTGTATAGGAAGGGTGAGGGTCCCAACGAGAGAGCTTGGATACAGGGTTAACGAGGGACTGAAAAAGGCTATAAGAGAAAGGAAGGTAAAATGCGCTGCTTACAGAAGAAGTAGGAAGCTTAAAGGGGTGGATAACAATGACACGAGACTAATGAAAGGAGAATATGAACTGGCACGGAAAAAGGTGAATGAGATAAAGGATAATAATAGGAAGGAGCGCAATTGCAGTCTTGCCAGAACAATAAAGAAAACGGGGGGTTCGAGCTCAAACGTATTTTGGAACTGGGTAAATAAACGGGGGAAAAGTAGTGTGCAGAGTATCAAAGTGGATGGGGAAAGTACAGAAGATAAAGGCCGTATCGCTTCAGAGTTAGTCAAGCACTGGGAAAAGATAAACGATAGGCGATGGGGCAGTGGGTCCCCACCAAAAAGAAATACACTGGCGGAGGAGAACCTATCCAATCGTGTATGTAGCGAAATAACGGCAGAAGAAGTGCGGAACGTGGTCTCGAAATTAAAAAATGGTAAAGCGGGAGGGACTGATGAAATTCCGAACGAATTCCTCAAAAATGGAGGGGAGGCACTTATTGAAGTCCTGACAAACCTTTTCAACCTGGCTCTGCGAAAGCAAGAGGTCCCCAGAGAGTGGAGGGAAAGTAAGGTGTCGTTCATACACAAAAAGGGGGATAAGGAAGTTCTAGATAACTATAGGGGGATATCAGTTAGTAGTAACATCGGAAAAGTATTCTGTAAGGTCATATACGGTAGACTAGAGGAAGTTATAGAAGAGAAAGGTTTTTTAGGAGAAATTCAAAATGGTTTCAGGAAAGGACGAAGAGTCACTGATCACCTATTTACACTCACCCAACTGATAGAATCAACAAAGGCTGAAAAGAAAAAGATGTTTCTGGCATTTCTAGATGTGAAAAAAGCGTACGACCGAGTGTGGAGGGAAGGTATGTGGCGGAAGCTCGAGGGCATCGGACTGGGGGGTGACTTTGTGGGAATCATGAAAGCACTGTATACAGATGTGCAAAGCCAACTCAGTCTAGGGAGTATCACTACAAAACGAGTCCCTATGGATATAGGCCTCAAGCAGGGGTGTATCTTTTCACCGATTTTGTTTGCATTGTATGTTAAAGATTTAGGGGACGAACTAATTCAGAGTGCGGAGGGGGTAAATGTTGGAGACATAAAGATACCAGGCTTATTCTTTGCGGACGACATGGTGTTAATGTCTAGAACTGAACAGGGGCTAGAGAAACTGCTGGAAATTGTTGGTAGATATGGGAACACTTGGCGGCTCGAACTAAATGAAAATAAAAGCAAGGTAATACCCGTTGGACGCAAGGTAGATATGACGAAGAGATGGAGAGTGGGGGAGTTCTCAATCCCCGAAGGGGAAAGCAAACAAATCACTGTAGGAGAAACTGGAGAGTATGAGTATCTAGGGGTAAGCATAAATATAACGGGAAGAGGGGTGTACAGAAATTACTCAGCCAAACTGATTCTGAAGGGGAAAAGAATTCTGAACCAACTAAAACTTTTAGGGAAAAATAGTTTCAACAAGGTCTTTGTGGGGAAAACACTGTGGGGGAGGGTGGGTCTACCAAGTATAACGTATGGCACGGACGTGATTCCATTAAACCAAACCGTTACTAAGAAGTTGGAAAATACTCAAAATGATGCCGGCAGATGGATAACAGGGTCGAGTAATGCCGCAGCTTTGGAAGCAGTAAGGGGGGAGCTTGGGTGGATGAAAATCAAGGACAGGGTAGATTTGGGAAAACTGTGTTACTTTAACTACTTGAGAAACCTGCCTGACAACCGGTGGTGCAAATTGATGCTCGATACCATTTGGAATTCTAATATAGAAACGGGGTGGTCAAAACATGTGAGGGAACTAATGGACAATTACTCTATAGAGGTCACAAACATAGAAGTAGGAATGAAAGAAGGCAAAAGGTTTGTCAAAGAGAGAGTCATGGAAGATTGCAATCGAAACTGGCGAGCAGGGGTTAGCGTGAAAAGATCACTGCAGGGGTTACAATATAAAGAAAAGCCAGCTTTTGAGAAGTACCTAGATGGCACCTTTGGAGGGTCACTGCTGTTCAAACTGAGATCAAGATCACTGGAGCTTCGGGGAAAAATTGGGAGAGATGGGGAAAAGGGATGCCAAATGTGCCACTCTAGAGTAGTGGAGACCCTGGAACATTTTCTCTTGGAATGCCCACAGTATATACCTCATAGAATAAAATTTACTGGAAGAATAATGCAGAAGTGGGGTGAAGAAACAAAGGATAGATGGCTGAAGGGGGACACGAGGGAGAGGGTAGGAATGCTTATTGAAGAAATTGAAAAAGAGGAAGTGAGGGACACTATTAAGCAGTTTATATCTGAATGCTGGGAGGAGAGGAGGGGAAGAGGGGGTGGGGTGCAGGGGGAATGATGGCCTTCTCTTATGAGGACCGCGACAAATCAGCGGCTGGCCAAAGAGTTATTATTATATTATGAAAAGAAGCGGACTTAGAACCGACCCTTGTGGTGTTCCCGCTTCGAGTATTACTTCCTCTGACACATCGCGATTAACCCTCACCTTGATTTTTCTGTCAGTTAGAAATGATGATATGATCCTTAGAATTTTAGTGGGTAATCCCATTTTCGCTAGTTTATATCTCACGCCATTGTGCCATACCGAGTCGAACGCTTTTTCTACATCCAAGAAAAGCGCGGTTCCGATTTCGTTTTGACTAAATGCTGTTTTCATATAATCGACCAGTCTATATACGTGTTCGATTCCCTCTTTCTGACTCCTATACGCTCTTTGCCATTTGTTGAAAAAGTTGATTGATTCGAGATAGCTGCGAAGTCTCGTAGTGAGAATCCGCTCAAATATTTTCCCAACACAGCTAAGCAAGCTGATTGGGCGGTAGTTAGAAGGGTTGGTAAGGTCTTTGTCGGGTTTAGGTATCATGACTCCTGTGGCCACTTTCCAGCATTTTGGGAAGTACCCACAGGAGAGACAGCAGTTTAGGAGTTTGGTAAGTCTGCAGTAGAAGATGTTGGGGCACTGTTTCATTATTTTGTAAGAGACTTCGTCTTCTCCTGGGGACGAAGATGACCTGCATTTTCTGATTATACCCATGACCTCTTCTACGCTTATTGGTTCGGTTAATTCATGGTCGTCCCCGTCTTCATGTCTTTGGTCGAAGTTCGGTTCATTGAAAATTTGGTTGTTATCTTGGACAAATTTATTTACTTTTACCTTAAAATCGTTGTCATATCTGTTCCCTTCTTGTGGACGATGAGCCTTCTTTAGAAGTTCGGCAAAAGCGCTGGCCTTTGGCTTGTCGTCTATGGCCATAGTTCCGTCGCTAGTCTTCAGCGCATTATTATTGGCAATTTTGCTCTTTTGGTCAGTAAGAGTTTTAAATGTATCCCAGAACCTCTTAGGTTCTCTCAGCCCATTTAGGTTTTCGGTTGCTTTTTCCCATCTCATGCGATTGTCGTTAGCTATGGCCTTTTTTACTTCCCCATGTAGGCGATTATACGCGGTTTTAAGTTCTGCTCTTTTCATTTGATCATTCTCTGATTGGTAAGCCCGAGCCCGGAAGGCTTTTCTTTTTTGTTTGATTATTTGAAGAGTTGTTTGGGTTATTCTGTTTATCCGCGTCTTCACTGTTTGCTTGGGACAAATTTCATCTAGTGTACTGTTGATAACCTCGTTAAGGTGGGTGCAGGCTTTTTCTAGTTCATGAGCATTTGAGGGGTCATTTGCTTTTATTTTTACTTCGATAATGTTTCTGAAGAGGTTCCAGTCAATTTTTGATAGGTTCCTCCTATTCACGGGAGGATACCTTGCGGGACCAGTATTACATTTCAGAGTGGCGTGAACCGGCATGTGATCACTGCCTAGATCATCATCTCCTACAAATATGTCTTGCATTTGGCTGGTTAGTGATTTGCTGGTGATAATCAAGTCTAGGATATCTGATTGATGGAGTGGGTTGTTGCTTATGTATGTTACGTTTTGATCGTTATTTACCACGAATAGATCGAGTGCTTCAATGATGTGGAAAAGGGCGTCACCATTAGGCTCAGTCTTATGATAACCGAATACCTGGTGTTTGGAATTGAAATCACCCAAGAATATGCAGTGCTTGTACTTGTTGGTAAAAAATTCAAATACTTTACTGTTTACTGTTGCTTGCAGCTTGTTATAATATGATATGATGGCCACGTGTTTGTGGTCAAGTTCAATTTCAGCTGCAATCACTTCAGCATTGAGGTGGTCGAATGGTATTGATTTGTACTTAATCTCCTGCCTTATTAGCAGAGCGACACCACCGCCTTTTTGGGCGGGGCGATCTCTTCTAATAATATCAAAACCACATAGCGAGAATTGTTTGTTTGGTTTAAGCCATGTTTCGCTAATTCCAATTACGTCCCTATTTTTTAAATAATGTGACATTTGCAAATTTTTCTGATTAACGCTTCGAGCGTTCCAATGGACTATTTTTAGTGTATCCATGAATGGTTTAGGAATAACTGTACTAAGTTTATTTAAGTTTAATTACTATTTGTAATATTGTTACATAATTATATTCTGTTTACGGCTGCTTCTAATAGCGTGTGAGACATTTGAGTATTATATAACTGAGAGGCTGTTTTACTAATCTCTTTACAAACGTCCGAAAGACTGGTGTCCAAGTGTTTCTTCATTATGCTGAAAATAGAGCCGGCCATTAGAGTACGTGTGGAATAAGGGGAAGATTAGTTTTCGACATTACTTACATTTAGAGCTTTAAGCTGGATGTTTGTTTTAACTTTTTTTGAAGTGGCTACAACCCCGGTAGTTGCTGGGGTGTTGACCACCGCAGTAGGTATAAATTGCCGATTCACGACCACTTGTACATGTACGTGTACAACATGCGCACACGATGCGTTCACCAACGTGGAATTCAGTGTTAAATCACACGCTTGTTCACAAAAACTGTACATGGTCTTGAATCGGCTCATGTACAGTCAGTGACTCCTAGATCGCGCTTTTAGCGTTCAAACACTCGTGGTGAACGCATCGTGTGCGTGTGTTGTACATCTTCAGTTGTATCGTGTACGTGATTTTTGGTCTACGTTCGCATCGCAGATCAGACCCACCGATCCATCGTCGGCGAACGTGAGCGAAGGCAAAAGATTTTGGGTGATCATCAAAAAACAACAATTGCGGTTCAAGACCAGCGGTCCAGAATCGGCAATTGCGTTGGTACAGATGGTCCAGAAACTCTCCCTCGTTTTTGAGGTGGTGGGTTTTTTTTGTTCAAAAAGTGTCGATTGTGAATATATAGTCTGTATTATAGACATTGATGTTTTCTGGTGATGGGATGGATAAAAATTGAGTTTTGGGTTTTTTTTGAGAATTCCTCCACTATGAGAAAATTCTCAAAAAAAAACACTCAGCTGATCGAGCGATCGAATCTCGTAATAAAAACTCGATCTGAACGAAGAGTATCTGTGTGTTTGGAAATTTGCAAACCCAGTCACGTCTTTCCTGAAGTAAGCAACTAACACACGTTATCGTAATTGAGGTGTTTTGTTCAAACAGAGTTGATTGTGAATATATAGTCTGTATTATAGACATTGATGTTTTCTGGTGATGGGATGGATAAAAATTGAGTTTTGGGTTTTTTTGAGAAATCCTCCACTATGAGAAAATTCTCAAAAAAAACCACTCAGCTGATCGAGCGATCGAATCTCGTAATAAAAACTCGATCTGAACGAAGAGTGTCTGTGTGTTTGGAAATTTGCAAACCCAGTCACGTCTTTCCTGAAGTAAGCAACTAACACACGTTATCGTAATTGAGGTGTTTTGTTCAAACAGAGTCGATTGTGAATATATAGCCTGTATTATAGACATTGATGTTTTCTGGTGATGGGATGGATAAAAATTGAGTTTTGGGTTTTTTTTTTGGAGAAATCCTCCACTATGAGAAAATTCTCAAAAAAAAAAACCACTCAGCTGATCGAGCGATCGAATCTCGTAATAAAAACTCGATCTGAACGAAGAGTGTCTGTGTGTTTGGAAATTTGCAAACCCAGTCACATCTTTCCTGAAGTAAGCAACTAACACACGTTATCGTAATTGAGGTGTTTTGTTCAAACAGAGTCGATTGTGAATATATAGCCTGTATTATAGACATTGATGTTTTCTGGTGATGGGATGGATAAAAATTGAGTTTTGAGTTTTTATTTGAGAATTCCTCCACTATGAGAAATGAGGTTGACTGTTAAGCGTTCCTTGAATAAAGTCAAGAAACACTTATCGGAATGTTTAAAACGCATTTTTCGCTCAGTTAGGTTTCGAGTGGTAAAATTTTTAATATATTCACGATAGCAATCGGAGAGAGATTTGTTAAAATCAGTTTTCCATTGTGTGTTGAAACTGTCTAACAGTCATAAAAAAGGGATTTTCTCTTAATTCGACACTCGATGAATTGATGTGTGAATGAATGATGATCTTTTGACAAAAATTTAAATACTACTGTCAAAATGCGTTACATCAGAAACCGGTTTGTCATGTACTGTTTAAAACGTATTTTTTTTTAACTTCAATTAACACAGCGAGTTTGAGATGTAAATATTTTTCAGATATTATATTAAGACGGAAAGAGATTTTAATACTTAAAACATAAAATATAAAAAAAAAATATAATTAAACATTTAATTTTGAAAAATAAATAAAAACAATTAAAATGAAAGATGACGTTTTTCCAGATGGATCCTAGATGCCGAGATCGAATTTTAGCCGAGTATTTAAGTGCTAAGAAGGCGATTCAGGCAGCTGATAGGAGCAGACGTCTCGGTGAGATGGAACTCACACGCGAAGCCACAAAAATATTTAAACCTGTGACAGAGGGTCAAGAGCGAAGCAGGAAGGAGATAGTCGAAGAATTGAAACCCATAAAGGAGAGTTCTTTGAGAATGGGTTCGTTGCCTTCTAGTTTTGGAAATCGGTATTCCGTTCAATCTACACCGGATTACGTTCCCACGAGAATCGAAACCGACGTGAGTGAGAGCGATGATACGGCTTCGACTATCACCACTGATAGCATCGCATCGTCCGATGATGATGGTGGCGGTAAGAGAGATCTGTTGTATGGAATTCGCGAGGATTCGAGCGGTAGGAAATTCGTGGGCGACACTGAAGTGGAAATGGACGATGATGAATTGATCGTGGGTTCGAATAAGTATAAAGTAACCGATGGTCTGCAGAGATTGCTCCTTTTCGATAAGCCCGGAGATTATACGGAACAGGATTTCGACAATTACGGAGACATTCTAGTTCAAACTCACGCCATGAATAGAAATAACGATGCCAGAGAAACGAGACCCAAAGCCAACAGAGGTTACAAGTGGACGAAAATAGTGAAGCCCATATGGAATGCGAACAAGAAGTTCATCGAATCGATGACCGGCAAAGGGGTGAAAACCACTACTTTTCTTCCGAGCGATCCCGACGCTCTGTCTCAGAGATTGAGTTTGTTGATGGGGAGCAGACGGGCTGGTAACACGGGATTAGATAATCAGATAGTTGCCATATCTGACGAATTGTTGAGACAGAAGGTTTTGAATAAAAATCAGTATAAAAGGCTGATGAACGAATTGAAGGATTGATGTGAATATAATAAGTAGAGAGAGAGAAACAAACAAACAAACAAAACAAACAAACAAAAATAAAACAGTAAATTCTTACACTAGAATAATAAAAGTATTTAAAAACGACAAAACGATTTACCAGTGAAAAAAAACAAAACACAAAATATATCATAAAAAATAAAATATGTTGGTGATAAAGAACAGGGGATACGTCAGGACTTACGTTCAAGGCGGTTCTGGCATCGTCGATTCTATAATGCGAGCGTTCACGAGCAATGCGGGTAGAAAACTCGCATCGACTGCGTTTGAGGTCGGTAAGAAGACGGCTTTGGATGCTGGTAAGAAAGCCACTTCCGAAGCTAGTGGTAGGATAGCTTCTGTGGCTGGCAAGAGGGCAGCCGACGCGTTGATCGACAAGTTGATCAGTCTGCCGGCGAAGCGAGCTGCGTTAGAGCGAACGCCGAAAAGTTGGATAGATTTTAAGGATGCCGTGGTGCCCATACAAGATTTAGCCAAAATGACGAGTGGATCTGGATTGAAGAGAACTCGCGACGGTGCGATATAAACAAAATAATAATAATAACAACATTAAAAACAGAGTTTGAAAAAAAAAACATAAAAAATTTGTGTTTGAAAAGAATCTAAAATAACAGACAAAAAAAAAAATAAAACAAAAAGATGAACATTAAAGATATGTCTTGGAACGACGCCGCGACCAAAAGGTCGAATAACGAGTACTTTCCCAAGAGCATAAGAGGTTTGATAGTGGGAAAATCGAATTGTGGGAAGACCAATCTGTTGATGAATCTGTTGTCCCGACCCGACTGGTTGGATTACGACAGATTGTTCGTGTTTGGCAAGAGCTTGTTTCAACCCGAATACAGATTGCTTCGAGAGTGCATGGATCGCAGATTGCCCAAGGACGTCATAGCCAGAATCTTTGACAGCAGGGAGGAATTCGACAAGTGCGGAGCTCCCATCTCGACCATCTTGGACGGCGCGGCGACAGAGCTGACGAAGAGAAATGCATCTTCGAATGTCGAGTGTCGATTTTACGAGAACGCTAGCGACGTTCCGGATCCTAGGGAACTGAAATCGGAAGATAAGAATCTCATGATTTTCGACGATCTACTTTTGGAGAGACAGAACCGATGCGAATCGTATTACGTTAGGGGTCGACACAGCAACGTGGACTGTTTCTACCTGTTGCAGAATTATTTTCGATTGCCCAGACAGACGATAAGGGAGAACGCTAATTTTCTGTGTCTCTTTCGCCAAGATCTCAAGAATCTCAATCACATCTATGGTGATCACGTCGCAAACGACATGAGCGCTGTCGAATTCAGGAGATTCTGCAAGAGGGTTTGGGATGGTGGACTTTACAATTTCGTCGTGATCGATTTGACAAGCGAATTTAATCGCGGAAAATATCGGTGCGGATTCGACAAGTTTTATGTTCCCGATGGTGATAATAATAATAAGATAGAGCGTGAAATTAAAAAAAATTAGAAAAATAATAAATCTTCAAATAATTAGTTTTGAATAAAAAAAATAAAATTAAGATATAATGTTCCAACATGGAGAATTGTTAGAACGGATAGCCGAGAATACGGCTGCGAAACAATCCATTCAAATCGTGGTGAGTGGCGATTCGACTCGATTCGCTACGAAATTCATTGAGCTCTGTCAAACAAGACTGAATTGATTAAATTTCCAGTTGCATTATGGGAATAATGGCTACTTGAAATTTTGGTATTTCGACATCAGTGTGCAGGGGGTTAATTAACTGTTGACCTAATACGAATGGTACACTCCATTTGCAAAAAGAAAAAAAAAACATCATTTCGTGAATAAGGTCCCACAAGCAGATCTTCTGTTTCTCAAGCCATTTTTGTGAAACTGCATGTGGGATTGCTGTTTTTAACTTTACTTTTTTTTACTTTTATGTAATTATTTCCTTGCCATCACAAGTTCATGTTCTTGGTATGTTTTAGGTCGCATAATCTACAGAATAGCATGGGTGGTGGTGTATTTCGTCCCTTGAGTGCAATACGGTTTTGCAATGCTAAAACATTGCGAAGCCTTGTCGCAATCAAGGGACAAATCAATTTTATTTTTCATTTCGGAAAAAGGGATGCTCAAGGCCAGTCGTTTTATAAAAGGGATTCCGTAAGTGGGATACCTAGAAACAGAGTTGATGATAAGCTATCGCGCAGTTACTGAAGAGTCTTTTCTCGAACTACTCGAATCTTCAGATAAGTATCCTTAAAAGGTATCTTCAACGGGTATCTTCAAATGATACATTGCCATGTCAAAAGTATCTTAAAATACCCGGATGAGTCGTAGGGCAATATGTAGAGTCACTCGATCGAGCAATTGCTCTCCATCTCATTTGCTCGATGGAATTCGAATCGTCGAGCAATTGCTCATGGAGTAACTGCTAGATAGCTCATTTAGTCGATGTGATTCGAGTTGTTCGAGCAATGACTTTTTTCGATGGGATTGGAGTTGTTCGAGCAATGACTTTTCAGTAACTGCTCGATAGCTTATTGTGGGAAATCATCAACCCTGTTTCTGGGTATCAAACTTCCGGAATCCCGTCGTAGCTTGTTTTACTTTCCATACTTATATTCAGCCATTATTTAGGAACAAATTTTGTGTTATATGTTTTGGTGTTCCGCTTTATCCAATATCTGTTTTGGCTGTATAAAAACTAGTAGCATCACAAAAACTTTGATTTTCATTGATTTTTGCTGTTTTCTGTACTACCTTTTCCAAAAGAGACTGGCTACTCAAAGATTCCATAACTTTAGAGCAAAATACGATACACCAAAATTACCACACCAATATTTCACTGTTAACTCCCACGGCCACAAACGATGAGAATGCAGTGATTTTTGGTAAAACTGAATGCCTCCCAAATGCCATTTACCGTTACCGTGAGCATCAAGTGACAAATATTTTGATTTGAAAAGGTGCAGCAATGGCAGTCAAACGTTACTTCTAATCTTTTTTGTGTGATTTAACGCCCCCCCCCCCCCCCCCGCCCCGCCCCCCTCCTCGGTATCCTAATCACTAGAATGAGTACCATTTAATTTGTATTACATGTATTTCATCTTAACTGAAACAAATATGTTGGAGAAATTGTGAAATCGTCAAATTGAGAAGCTTGCTATCCTTTGTTGCACTTTCAGCATCTATGGCTATATCATGACCATAACACTCAAGTTTAGCTATTTGTTGACAATTGCAGCGCATCCTGTTTTGTTGGTATTTCCCACACATTCACAAACAGACAGAACGGTAGGGAATAAATTAATTATTGGTATTTAAGGTCATTTTCGGCATCTGTGGCTATATCATGACCATAATATAGCTATTTATTCAAGTTTAGCTAGTTGCTGACACCTAAGCAGCATACTTTAGTCGACTTCCCTCAAGGCGTTGGTTGGCACGTCCTGTTTGCCACAATATAAAAAAGAAGAATAAATTCAGTATCGCGTTGTTTTTAAGTTGGCTTCTAAACGATCTCTCACTTCACTGTTCTCTCTCTAATTATTTGCTGGATTTCTGTATCTATTGTCCGCCTATAGCCTTTAACTCGTCAAGATTCTCCCTGTCAGTCTCCAATGGAGCTATCTCCTTAACCCTTTACCTTACACGGTACTTTTAAACAACAAATTAAATTTAACATTTTTCGAAAACAAATTTCCATTTTTCAATAAAACCATACAAGCTCGACGAGCTGGTTCTAATATCCATAGTTGTATGGTTTTATTGAAAAAATTCTGAGATATTTTAGGCAGTGGTAGGCTTACTCGGTTCATTTTCCGGTCGTTTTTCCGCTGTGTTAGGTAAAGGGTTAACAAACCTCTTGTTATCAGGTGTGAAGATAATCAAAATGATTGATAGTTTCGTGTACAAATACAGTCTGCTTTTTTAAATTAAAAAGTTGGGAAAGCCCGTTTTTTGTCTAACTAATTACAATTCTCTAGTTTTGATTTATTTACTTTTTACAATATCGTCTAAGCGTCAAATGATTAACTACTTCTGCCAAAATGCTTTTAAAGTATTTGAAAATTATTATTATTTTTAAAATTCTATTTCCTTTTTAATAAACATTTCCTGTTTGGTAGGATTAACTCATAAACTGAATAATCAGCGAACTCGTGGCGATTCCGAATACACTTTTTAGTGCGTGTCAGAATAATAAAAAAAAATCGAATAATTTCCTAGTAACGCAAACTTTTGAAAAAAATCTTTGGTGGCTTGAAAATATCACACTGCAATATTGTCAGAGAAAAATTGATACGAATCTCGCGATAATATCGAAATAATGAGGAAAAGAAAAAATCTCGTGCTCACATTTTCCGGACACGAATTTTGAGTACATCCCCATTTTTCCGAATTCTGTGTTTTTTGACAACCTTAATTGGGGACTGGACTTTTCGCCGGAAAGACAGTTCGCCGAAACTTTGGACAGTTCGCCGGAATTTTCGAGACAATTCACCGGAATTTTGGACACTTCGCCGGAAGTTTGGACAGTTCGCCGGAACTTTTAAGACAATTCGCCGGGATTTTGGACATTTCGCCGGAATATTGGACACTTCGCCGAAGTTTGGAAAAATCGTCGGATGTTTGGACAGTTCGCCGAAAGTTTGGACAATTCGCCAAAATGTGCCAGACAGTTCGCCGAAATGTGCCAGACAATCGCCAAGGTGTCTCAAGTAGTCCGTGGAATCTTCAAAAGAGCCTGCTATTTATTTATTGGTGCACAATCGTGATCTTTCTTTTTTTGTGGGTGTGGGGGGGGGGGGGGGGGGGCAACCATAATATGTGAAAAGCTGTTGTGGAGTTTCGGCGGTCCTTCCTTAATCGTAAATAGGACCCTCCGATTGTTGTCCCATCATCCCACTTCACGAAAGGGAGGCAGAAGGATGGGGTAACGACAGGAGGGTCCGAGTAACGACTGATATTTGAAAGGACCTCCCGGATATCCCGTTCTCACGGAGAGAGGGGGGAGGGCAATCATCATTACAAATCCCTTGCGACCCAGGTAACCTTATTTTATTTCACTTGGATCACACAGGCCTAGCTTTCCTATTGGCTCAAATGGGGTCTGAGGGGGTATGCGCGCGGTTAGAATTCCCGGCAGTTTCGGTTGGAGTGACAGATTGTCAATAAAATCAATCCCTCAACGCCATTAAGACTATTAGAGAGTGGGCTCTATTCGGTTCCAGCTTGGCGATGATAGAGGTCCCGAACGAAATGGTTTGACGCGACAAAGGCGCGCAGGGACGATTTGGGGGACAAGCCCCTTTCGACCCTCGGTGACTGTAGATGGTTGGTTTGGTATCAGGACAACTCGGCCCATAACAAAGTCGGCCCATAACAAAGTCGGCCCATTACCAACTCGGACTACGGCAACTCGGCCCATAACGAAGTCGACCCATTACCAACTCGGACTACGGACTGTGGGGATACGTAAGGGAATGTTGATGCGAAAATTGGTAAGACGGGAGGGGTAGATGAGATAAGAAAACAAAACTCGAACTCGACTGAAAGTTCAAAAAATCGGAACTTCTCAAAAATGAAGGGATTTTACAAAAACATATACAGCTGTACAGTGAAGAAAAATATATACAATATACAATATTCATGGATAAAAATGTAATTATATATTTGAATTTCATTTAGTCGTTAGATGGCCCATATATTTTTCCACATTCCTTCAGGATCTGAGAAGCAGTTGTTTCTCCAGCTGCGTAGTCCGTCCAGTACTTGTGTAATTTCCCTTTAATATCTTTGTCTAGAGCTCTTTGACATCTCAGAATCTGTTCTTCGGTGACAAGTCTGAAGGCGATATGTACTAGGTCTGCTTCTCTTCGTAGAAGTGGAACCAAGATGTAAAATGAGAGATTAGACCTGCCAGCATTGCCGTTGATTCGAGTGTGCCAGCCTGAAAAAAATAAATTTAACAAGTTATTCTGATTCAAAATGAATGTGTATAAATTCATATATCAATATTCGGATCGTCAATTTTTTTTTAAATGAAAAAAAAAAAATAGAAAATAATATTCATAAATTAATAATATATTTACCTTCAACATCGTTATTAGTACGGATGTCTTTCTCATATATCGACCGCATGGAGTATATAGGTTTTATTATTATGATGGGCTTGAACTTCACGTGTTTCATGTGTTTCGTCTGATGACATTTCTGCGTAGTCATTTGGCAATGATTCATTTCCTGCAATCTCTCTTGCCGATGACTCTGTAGTCTGGCTGATTTCAGAGACATTCAAGGAAACATTGAATGTTCCATAATCCTGTGACGATACATTTTCAATGGATGTCGATTCGGCTCTACCATTCATACTACTTTCTTTGCATTTATTACATGTGAATGGTATCATACTTTCCCGTTGTCTCATCATACGTCGATATTCTGTTTGTGTTATTCCTGAATTGCAAATCCTGTGTTGCCACAAAAAACAGGTATCACAGCTCAATGCCTGTTGACGACTTGTAACAATCCTGCTACAAACTACACAGTGGTCACTCCCCATGGTATAATTCTGAAGTTTCATGTGATGGTGTGTGTTGAATGAATGAAAGGTTTTAGCGCGCCGAAGGCGCGCAGGGACGATGTGGGATTTACAAATCCCTTGCGACCCGGTTAGCCTTATTTTATTTCACTTGGATCTTGGATCACACAGGCCTAGCTTTCCTATTGCCTCAAATGGGGTCTGAAGGGCTATGCACGCGGTTAGAATTCCTGGCAGTTTGCATTGGAGTGATAGATTGTCAAAGACCAAACCCTCAACGCCATTAAGACTATTGGAGAGTGGGCTCTATTCGGTTCCAGCTTGGCGATGGTAGAGGTTTGAGTCCCACCATGGTGGCGAGCCAGAATATAATGTTGTGCGATGGCAATTTTAAGGGAAAAGGAAAAAAGAAAACCAAACAGCAACGCCGGTTTGGTAGCGGCCCCGGTATATGACCATAGCGGTTACAAAAAAGGAATGGAGAAAGCTCCAACAGTTGTTTGAAAAAAACCGGGAGTCATCCATCAAGCCTTCTGGGAGATAGGATGCCGTATGTGATTTTGAGGTATCTGGTTATCCTTCGGGAATTCCAAATGACCTCCACCCCCCCCCCCCAAAAGAAAAAAAAAAAAAAAAAAAAAAAAAAAAAAGCCCTTAAAAGGGCTGTTTGCTGGCAAGATTGTTTCAATCCTTGCCTTGGTCTTGTTAGGTTTTCTGCACATCTTTGCTTGAGGATTGTTTCAATCCCTCATAGTATGTCATTCAGTTTGGTCGTGTGTCTGATGAGATAGAGGAGGGAGAAAAGATAGAGAGCTGGAAATTAGAGCAATTCGGTTTTTAATTTACACCTTTTCCGTCCTTTTGGATGGGGAAGCCAGCATTTTTCCCCCGAGATTTATATCTCAAGGAGGGGAGACCCGGCAGCAGGTGGAGATTTTCCTCGCTGTTTGCAACTCCCACTGGTAACAGAGGCAAGCTTTCGTGCGTATCGTGTCACCCGCAGCCAGTTCTAAATTTAGGTCACAGAATAACTGGCTCACCCCATCACAATGATGTGATCTTTAACCCTTTCGATAGACATGCCCCAGATTATTTAGTTTTCCTATTGAGGACGCGATGCGCATTGAGTTCTATTATTAATTCACTGTCTTGAAGTCTATTTAGAGTTTTGCTTTGAAGATCTTTTAAGCGCATTGCTATAGTGTCTATTTTTGCTATCTCGTGAAGTTGTTTTATCGATGTCCACGTGGGCTTGCGCAGAGCCACGCGCAAGGCATGATTTTGGACCCGTTGTAGTTTTTCAATGTTGGTTTTATTCAGGTCACTTGTTATTATGGCCCCATACTCTAGTACTGGGCGTATATATGATTTGTAAAGATTGAGGAGAATTTCTTTATTGGCTCCCCAATTTTTACCTCTGATCATTTTCAGGAAATTGATGCGTTTAGTGGCTTTGACGGTGACTGAGTTTATGTGATTGGTTAGATTGAGACTGCTATCCAGGTTGAATCCCAGAAACTTTGCCTCATTACTAGCTTCAAGTTTATGATCGTAAAGCTTAAGCTCAATATTAGGGACAGGCTTTTTCCTTTGTTTTTTATAGAATGTGATTCTTTGTGTTTTCGTGGCATTTAGCTTGATGCGCCACAGAGCGCACCAGTCTTGCAGGTCGCGGATGGTATCCTGCAGGCGGTTTTGTATTATGTTTCCAGACTTACTGGCCGTCCACATTCCTTTGTCGTCTGAGAATTGAGATAGCTCAACATTGTTCTTCCCTAGTTTGTCAATGTCATTCACATATATTATAAATAGAAGCGGGCTGAGGACCGAACCCTGTGGAGTGCCTGCTTCGAGTTTTACCTCGGCTGACACTTCGCGGTTGACTCTCACTTTGATTTTTCGATCAGATAAAAATGATGATATGATCCTTAGAATTTTGGTAGGTAGCCCCATTTTAGCTAGTTTGTATCTCATGCCATTGTGCCAGACAGAGTCAAACGCTTTTTCTACGTCGAGTAATAGCGCGGTTCCTATTTCATTTTGACTGAACGCCGTTTTCATATAATCTACCAGTCTATAAACATGCTCGATTCCCTCTCTTTGGCTCCTGTATGCCCTTTGCCACTTGTTGAAAAAGCTGATTGATTCGAGATGGCTGCGGAGTCTAGTCGTGAGAATCCGTTCGAAAATTTTTCCAATACAGCTGAGTAGGCTGATTGGGCGGTAATTAGCTGGGTTGCTCAAATCCTTGTCGGGTTTGGGTATCATGACTCCTGTAGCTACTTTCCAACATTTTGGGAAGTATCCACTAGAGAGACAGCAGTTTAGGAGGTTAGTGAGTCTACCGAAAAAAGTGTTGGGACATTGTTTCAGGATTTTGTATGAGACCTCGTCCCCTCCTGGGGAAGAAGAAGACTTACATTTTTTAATTGTGTTAGCCACTTCTTCTTTGCTTATCGGTTCCGTGAGTTCATGGCCATCCCCGTCCTCGGGCGTTTGGCTGAAGTTGGCATCGTTAAACGTTGTCTTGTTGTCTTGAACAAATTTGTTTACTTTTTCTTTGAACTCGTCATCAAACCTATCGCCCTCATGTGGACGATGATATTTCTCAAGGAGCTCAGCAAAGGCGCTAGCCTTCGCCTTGTCATCCAGGGCCATAGTTCCATCGTTGATCTTTAGTGCCTTACTGTTGGCGTCTTTATGTTTTTGTCCAGTAAGGGTTTTAAAAGTATCCCAAAACTTTTTAGTCTCCCTGAGTCCATTTAGATTTTCCGTTGCTTTTTTCCATCTCACGCGATTGTCGTTTGCTATTGCTTTTTTAACTTCGCCGTGGAGGCGATTATACAGGGCTTTAAGTTCGACCTTTTTAGTTGGAAGTTTTTCTGATTTGTATGCACGGAAGGCCTTTCTTTTTTGTTTTATTATTTGGAGTGTGGTTTCAGTTATTCTGTTGGCCCGCGGTTTAACTGTCTGTTTGGGACAAATCTCATCAAGAGTGTTGTTAATGACTTCACTGAGATTGGTACATGCTTGCTCGAGCTCGCAGGTATTCATTGGGTCGTTTTTGTTTATTTTAACCTGAATTATTTTTCTGAAGAGGTCCCAGTCAATTTTGGATAGATTCCTCCTCCTCATTGTGGGGTATCTTGCGGATCCGCTGCAACCGTGTAATGTAGCATGAACAGGCAGGTGGTCGCTACCTAAATCATCGTCCCCCACATATATGTCTTGCATTTGATTAGTTAGTGATTTACTGGTTATAATTAGGTCAAGGATGTCGGATTGGTGGAGGGTGTTGTTACTGACGTGAGTAATGTCGTGGTCGTTATTTAATACAAAAAGATCAAATTGTTCGATGATATTGAAGAGAGCGTCGCCATTGGGCTCCGTTTTATTGCATCCGAAAACCTGATGTTTGGCATTGAAATCACCTAAGAAAATACAGTGTTTGTGATTTTTCACAAAGAATTCAAAGACTTTGCTGTCAACTGTTTTTTTCGGTTCATTATAATATGAGATTACGGCAACTTTTTTATGATCTAATTCAATCTCAGCGGCAATCACCTCTGCGTTGAGATGATCGCTTGATATCGTTTTATATTTTAAGTCCTGCCTTATGAGTAGAGCGACTCCGCCTCCACGTTGTGTGGGACGGTCTCGTCTAATGATGTTGAATCCACTTAGCAAAAATGTCTTACTTGGCTTTAACCATGTTTCGCTGATACCAATTACATCTACGTTGGTGAAGTAATCGGACATCTGTGAGCTTTTGCAGTTAACGCTTCGAGCGTTCCACTGAATTATTTTCAACTTATCCATAGGTGTTCAGTACCTGACGTAATTTTACTAGTTAACGTGTTGTGGGTGTGATTTATATTTTATTTATGGCGGCTTCTATTAGCGAGGAAGAAATTTGAGTTCGATATAAT
This sequence comes from Pictodentalium vernedei, assembly GCA_031216915.1. Classification (NCBI taxonomy): domain Eukaryota; kingdom Metazoa; phylum Mollusca; class Scaphopoda; order Dentaliida; family Dentaliidae; genus Pictodentalium; species Pictodentalium vernedei. The sequence goes on from CM062296.1 coordinate 769,447,277, forward strand.
TTGGATGCTGTTTTCCCAACTTCTTTACATATGTCGGAAAGACTGACGTCGAAGTGTTTGTTCATTATATTAAAAATTGAACCAGCCATTAGGCTGCACATCGAATGTGGAGAGACTGAGTTTTCTACGCTGTTGACATTAATAGCTTTGAGTTCTATGTCGGTTTTAACTTTTTTGTAGTGGGGACACCCCCGATAATTGCTTGGGTGTTGCCCGTTACAATTTGGGCATTTCAGTGTTGAAACCTTGCACGACTTTGTTATATGTTTTTCGCCGCATTTCATGCAACGCAACTCTCCTTTGCATCTGTTCGACATATGGCCAAATTTCTGGCATTTATGACATTGTGTGGGCTGAGGCAAAACACGATACTCCTCAGTCTCATATTTTTGTCCGTTTATACAAACACCTTTGTTAATGAAGTTAAGTTTTATGGCTCTATTGGGGCATTTTACTTTAATTTTCCACGTAGGGATGCCTGTAGTCTTAGATATTAGTCTCCCCCACGAGTATCCCGACAGGGCTTCATCAATATCCCCATCATTGATCTTTGTGGGAACCCTTGTGACGACTACGCAGGGGTTTTGCAGCGGTTGATGTGGTTGTTTATTCGTCCGGTGTTTGGCCGTATTATCCTTTTGAGGTTGTTTAGAAAGGGCTCTTACCTTGTCGGCAAAAGATACATCACCGTCAGTGGTGAATGTTGGCGTCGCCGGTATCGTTTCCGTTGCGTGACTGTCTGCCGATTTCCCACCATTGTGGATCTCCGCACTGGTTGTTACTACTGTAACATCCATGGTGTCCGAGGTCTCAACGACAACAACACCCGGGTTATCGGTGTGTGTCGACGCTTTCCGGGTTTTCTTAGCCACCGTTTCTATTTCCAGGGACTCGCCATTTTCCTGGAAGTCTGTATCCAATTTCCTTTTCGGGCGCGGCGTAATCTGATTGACCACATCACAGGTGGGAACAGTAGTTGCCTCTTGCTCTATGAGCGAACGCAACCAGTTGTCTTGACTGGTGGTAACGAGATCCGAGCCCTGATTTGGTGGTACCTCCAAAGAGATGGCGTGCACAGGTCTCCTCATCTCCGCGGTATTATCTGTAAAGGGCGAAACAGGTGTCGGATTAGTTTTGCCCACCATCCCCTTGCTAGGATTAGTTTTCGAACACTGCTGAGTTGTTTCAACTGGTTTAGAAACACTAGCGATATCCGTAACTGTGTTCGTTTTAGGGCCCAACGAGTTGGACTCCACACCCTTGCCCTTTTGTTTAGAGTTTCCGTTGCTGGGGCACGAACCCAAACCTGAATTATTTCTTCCTTTTCCCTTTTTTCCAGATGCCGACTTATTTTCCTTTTTTGATTCCGTCGAAGCTTTTATTAATTCCATTTTTTCTTTCTCGAACTGTTCTTTTTGAGCCCTAATATCCGAGCGCAAACCCTCTATAGTGTCGTTCAATCTAGCTATCTCTTTTTGAAATCCAGATATCATCGATATTAAATCCATTCCCGAAGTGGGTTCAGTGGTGGAGTTAGTTGCCATGTCACTCTGTTCAGTTATCAGTTATCAGTTATTGTCTAAGTTATCAGCAAATTATTGGTAAAATATTTCGTTGAAGTATATTTAGTTTTAACAGAGAAAAGCAGACAGAAAATAGATAGAGTTAAAGATAAACACTTACAAAATTACACTAGAGTGCACAGAAGTGGTACAGAGAACAATAGGCTTTGTTAATAATCAAGCTGTGAGATGTGTTCAGTCAGGAGCTTTCACAGACACGTCCGATCAGTACGACTGTCAATCGCTTTTGGTGTGTGATGGTGTGTGAAGATGTACAGAGGGTATTTATACATTTTTCAAAAAGTGTTAAACAAATATGGTCAAGCTGAGTTGTTGTATAAACAGACAATTACGCGGCAACATTAAACGGTTTTCCATATGACTTCTTGTCAGACAGTTGTTATTTAATCACAAAAATAATTAGATAATCAAAACACTTTGAAAAGATTTTTTTTCTTTTCGTTGCTCAAACAAATCAATAACAATGATGAATATAACAATAATAACAACACGAGAAAAAGAAAAAAACATCGACATATGTTCATTTTTATTTCCCTCCATCGAAACAACTCACTTCTATAAACAACTCACAGTACAACTGAGGCTGTTAATTCAATGGAACTACAAAAATAACTTTTATTGTTCCCTTTTCATATCAAAAATATTTCCGATGGAATAAAAAAAAAATTCTATGGGCCGACTTGGTAATGGGTCGACTTGGTAATGGTCCGACTTTGTTATGGGCCGACTTTGTCATGGGCCGAGTCGTCCTACAATCGTTGGTTTCATATGTCTAGGTGTGTCAAAGGAGGAGAAGGTTCAGGTACTCGGCAGGTGTCTGTGATGGTTTTAGCGTCGTTTATGCCGTTTTTTCTTCTTTTTGGGTGGAGGTGGCTGGAATCAACGCCTTTAAAACTATTAGAGAGTGGGCTCTATTCGGTTCCAGTTCGGTGATGGTAGAGGTTTGAGTCCCACCATGGTGGCTAGCCAGAATGTAATGTTGTGCGATGGCAAGTTTAAGGGAAGAAGATTATTTATTTATTTATTTATTTATTGGTGTTTAAGGTCACATACTTATGCACAATGGCTAATCGTGACCGTGACAGTTTGACGGGTGGGGGAAGCCGGAGTACCCGAAGAGAACCACCCAGCAACGACGAGCAGCTGTCAGCTCTCCAACATCGTAACTCTGAACTCTGCACCGCAGCACAGGCAGGGTTAGAGTGGTTGAAGACATGCGCACCATCGACGTGCAGTACGCCTCAGTACACAGCGTCATCGTGCCCCCATGTAGGCATTCGGGGTGAAGTGTCTTGCCCAAGGACACAACGCGGTTGCCGCAGGTGGGATTCGAACCGAGGACCTCTCGGCTTGCAGCCTGCACCTCTACCAACTGAGCCACCGCGCCCCCAAGGGAAGAAGAGAAAAGAAAACCAAACAGCAACGCCGGTTTGGTAGCGGCCCCGGTATATGACCATAGCGGTTACAAAAAAGAAGTGGAGAAAGCTCCAACAGTTTAGTTTTGAAAAACCGGGAGTCATCCATCAAGCCTTCTGGGAGATAGGATGCCGTATGTGATTTTGAGGTATCTGGTTATCCTTCGGGAATTCCAAATGACCTCCCTCACCTCCCCTCCTCCCGCCAAAAACAAAAAAAAAACAAAAAAAAAAAACACCATCTCACAGGGCTGTTAAATCTTTATTCAAATGTTTATTTATATAAAATGTACACTCGTCCCCAGCCAGACAAGCTTGTTTCAATCCTTGCCTTGTGTTTGGTGATTTCTTGTATATGTTGCAGAAAGGTAGGTTGCACCAATTCCTCCTACGCTTTGTCTACCACTTCTGTGCGTCTTCTTGATAAGAGTGTTTCAAGAAAATTTGAGAATGTTCAATTAGAAAAGTTATAGGTAGAGAGAAAGATAGGTATCCGCTATTGTATATTGTGCCTGCTGTGTGATTGTTGCTATGGATGGGGTAAGGGGTGTGTTTCTTCGGAGCCCACTCCCCACACGTAGAGTTGCGAGGCAATCCTCACAGACTAAATCCCAAAGATCTCAATGAGTAGCGAGGAAATACTTACTGACTTCAAGCAGTTTAATTCTATTGAGAAATTTTAATTAACTGTGGATTATTTTGTTTTTCTGTTTAGGGTTCAGTGTTCGTTCAGCTTCACCATTGATTCACTATCCTGGAGTATGTGGAGGGTTTTGTTATATAGATCTTATTAAACGCATTTCAATCGCGCTTCAGCAGAGTTGCGAGGCAATCCTCACAGACTCTATCCTAAAGTTTCCAATGAGTAGCGAGGCAATCCTCACTGATTCCACGCGATTTTGTTATATTGTATAATTTTTATTTTATTTTATTTTATTATTTTTTTTATTTTCTGGAAACTTATTTTGTTTTTCTGTTAAGGGATCGGTGTTCGTTCAGCTCAACCATTAATTCACTATCTTGGAGCCTGTTGAGGGTTTCTATTTTTGCTAGCTCGTGAAGTTCCTTTATCGGTGTCCATTTCGGTTTGCATAGTGCCACTCGCAGGGCATAATTCTGAACCATCTGTAGCTTCTGAATGTTGGTTTTGCTTAGGTCACTTGTTATTTTGGCACCGTATTCTAGTACCGGCCGTATAAATGTTTTGTAGAGCTTGAGAAGCACATCTTTGTTTGCTCCCCAATTACTACCTCTGATCATCTTCAGAAAATTGATACGTTTAGTAGCTCTAACCGTAATTGAGTTAACGTGACTGTTTAGACTGAGATTACTATCTAGGATAAATCCTAAAAATCTGGCCTCTTTGTTTGCTTCTAGTTTGTGATCGTATAACTGGAGATCGATACTGGGGACTGGTTTTTTCCTTTGCTTTTTGAAGAACGTAACTTTTTGAGTTTTGGCGGCATTGAGTTTGATGCGCCACAGGGCGCACCAGCTCTCAAGATCGCGAATGGTATCCTGTAGACGATTTTTAATTATGTTTCTGGACTTGCTGGCCGTCCAAATGCCTTCGTCGTCTGAGAACTGCGATAGTTCAACAAAGTTTTTCCCTACTTTTTCTATATCATTCACATATATTATGAAAAGAAGCGGACTTAGAACCGACCCTTGTGGTGTTCTCGCTTCGAGTATTACTTCCTCTGACACCTCGCGATTAACCCTCACCTTGATTTTTCTGTCAGTTAGAAATGATGATATGATCCTTAGAATTTTAGTGGGTAATCCCATTTTCGCTAGTTTATATCTCACGCCATTGTGCCATACCGAGTCGAACGCTTTTTCTACATCCAAGAAAAGCGCGGTTCCGATTTCGTTTTGACTAAATGCTGTTTTCATATAATCGACCAGTCTATATACGTGTTCGATTCCCTCTTTCTGACTCCTATACGCTCTTTGCCATTTGTTGAAAAAGTTGATTGATTCGAGATAGCTGCGAAGTCTCGTAGTGAGAATCCGCTCAAATATTTTCCCAACACAGCTAAGCAAGCTGATTGGGCGGTAGTTAGAAGGGTTGGTAAGGTCTTTGTCGGGTTTAGGTATCATGACTCCTGTGGCCACTTTCCAGCATTTTGGGAAGTACCCACAGGAGAGACAGCAGTTTAGGAGTTTGGTAAGTCTGCAGTAGAAGATGTTGGGGCACTGTTTCATTATTTTGTAAGAGACTTCGTCTTCTCCTGGGGACGAAGATGACCTGCATTTTCTGATTATACCCGTGACCTCTTCTACGCTTATTGGTTCGGTTAATTCATGGTCGTCCCCGTCTTCATGTCTTTGGTCGAAGTTCGGTTCATTGAAAATTTGGTTGTTATCTTGGACAAATTTATTTACTTTTACCTTAAAATCGTTGTCATATCTGTTCCCTTCTTGTGGACGATGCGCCTTCTTTAGAAGTTCGGCAAAAGCGCTGGCCTTTGCCTTGTCGTCTATGGCCATAGTTCCGTCGCTAGTCTTCAGCGCATTATTATTGGCAATTTTGCTCTTTTGGTCAGTAAGAGTTTTAAATGTATCCCAGAACCTCTTAGGTTCTCTCAGCCCATTTAGGTTTTCGGTTGCTTTTTCCCATCTCATGCGATTGTCGTTAGCTATGGCCTTTTTTACTTCCCCATGTAGGCGATTATACGCGGTTTTAAGTTCTGTTCTTTTCATTTGATCATTCTCTGATTGGTAAGCCCGAGCCCGGAAGGCTTTTCTTTTTTGTTTGATTATTTGAAGAGTTGTTTGGGTTATTCTGTTTATCCGCGTCTTCACTGTTTGCTTGGGACAAATTTCATCTAGTGTACTGTTGATAACCTCGTTAAGGTGGGTGCAGGCTTTTTCTAGTTCATGAGCATTTGAGGGGTCATTTGCCTTTATTTTTACTTCGATAATGTTTCTGAAGAGGTTCCAGTCAATTTTTGATAGGTTCCTCCTATTCACGGGAGGATACCTTGCGGGACCAGTATTACATTTCAGAGTGGCGTGAACCGGCAGGTGATCACTGCCTAGATCATCATCTCCTACAAATATGTCTTGCATTTGGCTGGTTAGTGATTTGCTGGTGATAATCAAGTCTAGGATATCTGATTGATGGAGTGGGTTGTTGCTTATGTATGTTACGTTTTGATCTTTATCTACCACGAATAGATCGAGTGCTTCAATGATGTGGAAAAGGGCGTCACCATTAGGCTCAGTCTTATGATAACCGAATACCTGGTGTTTGGAATTGAAATCACCCAAGAATATGCAGTGCTTGTACTTGTTGGTAAAAAATTCAAATACTTTACTGTTTACTGTTGCTTGCAGCTTGTTATAATATGATATGATGGCACGTGTTTGTGGTCAAGTTCAGTTTCAGCTGCAATCACTTCAGCATTGAGGTGGTCGAATGGTATTGATTTGTACTTAATCTCCTGCCTTATTAGCAGAGCGACACCACCGCCTTTTTGGGCGGGGAGATCTCTTCTAATAATATCAAAACCACATAGCGAGAATTGTTTGTTTGGTTTAAGCCATGTTTCGCTAATTCCAATTACGTCCGTATTTTTTAAATAATGTGACATTTGCAAATTTTTCTGATTAACGCTTCGAGCGTTCCAATGGACTATTTTTAGTGTATCCATGAATGGTTTAGGAATAACTGTACTATGTTTATTTAAGTTTAATTACTATTTGTAATATTGTTACATAATTATATTCTGTTTACGGCTGCTTCTAATAGCGTGTGAGACATTTGAGTATTATATAACTGAGAGGCTGTTTTACTAATCTCTTTACAAACGTCCGAAAGACTGGTGTCCAAGTGTTTCTTCATTATGCTGAAAATAGAGCCGGCCATTAGAGTACGTGTGGAATAAGGAGAAGATTAGTTTTCGACATTACTTACATTTAGAGCTTTAAGCTGGATGTTTGTTTTAACTTTTTTTGAAGTGGCTACAACCCCGGTAGTTGCTGGGGTGTTGACCACCGCAGTAGGTATAAATTGCTGATTCACGACCACTTGTACATGTACGTGTACAACATACGCACACGATGCGTTCACCAACATGGAATTCAGTGTTAAATCACACGCTTGTTCACAAAAACTGTACATGGTCTTGAATCGGCTCATGTACAGTCAGTGACTCCTAGATCGCGCTTTTAGCGTTCAAACACTCGTGGTGAACGCATCGTGTGCGTGTGTTGTACATCTTCAGTTGTATCGTGTACGTGATTTTTGGTCTACGTTCGCATCGCAGATCAGACCCACCGATCCATCGTCGGCGAACGTGAGCGAAGGCAAAAGATTTTGGGTGATCATCAAAAAACAACAATTGCGGTTCAAGACCAGCGGTCCAGAATCGGCAATTGCGTTGGTACAGATGGTCCAGAAACTCTCCCTCGTTTTTGAGGTGGTGGGGTTTTTTTGTTCAAAAAGTGTCGATTGTGAATATATAGTCTGTATTATAGACATTGATGTTTTCTGGTGATGGGATGGATAAAAATTGAGTTTTGGGTTTTTTTTGAGAATTCCTCCACTATGAGAAAATTCTCAAAAAAAAAAGCACTCAGCTGATCGAGCCATCGAATCTCGTAATAAAAACTCGATCTGAACGAAGAGTATCTGTGTGTTTGGAAATTTGCAAACCCAGTCACGTCTTTCCTGAAGTAAGCAACTAACACACGTTATCGTAATTGAGGTGTTTTGTTCAAACAGAGTTGATTGTGAATATATAGTCTGTATTATAGACATTGATGTTTTCTGGTGATGGGATGGATAAAAATTGAGTTTTGTTTTTTTTTTGAGAAATCCTCCACTATGAGAAAATTCTCAAAAAAAACCACTCAGCTGATCGAGCGATCGAATCTCGTTATAAAAACTCGATCTGAACGAAGAGTGTCTGTGTGTTTGGAAATTTGCAAACCCAGTCACGTCTTTCCTGAAGTAAGCAACTAACACACGTTATCGTAATTGAGGTGTTTTGTTCAAACAGAGTCGATTGTGAATATATAGCCTGTATTATAGACATTGATGTTTTCTGGTGATGGGATGGATAAAAATTGAGTTTTGGGTTTTTTTTGGAGAAATCCTCCACTATGAGAAAATTCTCAAAAAAAAAAACCACTCAGCTGATCGAGCGATCGAATCTCGTAATAAAAACTCGATCTGAACGAAGAGTGTCTGTGTGTTTGGAAATTTGCAAACCCAGTCACATCTTTCCTGAAGTAAGCAACTAACACGCGTTATCGTAATTGAGGTGTTTTGTTCAAACAGAGTCGATTGTGAATATATAGCCTGTATTATAGACATTGATGTTTTCTGGTCATGGGATGGATAAAAATTGAGTTTTGAGTTTTTATTTGAGAATTCCTCCACTATGAGAAATGAGGTTGACTGTTAAGCGTTCCTTGAATAAAGTCAAGAAACACTTATCGGAATGTTTAAAACGCATTTTTCGCTCAGTTAGGTTTCGAGTGGTAAAATTTTTAATATATTCACGATAGCAATCGGAGAGAGATTTGTTAAAATCAGTTTTCCATTGTGTGTTGAAACTGTCTAACAGTCATAAAAAAGGGATTTTCTCTTAATTCGACACTCGATGAATTGATGTGTGAATGAATGATGATCTTTTGACAAAAATTTAAATACTACTGTCAAAATGCGTTACATCAGAAACCGGTTTGTCATGTACTGTTTAAAACGTATTTTTTTTTAACTTCAATTAACACAGCGAGTTTGAGATGTAAATATTTTTCAGATATTATATTAAGACGGAAAGAGATTTTAATACTTAAAACATAAAATATAAAAAAAAAATATAATTAAACATTTAATTTTGAAAAATAAATAAAAACAATTAAAATGAAAGATGACGTTTTTCCAGATGGATCCTAGATGCCGAGATCGAATTTTAGCCGAGTATTTAAGTGCTAAGAAGGCGATTCAGGCAGCTGATAGGAGCAGACGTCTCGGTGAGATGGAACTCACACGCGAAGCCACAAAAATATTTAAACCTGTGACAGAGGGTCAAGAGCGAAGCAGGAAGGAGATAGTCGAAGAATTGAAACCCATAAAGGAGAGTTCTTTGAGAATGGGTTCGTTGCCTTCTAGTTTTGGAAATCGGTATTCCGTTCAATCTACACCGGATTACGTTCCCACGAGAATCGAAACCGACGTGAGTGAGAGCGATGATACGGCTTCGACTATCACCACTGATAGCATCGCATCGTCCGATGATGATGGTGGCGGTAAGAGAGATCTGTTGTATGGAATTCGCGAGGATTCGAGCGGTAGGAAATTCGTGGGCGACACTGAAGTGGAAATGGACGATGATGAATTGATCGTGGGTTCGAATAAGTATAAAGTAACCGATGGTCTTCAGAGATTGCTCCTTTTCGATAAGCCCAGAGATTATACGGAACAGGATTTAGACAATTACGGAGACATTCTAGTTCAAACTCACGCCATGAATAGAAATAACGATGCCAGAGAAACGAGACCCAAAGCCAACAGAGGTTACAAGTGGACGAAAATAGTGAAGCCCATATGGAATGCGAACAAGAAGTTCATCGAATCGATGACCGGCAAAGGGGTGAAAACCACTACTTTTCTTCCGAGCGATCCCAACGCTCTGTCTCAGAGATTGAGTTTGTTGATGGGGAGCAGACGGGCTGGTAACACGGGATTAGATAATCAGATAGTTGCCATATCTGACGAATTGTTGAGACAGAAGGTTTTGAATAAAAATCAGTATAAAAGGCTGATGAACGAATTGAAGGATTGATGTGAATATAATAAGTAGAGAGAGAGAAACAAACAAACAAACAAAACAAACAAACAAAAATAAAACAGTAAATTCTTACACTAGAATAATAAAAGTATTTAAAAACGACAAAACGATTTACCAGTGAAAAAAAAAAAAACACAAAATATATCATAAAAAATAAAATATCTTGGTGATAAAGAACAGGGGATACGTCAGGACTTACGTTCAAGGCAGTTCTGGCATCGTCGATTCTATAATGCGAGCGTTCACGAGCAATGCGGGTAGAAAACTCGCATCGACTGCATTTGAGGTCGGTAAGAAGACGGCTTTGGATGCTGGTAAGAAAGCCACTTCCGAAGCTAGTGGTAGGATAGCTTCTGTGGCTGGCAAGAGGGCAGCCGACGCATTGATCGACAAGTTGATCAGTCTGCCGGCGAAGCGAGCTGCGTTAGAGCGAACGCCGAAAAGTTGGATAGATTTTAAGGATGCCGTGGTGCCCATACAAGATTTAGCCAAAATGATGAATGGATCTGGATTGAAGAGAACTCGCGACGGTGCGATATAAACAAAATAATAATAATAACAACATTAAAAACAGAGTTTGAAAAAAAAAACATAAAAAATTTGTGTTTGAAAAGAATCTAAAATAACAGACAAAAAAAAAAATAAAACAAAAAGATGAACATTAAAGATATGTCTTGGAACGACGCGCGACCAAGAGGTCGAATAACGAGTACTTTCCCAAGAGCATAAGAGGTTTGATAGAGGGAAAATCGAATTGTGGAAAGACCAATCTGTTGATGAATCTGTTGTCCCGACCCGACTGGTTGGATTACGACAGATTGTTCGTGTTTGGCAAGAGCTTGTTTCAACCCGAATACAGATTGCTTCGAGAGTGCATGGATCGCAGATTGCCCAAGGACGTCATAGCCAGAATCTTTGACAGCAGGGAGGAATTCGACAAGTGCGGAGCTCCGCTCTCGACCATCTTGGACGGTGCGGCGACAGAGCTGACGAAGAGAAATGCATCTTCGAATGTCGAGTGTCGATTTTACAAGAACGCTAGCGACGTTCCGGATCCTAGGGAACTGAAATCGGAAGATAAGAATCTCATGATTTTCGACGATCTGCTTTTGGAGAGACAGAACCGATGCGAATCGTATTACGTTAGGGGTCGACACAGCAACGTGGACTGTTTCTACCTGTTGCAGAATTATTTTCGATTGCCCAGACAGACGATAAGGGAGAACGCTAATTTTCTGTGTCTCTTTCGCCAAGATCTCAAGAATCTCAATCACATCTATGGCGATCACGTCGCAAACGACATGAGCGCTGTCGAATTCAGGAGATTCTGCAAGAGGGTTTGGGATGGTGGACTTTACAATTTCGTCGTGATCGATTTGACAAGCGAATTTAATCGCGGAAAATATCAGTGCGGATTCGACAAGTTTTATGTTCCCGATGGTGATAATAATAATACAATAGAGCGTGAAATTAAAAAAAATTAGAAAAATAATAAATCTTCAAATAATTAGTTTTGAATAAAAAAAATAAAATTAAGATATAATGTTCCAACATGGAGAATTGTTAGAACGGATAGCCGAGAATTCGGCTGCGAAACAATCCATTCAAATCGTGGTGAGTGGCGATTCGACTCAATTCGCTACGAAATTCGAAACTTCCATCGAATTGAACAGAGAGAAAAGTTACGAGATGGCGTTGGTGAATCTGGAGACTTATTATTCCTTTCCCAACGTCACCGAAAAGAATAACTCATTCAAGTATTCTGACGGAGTGGATTGGTTGGAGATTCGAATTCCCAAAGGGAGTTATGACATAGACGATTTGAACCATTACATTCAGACGCGAATGAAGACGGATGGAAAGGGAAGCAACAAGATCAGACTCGCTCCCAATCCTAATACCTTACAGACGATGTTGGATTTGGAAGATAATTTTCGTGTGGATTTCAACACGGACGATTCTATAGGCAAGATGTTGGGATTCGATCGAAAGATGTATCGAGGCCACGCAGCATCTGAAAATACGGTTGACATTCTCGCTGTCAATGGCATTCTGGTGAACGTGGACGTGATTGCTGGAAGCTACGTGAATGGTAGTGCTCAGCCGACGATCTATTCCTTCTTTCCAAACGTGTCGCCGGGTTATAAGATCGTGGAGCGACCTCGAAATTTAGTTTATCTACCAGTGATTTTAGACACGTTGTATAGTCTCAAAACCACGTTGATGGATCAAAATGATGAACTGTTAGATCTTCGCGGAGAGAGAGTGACAATACGATTTCACATAAGAGAAATATAAAAAGCAAAAAAAAAAAAAAATATTATATATATATGTATAGATAACAAAAATAAAATAAACGGTAATATTAATTTTTTACAAAATTATTTTAATATAATTATTAAACAAGAAACAATTGAAGTAAATATATTTAAAAAAACAAACAGAATTATGACACAATACATGGTTAAAAACGTGAACATATCCGCAGGACAGAAGCAGAAACTTAAGAGAGCTTTAACAACTTGAGGCGAGGCGGTGAGATTCAAATTCACTCATGAAGATCTGACGAGAGGCGGACAGGATTCGATCGCCTGGACCAGAAGTCAAATCAAAAGGATGGAGAAAGCGATTTGCGATGGAAGAGGGTTGGCGGTGAGGTTGAGTCCCGCTCAATTGAGATACAATTTGAGAATGAAAGGTGGTTTCCTACCGCTATTGGCAGGAATCGCCGCAAAAGCATTACCCTTCGCCGCAAAGGTGTTACCCTTTCTCGGAAAGACTCTCAGCGTGGGAGCTCTCACAGGACTCGCTAGTTCGAGAGTTGAGAAATTAATGGGTGGCAACGGACTGTTTTTGAAGAAGGGAGGAGCCGTGTGTTGCGTTCACGTAGATGACAGCGGTAAAGGATTGTATCTAGAACCCGTTAGAGGTGGCAACTCTCTGAGAGGAAACAGTCTCTTTCTGAAGAGTGGACGGAACGTCAAGCGATACGGCAAGGGTTTGTTGCTCGGTGACAATTCGCCATTTAAGAACATACCGATTTTGAATATGTTATTATAAATATAAAAATTATATAAAATATATAAAATCATAGACAGTATAAAATAATATATATTTAAAATGGGTGAAGAGGTGGAGAAACAAATTTATCACCTGAATGAATTTGACGATAATGACGAACATTGCGAGCCAGAGAGCGAAGAAATAAAAAAATGGATAGACTCTAATGATGGATATCTAAGGAAAGAGATAGATAAAGCGCGGGATATATGGTTGGGAATGAGACGATACTTTCCACGGTCACCACTACCTTCTGAAGCGAGTGTTACCAAGAGATGCACAACATTCGTTCATAATTATGATTCTGATAAACAAAAATGTTATCATGAACGTATCACATCACAAAGAAAAAGAAAAAAAAAAGAAAAAGAAGAATCGACGCAGAAATTTGAGAGAAAAGGAAACGTTATTATAATATATCATGATGATAGTGAAGAAGAAGGAAAACAAAAAAAAAAAAAAAAGTAAATGAGATCTCATTTACTTTTTTTTTTTTTTTCATTTTTTCTTCGCTAAAAATCAATCGCTCTATTGTTTATATTTCCAAGTCCATTATTAGCATGTTGACGCTCGTGTCTACTCCTTTTTCGAAAACGTGTTGAATGTTTATCTTCACTCTTTTGAGTTTTTTACATCGGTCAACTCGCTCTCACCACCCAATTTCTTCACGAGTTCGAATGAGATGTTTGGAAATATGTAATTTCCATAGGGCAACGACAAATCGTCCTTGTCGAATTCTCTGTCTTCGGCGATGACGATGTTCTGCAGATCGCTTTGGTACTCGTAAATCAAATCGAGCGTGGCTTCGTTCAATTTCAGAGGCATCTTATATTTCTCATATTTGTGCTCTAAGCCCTTCGTCTCGACATCGTTCAATTCGATGGGATCGTGTCGTTGTAATCTATAGATTTTATGACCGAATTTCTTATACGTTTCGACTCGTTTCAATTTCAATTCGCATCTTTTAGGTGTTGTTGTCTTCATGATCGATTATTTGTTTTTTTTGGTTTTTATGAATTCTTTTAAATTTTGTATTTAAATAATAATTTGTTAAAAAAAAAAGTTTGTTATTTTTTTTTTTTTGCTCTTTATATATATATAAAAAAGTTGTTTTTTTAATTTTTAATTTCTTTAATGTAAAAAATTTTTTTAGTAAAAGTTTTTTTTCTCTTTATATATATATAAAAAGTTTAAATTTTTTTAATTTCAATCTCTCTATTGTTTATATTTCCAAGTCCATTATTAGCAAGTTGACATTCGTCATTTTTCCACATACGAAAATGGTGTGAATGTTCATCTTTACTCTTTTGAGTTTTTTTTCATAGGCGAATGCGCTCTCACCACCCGATTTCTTCACGAGTTCGGGTGAGATTATTGGATATATGTAACTTCCATAGGACAACAATAAATCACCCCTGTCGAATTCTCTGTCTTCGGCGACGATGATATTAATCAACAGTTCGCTTTGGTACTCATAAAACAAATCGAGCGCGGCTTCATCCACTTTCAAACACATTCGATATTTGTGGTAGTAGCGCTCTAAGTCCACCATCTCGACCTCATTCAATTCGATGGGATCGTGTGGTTGTAATGTATAGATATTAAAACTGGAATTCTCATACCCTTTGTCTCGTTTCAATTTCAATCCACATCTTTTAGGTGTTGTTGTCATGATCGATTATTTGTTTTTTTATGAATTCTTACAAATAATGTTTATTTTAAATTTTGTATTAAAAAAAATTGAATTTTAAAATTTAACTTTTTTTTTTCTATTATATATATAGAGTAAAAAAGCAAAACTTTTTTAACAAATTATTTAATACAAAATTCCAAAAAAAAAAAAAAATATTCTTACAAATGAAGCAAACAGATAAAACAATGGTAAATTTAAATGAGAAAACCGTACCTCAGTTAAACGAGATTTGTAATCTATTACAAATTTCAGATTTCAGAAAGCATAGAACTAAATCAAAAAAAATTGAAGTCATACAAGAATATTTGCGAAACGCTAGAAAGGCAAATGAAATGTCGATAGCAACGACGTCAAAAGATGCGCCGGTTGTGAAAAATAAGAAGACGACTAAATGAAAAGCCATTGAAAAACATCAAGTTTCCAAAGAAAAGAAAAGAAAAACTAAAACGAAAATGAGTGATGTACTTCAGATTCAAGACAAACGAGATATATTGAGCGAAATTCAACGAGCAATCAACGAAGAGAAAGGAGAAGAATATGTAAGACGACTCGTTGCAGAACTATTCCAATCGAAACCCGTAGAACGGGAGAGTGTGATTGAAGACATTTTTAAAACTTTTGACGTGTTTCCCTCGTCGAAGAAAGTCGATCTGAAATTGTTCATGGAACGGGTGAAGAAAAAAGTATTGGATTTGTTTCGCGAATACACGAACTTGGGATTAAAAATTAAGATGATACTCCATTGCATAATGAATAAAATCGACGTGAAGTCCGGCGAGAGCATCGTGAAAAATGCATATTTCAGATCTAACGTTGAACCCGTATTTCAAGGTTCAGATCTATCGGACGTTTTCGAAAAGATGAAAGACAAGATGTTGACGTCTCTCACGAATTATCAAAATGAAGGTAGTAATTGGACGTTCGGCGAGGTGTTGAAACTCGAAATTCACATTTCTAAAAATGAACCGTTGAAAGGATCTTCCTACTTGGAATTACCGTATTTCTTGACTAAGAAACACGCCGTGGTCAATGTGAGAAATAAAGATGATCAGTGTTTTAAATGGAAAGTCACCTCTGCTTTATACCCTGTCGAAATACACGCCGATAGAGTTTCTCGTTACGAGGAAACTTCTAAAAATCTCGATTGGACTGGAGTGACTTTTCCAACAAAGTTAAAACACATCAAACGTTTCGAGGTTCAAAATCCCACCGTAGCGGTGAACGTCTTGGGATACGATGACGAAAATCAAAAGATCTATCCTCTCAGACGGACTTCGTATCGTGGAAGAGAAAAGACGATTATTTTATTATCGATTTCAAATGGTGACAATCGTCATTATTGTTGGGTTAAACATCCGAGCCGATTACTGTCGAGACAAAATAATAATCATAGACATAAGATATCTTTATGTTGCAACTGCATGAACATGTTTCACAGCGAAGACTCGTTGGTGAAACATCAGGAATATTGCAATGAAAATCAAGGTGTCGCCGTCGAAATGCCCAAACCCAACACCATCGTGAAGTTTGAAAATCACAACAGAAGGTTAAAAGTACCATTCGTCATGTACGCTGATTTCGAATGTTTCACCGCGAAAATGAGTTCCTGTCAACCCAACGCTCTTCAAAGTTACGTCGAAAGATATCAAAAACACATACCTTCGGGCTATTGCATTTACGTGAAATGCGCTTTCGACTCGCAACATGACATGGGTCCCTTCACCTACACGAAACAGCGCGAAGATGACGACGTGGCTCAAAGGTTCGTGGAAGAGTTAGAATCGAAAATTCAAATGTTATATGACAAATTCAAAACTCCGGCGTAAATGATCATCACGCGAGAGCAGCAGGACGAAAATAACAGAGCCACCGAATGTCACATATGCAGACAATCGTTCGACGAGAATTCGGAGGAAAATAAGGTCAGAGACCACGGTCATTACACGGGTCTGTATTGTGGTCCGGCTCACAGCAGGTGTAATTTAAAATATCGAGACGCCGCTTTCTATCCGGTGATGTTTCACAATCTCTCGGGTTACGACAGTCATCTGTTCGTGAAAAATCTCGGCACCTCGCACGAAGAATTAAATTGCATCGCGAACAGCGAAGAAAGATACCTTTCCTTCACGAAATGGAAGTTCATGGAGAGGGAAAGAGTAATCGATGGAAATACGTTGAAAGAAAAAACGAAATCCATTCGTAGAAGCATACGTTTCATCGACACTTTTAAATTCATGTCGACCGCTCTGGAAAAATTAGTCGATAACATGAGCAAGGATAAATTTAAAATCACGAGCGAACATTACGGAGAATGAGTAGACATCATGTTGAGGAAAGGAGTCTATCCTTACGATTACATGAACGATCTAAAGAGATTCGAAGACACCGCACTACCTTCGAAAGATGATTTTTATTCGAAATTATACGAATCCGACATTTCCAACGAGAATTACGAACTCGCCAAAAACGTGTGGAAATCATTCGATATGAAAACCATGAGAGATTATCACGATCTCTATCTGAAGACCGACGTTCTGCTCTTGGCAGACGTGTTTGAAAATTTTCGAGACGTCTGTCGTCGAAATTACGATCTGGATCCCACTTGGTATTTCACCGCACCCGGTCTGGCATGGGACGCTCTGTTGAAGACCACCGAAGTCCAATTGGAATTATTATCTGATGTGGACATGTTGCTCATGTTCGAAAGGGCTGCGAAAGGTGGCGTCTCGATGATCTCTCACAGACATTCTGAGGCTAACAATCCCTACATGAAAGAAGGTTTCGATTCGAAACGGTCGACTAAATACATACAGTATTGGGACGCCAATAATCTGTACGGTTGGGCTATGAGTCATCCTTTACCAATTGGAAATTTCGAATGGGTGAAGGAACCGGAAGAGATGCAAAAATGGAGAGACTATCCTTGCATTTTAGAAGTCAATTTGAACTATCCGGAAGAATTACACGATCCACACAACGATTATCCGCTGGCTCCCGAATGAATGGAACCGAACGAAGGAGACGAGGAAAAATTCATTCCCAATTTATTTAACAAACGTAACTACGTTGTCTACAGTGAGAATTTGAAACAGTACGTCGATTACGGGATGAAATTAGCTGACATACATCGCATCGTTCGATTCGACGAAGAGCCTTGGATGAAAAAATACATCGATCTCAACACGAATCTCAGAACCCAAGCCGAGAACGATTTCGAAAAAGATTTCTTCAAACTCATGAACAACTGCGTGTACGGCAAATCGATGGAAAACATCAGGAAGAGAACCGACGTTCGACTCGTCACATCTGAGAAAAAAGCAAAAAAATTAGTGGCGAAACCCAATTACAAACACCGAACCATATTTGGTGAAAATCTAGTGGCTGTTCACATGCAAAAGACGCACCTGAAGTTCGACAAACTGTATTATCTCGGACCGATCATCTTAGATATCAGCAAGCGATTGATGTATGAGTTTCACTACGATTACGTCAAACGAAAATTTGGTGACAAGGCCAAACTACTGTTCACCGACATGGACAGTTTAGTTTACGAGATAGATACGAAAGACGTCTACCGAGACATATCTCCGGACGTGGTCGAGTGGTTCGACACGAGCAATTATCCCATCGATCACCTGTCCAACATTCAATCGAACGACAACAAGAAGGTGTTGGGTAAATTTAAGGATGAGAGCGGCGGTAAACAGATCGCCGAATTCGTGGGCTTGAGACCCAAACTGTATGCTTATCGTCTAGAAGATGATGAAGAGATTAAGAAGTGCAAAGGAGTTAAAGCGTGCGTGGTGAAGAAAAACATCTCTTTCCAAGAGTATAAAGATTGTCTGTTAGGAAGTGGTCCGGTGTATAAGACTATGAAATTGATTCAAAGCGAAAATCACGACCTGTATACCGAAATAGTCAACAAGATTTCGCTGACGGCCGACGACGATAAGAGATTCGTATTAGACGATAAAATAAGCACTTTGGCACTGGGACATTGGACTGTGGATCTAATTAGAGGCGATATGAATGTGGATGATTGGATTCCAGATATGATTGTAGATGATAAGATTCCAGATACGATTGTGGATGATAGGATTCCAGAAAATCAAGAAGAATTAGATGAATCCAAGATTATAGAAGTCAAGGAATTCGACGGATTCAAGATTGTGGAAGTCGATAGAGTTAGTTTAAAAAGAAAAAGAAAAAAAATAACGTCATTTTTAGTGAATTATAATAAAATAAATAAAAAAAAAATATATACGCATCTATGAATAAGAAAATAAAGATATCCGTAGAAGGTGTCGTCTTACCCAATGAACCTCTATCCAACATCGATCTGTTGAATGCGGAAAAAGATTTGAAAATCGGAGATTTTCTAGGTGTGTTTTCCAGAGATGCCTTGCCGAAGAGAAGACCTCGACAATCGGAATGCGGAATTTTAAATCTAGATGATTCATTGGGTGAAGGCACTCACTGGGTGGCGTGTTTCAAGAACGGGAAGAAGAAGAAGAATTATTATTTCAACAGCTACGGAATCTCGCCGCCGAAAGAAATAAAGAACTATTTCAACAAATCGATGGCTCTTTACAACACGGATCAAGTGCAATCACCAGATCAAGTGTTTTGCGGTCACCTGTGTCTCTACGTTCTCAAGAGATGGTCTGAAGGAGATGAATTTCAAGACATTCTCAATGACTTACATTAGAGAGAGATTTTTTTTTATAGTATATATATATAAAGATAAAAAATTATTTTAAAAAAATTTTAATCGAATAAAAAACGAAAAATAAAATAACATAGTTCATTTTTAATAAACTGCGTTTTGAACACATTTTTTTCTAAACAACAACAACAACAAAAAAAAAAATCCCACAACAACATGACAGTCGATAAATTTGGTAGAAGTGACAACGAAAAAGTCAACACGAGAAAGAAGAGGAAGACGCTCGAAGTGGACGATGGTTACGACGTTGCCAACTTGGACGAGCGTTACGTTCAGAGATACGAACCTCGAGAAGAACCTCTGAACATGAACGATAAGAAGCTCTACAATCTTCCCGAGCCGATAGATCTCGCAGATGCCGCGACTAAAAAATACGTCAACAGGGGGAACTCCGATTTCGAACGAATCCTGCTGGATAATTACGTGGATAAAACCATGACCGACGATCTCGATCTGAAATCCAAACGTTTTACATCGCAAATCCCGTAGATCCCACCGATGCCGCCACCAAGAGATATGCGGACGACTCTCACGCGAGATTCAGCGAACACCTGAGAAATAGATACGTTCAGAAAACGATGCACTCGGAATTGAACGCCAATTCTTACAAGATAACGAACGTGGCCGCTCCCACGAATCCCAAGGACATGGCGACCAAACACTACGTAGATCTGGAATAGAGAAAGTCTGACAGACGTGAAATGAAATCGGATCTGAATGCGGGATTCCACAAGATATTGAATCTGTCAAAGATCGACGACATGGATGCGGACTCAACCGCAGTCAACAAGGGCTACGTAGATTCTGCCGTGATACGATCACAAGAATACGTAGAATCGCAAGTGGACGATCTCTACCTGAACAAACAATCTGGTGGAACCATGGAGGGTGGCATCAACATGAACGGTGAGAATTTATTCGGTCTCGGTCACGATCCCGAATTCGATTCCAGCGCGGTAAGCAGGAAGTACGTGGACGACAACTCGGTCTGGAGAAAGGGTGACATCATGGAAGGTAAACTAGACATGGGCGGACACACGCTCACAAATCTACCGGATCCTGTGAACATGACGGACGCCTGCACCCTGATTTCGGTGGTGGAGAGAGTCAAATATGCTAGACAATTGATCACCGTGTGGGCCGAAGAGTCCGACGCCTTAGAGGAGGGAAAAGCCGAGTGGTCTTTCGGTAATGGAGGTAGCGGATTGAAACACGGTCAGGTGGGATATCCCATGCCACTGGGAGGTGAAATCCTTCGAATGAGTCTGGCTTCCTCGGATTTGAATAACAGAGCGGTCGTCAGTCTCATGGTGAATGGTGTGGAGAGCGATAAGAGATACAGCATCGAAAAGACTGAGAATCAACACGCGAATGTCAGCACGTTCGGCACGCCTCTCAAAGTGAATGCCAGAGACAGGATTAATTTCGTCACGAAAACCAATAATCCCGAAGCCGCCACTTCCGTGGTGAGTCTACTGATCGAACTGGATCCTTTGAACAAACAGTGAACGCGTGGAAAACAACGAATTAAAAAAAAAAAAAATAATGTGTGATTATTAAAAACAGAAAAAAAAAACAAAAAAAAAGTAATGAGATATAGAGAGATGTTCAATCTCTCTAGATCACATTACTTTATTTATTTTTTTTTTTGTTGTTTTTTTTTTAATAATCACACATTACTTTTCATTTTTTTTTTTCACCCACCCGTCTCTCATCGAATGATCGACATCTTATTTCCGTCCGATTCGAATTGTAATTCTCTGTCCGACAGGACCAGGGCGAAGGCTTTGGTTTTTCTCGGCACGTTCCTATCGAATTGCATCTTGATCTGAATGTCTAACACGCTACTCTTGAGTCGTTCACTCTGTTTACTGACGTCGAACACGAACATGGGATACATCGACTTTAATTCGCTGGGAGATATGTTGGGATTGCTCATCAATTCGTCTAGACCATGATACTTCTTTCTAAAATCGGCGGCGTCGCCGTACAGCCTGCAGAAATCGTTCTTGTCGAACGACGCATTGTAATCGATTGCCGGATATCTCGTGGCGTTCAGAAACACTTGCATGTTTCTCAAATTGCAGTGATCAAACAGCGACGCATTCTTTTCCTGAGACCTGTCTCTATCGGTCTGAAACGCGACCACGATGAAACGCGGTCTCTCGGAAGCGGATTTCACCGTCAATCTCCAATTGAAGTGATTCGTGGAGGGAGGAATGCTAGCCGTGTCGCACTGTCTCATTCTAAATCCCACGGGTAATTTACTCTTGGATTGTATGATCTTGTAGAGATGCGTTTTCTCATCCGTCGTAGGCTCCACGTGCGGAACGAACCACGATATCTTGTGTAGAGTTATCTTACCCGCATCGGTCGCGGCGAGTTTCACTATTGCGTCGTCGTTTCCTTTTCGAATCAACGTCAGATTGTGTTTGAATGTGTACATGATCTTGTTGTAATCGTCCGCGAATCCGAAGATGTGTTTCAAAGGTATCCTGAATGAAAACGTTCCTTTAGGTCTGGACGTCTTGACGACGTAGTCGAATATCGTGGCGGCGCCGGCGCTAGCAGGTCCGACGGTGTCTTTCACCCACAACTGATTAAGTCCTCTGGATTTCGAAAAATCATCAGGATACGTCAAGAGTCCGAACATCGTGGTGTCCTGACCGGGATGAAAAACAGATTCTATCTCTTGTCCGGATAGCATGTATTTTATGTTACTGAATAGATGCATGATGCCATTATTGGCAAGAGTAACCGTGTCGTCGTCGGCGTAGTCGCTCCCATCTTCCTTGGTGAGACGTCCCTGCACCACTATGTAACTCTCACTAGGATGTACGAATAGATCTTGAGTTTCAACGTTGATTCTTATCTCTCCCGCATTGTTCAAACTCGTTCCGGTTACCGGTTCGTATTCGTATTCTTGAATGCTTACATCTTTCACTATGCTTTGTGCTATATCTAGTATATTTGTCATTTTAAAGGATTTTTAGTTTTTTTTTGTTTATTAATTCACTTGCTTTTCTTTATCTAAAAAAATAGTTTTTAATTATTTTTTATTATTATTTATTTTTTTTCTCTCTTATATATATGTGTGTGTAAACAAGAAAATGTCAAAGAGAGTAAATAAAAAAAAATTTGTTTGCGTTCTTCATCAAAACTTCGTCTTCTGCAATTATTGTTCGTAAAACTTTCCGATGATCTCTTCTCCATCCAAAGCTTCGATTTCGTAAGTCACCAGATCGGTGTGAAATATTTTGATGATCACAAAGATTTCTGAGGTCCATCGAGGAGTATAACCCTTTTCGAAGTGCTTCTTATAAGCGTAGATTCTCACTCGATCGCCGACCGCAAATTTCGGCGTTCTAGACTTCTTCTTCCCGATCTTAGATCTCTCGGGATATAGATTCGCGTAGACCCGTTTTTCGTTTCGAGGATCGCTAGCTTCCGCGGGAGTCATCTTGATCGATCTGTGTCGCGTGTCGTTGTAATCTTTCACCAGATCGTTCAGAGCGTATATGTATTTCTTGGTCGAATTCGCCGTGAAGTATCTGTGCATCTTCTCCTTCATCGTTCGATTCCAACGTTCCACCATGCTGGCTTTCTCTTCGTTTTCGATCGAGTAGAGGTCTACCAATCGACGAACGTCCTTGTTGTAGAATTCCTTTCCCTTGTCCACCCACAATTTACTCGGTTTTCGAGAGGACGAGTCGAACACGCTCTTCAGAGCCTCGGCGACGCAAGGTCCCGATTTATTCTTCAAAGCTCTGATCCAACCGTATTTGGAAAACACGTCGATGACCGTCAACAGATATTTGACGCCCTCGTTCCACCTCGAAAACGATCTCATGTCGACCAAGTTGGCGGACCAAATGTCGGCCAGACCCTTCACGAACACCCTTCTCTTTCGAAATTTACGCACTATGGGTTTGTGTAACTCCTCGGCCAATTCGCTCATCAATAATCGTTTCTTCTTCTTCTCTTTTTCAGATGCGCTTTTTTTTTGAACGCCCCATCCGAATCGACGTTTCGCACCGATCAGATTGCCGACCAGCGAACGTTCCATCTTCTCTCTCCTGGTCGGATTCGATATGCCTTTCAATCCCGTCAACATGTTTTTGTCGCAGACGTCGTTGCGAGTCTTGGTGTCGGGATGTCCGGCGTAGCACAGATCATGATCGTACACGGCCGCGTCCACCCTATTCACGGGTTTGCTCCAAGATTTGGGTGTCAGATCGGCGTTGAGTCTCTTGTTCAATTTCGTTCCTGGTCCCGTGAAACTGTGACCGGGCAGATGCATTTCGAAAGGTAGATTGTTGATCATTTTATTCACGATGCCTTTACCTTTGCTTGCGTTCTTTTGTTTGATGAACCGAGTCTTTATAGAACCACACACGTCGCAAATTCCGCGAAGCATCCATCTATCGTTTTTAGTTCGCACTTCTCGAGAATTACTCGTCTCGGTAACTCTCTTACACTTTACGCAATACATTTTTTTGAAGAGTTAATTTAAATTAATTTCGTTTTTTTTTTATTTTATATATGAATTTAATATTTTTTTTTTTTAAAATTCTGTTCTTATTATATATATATATATATTATTTTTTTTTCAATCGCTGCCCTTGAGTTTTATCATCTTACTGAATTCCTCCCTGGCCTCTTTCCTACCCTTTTCCACGAGAGAATCCTTCAACTCTTCCTTGATGATCTGACGAGTCTTGATTCTCACGGCTTCTTTCATGGCATCGTATTTTGTTTTCTCGCTCAATATCGTGAAGTATTCTCCGTCCGATATCCTACCGTCTTTCAACGCCATAGAGATCATTTCGGATATCGTATCGATCTTGGAGTCGGCCAAGACGCGAATCTTGTCGTGTTTCCTTGCCTTCAGATATAATTTCCTACTCAAAAAGTTTCCGAGCGTGCTGAACAATCCGGCGGCGAGAGCCACTCCTTCCACAGTCAGCACGATCGGAATGCCGACCGCGGTCGACAACAATCCGATGCCGGCCGCGTGTAAACCCATGGAAATTGTGATGAGTGTCGTGTCAATCCCGTTGACAAATTTCACGAAATGCGAATACTGCTTCTTGAGGGAACGACGAGAATCTCTCTCTCGAGTCAGATACGATTGGATTCTACTGATTTGATCGATGCGATACCTCTCTCCTCTTTCTCTTTCTTCTAGCGACGGCGCCGTCGGCAAAACGCCATTCGGCTTCTCGTCCTCGTCGTCAACTAACGTCGGATACAATTTATTTCTGGTTCTCATTTTTTTTGGGGGGTTTTTTCTTTCTAATATTGGATAAAAAATTTATGTGTGTATTTATTTTTTTTTTATTTTCTACTCTCCCTTATTTTTTATATCAACGAAAAACAAAACTTAGACGTATGCTTCGTTCAGCAATAATTTCTTGATGCATCCCTTGTCTTCTAAAGTCAAACTTCTACGCGCCAATTTCAGTTCTTCCGAATCTGTGGGCCTGTCTCGATTCTTACAGTAGACTAATCTCTTCCAAAACGTGATCACATCGTCGAATTTAACACGTTCGAACACCGGTAGTTGTTCGTTCACGCAGATTGTGTATGCTCTCATCAGCATGTTTAAAAGAAACCTCACTCTAATCATCTGAGAATCGCTCATGATTTACGTATTTTTTTTTATTATCTATTCGATTTGATATATTTATTTTTCTAAATAACTATTTATTTATATTTTTTTTTCTCCTCTATATTTATATCAATCAAAAACGTGACCGCCTCAAAAACGAGGGAGAGTTCTGGACCATCTGTACCAACGCAATTGCCGATTCTGGACCGCTGGTCTTGAACCGCAATTGTTGTTTTTTGATGACGACCCAGAATCTTTTGCTTTCGATCGCGTTCGCCGACGATGGATCGATGGGTCTGATCTGCGATGCGAACGTAGACCAAAAATCACGTACACGATACAACTGAAGATGTACAACACACGCACACGATGCGTTCACCACGAGTATTTGAACGCTAAAAGCGCGATCTAGGAGTCACTGACTGTACATGAGCCGATTCAAGACCATGTACAGTTTTTGTGAACAAGCGTGTGATTTAACACTGAATTCCACGTTGGTGAACGCATCGTGTGCGTATGTTGTACACGTACATGTACAAGTGGTCGTAAATCGGCATTTTATACCTACTCACCGCAATTCGGGCATTTCAGAGTTTTAGCACTACATGCCTTCGCGATGTGTTTGTCACCACATTTCATACATCGTTGCTCCCCGTTGCATTTGTGTGACAAGTGCCCAAATTTCTGACACTTGTGACACTGAACGGGTTGCGGAAGAACACGATATTCCTCGGTTTCGTATTTTTTGCCATTAATAATTACCTCTTTGCTTATTAGATTTAATTTCGTTGCTCTATTAGGGCATTTTACTTTTATTTTCCAAGTATGGTTACCCGTGGCTTTGGAGATTAATCTCTCCCACGAGCATCCTGGAAGGGCTTTATCAATCGAGTTTTTTTCCGTTTTGGGTGGACGCGTGTGATTACGACACAGGGGTTTGGTTGCGGATGGCCCTGTGTCTTGTTGGTTTTATTGGTCACCTTAGGGGGCGTTTTGGCATTTACTTTATCTGCGTACGTCGCGCTATCGGTTGGGCTAGCTGTCGCAGTCGCATCCACTATTTCCGGTGATGTTGACTCTGTTGCGTTAACAGAGCCCCCATTACTTGGTATGACCACCGAGTCCTTTCCAGTAGCGGTGCTCTGTGAATTTTTCTTGATGATTTTTGTCTTCTTGACACGCCGATCAATAGTCATACAGAAACTATTTTCGTCTTCGACGTCCACGGTTTCGTCATTTTCACGGAACTCATTGGAGAGTTTCCTTTTCGACCGATTTTGGTTTGGTGATTTTTTCTGTCGCTGCGATTTGGGGACTTTAGCTGAATTTTTATCCAATTGAATTTCAACCGCCACGGCCGGGGAAACTGCGACCGTGTTGGTAGCTTCTTCTACTATGGAACGCAGCCAGTTATCCTGGCTGGAGGTAATTGGATCTGAATCTATTTCAGATATCCCCGCCAGTGAGCCGGCGGACACAGGTCCTCTCATTTCTGTAGCGGCGTCAATACATGGTAAATGAGGAACTAGAGGAACATGGTCCTCCTTACCTGGTTTGGCTTTCAGAATTGCCTTTTCCAATTCCCTTCTCAATTCAGCCTTTTCTTTATCTGCCTGTCGCTTCTGGGCTTGAAGCTCTGGCCGCAAACCCTTATGGTGTCATTTAATCTGGCTATTTCTTTCTGGAAGCCAGACATCATTGATGTCATATCAGTATTAGTGGAATTTCCAATGTTGCTCAGACTACCAGAATTAAAGACAGAACTGTTTAACTGAGCTTGACTTTGTTTATCCATTGTTTTTATTTGTAAATAATTCTAAAATTCTAAAATTTATTTTTTAAGTTATTAGAGATTTTAATTTAATTGTATTGACTTAAATATTCGTTTTTTGCGGAAAAATGCAGATAGAAATAGCAAGAGAAAAAAGTAAACACTTACAGTGATACAAAAAGATACACAGAAATAGTGCAATTTGCAATAGCGTTGTTGATCTTCCGAGTGAGCGATAATCAGTTTTTGTGTGAAATCACCAGTGCTGGACGATACGTCTGTTCGCTGTGAAGGCAGAGGTGCAGTCCAGGTGACAGGGCAAGAGATGCCCAGAGCTGCTATTGTTCTCTTCAGTCGCGCTGGTAGTTCCAGTGTTTCCATAATTAAGGTGATAATTAGGATGTTCGCACTCTGAGTTCAGAGAGATAGAGGTTTGAGTCCCACCATAACATCAATGCTATCCACCGACAGAAAATGTTTTTGTTACATTTAACAACACTGACATATGATATGCCATGTGGGGGCGGGTCTTTTCGGCCTCGGGAACATTCGGCCTCGGGAACATTCGGCCCCGGGAACATTCGACCTGGGAACATTCGGCCTCCGTTTTAAACTAGGGAGACTAAGAGAGGTCTACACGGGTTAAGATGAGTTTAAACATCTTTATTACAGCCAAAAACAAAAATAAATACAGCGTAATGTACAATATAAAATACATTGACATATATGAATGAATGAAAAGTTTCTTCGCGCCCAAGGCGCACCGGGACGATGTGGGATTTAAATCCCTTGCGACCCTAATAACTTTATAGCTTTATTTGCTTATAAATTCACGAGAGTCGGGAGCGAGAGCCAATAATATTATTAAGATTGAGTGAGCGACTGGCTGTAGGATAGTGGGTTGAAGGCGCGCGGGGACGATGTGGGATTTACAACCTCAAAAATGTATGTGAGTAGATGTTTTTACGCGAGTAGTGTTCAAATAAGTGTCCTTAGAAACCGTGAAAAACAGTATAAGGTTATCTCATCAAGGACAATAACAGTCCACATAATAGGTTTAAGGGTCTGTAAAAACAGTATTTGATCTCCTAATCAAGTACTACTAAATCCCCCCTCAGACTCCATTTTGGGCAATAGGTCCGCGTGCATAACCCCCTCAGACTCCATTTTGGGCAATAGGAAAGCTAGGCCTGTGTGATCCAAGGGAAAAAAGTAAGGTTAACCGGGTCGCAAGGGATTTGTAAATCCCACATCGTCCCTTTTGCCTTCGGCGCGCTAAAACCTTTCATTCTTCTTCTCTACTAAATCAATCAAGATTCAGCCGCCCTGTAAAAAACTCTGTATCAGTATCTCATCAGAGGCCAGAACTTTGATCACCACTTCACGCAGAACTTATGAAAACATAATTTCCAAGATGAGTTGTGCCAAACAACATCCAAGAAGAAGTTTTTCATTTCGGGTCTGCATGTCGACATTGGAACACATGTATTGTCATTCTGTTATTCAGTTCAGTGGATTTTATATTTCATTATGGATTGGTCTTGTTGTGCTTAATATATTTCGACTTTAGGAATAAAGGTAGGTACGACGTATATATTATTCTTTAAAAAATATTCTAGAAAACCTCCTAATATAAGAAAAAACTAACAAAATGAACTAAAAAATTATTTTTTAAAGCTATTTTTCAACTCCCAAACTCCGAAAATTTTTACAAAAAGTGGGAACATTCGGCCTCAAAAGTGGGAACATTCGGCCTCGATTGAGGCCGAATGTTCCCGGAAAAATACCTGGGGCCGAATGTTCCCGAGGCCGAAAAGACCCGGACCCTGCCATGTCAGTTAAATTTGTTTTTGTTGCATTTCACAACACTGTCATATGCCATGTCGGTAGAAAAAAGAATGTGCCTTCAGTGTTAATTGGCATTTTGGCTTGTCGGCGGAAAAAAAACAGAAGAAAAACATTGTGTTCAGTTAAACGTTCATTTCAATTTAGAATTTCATCCTCAATGGACCGGTTTTGACCTGTTAAACGGATTTTAAAAAAATGGGTAAGTCATTTTTTAAATTTTAAAATGTTTTCGGCGAACTGTCCAATTTTAAAAAATTAAGTTCCGGCGAAATGTCTTTTCCGGCGAAAAGTCCAGTATTCCCTTAATTGTGCCGAACTGTGCAATTTGTGTACCGGAAGTTCGTATTGAAAATTCGAAATGCCTTACGTGTCGGGAGGTAAACAAAACTTAATTTTTATATCTGTTTCTGAAGGTGATAATTTTCATTCAAGGCAGAGCTGACGTTGTCAATATATGCGGATCAATTTAATGTACAATTTTTGTATTTTATTGAACTGCAACATGTGTGACAATAATTCTAATCTAACAAGTTTCCTAATTTCGTCACAATGATTTTGCAACTTTTTTCCACTTCTGCCAGCTTCTGTTTGGTGATATCCACAAGGCTTATGCCGATGGAGGGCCCTCTGTTTGGAGAATTGAAAACTCTTTTCCCCATATCTCTCACAATATTAAAAAAGGTCACTTATTTTGTGTCGTATTTTATTTTCAAGTACCAAATAAGCAACATTCGAACATTGTCATTGTCCCGGGTTCGTGACGTTTCGGCTTTGAGACGTTTCGGCCTGGGACGTTTCGGCCGGGACGTTTCGGCCCCATGAAAGGCCGAAACGTCCCACTGTAGGAGGCCGAAACGTCTCACTTTTTAAATTTTTACCAAGTCATATCGTCCCCAATAAATAAATATTTGCTTATGAGTCAATAAATATTTTTAAATATTATTCAACATTTACACCTGTGGAGGAGTTTTTTTCACAGATCAGTACATAATTAAACACAGTGACAAGAGTTTAGTTGTCACTCATATAGATGATTCTTAAGTTAGGTCTTCGCAACTCAGTTTGTGTTAAAAACAGCAAACCATTATGTCATACTTGAAAAACGACTAAAGCAAGCTTGGAGTGAATGGGAGCATACCCTCCCCCACCCCCGCCCCGCCACTCTTTTAAATAAATTTCTCGTTTGGCAGTGACTAAAATAAAGTACAATTGTTAAATTTTTGACCGGATTTCATTTAATTTAATATATTGCCAGATAAGTCTGTAACATTGTTATATATATATTTGTCTCCAGTAATTTTTCATTGCAATGGCTCAACTTCAGCCTTTTCCACGAATAAACGCAAAATTACTACATTGTTTTACCAGACTGCATTGAATTTAATAAATTGCCAGATAAGCCTGTAAGATTAATTGTTATTAAATTATTACAATTTGTACCAGATTTCGTTCAATAATTTTGCGTAAATATTCATTGAAAAGGTTTCACTTCAGCTTTTTCAACAAATAAATGCAAAATTATTACAATTCTATCAGATTTAATATAATTTAACGCATTGCTAGATGAGACTAACCCAAATTTTTATACATATCTGTCACCAATAATTTCGTGTTTATTCATTGAAAAAGCTCAACCACAGCATTTTCAACGAATAAACGCAAAGTTATTACACTTTTATCAGATTTAATATTATTTAAAATAACTCTTCCCGTGTTGATAATGCAGATAATCAACCAATGGATTAATTGATGAACTGAGTATAATGCGGGAGCCACGACTTGTTTTCACTGTGATCAGTGTGAGGCCAAGAAATAGTAACCAGTGTGTGTACTGTCAGGCAGAAAATCAGTGTACACAGATTGTCAGAGTATTCTTTGGCTGAATCTATTTTATTTACATTGTCTCTACACCCTCTTTCTACGAGGCTGAAAAGTCTCAGGCCAAAACGTCTCAAGGCCGAAACATCCCAGGGCCGAAATGTCTCAAGGCCGAAATGTCCCGATCCCATTGTCCCACGGCACAGACTGTATAATATTAGCTTAGCCTAGGCTATATTATTATTCTAGTTCAACAATCTGAACGTAGTGGCTACCCCTCTACATTCAGATTCCTTCCATTCAGATCTTTGTAAAATTATCCAATAAGTTTTATTGGGAACTCAAAACATGGAAATAGGAATGTATACAGAATGTGGAGAGTGGGTTGCAACAAAATCACCTGCAGAGTGGAGTTATGACCCCAAATATCACTTTCAAATTCTGTGCATATGAACAAAAAAAAACAAGCAATGTTTCAGCCAATGGACCTCCGGGTTAAACCCGGAGGTCCACTGGATGAAACTTTGGTTGTGATAGTTATGCTTTGCAACAAATTTGCAATTATTGCTCGGGTGGAATCTCCACTCTGCAGGTGATTTAGTGATAATACACTCTCCACATACAATATCAAGCTTTCACCCTTATTATCGGCTGCATTCGATAGTCCATGTATTTCCTTACAGTTTGGCAGAGTTTATTGATCCAAACTAAGTTTTATCCTTTACTTATCAAGATTTGAACACGGGTGAAGTGTCAACAGCACTTGGATACAATCATGTTTTTTGCAGAACCTGGAGTTTCTGCTGCAAACAAATATTGATGTGGAAATGGTGTTATCTGGGATTTAGTAACAGTGACTTACAGTTACCGCTCACGGCCCATCTTGCTCAGAACTAGTTCAGCAATCTGAACGTAGTGGCTACCCCCTATGTTCAGATTACTCCCAGTCAAATCTATTGTAAAATTTCCTGGCCAGTTTGGTGTGGAATTTAAAACACGAAAATGGGAATATATATCAAGCTTATGCCTTTCTTGTCGGTTGCAGTTGACAGTATGCATATTTGTGCGGGGGCTATTGATCCAAACTGTGTTTTATCCTTTACTTAATATCGAGAATTGAACACGGGTAAAGCGACAACCACCGCTTTGATATCGTCCATGTTTCTGTGCGCTTATAAAAAAAACAATAACCTGGAATTGCACTGAAACAAATAGACCTTTCATCCGTGTGGAAATTGAAACTTGCAATAAAAATGCACCCACGCAATGATCATAATTGACCTCTGCATGAATGCGTTCAAGTTTCCGTTTCCGCATTGATGAAATGTCTATTTGTTTCAAGTGCACAGAAACATGGATGATATCGAAGCGGTGGTTGTTGCTTCACCCGTGTTCAAATCTCGATAAGTAAAGGAAAAAATCCAGTTTGCAACAATAGCCCCTGGACAAATGCAAAGAAATATGTGTACATGTACTATCGAATGCAGCTGGCAATAAAGGCAAAAGCTTGATATATATTCCCATTTTCATGTTTAAAGTTCCCCACCAAACTAGCTGGAGAATTTTACAATAGATTTGAAGGGGAGGAATCTGAAGGTAGGGAGTACATGTACATGTAGCCACTACATGTATGTTCAGATCGCTGAACTAGCTCAGAACAATACAGATTACATGTAAATGTCAGACAAAATTTCCACAAAAAAAAGAAGTAGTCTAAATATTCTTACACATTGTCTTCCGGTGGTCCCTGCCTCTGGCTCATGTGACGGCCAGGATTGGGTGGTCCTACAGTTAAAACTAGAAGTCCTGTCATGAAATGCACACAAATAGCATGTTGATATGTGCGTTAATGTATGCGTTATGGCCCAAGTAAAGCTATCAAATTCTGTACATATGGCCTGTGCACAAGCAATGTTTCAGCCAATGGACCTCCGGGTAACCCGGAGGTCCATTGGCAGAAACATTGCATGTGTTTGCTATGAGAAACCAAGAGAACCTGCCGTGCTTTGGATGCCATTTGATATGGCAATTGCGCGCAATTCCAACGCGCAATTAAGCCTAGATACAGTTAAAACTAGATGTCCTGTCATGAAATGCGCACAAATAGCACATTGATATGCGCGTTAATGTACGGAGGTCCATTCGCAGAAACATTGTATGTGATTGCTATGATAATGAGTAACCAGGAGAAACTGCAGTGCTTTGGATGTCATTCGATGTGGCAATTGCGTGCAATTCCAACGCGCAATTAAGCCGAGATAAGCGCACTATTCGTGACAGGACTTTTAGTTTTAACTGTAAGCACACTATTCGTGACAGGACTTCTAGTTTTAACTGTATTAACAAAAACTCCCATTCAAATTTTATTTCCTTAACAATTCTGGACTCGGAAACATGGCTCATGGCCCTCCACTGGTGTGAGCTTGTTGACCCCTCTCCGGTGGGGGATCATGAGCTGAGTTTTTGAAACAGAAGATGCAATGTCAAGTGGTTTTAAGACGCCCTTTGTGCAACTGTCGTACTCTATCCGTGTTGGGTAAGTAGTTAATCTGGAGTACGGGGCGGGGCCCCCCGGACGACGATGTGTGAGCTTGACTACTGACACTTGTGTAATTTATACAAATACTGTTTCAATTAGAAATTAAAGTGTATTTATTTCTGTCAAGCGTTTTAGAGCACTATTTGTAGTTTTATGTTCGAGAAAATCAATTATTTTTATTATTATTATTAATAGTATTGACTCATTCAGTGGATGAGTTAATAAGGAAGTACATTTGTAAATACATGTATAACAATTAGAATAGAACATTGATTACAGTACAACTCAAAATAAGTTGTAGGATAACCACTATAAACTATGTATCTTTCTCTTCCTACACTGATAAGACCAGGAGCTGACATTATTTTCTGGAAAGCTCTCACTTAGAGCTTTTCAGAAAATGATGTCAGATTCTGATCCTATCAGTGCAGGAGCAGCAGTATACATGTACATATATATATTGGCCGCAAAGTGGACCCCACTCGAAGGTGGAGAGTGGGTGAGTTCTGCATTCCGGAAGGGAGCAGCAAACTTCTCAGTGTGGGAGAGACAGGTGATTACGAGTATTTGGGGGTAAATATAAACATTACAGGAAGAGGCATCTACCGGAACCACACAAATAAATTGATTCTGAAGGGGATGCGAATCCTTAACCAAATGAAACTTATAGGGAGAAACAGTTTCAATAAGGTTTTCGTGGGGAAAACCATTTGGGAGAATGGTGGGGCTGCCAAGTATAACATACGGTACGGAAGTGGTACCCCTAAACCAGGCAGCCATAAAGAGCTTGGAAATCCTGCAGAATGATGCAGGCCGATGGATAACGGGATTGAGTAATGTCGCAACGCTAGAAGCAATCAGGGGTGAGCTTGGGTGGATGAGGATGAAGGACAGGATAGACCTGTTGAAGCTCGGTTATCTTAATTATTTGGTAAATCTCGCCGACAGCCGATGGTGTAAAGTAATTTTCCTGAGAATTTTCAACTCAAATATCAAAACGGGGTGGATGGTCCAAGTGAGGGAGCTAGTAGAGAATTACTCATTGGAGATCTCGGACCTGGACGTTGGGGCAAACCAGGGTAAAAAAATCATCAGAGAAAGGGTCATGGAGGATTGTAACCGTAATTGGCAAGAGGGGGGTCAAATCAAAGAGGTCATTGGGTGGCCTGCGTGATGAAGAGAAGCCAGGTTTTGAAGAGTACCTTGATGGCACCTTTGAGGGGTCAGTGTTGTTTAAGCTGAGGTCGCGATCCCTGGAGCTGAGGGGAAAAATTGGGAAAGATGGTGAAAGGGAGTGCCAGATGTGTAACTTTGACATGGTGGAGACCCTGGAACACTTTCTTTCAGAATGCCCAAAGTATCAGTTTAAAAGAATGAGATTCACTGGGAGTATAATGGGGAAGTGGGATGGGAGAATGAAGGACATGTGGTTAGGGGGAGACTCAAAGTAGAGGGTTAATATGCTAATCGGAGAGATTGGGAAGAATGGGACAAGGGATATCATCAAGCAGTTCGTCTCCGAGTGTTGGGAGGAGAGGAGAAGCGTGGGAATAGGGAGACAGTTGGGAGTACAGGGGTAACCATGGCCTTCTCATCCGAGAACCGCGACAAATCAGTGGCTGGCCAAAGTGTTATTATTATTACATGTACTTAGTTTATTGCGGTTATGCTACAACTCATTTTTGACTTGTACTGTACATCAGGAGATAAATTTCATTTAATTTTGGGAAAATCTAAATGAGAATCCTTCTATACATTACAAGAGGATGCTGAAACAGTTTATGAGAATCTTTACGAGAATCAGAATTATTCGGCCCTGTACATTTTATGCTACTTGATGGCTTGAAATTAAATGAACATTGTTAAATATATATTTGGTAAACTGAATGAGTTGTCATTTACTGAAGAAAACATATTGAATATCTGTACAAGTACATACATGTGTACATGTATTATTAATCTTTTTCAGGTGAGATGCTGGAGTCTCGATCTCCATGGAGACTATCCGTTATTCCAGAATTATTTTGGGGATTCATCAATTTTGTAGTTCTCTTGTAAGTATTTGAATCTATCATGGTTGATGTTTTTCACATTTGAAATTAAAGCATTCATGATTTTTTGATTAATCGACTAGCCGTTGACTGTTGCGATAGTTGACGGTTTTTATTTTCAGTTGATTGTCGTTCATTTTCAAAGTGATACATGTCAAGTTTAAATTGCACTGTATAATAAGGTGAATGAACAATTAGATTAATAACCTTTGAAATGTCTAACCATACAGTTGAAACTAGAAATCCTGTGACTGTATTTTTCACTATTTTGAAGTAATAGCGTGATGAGTAAGTGCACTTTTGTCTCTGTCAAACTACACCATTAGCGTAACTCAATTTCTGTAGAAAAACAGCATGCCCAGCTCTGTACAATTCTATACTAGTAAACAGAGATCATGTACCAGTCCTGGAAATGAGACGGGTGCGAGTGTAATTGCTCCCGCCAGCACCCATGATTTTTATTTTATGGGTGCTAAAAATGCACTCGTTGAAAAATATTGTGAAGCACTAATATACATGTACTGTGATGGCATATAAGTGTGTGTTATTTTGAGAAAGCAGCACACTGTGGCCAGTGGAAAGTTACTGTCATAATTCAGCAATTCCTTATACATTTAACCCTTTGGACACCAGTTGTATCTGCCATGCAGTTCAATGACAGCAATTAGAAGAGTCCATATTCATTATTTGGGGTAGACCAATCAATATTTTCAACGTGCAGCCTCGGGGCTGCACATTGAAAATATTGATTGGTCTACCCCACACATTTACTGAACAGCCATCCTATTTAATGACGTTATGATGTATCATGCCACCGGCTGGAAAAGCAGCCACTCAATTTCAAAGGGTTAAGATCTCTGGTGTTTTGTGACAGTATTCCCTCGAAAATACATATACTAACATTTTACTTGTGCAAATTACTCTCGTCTCTGATTTTGCGGGAGCTTAAAACTGCACCTGTCAATTTTGTTTATTTCGAGCACTGATTTACATCATTCCTAACCTCTACTCTAGAGGGATACATATACATGTAATGATGTAAATAGATATTAAAATTCGACGAGAATGAAGAGAATGAAGAGAGTGGATTATTACATAATCACAGCGCCAGTGATCCTTGCGTTGGAAGTTTGCAAGTGCTTCTTTTGTTTTGTCAACAGAACTGGTAAATAATTACTATAGTACGATTTTGCTATTTCTGAGTTTGTTTTTGTTATTGTTGTCGTTTTGGAAAGACTCTTTAAGCTGTAATGGGTAGAGCTGTTGAAGAATTTATGTTCGATTATCGTTCTTGATTTGCATTTGCGGACAAAATTTGTAATTCTCAACATCAACCTTTACTTTGGATATTTGTTTTGAACATGACCCATCCCAGTAAAAATATTGTGGCCACAATCTCACATGACACTAATTTATTCCTCTTCTTTTTTCTTCTGATTTTTTTATGTCTTGAAATAAAGTCTAGAAAAGAGCAGTACATGTACGTGTTTAGTGACTTATCAGAAAATACATAACTTTGGAATAGCATTATTTATCAGAGTAATAACTCTAATGCTGAAGAGCATGAGAAGTACAAACAAAATCTCAGTCAGCAGACTTATTGTTCAATTCAGATGTCTACTGACTGAATATTGATTGCGCTACTTTTTCACCTGGGTTTAATATACCACTCTGTGGGATTTTAGTGACAACCTGTTCTCGACAAAACAGCCACAGAAAATGCATTTATGAATACGTTGTAAAACAGGTAAGAAAAAGTCATATTTATATGATGTAGAAATCAATAAAATATATACTCAATAGTTTATTATGCCACTCAAGACCCCCTCTCTCAAATACAGTGTATGCAAAGTGTACAGAGAATGAGCTGTTATGAAACATTACCGAGAATGAGCTGTTACGAAACATTTGCGGAGTCGAATTTTGATGCAGATAAAAAATTTTCAAATTTTGTGCAAGCGCTTAAGCAGTAAAATCAATATTCAGTCAATACTCTCACATTTGAATCTGGGGTCCAATGACTGAAACCTGCCTGGTACTTTTGCTCTTCAACAGTTTATTGTGTGGTCATTATTAAAGAAAAAGATTAAAAGTTGTTAACCATTCAAACCTTATTCTGCAAATTCATAGTTCCATGAATTATTACAGGGATGGCTCACGTCCAGTAACTTTGGGACAACTATCTAGAGTAAAAGATGGTGTTGAGCCTAAGAAATATAGACACCAAATGCAAATCAAGAACGATAATTGAACATAAATTCTGACAACTGCAAACTCCTTTACCCATAACAACTTAATGGGTCCTCCCAAAACCATAACCTGCTGAAATACCGAAATTGCACTAGAATTGAAAAATATACTCAACAACGATTTAGTTGTAATCCACCCTCCACATACATGTAATGTAGTCTCAATATTTTGTTTCTGTTTGATTGGTCTAGTTCTTGATTTCACTACCGAACCTCGTTAACGCTCTTGTGCATATCAGACTAGTCCATTCCTGATTCCTCTTCAGTAAGGAGCACATTAACTAACTAGCATTTTTTGTGCTAATTGTGACAGGTCTTCTAGTTTCAAATGTAGTTACAGTACGTGGAGAGTGTATTATCACTAAATCACCCGGAGAGTGGAGATTCCACCCAAGCAATAATTGCAAATTGTTGCAATGTATAACAAGGAGAAGCAAAGTTCCAGCCAATGGACCTCCGGGTTAAACCCGGAGATCCATTGGCTGAAACATTGCTTGTGTTTTTTGTCCATATATACAGAATTTGAAAGTGATACTTTGGGTGATAACTCCACTCCGTGGGTGATTTAGTCAAATCCACTCTCCATGTACTGTACTTGTAATATTCTAGTTTCAACTGTAGTTACTTGTAATATCCCATGGCCTTTGTTTTGCCCCAATTGTGAAACAACATAATTTTAAAAACACTGTGCCATTTGATGCATCTCTATTCTCTGTTGTTTTAACCCTTTACCTAACATGAAAAGCAGACTACACTTGCAAAACAAATTCTTGAACAACTAATTTTTTTTCATTTTTGTCTGAAAAACATAGGTTATAACCCCTCATTGGAACAAGCTCGATGAGGGGTCTTAACCTAGATATTTATTCGTTCAGTAGCATACAGGAAATACAACCTATGTTTTTGAGCCAAAAACTGAGAAAATTAATGAAAATTAACTGCCGATTTTTGAGAATAGTGCTGGCCGGTTTTGGCCATTATGTTGGGTAAAGGGTTAACCCTTTACCCAACGCAGACGATATCAAAATTTATTATTTTAAATATAATTTTTTTAAATTTTTCAAAAATTTCAACAAAACCATATCATGTTAACCCTCGTTGGAACGAGCTCGTTCCAACGAGGTGTCACATGATGTGGTTTTGTTGAATTTTTTTTAAAAATAATATTTTTTTAACTGCTAAATTTGCATATTACGCGGCGGATGCGGCCGATTCGTTGGGTACAGGGTTAACCAGCACTCACTTAATCAATACTAAAGAGTATCCTTCAAATGATGTACCTTTGAATAATTCATGATTTGGGAAGTTATTGCAGAGTAAATAGAATCTTAAGTCTTATACATGTACATGTACACTTGAACGACCCCACTGGAACAATTCGAACTATGAAAGTGAGAAAATTGTCACAAAACAAACAACGATCAGTTTTCTTGTAGTACTAAGTTATAACTTGTATAGAAATGGGGGAAGTTTTACAGTGTATGTTGAAAATTTCTGGATATTACCGGGTAGTTATAGAAATGAAACATTTGTACATACGTTCTGTTTAAATTCTGCAGATCAGTTGGAGATATTTTGGTGTTTCTATTTTATCTCAACACAGAGGTGTACACATTTAAACATCATCATATTTAAATTTGTTTTGTAGGTATATTGGAGCTTGTTTGTTGAATTTATGGGAAATGACAAATAATCAGTTAACCATCGATTAATGCTGGTGATTAGTCAACTACGAAAATTAATACTTGCGACACCCCTAGTTGAAATAGTTATTTATTTATTAAGGTTTAACAACACTAGCAGCCAAGGTCATTTCGTGTTGGTGACAGTTTTATGGGTGGAGGAAGCCGGAGGACCACAGAGAAAACCACCAAGCAATGACGAGCAGCTGCCAGCTCGCCAACATCGTAACTCCACACTGCTGCACAGGCAGGGTTCGATTGGTTGAAAACATGCGCACCATCGACATGCTGTATGCCTTAGTACATGACATCATCGTGCCCCCATGTGGGCAATCAGGGTTAAGTGTCTTGCCCAAGGACACAATGCAGGAGTTCGAATTAATCGCTCAGATGGTCACCCATCTGAGGTTTAACCAGGCTCGACATTGCTTAACTTTGTTGATCTGACAAGAACCGGTTACCAACACCACCGCATCGCCCGTCGTATTTCATAATCCTTTCACAAACATTGAACATTATCCTTTTCATCAAACACAACACACAGTCAAGTTCAGCTACAGTGTCATTGACACTTTCATTGTGTCATGTTTATGTTGACTTTTATTGTGACATAAAATGATTTTTAAAATGTGGAAGCCAGGCCACTACTAAATTAATCTATGTCAAGTCTATTGCTTAATCTCACAACCCATAATAATTTGAGCTATTGTGTCTTGAATTGGAGGGTAACAAATAAAGGATATCTAGTGTTTTTGAGTGGATACCGAAAATTATATCTTTGAGTGACTGTGACAAATGTTTATTTTTCGCGTGCGCTTATTTTTTTGTCCGAGCGTTTAACACTATCGGACAAAAG
The DNA here is from genome assembly GCA_031216915.1 of Pictodentalium vernedei. NCBI lineage: Eukaryota > Metazoa > Mollusca > Scaphopoda > Dentaliida > Dentaliidae > Pictodentalium > Pictodentalium vernedei. Next base: position 769,486,985 of record CM062296.1, read on the forward strand.
TGAGATAATTTTCGGTATCCACTCAAAAACATTAGATTTTCTTTTTATTATACGCTTTGTATAAGAATCTGATAATTCCACTCGTTTCAACCTTGAATTGATGCTTGAAAGTAAACAGTGCATTGAATCATTGATACGCGGAAGTGATTTGATCGATAATCGGAACACAATGTCTTGCAATCTGATTCAAGTGGCAGGTTTCTAGCCCAAACATGGCTTGAAAGATGGTAATAAAAGTTTTTGATTTGGAGGACGTACCAAACCAAAAACTTATATTACAGACTTTCAGGCCCTGTTTGGACTAGAAGGTTTCATGCATCAATTCAAGGTGAATACGTGCTGAATTATTGCTGGAAATGATCGGTATTCATTCAAAACCTCGAGATTTTCTTTTCATTATACGTTTTTAGAACAAATTGATCATTTGCAGTGATAATTTGACTTGTACATGTATTAACTTTGAAGTGATGCTTTGAAACCCGCCACTTTGATTGATACCGTGAAAGTGAAAATTTCTATATCTTTACAGTGGAGGATATGATTTCTATCTTTCTGCAAGTTCTTCGATAATCTATCGTTTAGCGTATAATAAAAGTATTTATGAGTTACAAAGTCATTGTTTCTTTGATTATAAAAGCTATAAGAAGGGATTAAGGAAACCCCTATCCTTTGCATTCACATCTAACATGATATAGTTGTTTTTGTGAACTATGCAGCCTCTCACAAAGAGATTACTCACAGCAGCCTCACAACAAACTGTACTGAACATCACATCACTCTCACTGTCACAATAGTTCAGATTGTTGATCAAAATTAGCAAATGACGATGTTTTTCATACATGGTTTTCATTTTTCAGATGTCAAAGTTTTCTTGCCAATTTTTTGTCAATTGCCAAATGCTCTTTTTTTCTTGGCAAATTTTTTTTTAAAAATTGCCATTGGCAAGTTTGGCAAATGTCAGCGCAAACACTGCAGGTATAATATATATCTCACAATTTTTTTCTATTTTCAGCTTCCAAACACTGATATCGGTGAGTACTCACATTTTTTTTTTTGGCTCCTCAAAACATAAAATTATTTTATGTTTCCCATTTTGGGACATACGCCTGTCGTCATCATTTTTGATAATGATTATTCCACTGTTTGTTAAGTATTCCTTCCCTATCCATGGGCACTCATACCTCCCGCTGAGTTATTATGTAGTACTCTTTTCTACAAAGAATGATGTTGACACCAATTCCAGTCACTTCCTGTCAGCTGCGCATGCGTGGAGAGTAAAAGTATGGAGGGCCAGATAGGACTTTCAATTTTCGGTTTTGCAAGCAAATTTTGGGGATTGGGGGGGTTCAAAATTTGTGTTTGGCCCTTGATAACTTTGAGTTTGCACCAGCTAGTCTGAGCCATTGGTAAGTATAAAAAATATACAAATTACTTTAAATTTATCATTTTTTGTCTCAAAAACATAGGTTTTAACCCCTCATTGGAACGAGCTCGACGAGCTCGTTCCATTGAGGGATCATAACCTATGTTTTTGAGACAAAAAATGAAAAAAATAATGAAAATTAATTGGCTATTTTTAGCTCAACTTTGGCGAAGCCAAATTTGAGCTTATGTCATGGCCAGTCGTCCGTCTGTCCGTCAACAATTCAATACAGCTCGGGCAAGAGGCCGTATTTATGAACTGATCTTTACGAAACTTCTTGGGTGCCTTTGTTATGACCGTGGGACGAGAACGAGTGTTTTTGGGTCCGATCCGAAATTCAAGTTGGCCGCTGGCAGCCATTTTGTACAGACTTCGGTGAAATCAGATTTTTGCGCAGAACTTCCATATGAAAGCGCTGATTTGAAAAATGTTTTGTATGAATGTTTAGTACCATGGGATACATCACATATAATACAGGTTTTTTCTCGTACGTATTTTATTATGCAAATTAGACTAACTTTGATGTATTTAGTGTTACTTTCAGCAGTGTAAGTGCAAATGCCATTACGGCTCGGGCTAGAGGCCGTATTTATAAACCGATCTTTACGAAACTTCTTGGGTACCTTTGGTATCACCGTGAGACGAGAACGGGTGTTTTTGGGTGCGGTCCGAAATTCAAGATGGCCGATGGCAGCCATTTTGTACAAAATTAGGTCCAATCGGACTTTTGCACAGAACTTCCATATGAAAGCGCTGATTTGAAAATTTTTTTGTGTGAATGTTTAGTACCATGGGATAAATCACATATAATACGGGGTTTTTTTTCGTGCAGAAATTATGCAAATTTTTTCAGTGCTACTTACACACAGTAAGTACACATGTCAGTACGGCTCGGGCTAGAGGCTGTATTTATCAACCGATCTTCACGAAACTTCTTGGGTTCCTCTGTTATCACCTTGGGACGAGAACAAGTGTAACTGAGTGCAGTCCAAAATTCAAGATGGCTGCCAGTGGCCATTTTGTACCGAAATTAGGTCTAATCAGTTTTTTGTACACAACTTCTATACGGTTCAGGTTAGAGGCCGTATTTATGAACCGATCTTTACGAAACTTCTTGGGTACCTTTGTTATCACCGTGGGATGAGAACGGGTGTTTTTGGGTGTGGTCCGAAATTCAAGATGGCCACCAGCAGCCATTTTGTACCAAAATTAGTGCAATCAGTCTTTTGTACAGAACTTCTGTATGAAAGTTCTGATTTGAATAAATTTTTGTATGAATGTTTAGTAAAATGGAATACATCACATACAGTACGGGTTTTTTTCTCGTGCAGAAATTATGCAAATTAGATGAATTTTGATTTATTTAGTGCTACTTATACACTTGAAGTGCACATGTCAATACTGTTCGGGCTAGAGGCTGTATTTATCAACCGTTCTTCACGAAACTTCTTGGGTACCTTTGTTATCACCTTGGGACGAGAACGAGTGTTTCTGAGTGCGGTCCAAAATTCAAGATGGCTGCCAGTGGCCATTTTGTACTGAAATTAGGTCCAATCAGTTTTTTGTCACAACTTCTATACAGCTCGTATTTATGAACTGATGATCTTCACGAAACTTCTTGGGTACCTTTGTTTTCACCTTGGGACAGGAATGAGTGTGTTTTGGGGTGCCTTTGTTATCACTCTGCTATGAGAACAAATATTTTGGGGTTCAGTCAGACCCACTCTGGGACTCAAAGATTTCTTTTCTAGTTTATCATCTGACTGTCACCCACCTTCACAATACTTTACCTATACATTTGTTACAGGCTACGGTCAGTATTTATGTACTGACCGTTACAATACTTTATATGTACCTTTGTTATCAGGTCATTACCTAGATGTTTGTCATTGCTGTGTCACATACTATACATGTACATGTCTTGACAAGTTGAGCTACAATGTCATTGACACTTTCATTTAGAATAGCACTGGCTGGTTTTGGCCGTTAGTTTGATAAAGGGTAAAATCCCAGGTGGAGCATGTCGGCATCAGATACATGTGAACTGTGTTGTGAACCTTAGGTTCCTGCGAATATTCAAGATTCGATGCGATATCAATATCATACGTCTGCTTCGAGATCGTTCCCAAAGATTCAAATTTTTCGAATCTCTCATGCTTAGTGCAATTTGTTACATTTCCAATGAAATTTGGATAAATTTGACATTTGACAATTCATAAATGTAGGCTCAATTCATATTCAAGTGAGCAATTGACAATGTTTAATTGTTTGGTTAGTAGTATAGACTACAAAATCTCCACGGCTCATGCACAACATGCAGTTAATTTCTCGAACCTACTTATGAATGAATAATGATCTTCGGTTAGGAGAGAGTTCAGAATATTCAATTTGATATGACTAATTGTGCATTTTTGTGGTGATAGTAACATGTTAACACTGCAAACTATACAATCCCATCCGCAAAAATAGACTCAAAATTAAAAGTCATGCAGTGCCATTGACCATAATCAACGGTATTAACAAAGTGACGCATTACCAATTCGTCCCCGGGTTGTTTTTATCCTTTACCATTTTGTACTGAGTCGCTTTGCACCCCTGCAAACAGACAGGAGAAATGGAGTGATGTGGTGACCGAGTGGATTTGTGTGCTGGTCACGAGTTTGATCTCCGGTTGGGAGAGTTTTGGAGATGACCGAACATTCTCTTGCAACAGCAATTGTGGTATTGGTGCTGTTATATTGCCCTATCATACTATAAATACAAATATGGATGGAACGCTGGATATAATGAACAGAAGCAGCCGTGCACAATTTAATATAGTAAATATTCATCCCAAAATGTACCCCTTCCCCTGCACTGTCTCATCTCAGGATATGTCACTTATCAATGCGCCAAATCGAAGGTACAATATTGATTGATGCTAGGGTGAAATTTTGTGAGTCTGTGTGGCTCAACGTTGCCCAGAAGCAGTCATTGTTGTCACCCATTGCGGTGAGCAGTAACAAGCAAAGCCTTCAAAAACTAAAACTTTGGAAAATAGGGCAGTGCTGCAGAGAATATTTATTTATTGGTGTTTAAGGTTACTTTCAACATCTATGCAAATAACGTGTCTACTAAGATTTGATTCGATTCAAGATTCAATTCGATATCAGACAAGATTCGATTGAAGATTCAATTTAAAAAAATTGTGATTTGCAGATCCCAAGTGAACCTATCCCCAAATAATGGATATGGACTCTTTCAATTTCTGCCTTTTAACTGACATGGAAGATACCACCAGTGTTCAAAGGGTTAACTTCTAAAATAAAGAGTAAAATGTCCTTCAAATAGACAAAAAAATGAAATTTGAAAAGAGGGAATTTAATGTTCATCAGAATGGAATCACATTTGTTATAGAAGGAAACCGTACCATTTGGGATTAACATATGGAAAGAGAGAGAGATAATTTTTCTTTGGTTGTTTTCCACTATGATGGTCCTTGGTTATGAATATCTAGCTGTTTCATAATTCACAATTCCAGTCCCAGTTTTCCTTTCTTGTCTCTTAAAGGCCGGGAAATTTTTTATACATTTTGCTACACATTGACAGTCTCTACAGTTAAAACTAGAAGTCCTGTCACAAACTGTGCGCTTATCTAGGCTTAATTGCGCGTAGGACAGGCCTGGCATTCTGAAAAATGCAGGAGGGCAAAAAATCACTCTCCTCAATCAGCTTAGGAGAGCAATTAGCTTTACACAGCATTTTAAGTATCCAGTTGAACAAACTCATTGAAACTGAAACCAACAGATTATTCCATCAGTGATTTTATTAACTTTACTAAGGTAAAGCAAAATCTCTTAGACATCTAGATATCTCACTCAACAACTGAACACACACTTGACAAGACTTGTGTGTGTACCCAGACTTGTTGTCCTAGAAAGTCATACGCCTACCACTACCACCTTCAACCCCCCCCCCCCCCCCCCCCCCCCAAAGGGGTTGAAGGTGGTTGTGGTAGGCGTATGACTTTCTTGGACAACAGGTCTGCTTGAGTCTACAGTCACATCCTGGTGCAAGTGCTTCAAGTGACAGGATAGTAGTAATGGTAGTATATTACAGTGTCAATATTCCTTGAATAATTACTCCTCAAACTGTGATGTCAGTTGTTGAACTTGAAACTGACAAAAAAAAAATATTGCTGTGACCCATTTTGCTTCAAATGATTGCAACTGTGTTTGGGTATGGTTGCAGCCATTACCTTTTACCACTAAACCACTTTCAAAATGAAATTATGTGATGTTATGTGACTTCGAAGTTAAATTACATTTTTGCTTTACAACAAAAATTTAATGTGAGCATAATACATGTAATCTCAATCATCCCAGACCAAAATATTTAGGAGGGCAATTTTTCGCTCTCCTCAATTCTTTCAGGAGGGCAGTAAGGAGAGCTAAAAAATCGCTCTCCTGAAATTGCCAAGCCTGTAACGGTAGTATATTATAGTGTCAATATTCCTTGAATAATTACCCCTCAAACTGTGATGTCAGTTGTTGAACTTGAAACTGACAGAAAAAAAAATATTGCTGTGACCCATTTTGCTTCAAATGATTGCAACTTTGTTTGGGTATGGTTGCAGCCATTACCTTTTACAACTAAACCACTTTCAAAATGAATTTACGTGATGTTATGTGACTTCGAAGTTAAATTACATTTTTGCTTTACAACAAAAATTTAATGTGACCATAATACATGTAATCTCAATCATCCCAGACCAAAATATTTAGGAGGGCAATTTTTCGCTCTCCTTAATTCTTTCAGGAGGGCAGTAAGGAGAGCTAAAAAATCGCTCTCCTGAAATTGCCAAGCCTGGTAGGAATTGTGCGCAATTGCCACATCGAATGGCATCCAACGCAAGGCAGGTTCTCCAAGTACATGTAACTCATAGCAAACACAGGCAGTGTTTCTGCCAATGGACCTCCGGGTAACCCGGAGGTCCATTGGCTGAAACATTGCTTGTGCACAGGCCATATATACAGAATTTGGTAGCCTTACTATGGTCATAACCGCGTAGATTAACACGCAGATCAACATGCTATTTGTGCGCATTTCATGACAGGACTTCTAGTTTTAACTGTACATCCTGCATCTTAGTAGGTCTTGGCTAGGGTCCGGTGGACATTCGAGATTCAATTCGATTTTTGTGTCGCCGCCCCACGAAGTGGGGAGCGACATATAGGGATTACTTTTGTCGTCTTGCGTCGTCCGCGTCGCCTGCGTCGTCGTCTGCGTCACACTTTCTCTTATCTGCCACTCCTCTTTAACCTATGAATGGATTTTGATGAAACTTTCAGTGATTCTTTATCACATAATGGCATTGTGCACCTCCTATTTTATTTTTTGATCTGCTGTATTTTTTCCAGAGTTATGACCCTTTTCCACTTAGAATTCTGTCTGAAATATTAAAATATAGTGCAGGCGACACACGTCTTCCATTCACACATTTAAGTGAATCTTGTCACTGATTTGATTCAATTCAAAACCATCTCGATTAATCCCCCCCCCCCCCCCCCCCCAAAAAAAAAAAAAAAAAAAAAAATTGAATTCTGGAGAGATTTGGATTACATAATTTTGGAAGATAACAAACAACTCACCTTGCAATTTTCTGATGAATAAATTTGAAAGTATCCAGTCTAACAACATGTAGGTAGCATAAATTCAGTTGGAAAATTCATAAAAATGACATTTGAAGCAATAGTGAAGATTGCATTATGGCTTATTTGCACAATATATCATCTGTTCAGTGCACCAAGGCACCATCTGCAATGCCTTGGTATTGTAGAGAGCACCTTGTTGCACTCAAAGGACAATAAATGCCTTTTATTCGACCACCTTAGTGATACCTGTCAATTTTCTAATAGTCTGGTGTCAGTAGTGTGTCTATTGATAGTGGGTTCATGACGGAGATAGACAGCACCAGTAGGCCATAGTATCATAACAACTGAAAAAGGGATTTGATTTGAGATTTGATTCGGTTTCAAACCTTTGCTTGATTCGATTCAAGAGAAACATCAGTATTTTGCCAGACCTGTGTCTTGACTACCTACATGTATATAGGAAGGTACAGTTAAAAGTAGAAGTCCTGTCATGAAATGCGCACAAATAGCACGTTGATATGCACGTTAATGTACGCGTTATGGCCTGAGTAAAGCTATCAAATAATGTACATATGGCCTGTGCACAAGCAATGTTTCAGCCAATGGACCTCCGGGTAACCCAGAGGTCCATTTGCAGAAACATTGCATGTGTTTACTATGAGAAACCAAAAGAACCTGCCGTGCTTTGGATGCCATTCAATTTGGTAATTGCGCGCAATTCCAACGCGCAATTAAGCCTAGATAAGTGCACTATTCGTGACAGGACTTCTAGTTTTAACTGTACATGTAAGCATTTCTTAGAAGCAACTGCTAAGGTGCTAGAGTGGAACTTGCAAGTTTATCCAGAGGCTGCTTTGTAGTGGCAGAAAGAGATCAAAATCTGAATTAGTCCCTTCCCCTTTTATCTAACATAGAAAATATCACAATTTATTATTTATTAATTACTATTTTTTTTAATTTAAAAAAAAAAATTCGACAAAACCATATCATGTGACCCCTCATTGGAATGAGCTCGATGAGCTGATTCCAGTGAGGGGTCACATCATATGTTTTTGTTGAAATATTTTTCAACTGCTCAATTTGCAAACTACGTGGGCAGATGCGGGCGATTCATTAGGTTAAGGGTTAATAAGTCTACAAAACCATCAGCCTTTACAAAGTTTTGGGGGCTTTTGACTCAAAATTTTTTTAATATCTTTTGCTGGACTGAAAGTCTGTAAATAACTGATTTAATCTTGATTTCAGCCGAATATGACCAAAAGTGGTTACAACTATACAAGTGACTACAGACCAGGACAAGGGTAAGTTTAGTGACTTTAATGTTAACATGCGCCTTCCAATGAGAGTTGACATGATATGATGTTGTTGAAATTTTGCAAATGTTTTTTAATTTGTTCAACTACTCAATTTCTAAAGTAAGTGGGTGGATGCATCTGCAGGGCTCACCTTGAGTAAAATGGTCGGTGCCTAAAAAAAGTGCCCCACATATCGAGGTCGGGGCCTTTTCGGGGCTGATTTTCCATTTTGTCCATTATTGTTAGTGCTTTTTTGTGGAAAATGTCGGGGCTTGAAAAAAAAGCCCCCCAGCAAGTGCTCCTCGGGGCTGATCTCGGGGCCTGGGCTGATCAGCCCCGACTCAAGGCAAGCCCTGCATCTGACTTGTTTAGCCCTTTACCTACAGTTAAAACTAGAAGTCCTGTCACGAATAGTGCGCTTATCTAGGCTTAATTGCACGTTGGAATTATGCGCATTTGCCATATCGAATGGCATCCAAACCACGGCAGGTTCTCTTGGTTACTCATAGCAAACACATGCAATGTTTCTGCCAATGGACCTCCGGGTTACCTGGAGGTCCATTGGCTAAAACAATGCTTGTGCACAGGCCATATGTACAGAATTTGATAGCTTTACTTGGGCCATAACGCGTACATTAACGCGCAAATGAACGTGCTATTTGGGCGCATCTCATGACAGGACTTCTAGTTTTAACTGTAACATGAAAGGCAGATGACATTTGCCAACAAAATTCGTGAATAACTTTTTCTTTTTTTCATTTTTTGTGTCAAAGACATAGCTTAAGACCCCTCATTGGAATGAGCTCATTGAGCTCATTCCAATGAGGGTTCATAAGCTATGTTTTTCAGACAAAAAATGAAAATTGATGATTTTTGTGAATAGCGCTGGTCGGTTTCGGCCATCATATTGGGTAAAGGATTTAGTAAAGAGTCAAAATATTGATGAATTGTTTGAAAATAGACTTTATAAACATTCCCCATATCTGGTCACATGGAGGTGGGTACACATCACATTTGCTTCAAAAACAATAAACACTTGTGTAACGAAATTGGGAGCCAGCGATAGCTAGGGCTGCATGGTATTGCAGTATACCGGTTGGTACCGGTATTGAAATCATTACCGGTTAAAAAAACGTCCATCAAAAATGAATACCAGTATACCGTGAGTAGCGGTATACAATTTTTGGGCCCGGTAATATGATTTGAGATTCGCGTTTTCTTGAAATAAAAATATATATAATGCGGGAAAATAGGGAAAACACATTGCAAGGGATGTCATCAATAAAAAAGTTATATTTTTATACTGTACCAATGACCCAGACTTAGCTGGTGCTAACTCCAACAAAACCAGGGCCAAACACAAATTTTGCCCCCCAATCCCCAAAATTTGCATCCAAAACAAAAAGAAATCATGTCCTAAAGGACCTCCATAGTACGCCTCTACTGCGCATGCGCAGTGACGCAGTCGTCCCGAAATTGGCGCCAATTATCATTCTCTGTTTGGCCCTTCATCAGTCAACATCTCACTGATCTTTGTGCTTGTAAATCTCAGTTTAAAGGATGCCAGACACGTAATTTTTGGAGAAAATGTGATTCTAAGGAGGATAGAAGGAGGAGAGGAAAAAGAAGTGGCAAAAAATAATCAGGGCTGTACTTAAAATTTTTTGATGAAATTATGTTAAGTTGCCTATTTTCGAGGCATGGGCCTCTTGTTGTCATTCTTGCTAATTGTTGCACTGCTTATTCAGTGTTTCCTCTCCCCTAGCCTTCTAAAGTCCCCCCTGGCAATTCTCCCATGCTTTTGGCATATTTTTGAGAAGTTTCATTTCTAAAATTTCCTGGGAGAGTTGCTTGGTTACAGAATGTTTTCTGTTATTTTCCCCATAGTTACGTTTTCACCCATGGGTGTATAACGTTTGTGTTCTGCATCTTCCATCTGATGTTCGACAGATTCTCCCCTGGGAGTCTCTGTTTTGCATCAGATAGAGTGTAATTGATGACTGATTCCGGGCCAGTTTTTTCAGTGCCTGGAGTCATGTTTTCTAGTGTGTTTACACTGTTTGTTTTCATTGGCAACAGCCTTTTTTGAGGGGGGCTGTTTGCCTTTGTGGTAGTTTATCTCATTATAAGATACATTTATATTATCCGAAAGTGTCTCATTAATTATTTTATATAAATTTAAAATTTTTGACCACACTTTGCCATCGGATCCATCGGGGCTCAACGTTACTTTTCAGCAACTTGGGCTTTTCTGAAAAAATATTTTTTCAAAATTATTTTGTTTTGCAATTGTTTTTTCATTTATTAATGGATCATGTTATTATGTATCTTTGTGTCAGGGGTTTTTGCGAGTAACTAGGACTTATTGTTGTTCTTTCACAATGAAGGGACATTGTTCAAATTGTAATAGGAAGAAATCTTCCTCTGACTTTCATGATCATTGTATTAATTGTAGTCAGTGTTCTCGCATTAATCCCTGTCCTATATGTGAACATTGGGATGAGAAACATTGGAAACGTGTGTCACGATATGTTGTTTCTGGAGAAAGAGCGATGCCGGCTCTTTCTCCACAAGGTCACTCTACTCTCTCAGTTTCTATTTCAGAGGAACCAGAACAGGGTGATGTTTCCATGTTATCTTCTTCAAGTGTGCGGCCGTCGTCACAAATGAATTCAGAGCTAGCGGCAAAAGTGCTCATGGAGATTAGACAAATGTCGTCCGCTAGCTCGCCCGGTGTAGCGTCCATTCACCGAATGGTTCGGCAGCCGGGTTCGTCCGATGCGGTCCAAGAGGAAATTTTGGGTGATGCGAGCACTATAAACATAATAGATGCACACCCAGTGACGGCGGATAGTAAATGAGAACGGAGGAAGCCTTTTAGTCCGGTTCCTAGCTCGTCCAGGTCCAGCCGGGCCGCGAGCGAGAGAGGTCCCTCTCTCGTACAACAACATCTGGGACCAGATGTTGTGGTACAAAATGTGTCTTTAGCGGAGCATACGTCCGTCGCTCGGGACGCTCCGTTGTATAAGCAGTCCGCAGAGACTGTTAAGGCTTCCTCTTCTCGTCAGCGCACACGACCGCACCTTGGCTGCGTGACCGCCGATATTTTACCAGCTTCGCCGATGAAGGATTCTTCGGCGACCAGGTCACACCATCCGGCAGCCAGGGATTCGAGACCGATGGACTCCGGACGTTCGCATAGGAAAAGTATGCGGGAGCCATCTGATGCGGAGCTGCCCTCGGCGAAGCAGCGAAAGACTGCGCCTCCGCAGGTCTTGACGTCGGACATTCTTGTGCAGATAGCACAGCTTATCGCAGCATCCCAGCAGCCGACAGAAACGGTGTCGGATCGAGAATTATCCGACGGCGCTGGGTCGGTACGCTCCGCCGAAGCATCGGGGGCGGATGACTGGGAACATCGGGAGGTCCGACCGGATGGTGAAAGGGATACGGATGAATTGGAGCTATCCCTTTCGGAACAACATAAAGCTGCCGTGGACTTCATCCGGCACTTTCTCCCTCAAGTTGTTCCGTCGGGCCAGACTGCTGCGCTTCCGGACAAGAGAATTATAGCGTCATTGGACTCTGAATTTTTTGAGCGGTTCAGGGACATCGCTCCCGAGTTTCCGTCGCAGTCCAATAATGTTGCAAGAACATTTGAATTATTGAACGACGCTATATTTAAACTTGCTTCCAGGACGGGGAAAGCAGGTTTCTTGTCCGCTAATACTCTTAACCTGCCTTTCATTAATGCAAGGAATAAATTCGATACGGCAGGACAGGGTATACCGAGAGTTCCTCTGCATATGGACGACGAGGCGGAAGACTTAGAGCTATCATTACCGTCGTCAGCTTCTATTCCAACCGCGGTGTTGGAAACAGCTATAGCGTCTAACAGAGCCAATTTAGATGCCTTATCTTAGGTAGATCACCTTACTAAAGCGTTATCACTGCGCCTTCAAGGGGAAGAGTTTCAGGATATACAATCCTCTTTAAGACTTCTTTCAAGGGCAGTAGCTTATTCCACGTGTAACTCCGCCCTTTCAGTGGCAAATCTGGAGTTGGTTAGACGTGACGCAGCCCTAGCTACATCCACACTAGTGGATTCTAAGGTGAAGAACTCTCTTAGAGTCGCTTCGGTCTCAGGAGAACTTCTCTTTGACGGCAAGCTTTCCGCTATTTATGATAAAATTAAAAAGAAAGCTAATGATTCTCTGTTGTTCAGATCGGCTCCTAAAAAGTCGGATACAGCAGACACGAATAAGACAGGCACTTCTGGGTCTAATGCGCCCAAGAGAGGTTCCTATAGAGGTTCCGGTGCGTCCTCTTGGTCTTATTCGAGAGACCGTCAGGATAGCGACTCTCGTTCGGGACGTCCTTCAGGCCGGGACAATCGGTCGGACGCCCCGAGGTCGACGAGGCGAGGTGCGGGTCGTGGAAGACGTGGTTTCTCCTACCGCAGGCCTCGCAGGTCCAGGAGGTGATGGCTTAAACCTCTATCGCGTTCTGGTTGGCGGAAGGTTGTCGAGTTTTTCACAAGAGTGGGCGTCGATTACGGACGACCCTTGGGTGAGAGGAGTGACTTCGGAAGGTCTAAAGATATCCTTCAAACGAAAGCCTCCATTAACTCGAAGTCCAAAGTGGACTCATCTTCCGTCAAATCCACAGAAAAGAGACGCTCTGTTATCAGAGGTGCAGTCTCTTTTAATGAAGAACGCGGTAGAGGTCGTAGAAAACCAGGAATCTCTGGGATTCTACAGCCATCTGTTTCTGGTTCCGAAACCAGACGGCTCGTTCCGTCCAGTCATAGATTTGAGCTGGATAAACAAGCTGATCGTCGCTCCGAAGTTTTATATGGAGACGATTCGATCGGTCAGAGCGAGTATTCGGGTGAACGATTATGCAACGAGCATAGATCTCAAAGATGCGTACTTTCACGTCATGGTACATCCGACATTCCGAAAGTATCTACGCTTCGCAGTCCTAGGAGTGGTGTATCAGTTCCGGGCCATGTGCTTCGGATTGAATCTAGCACCCTGGGCTTTCACTCGGGTAATGAACTCGGTAATGATCTACTTCCGAGCTCATTCGTCTGCGGTAACGTCGGCCTACCTGGACGACATTCTTCAGAGGTACGGCAACGAGTTAACGCTTCAGAACGATGTTCAGAATCTTCTTCTATTGCTTCGACGTCTCGGTTTTATAGTAAACGAGGAGAAGTCGGATCTGGTGCCGTCCAAGTCATTCACTCATCTAGGAATGAGCTTCGAGACGCACAACAATCTCGTTCGTCTGCCGTTAACCAGAGCGAAATTAGTCAGTTGTTATGCTCGCTATTGTCTGCATGCAGACAAAGTCACGGCGAGAGAATTTATGAGAATGATAGGTCTGTGCGGAGCCGCCGCGGATCTCATTCCGATGGGGCGGCTACGCACACGTCCTCTTCAAATTTTCCTGACTCAGAATTGGAGTGTGAAAATTCATTCGCTCGATGTAGACGTTCTCTTGTCAGATCAAGTGAAACAAGAGATTCAGACTTGGGCAAACATTCAGTGGTTAACTCAAGGAGTTCCGCTGCAGTTGCCGGATCTGAGTTTTACCATTATGATGGATGCCAGTCAAACAGGTTGGGGTGCATCATTAATCCCAACGGATTCGAGATGCCAGGGTCTTTGGGATCCGCAATTCCTGTGCAAGCACATAAACATCAAGGAAATGATGTCAATTTGGCTTGCGTTACGTCACTGGATGGACATTATTCACGATGCTCATGTCCAAATCCTATCCGACAATACGACAGTAGTGGCGTATATATGGAATCAGGGAGGCACTCATTCAGTTCCGTTGTTCAATCTAACGGAAAGAATTCTTCTGTTTGCGTTAGAACATCACGTTCTTCTTTCGGACCGTCACATACCGGGTCGTCTGAATGTGCTAGCAGACTCCCTTTCACGAAAGGGTTGCTTGTTGCCGTCGGAGTGGACTCTCAACAAACAAGTATTCAATCAGATTTGCTACCAATGGGAACGGCCAATGATAGACTTATTTGCGACACATCTCAACAATCAGTTGCAGACGTATGTGTCTCCGTGTCCGGATCCAAGAGCATTTGCAGTAGACGCTCTGTCGATCCCTTGGGACGGAATGATAGGATATGCGTATCCTCCAGCGCCGTTAATTCAACAAGTATTGCTAAAGATAAAACAATCTCAATGCAAGATTCTGTTGGTAGCATCTCTGTCGCCACAGAGACCGTGGATAAATCTACTCAGGTGTCTGTTGTGGGACCTACCGCGGAAGCTTCCTCCACGAGAGGATCTTCTTTCGCAGGGGAAATCGCGCCAACTCCATCACAACCCGCAAGGTCTCAACCTTCACGTTTTTCCGTTGTGCGGTCCTTCTTGCATGGCAAGCACTTTACAGGACGAGCAGTGGACGCGATTTCTAACTGTAGGAGGACCTCCTCTTCGCTAAACTATGCGGCTAAGTGGAAGGTTTTTCGTCGTTGGTGTAGGGATCATTCTGTAGATATATTTGATCCCTCTATACCAGACATTGCAAACTTTCTAGTATACTTGTTTGACGAAATCAAACTGCAGCCTGTTACTATAAAGGGTTATAGATCTATGTTATCTGATACCTATGCACATCATGATAGTTTACAAATTGGATCTAATGTCTCTTTATCGAAATTGGTTAGAAACTTTTCGATAAATAGACCCAGAACTCTTAGATTAATTCCTAAGTGGAATTTAGCTTGGGTTCTCCTTAAATTGAAGGAAAAGCCATTTGAACCTCTTGGGACAGTAGATTTCAAATTCTTATCTTATAAGACAGCTTTTCTCTTAGCTTTCTCTTCTGCCAGAAGAGTCAGTGAGCTTCATGCACTATCGGTGGATGATTCTCATTATCGTAGTGTTGGGAACACTATCACCTTCACTACTAATGTGGGTTTTTTAGCTAAGAATCAGGCTCCTAATAAATATCCGGAACCTATTGTTATTAAGGCTCTTCCGTCTTCAGACGGGCGTAGGCCTTTACTCTGTCCTGTTAGAGCACTACGTATCTATAAACAGAGATCTCAGTTTATCAGAAAGGGACGGAAACGTTTCTTTCTGTCTTTGATGCCTAATAGAAAGGACATTTCAGTCCATTCTATTGCTAGATGGATTCAGTTAACTATCCGTACTGCTTATGAAGATTTATCTTCTTCTCAGCAGTCTGTGCTTAAGATTTCTGCTCATGAAGTAAGAGCTCTTTCTACTTCCTGGGCTTATGCTAATAGTGTTGCTATTACAGATTTAATGAAGGCTGCTTATTGGTCTCAGCCATCCACATTTACGAATTTTTATCTCAGAAATATTGAGTCCATTTCTGGAGACCTGCATTGTTTAGGTCCGTTATCTGTTGCTCAGAATGTCGTCCACTAAACAGTTGCAACTATAGTTATGCAGGCTTTCTGTTCCGGCAGTGACTCCGTCCGGCTGCCCTCTTCGCTCTGGGCTATTTGACCCAGGGCAAGGGGAAGGGGGGGGGGGGGGCGGGTGTTCCCTTAGGTCACCTGCTTTATAGTGAAAAGCAAGGGAATGCCTCCTCCAAGTCAGTATTTCTGAGTCGCTTCCGGGATGGTTTTAAAGTGTAATATTAATGTTTAAATTCATTCATGTCTTATTTTTAAAGTGTAGCTCGGTGTGAAGCATTTGTATATGTCAAGTGTCAAACGGGCTTTAATATACAATACTCGGACACTTTTAAATGATTATAAAGAGTCTCAATTCTCTGGACTACTTTATTTATTGGCTTGCTTTAAAAATAATTAGTATAAGGGTTATACTGGATGTTAATAGAGAACATGAATGTTATTGTGCTCAATTATTAAGGGTAGTGTATCTTTCTAATTTAATATTAAATAAGAAAGATACATGTAAAGCCTAATACTCCTTTTCTCCTTAAGGGGTTACCTCTTTACTATATAATTGAGCTTATTGGATTTTCCTCTATGTCCTAGGCCCTCCAGCCTGTTTACTATTCAGCTAAGTCTGGGTCATTGGTACAGTATAAAAATGTTAAAAAATTTATAGTAATTTATATATTTTTTATACTTACCAATGACCCAGACGGGGATGGCCCTCCCTGGAGTTGGGAACTCTTGCCTCCCCGCTGAGTACATAGCGCTGACCAGGCACTGCCAGTAAGAATGATAATTGGCGCCAATTTCGGGACGACTGCGTCACTGCGCATGCGCAGTAGAGGCGTACTATGGAGGTCCTTTAGGACATGATTTCTTTTTGTTTTGGATGCAAATTTTGGGGATTGGGGGGCAAAATTTGTGTTTGGCCCTGGTTTTGTTGGAGTTAGCACCAGCTAAGTCTGGGTCATTGGTAAGTATAAAAAATATATAAATTACTATAAATTTTTTAACTTTTGGAGCTATAGATAGAAGTATTACTTACTGCCCAGGGGAAATGAGTGATTTGGATAGATTCAATGGAAGATTAATCCATGTCTGCAAAGTTATTGAACCTATTGTTACGAAAATAAGCCATAAAATTATTAGTCCGTTTACTCATTTCATCAGAAACTCGGATACAAGAAAATTAGTCTTTGTCAGTTTAACTCCTGTAAAAACAAAGTTGACCTCTCTTGTCTGGATAAGCGTTTAATTATTGAGCCAGCTATTGTTACCAACACTGTGTCAAATGCGTGTGTGATATTCGATTCTAATAATACTCACAATACAAACAAAACGTTGCGGGAAATTTATTAGTGCATTATTGTGTTTTCAGTGCTTCAAGTAAAACTTTTGAGTCTTCAGTGCTTCCAGTGAACAAATTTCAGCAACGTTTTGTTCCTACTGCAAGTACCATTAGATATTCGTATCTAATGATACGAACAAAACGTTGTGGAAAATTCAATAGTGTATTTCGTGTGTGTTCACTGTTCAGTGCTTCAAGTCAAAATCTTGTGACAAGATTTCTGACTGAAAAGACAATTCTCGTCTTAGACAACAAGTGTTCTCATTGTAGATACTTTTTTATTCATTGCTATACATTTATCATTTATTCGTCTTGTTGTTCTCATTGGAAATAAATAAATATTGACTGAAGTACACCCGTCTTCTGTGATTATTACCTGACCAGGTACTAAAATTACCAGGAACGAATTGTCCAATCTTGGATACAATTCGACCAATGTTGAGTGTCATCTCAACTTGCCCTTAGTAGCTCATCCCCTTCCCCTATCTTCCTGCAATAAAATTCCTAACATGAGTTGTTTTTCGTCTGGGAAGGTGGGACTGTGTACATCGCATTTATCAAGGGCTTACGGAAGAAAAGTAAGGTATTTCAGTTTTATTTTGCTTTCAGTCTGAACTGTTTCACGGTATACCGGTATACCGTGGTATTGTTTTCAATACCATCACCGGTACTCAAATCCAAATACCGTGCAGCACTAGCGATAGCGGTTACCATCAATCGCCTCACATGTCACTCATTTCCTTTCGTGTAGCTCGACTATGGAAACAGCGATGGCATATGTATTAACGATATTTATATCAATGCATTTTGAATGTAGAACTTTCGGAGTAGCTCAGTTTTGCTTTTTAAAGCAACAAAGATATGCATTTCGATTCTGACTGCATGCAGTCACATTTTAGTGTGTTCTTAACCTAAAGTTTTGTTTTCAACTTGGATTTACCATATTAATAATAATATTACAATTTATACTTACATGTACTATAAAAGTTTATTTTAACACAAATGATCAAGCGCATAATATACTAATTTGATGAGCCAAGTTCACTTCGCTATTTTCTGACCAGGTTTGTGTGCGTTAATTAGGGCTGTCACGATTAATCGATTGTTGATTGGTCACACCAAAATCGATTAGTATTTTTCGATGTCGATGAAGCGCTAAATTTTACCCCGTTTTAGACATTTAATAATTAAAAAAAAAATTGGATGAAAATACTATTGTTGCTAAAGGTAAAAGGTCAAGAACGTCGACATTAAACCTCAAGAAGCCGTTAGAAGCATTTGCCATTCAGGTACATCAAAGCTTTGATGTTCTGAACTTTTGAACCGTCAGTGTAATAATCAAGACCAGTTGGCAGTTGCGAAGTTCGCAACTGATGACCGCAGGGTTGGGGCGAATACATTGTAAATGTACTGAATACGAATATGAATACTTAAAAATTATGAATATGAATACGAATACGAATACACAAATTTCAAATGTATTGAATACGAATACGAATACTTTACAATGTATTCATGAATACAAATATGAATACTTGAATACTTTTCAAAATTTTTTCTTGAAAATGGATGATAATTTGATCATTCTTATTGGGATTAAGGGTATAAGGGATTATAGGTGAAGATTTAGTTTTTCAGAGGGTGGATCTCTTAATCCTTTAGAACCCAATCAACAGACATAAGTTGGTATTAATGACAAACAAAAGAAATAAAAAAAAAAATTTCAAATATCAATTTATTTAGAAAACAATTAGCAAAATGTGCACAGTACTCATCCAATGTTTTGTTGTTTAGTGCATACACAGTGATCATTAAATAGAGAACTGTGAGAAATTTACACTATTTTTTAGGTATTTTTTAAAGTTTTTTTCTTCTAAACTGCATTTTATGACCCCCAATAATGTCTATTAATTGTGGCTTCTTTGCTTCATGTCTTTTATTAATATTTAAACATACATTGCTGGTGAGAATAAAAAAAACTGGCCAGTGCAATTCACAAAAATCAATTAAGCAATGACTGCACTATTGGAAAAATGTTGTAATTCAAGCACAATACTTAAATTACAGATCTATCAGTCTACACCTTATTTCTACTATTACTGTAGAAAAATATTAGATTAGTATTAATTGGATAATGGAGTTGTTTAGGGATTAAAAATCACTGCTTTGGCCAGACTGATATCCTTTGTCCAAAGAATAATCTGTACAATTACAATGTTCAGTTTACAATGAAACAAATTTTGAACAATGAAGAGTTTGCTGTCAAAAGGCAGATAAATAATTGAACTTACCTTCATGTGTAGTATGAAGTTTGATGTAGTATTTGATGGACCTGATATGTGCACTTCAAAAGTATTAGTTTAATTCTTTACTACTTTCTAATAGAGATAATCACAATATTTTTTTTACAAATACTGTATACATGTGTATTAAAAACAAGAAAAGTATTCAAAAAGTATTCATGAATACACCTCAAATTTGACTGTATTCGAATACGAATACTTTAAAATTGCATGAATACTGAATACATTTGAATACTTGAAAAAATGTATTGAATACGACTGAATACCGAATACGAATACGAATACCCCAACCCTGGATGACCGGTCTTGATTATTACACTGATGGTTCAGAAGTTCAGAACATCAAAGCTTTGAATGTACCTAAAAGAGGATCATCTTCGTTGTTTACTTGAGGTTGGTCAGCTAACTTGAACTTCATTTTTAACGACTTCAAAGAGAGGGAGAGGGGGTCATCTAGGTACGATTAATCGATTATTTGCGACAATTAATCAACTCCTAAATTAAAAAATCGTGACAGCCATTGCGTTAATTATTCCACATGTAATTTGTTTCGGGAACAAAGATGACATATGTCCTCCCTCATGTGAAACATCACAGTAAATGCTAATCTCCTCGATTGAGAGATTTTGTTGTAAAATATATGGAATGGACAAAAAAAAACATTTTTTTGAGTGAATATACATGTATTTACTTTTTTGTCCCAACGAGTTAAATGAATTCGGTATTCACTCAAAAATTGAAATTATACCCCACCCACACTCCCACAAAAAGTGGGGTATTCTGATTTGTCCATATGTGTCTATATCTCAACAAATAGTACTCAGATCTTAAATCTGGATGTCAGCATAGCATGTCCTTTCAGACATACAGTTCGTGGAGGGTGTGTTGTCACTAAATCACCCATAGAATGGAGATTCCACCCAAGCAATAATTGCATATTTGTTGCTAAGCACAAGCAAAGTTCCAGCTAACGGACCTGATTGAACCCCCAGGTCCACTGGCTGAAACATTGCCCAGGTTTTTTATTCATACATGTATGTACATAATTTGAAAATAATACTTTGGGTGATAACTCCACTCCATGGGTGATTTAGTTACAATCAACTCTCCACGTACTGTATATCAAATGATGTGATCCTCAAATTCCACTCCGGAGTTTACTGTTATGCTGCTTTTCTGTTGAGAGATAGTAGTTTTTCCCATACAAGTCTATAACTCAGCTGATAGTAGTCAGATCTTAATGAAATCTTACATGGCTGTCCAGCATGATGTGCTCTTTCAGACACAAATCAATTGATGTGGTCCACTCAGGAGTTCTGCCCCTTTTTCTGTTTAAAAATAGAAGTTTTGTCCATACAAGTCTATAACTCAATTGATCTTAATGAAATCTTACAGGGATATCCATCATGAAATGTCCTTTCAGACACATATCATCCAGTTACAGTTAAAACTAGAAGTCCTGTCATGAAATGCGCACAAATAGCACATTGATATACGCGTTAATGTGCGCGTTATGGCCCAAGTAAAGCTATCAAATCCTGTACATATGGCCTGTGCACAAGCAATGTTTCAGCCAATGGACCTCCGGGTAACCCGAAGGTCCATTGGCAGAAACATTGCATGTGTTTGCTATGAGTAACCAGGAAAAATTGCCGTGCTTTGGATACTATTCGATATGGCAATTGTGCGCCATTCTAACGTGCAATTAAGCCTACATAAGCGCACTATTCGTGACAGGACTTCTAGTTTTAACTGTATGTTGTCTGTGCATTCCACTCATGAATTATACCCCACTTTCCATTGAGAAATATATATTTTTGTCTTTTCAAGTCTATAACTCAGCAGATGGTAGTCCAATGTTAACTGTTTGAGTACTAGAAGCCACTGTCTGAAATGAGGGTACCAAAGCAAAAGTCAACATTTTCCTTTCTCACGTTTCATATTCAAGTACAAACAATATTTTCTTATAAATGTTTTATTACAAATTATTCAATAATGCATGTGAGCACTCCCTAGTAATTTGTAATAAAATATATTTTGAATAACAATTCAGACCACCAAAAATAATCTAGCCCTCAACCATTATCCAGCATGACATGTCCTTTCAGACACAGATCAAATTATGCAGTGTGCACATTCCATCCATGAGTTATGCCCCTTTTTCCATTAAGAAATAGGCTTATTTTGTCTGTTTGAGTTTAGAACTCAGCTGATAGTAGTCTGATCTTAACCCTTTTAAGGGCCTGGACAATTGTCCTGAAATTGGTATAGATTATAAGTGGGTCACACATGGATGGATCCAGAACCAATTGATGACTGTTACAAGTATGGGCACCCAAACTCAGGAGCCCAAATCCCTGCAGAAAAATATAATTAAACTTTGAAATCTACCAGTTTGAAACAATTACAGTGGAGCCCACTAAATTGGATATCTCTTAACTGAATAACCCTGTTAATTAAATATAATTTCCCAACACAAACCATTTACCATACCTCCAGTACAAATTTAACCTGTTAATCAGTGACACAGGGGAAAGTGCATGATTGCTCTCACGCACCATCGCTCACGCAAAAATTGTCCAAGGTGCCTGAATAATCACTCGCCTCTATGCTTGGGTGTGTTTTCATCCTTTTGAATTGCGTCAACAGAAACATTCAATTAATTTTTTAAGAATCACTCGCAATTTGAAGCGTTTAAGTATAATCTCCATTTGGTTCAGCTTAACTTCCCTACAGTTAAAACTAGAAGTCCTGTCATGAATAGTGCGCTTATCTAGGCTTAATTGCGTGTTGGAATTGCGTGCAATTGCCATATCGAATGGCATCCAAAGCATGGCAGGTTCTCTTGGTTACTCATAACAAACACATGCAATGTTTCTGCCAATGGACCTCCGGGTTAACTGGAGGTCCATTGGCTGAAATATTGCTTGTGCACAAGCCATATGTACAGAATTTGATAGTTTTACTTGGGCCATAACGCGTACATTAACGCGCATATCAACGTACTTTTTGTGTGCATTTCATGACAGGACTTCTAGTTTTAACTCTATGATCATTCTTAGAGGTTCTACGGGTATCAGTTACTAAGCCTAGTCCGTCGGGGAAAAAAACATAAATAAGGGTAACAAATTGATAAAGTTCATCTAATCTATGTTGTGTTCTCATTGTCACATTTTCTCCCTTATTGACTTGTCCACCAGTGGACGAGTCAATAGAGGGGAAATATGACAATCAGAACACAATGTATTCACCCCTTTGCCTAATAAACTAAAGTGACGAGAGTCCACAGTGATCACTATTCTAGTTCTATCCCAGTAAGATAGTTTGATCAGTTTATGCACAAACACAGTAAAAACGTTCGGCTGGTTTTCGTTGGGTCTTGCAGTTCAGTTTTCTAGTTTGCTGCAAAAATTGGAACCGAAACCGAAAAACCCCCAAAAACCACCCAGGTCTACTGGACGTGGACTGAACTTCCCATTTATATAGTAGATGTAGTATTTTCTTAGATTGATGTTTCTTCTGTTTATTTCAGACCTCCTCCACCACCAAGAAGAAGAATGGGTGGATTTCGTGGCGGAGGTGGCGGTATGTATCTAGCTCACATGCTGTTTGGGAGAAGGAACCTGCACATTTCCCCGGCGTGGCCAGTTCCCCCAGAAACATTTCGCTCATCCTTTACCCACACTTTACCCAACAGCCAAAACTGGCTAGAGCTTTCACAAAAATTACCAATTAATTTTCATTATTTTTTTCCTTTTTTGTCTCAAAAACATACAGTTAAAACTAGAAGTCCTGTCATGAAATGCGCACAAATAGCACGTTGATATGCACGTTAATGTGCGCGATATGGCCCAAGTAAAGCTGTCAAATTCTGTACATATGGCCTGTGCACAAGCAATGTTTCAGCCAATGGACCTCCGGGTAACCCGGAGGTCCATTGGCAGAAACATTGCATGTGTTTGCTATGAGTAACCAGGAGAACCTGCCCCGCTCTGGGTGCCATTCGATATGGCAACTGCGCGCAATTCCAACGCGCAATTAAGCCTACATAAGCGCACTATTCGTGACAGGACTTCTAGTTTTAACTGTAGGTTATGTCCCCTCTTTGGAACAAGCTCATTGAGTCCGTTCCTAAGAGAGGTCATAACCTATATTTTTGAGACAAAAAATGAAAAAAATTAGTTCTTCAAGAATTTTATTTGCAAGTGTTGTCTGCTTTTCATGTTTGGTAAAGGGTTAACTGATTGAGAGCTACATTATTTTTGATGGTCTGAATTTGTTCATCAAAATTTGTTGTATTGCAAGTTATTGAAGAGTGCCCACAGGCATTCTTCAATAATTTGTGATAAAACAAATTTACATGAACAAAATTTTATTTGCGTTAGACGACTGAATCTGAAACATGAGCAAAGAAAATGTTGGCATTTGCAGTGGTACCCTAATTTTTTTTGAAATCCCTAATAGTGGCTTCTGGCACTCAACCAGTTAATTGAAAACAAATTTTCAGTTGGAAGTATCTGTGCCAATTCATCTTTTCTTTTTTTTTCTTTTTTTTTTTACCTTAAACACTATGCTACATGTGTAGACAACCGAACAAGGAACCCAGAACATACCAAGGAATGAGGGCTTAACCATTTGCCTAAATAATGGCCAAAAGAGGCCAGAATATTAACCAGAATAAGCCTACCACAGCCCAGAATGTCTTGGAAGTTTTTTCAATAAAACCATACCAATATGGATATCAATATTTGATATCCATATTTGTATGGTTTTATTGAAAAGTTTGTGAAATTTATTTTCTAAAAATGTGAAATTTAATTTATTTTTTAGAAATACTTAGTTAGATAAAGGTTTAAAGCTAGTCTGTGTATTTCTATTCAACATCCTTTTGTACATGACGTGGGGGTATATGACATAAAATAGTCATGAAATATAAATATTGATTCAGCGAAACTAAATACCTAAATACTTTTCTAACATGTATGTTAAGTTTGAGGTATATTGCTTTGGACTGACATATTGCGGTTTGCGTGGCCTTCATGATAACACTACACTATCACGAGGTATCTCTTAATACTTTAACATAATATTCTGCACTACATGTAGTTCTGGAACCGGGTGCGCGGTGGCGTTGTGGTAACCGGTTCTCGTCAGATCACTGAAGTTAAGCAATATGTCGAGCCTGGTTAATCTTTGGATGGGTGACCATCTGAGCGATCGATTCGGACTCCCGTGTTGTGTCCTTGGACAAGGCACTTAACCCTGATTGTCCACATAGGGGCATGATGATGCTGTGTACTAAGGCGTACTGCACGTCGATGGTGTACATGTCTTCAAACAATCTAACCCTGCCTGTGCTGCAGTGCGGAGTTACGATGTTGGGGAGCTGGCAGCTGCTCGTCGTTGCTCGGTAGTTCTCTCCGGGTACTCTGGCTTCCTCCACCTGTAAAACTGTCAGGGTCATGATTAGCCATTGTGCATAAGTATATGACCTTAAACACCAATAAATAAATAAATGTTTTGACTGTGTGTGCTGCAAGGGTGGAAGGGGATATGCAGCGTTTGATGGTGAACTTGCTTTCAACTGCTGCTGACTTGGCTTGTGCAAGGTTAGTAAGTCCAACAGTCTGTGGTTCTCTCCAGATACTCCAGCTTCCTCCCCCACCCCCAGTAAAACCCTCATCACAGTGTGACCCTGGTTGTTGAAAGTGTCATTTCAATACTAAAGTTTAACCCTTTACCCAATGCAGATTCCCCGTGGGAACCCCGGGAAGTAAGCAGCACTTGTTTACTGTGGTAAACCAGTTCCGCTTTACTAGTAAAATAGGACCCAGTCACCAATGCTTGGGGTGAAAGTCCTCTAAAATGGGCAACATGTTGATCAACGATTGACTAAACTTGACTTCATCTCCATGTTGTGTCACGATTAGCCATAGTGCATAAATATGTGACGTTAACCACCAACAAACCCAATGCAGATGATATCAAAAATTCTTATTTTAAATATTATTTTTACAAATTGTTCAAAAAGTTTCAACAAAACCATATCATATGACCCACTGATTGTAATGAGCTTGTTCCAAGGAGCAGTCACATGATATGGTTTTGTTGACATTTTCTTAAAAATATTTTTTCAACTGCTAAATTTGCATATCGGTGGATGTGGCCGATTTATTAGGTAAAGGGTTAATCTTCCTTGACGATGTCATATACAATGTATTAACAAGTTTTTATGTATATATATTTCCAGGTGCTCCTAGTGCTCCACCTATGGCAGGAGGAGGATGAGGTCGGTAAATGACCCAGTGGAGACAGTATTTGTTTCCTGGGTCAGTTTGTAGCAGTACATTGTTGGATATGCTAAGATGAATTTTCAAGTGCCTGAGAAAACTTTTTGAAGATGGAAAAGTTTCCCAGTATTGTCATACCTTGTTGCTGAACCAAGACCATAAGTTGCAATTAGGCTTGAACCTTTCACATGAAAAACTGATAAAATATGTCAAATGTCACATTAAGTGTACAGTGGAACCCTGTTAATTGAATAGTCACTTTACCAATGAAAATTATTCATTTAACAGGATTATTCAATTAACAAGGATTGTGTCATTTTCCTGTGTTCTAGAGATAAACTTACCATTATTCTATTATATCTTCAGGCCTTTAGATTACCCCAATTTCACTCTGTTTGCAGGTGTGCCCAAATTAGAAAAGGTGTGAAGACAAGAGAAATATATAAATTCTCTCTGCCTCTTCCACATCTTAGAATAACTTCCACCATAAGATAGAAAGACAAAGAAAGGCATGACAATAAAACACAACAGGATAGGGTTGCTATTTCTGGTTTAATGTGCCCAAATTAAGGTAAAAGGGTGCGCCCCAAATAAATGAATTTAAAAGCCTGATATCTTGTTTGATAAAATAGATTAAATGTCTGTATTGGACGTACTGAGGCCAAATATGTCTATAAATAAAGAAAAACTGTGGAGACTCAGGGTAATTTCTCGACAGGTTGCAAGATTTTTTATTCAATTAACAGGAGTTTACTCTATAATCTATATTCAATTAACAGGTCAAATTTGTTCTGGAGGTATGGTAAATGGCTTTGTGTTGGGAAATTATATTCATTTAACAGGGTTATTCAGTTAAGAGATATCCAATTAAGTGAGTTCCTCTGTATGTGTAAAAACAACTTGTGATTTTCTCCATTTCATCCAAAACTTGCTTATAACCCCTTACTAGAATGAGCATGCCAAAGCGAGATCACACGATAGTTGTAGCTATTTATTATGGCGGAAATTCTGTTGAGACATAAACAGCATGGCTGGTGTAGTAAAATAGAGAAGGCAGAAAAGCATCACAACACAATATTCCGATAGATTACCACCATGTTATTTAGCATTACCTGCTAATGGGTTATGATGTAAGCCATTTATTTCCAGGCCTGAGTCTGTGGGACATTTAACACACCAGACCAACCACCGGTGGCAGAAAATTTAGAAAATTAATGCCAAAAGAAGCAAACCCCTTCACTCTAGAAGTCTAATGAGAGGTCAGGGCCATCGAGAGGGTGGGGAAGTTGGGTAGGACCTCAGGGCCTGGCATTGTTGGGTCCACTTGCTGGTCCCTGGTGCGCATACCCTGTACCTCTTAGACAAGGGTCCAGCACTAAAGCAGCTTGAAAACATGCTTGTGTGGTATACATATAGTCTACATATGAAAACCCACCAATTTGTTATTGTGCAATGGAGTAATTTGCTGTGAGAAATCTGGGAACCTCGTTATTTGTCACCTCAAGAATGAAAATTTTCCTGGGGGAGACCACATCTAAGAGAGTTCTCTTTAGAGCTGATATGGTTAACCGATTAATCGATTAACCAATGATCAACATCTTGATCGATCAAAAAAGTAATTGATTGTTTAACCGTTACTTTTGAACTACGGTATTATATGGGTTAACAAAGGAACAAACTTGCTCCAAAACAGGCCCAGACATTGTCACACTGGCTCACATCAATTATATGAGACAGAGTAAAGCATGCGAATTACTTGCTGACATACTTGTTTACTTGCATGATCATTATACTGTATCAGTAGCTGGAAATGGTCATTCTCAACCCTTTACCCATTGCGGGTAGCAGACGATACTTCATAAATTACTAAACATTTTCAATTTTTGTCTCAAAAACATAGCTTATAACCCCCCATTGGAATGAGCTCATTGAGATCGTTCCAATGAGGGGTCATAAGCTATATTTTTGAGACAAAAATTGATAATATAATAAATTTGAATGGAGATTTTTGTATACAGGCCTAGTCGGTTTTGTTTGGTACGTTGGGTAAAGGGTTCATGCTGTAAATCATCAACGGTATGGCAATTATTCAGATATCTATTTTGACAAGTGATTAATCGGTTAACCAAGGTTAATCCATGTGATTAATCGATCAAGAAAACCCCTTAACCATTTCAGCTCTAGTTCTCTTCCTTATCTCATCGCTTTGCAGCTTGGATGATTCATTCCACATCATGTTGCTCATTCGTCTAAATGGTTCTGGAGGCCGATATTCCAATATTCTGCCCCTGAAAGATGTATATTATTGAACTGGCAAATGTGCAGTAAATTGGTGAACGGTGTGATAATGGAATATGCAAAAAATTCATAATTATTTATTGATGGACAGATGCACTTGCTGCATGTCAATAGAATAATGATCATAAACAAAATATTGAGTTAATGGGACCCCATTCCTAGTGCCCCCTGCCTCCCCTCTTCCCCACCCAGATGGGGTCCCTATGTCATATCCTTTTGCCTAAAAATAGCTTTGGAGGGGTTACATCATTGGAACAGGCTTATTGAGCTCATTCCAATGAGTGGTCATAAAACATGTTCTGACGGCAAAAAATTAAAATCTTGAGTTATTCAAGAAATTGTTTTGCATTGTCTGCTAATCATGTTAGGTAAGGGTTAAAAGATAAAGTTATCTCTGCTTATAGATTTGAAGGGGGCATGGTGGTGTTGCAGTAGCCGGTTCTCGTCCAATCTCTGAAGTTAAGCAGCATCGAGCCTGGTTAGTCCTTGGTGGATGGGTGACCACCTGAACGATCGATACAGACTCCCACGTTGTGTCCTTGGGCAAGGCACTTCACCCCGATTGTCCACATGGGGCCATGATGAAGCTGTGTACTAAGGCATACTGCACGTCGATGGTGCACATGTCTTCAACCAATCTAACCATGCCTGTACTGCAGTGCGGAGTTACAATGTTGGGGAGCTGGCAGCTGCTCGTCATTGCTCGGTGGTTCTCTCCGGGTACTCCGGCTTCCTCCACTCGTCAAACTGTCACTAACACGATATGACCTTGACTGTTAAAGTGAACTTAAACCCTAAAAAAATGAATAAATTATAGATTTAAATTATTTTGCAAGTATAAACGCCATGATGTGGGTGTTTTCCCAGAGAAATATCCTCTCTCGGCATTATCATAAATTATTTACGTATAATGTTATTTTAAATTCATTTCAGCATATCTATATTGCTTTTTTTTATCAGTGTCTGACTGCTGGGTGACAGCAGATAATGATGCAATGTCTAAAAACTTCATCGAAAGTTGGGCATTGCTGAGAATTCCACACTGATAAAAAATTGTTCCATATTGTCAAACATCTGTGATCATAATTTCAATTATAATTTGTCCAGCCCTGTTTTCAGTACTAGTAGAAGTAAGTTGTTGGATGAACTAACAAAAGCATTTCTTTTATTATTTTTTCTTTATTGATTCTCCCAATCTCTTGTATCTTTTCTTGGGAAGTATTTACACTGTCTTCTCCAAGAAATTATGTCAGGAATACAGTACAGCCGCCATGGACTGGTTCCATGGGTGGGCAATATTTCCACAGAAGCATTAATATTAGATTCAAACACTAATTACAGAAATAATCATTAAAAATTTAATCAATGAAGCACCGGGTGCAACCCGGTGCTTCATTAATTAAGATTTTGCTGATGATGATTTTTATTACCTGGTAAATGCATGCATGGACATCACTGCCCACACATTGATTTCGACCAATCCACAGCAACTGTACTGTAGGTATTATCAGCTAGAGCTGGGCGGTTTTTGATTTTCAGATTCGGTTCGATTACAGAAAAACTCCATGGTTTTGGTTCAGTTTTTCTACATGTAAAAACATATAGTAAACAACTCTTCAGGCCCTGCAATTATTTATATGACAACACTCACCACAAAAGCCCTGTCTGTAAGTATCTCCTCTAACTTCCCTTGAATCTTTCTCACGGGTTCTAAGGGATCAGTTGCCAAGCCTATTGAGCTAGAAAACCTAAATTTGGATGACAACTAATAAGATTCATCTAATCTGAGTTGTGTTCTCAGTGTCACATTTCTGCCTTAAAGACTCATCTGGCAGACAAGTCAATAAGGGAGAAAATGTGACAGTGAGAACATGATTTATTAAATGCTAAACGATAGATTTATCGAGAATATTGCTGAAACATAGAAATCGTATCCCCCACTGTGAAGATATAGAAATTTTCACTTTCACAGTATCAATCAAAATGGCAGCTTTCAAAGCATCACTTCAAGGTGAATACGAGTCAAATTACTACAAGAAATGATCAGTTTGTTCAAAAAACGTATAATTAAAAGAAAATCTAGTGTTGTTGAGTGATACCGATCATTTCCAGCAATAATTCAGCATGTATTCACCTTGAATTGATGCATGAAACCCGCCAGCTGAATCAGATAGCTAGACACTACCTGTTCCGAGTGTCGATCGAATCACTTCTGCAAATCCATGCGCTGTTTACTTACATGCATCACTTCAAAGTTTCGAACAAGTGGAATTATCGATAAGAATGGTCAGATTGTTATAAAAAGTGTATAATAAAAAAAAAATCTAGTGTTTTTGAGTAGATTCCAAAAATTATCTCACTTGTGACCGAGACAAATGGTTATTTTTGCATGTGCAAGCACTCACAAAAAATAAACAATTGTCTCGGTCACTCATGAGATAATTTTTGGTATCCACTCAAAAACACTAGATATCCTCTATGTATTCACCCCTTTGCCCAATAGAATAAGTGATGAGAGTCCAGGGTGGGATGGGCCACTAGTCAAGTTTCCTCCCAGAAAGATAGTTTGATCAGTTTATGCACAAACACAGTAAAACCGTTTTTTTTTTTTGTTTTTTGCTGAGCCTTGGAGTTTGGTTTTCCAGTTGGCCGCAAAAGCTACAACCGAACCGGAAAACTGAAACATGTCCCAGCTCTATTATCAGCATAAAAAAAGTAGGATGAAGATTTTCTTGTAATTACCCCACAAATTATTTCCACTGGAAGTGTTGCTGAATCAGGGATGGATATTTTATGTAAATATTGTATTCATTTTCTCATTTTTGATATAATTCTCTATTATAAAGTATTTATTGGTTACTGCCATTTGAGTGCATCAAAGAGTTTTAACCCTTAAAGGCCTGGAGATTTTTGGCTGCGACGAGCAGCTCTATATGTGGCAATGTCGGTTGGTCTGTCTGTCGGTCAGTCTGTCACCAACAAGATTAAAAAACACCATAACTCCTAAAATACTTGATGGAATGGCACCATACTTGGTATGCAAGTGTATCTTCGTGATGTCTACACCCTCTCAATAGTGCATGTCATTCGGATAATTTCTGTCACATTTATGGACTTGTCACAAACGAGTTTTTTTGTCACCAACAAGTTTTTTTGTCACCGAGTTTTAAAACATAATTGGCGTTGCACGAATCGTCGCAGCTTTGGCACTGTGACAGTGCGACTTGTTTTTTTTTTTTTTATATATTTTGCCACACTATGACAATAAATGTTCTGTGACATTGCAGTTGTCTACACAAGTTTTGGGTGCCTATATTGGCAGTAAAGACTCATCTTGAAACAACTGGCAGTATATTTAGAATAGTTGTAAGTTTGCTCAGACTAAAAGTTTAGCCCCCCCCCCCCCCTCCCCAAGTAAGGTAGAATATGAACTGCTAAACAAATTTATCTGATTGTTTTATTCTTTTCCAGATATGCTCTTGATACTCATTCCGACAAGGGATCAAAAACTGAGATAAAAAAAGAAAGTGTTTTGACCAAGTCTGAAAATAAGCAATGTGTCATTTGCAAAATGAGTCCACAGAGGGTGAATTTGCTGATGCTATACCATACATTTGGCCAGTTTATCCTCTGTTCCTCTTTTTGTTTAGGTTTGAGACCATGATTCAGATTGAGGTTCACAGAGGGTAAATTCAGTGACGATATCCTGCTGTGCAGGGTAGCATCACCAAAATTCACCATCTGGAGACCTCATTTTGAAGATGACAGTCTGCTTATTTTCTGGCTTGGTTTTGACAGGTTATTTAGGATAGGCTTTTGATTTTTGTTACCTTCAAATTATGTTGGACGGCAAGGCTCATTATTTATGCAGGAATTAAAATCAATTCTTACAAGGCAATGAGAATCAACTTTGATTTCCACAAAAGTTCATTTGATTCTTGTCATGGATTCTGAAAGTGTCCAAGGGAATTTTACATATCCTTTGCTCCCTTATAAGGTAACACTTTTGACTCAGCAGTGGTGTCTAGTGAAGTCTTGGCTGCCTGTACAGGCAGCCAAGACTTCATTAGAAACCACCACCAAGGCACTGAAACTTTCATCACCAAGACAGCCAGAAACCTGTAGTTGGCACATGTGCTCTACGTGTCTATATAAGAGAAACTCCCTTTAATTGGAATTAGGCCCCTAGGGGCTAACCCTTTACCAAACGAATTGAATGCATCTGTCCACGTAATTGATCAGTTTCAAAAAGATTATTTTTAAAACATATCAACAAAACCATATCATGTGACATATCATTGGAACGAGCTGGATGAGCTCATTGTAATGAGAGGTCCCATTATATGGGTTTTTTTATTTTTGAAAAAATTGAAAATATAATACTTAAAATATTAAATTTTGATATCCTGCACATTGGGTGGGGCTAAACTCTAGTAAATATACAAATATAAATTTTTTTTTTCTATGGAAGATCCACTGGTTTCACTCACAGGGGTATAACTGTACTCTCAGATTCTAAATTATTTAATCCTTAGAACTGGTGCCCTTAACATGCCATCACGAGGAGGTCCTGTTGACAACAGACGAATTAGATAGGCAGTGGTATCTAGTCAAGTTTTGGCTGCCTCTTAAGGCAGCCAAGACTTGACTAAAAAATACTGCTTAGCCACTGGACGAATAGAGGCTGTGGGCTGCTGGGAATTCAGGACACTTGTCCAGGCCCTTAAAGGTTAAGAACTGAAAATTGATTCTTGCAATAGGTGTTTACAAGAATCAGAACCGATACTCATGAATTGGGACAAATTTCAAGGCCTGGGATAGGAGTTTAGCAATCTTTTTTATCCTGAACTGATTTTGAATAGTCCGTTAGAATAAAATGATTCTTATGAAATCCATGCACTTCAGGCATTAAGTTCTGTTGGTCCTGAAATTGTTTTTATTATTGTATTTTTTTTATAATTGTTTGGAGACCATGTTTGGGCTCTTAAATAAATTATAATTAAACAGATGAATATGAATTTTCTCAAACTCTCTTTGTCAATGTGTTTCAAATTCAAAAACACCCTTTGTGTTCAAGAAAAATAGCTGGTGTTTACATGTAAATAAAAATTTGAATTATCCAGTACCCACTTGAGTTTTTTTTATTATCTTGGTGGGAATAATTTTAATTTGTATATAGATGATGACAGGTTATGTAAATAAAACATTGGACCCTGCAAAGTTTCGAAACTCGATTTGATTTAAAATTAAATTGATGATTTGATTTGAGTGCAACGATTCAGAAGTTTTGAATCATTGAGATATTCTCAAAATATTTCAGTACGGCCGCTGTGGACTGGTCACTTTCTACAGGTGGGCAATATTTCTATGGACGCGATAATATACTATTCCATGTGTGTTGGTAAAATAGTGTGGTTCAATTCTTATTTTTTCCAACTAAATTCTTTTCAGTTTTTTATTTATTACAAAACATTCATCAATGTCAAAGTGGCTTATCTTCCTCGGCTGTCAGTTGCATACACCACTACGAAAAATCTGGGTAAACTGCACCGGATAATATATTATTTTTATTTATATATTTATCAACCTCTGATAATTCACATCAGACTACACAGTTTCTTGGGCCAGTTTTTCGTCAGGCAGGGTGACAGATTTGAATTATTGTGAACAAACTTACCTACACAGTTGAGATAACTCTGGATATGCAAAAGTAGTTTATTTTTTATTCCACCCCTTTCATTGCATTTTATTTAAGTCATAAAAAAAATTTCTTCTTCCCGAAAACAATATTGAAATATTTGGTTTAAACAATATTTTATGCTTTAAAAATGTCATATGTAACAAAATGTTTACAAAAAGTAACGAAGTAGGATGAGATATCTTATAGAACATTTGTTCAACAATGTAGAGTAACAGATTAATAGAGGGATTTGACAAAAAGATTGATATAAATAACTTGACAAAAATATTGAAATATTTAGAAGCATTGTGAAAATGATTGTTCATGAATATATCATTGTTGGTTGTTGGTTTATATTTGTACTTATTTTTTCCATTTTCATTATATATTTTCATTGCATAATTTGATCACATTTCATGAAATAAATAAGACAAGTGACTTGGTGTGTTTTTGTGTTATTTATCAGAATCAAACATATAGATAGGATAATGTGCTGAACTAGCTTAACCCTTAACCCGCCGAGTAATTTTAAACTATTTTTCATCAAATCTAGTCATGGCTGCTGTTAAGCAGCCATGACAAGATTTGATGGAAAACTGAAAATTTTACCCAAGAGAACATTGTCTATGCATTTCAAAAAGTCAGTGCATTTCAGAGGTAAATTTGGTTAAATATCTTCAAACTTTACTTATTTTAGTGACAAGAGATTTCATATTTCAATTTACTCCCATTCCCTGTTGACGTATCAACACTTCTTTTTGGCTCAGAGCTTTTGGGTACTTCAGAGAATTATCTACTGTTTGAAGAGGTGCGTAATTTCAATCTGTCAAGTGGACGTTTTTGATGACTGCCAGATACAAACAAATAACCTTACCTTCTAACTCCACTAGGAAGATTATCTGCCTTGTCCCTCTTCAATTTCCCTTCTTGTAGTATCCACCAAAAGGCTTCCCTCTACCTTGTCGCTTATTTGGTGTATATATAAGCTGCCCCACAAACGACTGTCGTGAATCTTAAACCATTTCGTCATGTTCTAAAGCTGGCATTCTATGATCTGTTCTCTTCTTGCTTTCCTTTGCTCCTTTCCACATCTTTTTGTACACAAACAAGGTTTAAACAATATGATGTATTGCCGTGTTGGGGTCTGGCTCTTCACTCCCAGGACTTTCTGGCATGGTTCTCCTACCTCATGACTCAGAATCGTAGACTACTGAAGCTGCGCAGAATGATTTTGGTACCAGGATGCTGATTAACGAGCATACTTAGCCACGACCCCAATACGGCAGTATATTCATTCATTACAAAATTGTTTACCACCTTCCTAAGTTGTCTATGTCTAGTTTTGTCGCGGTTCTCGTATGAGAAGGCCCTGGTTACCCATGTTCTACCAACTGCCTCCCTATTCCCGCGCTTCTTCTCTCCTCCCAACAATCGGAGGCGAACTGCTTGATGACATCCCTTGCCCCATTCTTCCCAATCACTCCGATTAGTATATTAACAATATCCTTTGAGTCGCCCCCTAACCACATGTCCTTCATTCTCCCATCCCACTTCTCCTTTATACTCCCCGTGAATCTTGTTCTTTTGGACTGATATTTTGGGCATTCTATAAGAAAGTGTTCCAGGGTCTCCACCACGCCTAAGTTACACATCTGGCACTCCTTTTCACTGTTTTTCCCAATTTTTTCTCTCAGCTCCAGGGACCGCGACCTCAGCTTGAACAACAGTGACGTCCCAAAGGTGACATCAAGGTACTCTTCAAAACCAGGCTTCTTTTTATCACGCAGGACACCCAAAGATCTCTTTGATTTGACCGCCTCTCGCCAATTACGGTTACAATCCTCCATGACCCTTTCTCTGACGATCTTTTTGTCCTGGTTTGCCCCATTGTCAAGGTCCGAGATCTCCAGTGAGTAGTATTCTACTAGCTCCCTCACTTGGACCATCCACCCCGTCTTGATATTTGAGTTGAAAGTTCTCGGGAACATTACTTTACACCATCGGCTATCGGAGAGATTTACCAAATAATTAAGATAACCGAGTTTCAATAGGTCTACCCTGTCCTGGATCCTCATCCACCCAAGCTCACCCCGATTGCTTCTAGCGCTGCGGCATTACTTGAGCCTGTTATCCATCGGCCTGCATCGTTCTGCAGGATTTCCAAGCTCTTAACGGCTGTCTGCATGGTTTAGGGGTACAACTTCCGTACCGTATGTTATACTTGGCAGACCCACCATTTCCCACATGGTTTTCCCCACGAAAACCTTGTTGAAACTGTTTCTCCCTATAAGTTTCATTTGGTTAAGGATTCGCTTCCCCTTCAGCATCAATTTATTTGTGTGGTTTCGGTAGATGCCTCTTCCTGTGATGTTTATATTTACCCCCAGGTACTCATAGTCACTAGTCTCTCCTACACTAAGAAGTCTACTGCTACCTTCCGGAATGCAGAACTCCCCCACTCTCCACCTTCGAGTGGGGTCCACTTTGCGGCCCACGGGTATAACTTTGCTCTTGCTTTCATTAAGTTCGAGTCTCCATTTGCTCCCATATTTCCCAACAATTCCCAGCATCTTCGCTAGCCCCTCTTCGCTTTCTGACACTAGCACCATATCGTCTGCAAAAAATAGCCCTGGGATCTTCAAGTCACCAACTGCAACCCCCTCTTCGCTATGCAGGAGTTCATCTCCTAAACCTTTGATGTACAATGCAAAAAGAATTGGCGAAAGGATACACCCCTGTTTTAGGCCTATCTCCATAGGCACACGTTTTGTTGTAATGTTTCCCAGGCTAAGTTCACTCTGTACATCTTTATATAATGCTTTCATTATCCCAACAAACTCGCCCCCAAGCCCAGAGCCTCCAGCTTGCGCCACATACCCTCCCTCCATACTCTATCGTATGCCTTTTTAACATCCAAAAAGGCCATGAACATCTTTTTCTTTTTTGCTTTCGCGGATTCTATCATTCGGGATAGCGTGAAAAGATGGTCAGTGACTCTCCTTCCCTTCCTGAAGCCATTCTGGTTTTCTCCCAAAAACCCTTCTCTTCAATCACCTCCTCTAATCTCCCATACAGGACTTTACAAAAGACTTTTCCAATGTTGCTGCTGACAGAGATCCCTCGATAGTTATCCAAGACGTCTTTTTCCCCCTTTTTGTGAATAAATGTCACTTTACTTTCCCTCCACTCCTTTGGGACCTCTTGTTTTTCTATGGCTAAATTGAATAGGGCAGTTAGGCTTTCCAAGAGTTCCTCTCCCCCTTTTTTGATAAACTCGTTAGGAATTTCGTTCACCCCTCCCGCTTTTCCATTCCTCAATTTTGAGATCACCGTTCGCACCTCCACAGTTTAGATTTCGCTGCACACGAAGTCCGATAGATTTTCCTCGACCTTGTTCGGACACTCTGGTGGGTTCCCCATGCCCCATCGCTTTTCGTTTACCTTTTCCCAGTACTTGACTAGTTCTAATGCGATTTGATCTCGCTCTTGTTACTCTGCCATCTACTTTAATGCTCTGTGGGTTGTTCACTTTGTTACGTTTGTTCACCCATTTCCAAAATACGCTCGAACTCGACCCCCCTGTCGTTCTTATCGTCCTTATAAGACTGCTATTTCGCACTCTCCGGATGTCGTCTTTAATCTTGTTTATTTTATTTCGTGCTTGTTGGTATTCTTCCTTTGCTACCATGGCCTCATTGCTTTCCACCCCCTTAAGTTTTCTACTCCTGTATGCAGCACATTTAGCTTTTCTAACCTTTATGGCCCTTTTCAGTTCTTCGTTCACTCTGTACCCAAGTTCCCGTGTTGGCACCCTAATCTTTCCTACACTTTCCTTCCCTGCCTCCACTAGGCTCGCAACTATGGCGTCGGCCATCTTCTGGACACTGCCCCCCCCCCCCCCCGCCCCCCTTGTGTACGGCTGCAAGCTTTCGTTTCAGTTTTTCTTCGAACTTCGCCCAGTCGGCATCCTTTTTGAGTTCCCAAACCTCCTTGAAGTTTCCTTTCCTTTTCTCTAGGTTTTTGGCCCTCATTGTCACTGTAATCAAGTTGTGATCACTATCCAACTCCATTTTGCCCACATCATCCACTTCTCCCCTTATCACCTCCCTCCATAAATTCATATCTGTGAGAATGTAGTCAATTATTGATTTTCTGTCGTTTCTCTCCCAGGTCCATTTCCCCTTACATCTAGCGTCCCTGTTCAGAATCTTCAGACCGAGCTCATTTGTGAAGTTCAACAGCTTCCACCCTCTATGCCTTCTTTCTTATCACCTATGTGTCCATTAAAGTCGCCCATCAGAATTATACCGAGCCCCCTGTTTTCTAGTTCAGTGATATTGGACCTTAGTGTTGAGTATATCGAGTCATTCCACTCGGGTTTACTTCCCTCCACCACACAATACACAATCCCAAGGGCAATACTTTTGTTTCTCAGACTGATCTTTACCCATCCAATTTCTTTTGACACCTCAGCCGAGGTGATGATATCTTCCAGATCTGTGATCAGCGACGGTTTTAAATCCTCTTTAATGTACATGCCTACCCCCCCCCCCCCCTTTTTTTCTGGCCTTCGTTCGCCCTACACCTATCCACACACATCCGCTTACTTGGTCTACCCGTTCCTTGTGTCTTACCCACGTCTCGCTTAAGCCCATGGCATCAAACTCCTCTGCCTCGATCAATGTAGCAATTTCACTTACTTTCCGGTGGAGACCCTGGATGTTGCTATAACCCACTTTCAGGGTACCGAGGTTCATTGGCTTCCACCTACTGGGCCCTTTTTTCTGGCTCTAGTCTTGGTAAACTTATTCTGTCCCCCTCGCTCTTGTTCACCCCACCCATGTCCACTCTAGTTATACTTGCCTCTGACCTCCCACCCCGTTCCTCTCCAAAAAGGCTCTGCTTCCCGTAGAATTTTATCCCCAACACCCGTTTCCCCACCCTGCTAAGATGCAGCCCGTCACGCCCGTACATGCTCCCATTGCCCCAAAACGTGTCCCAGTGGTCGAGAAAGGGTATTCCCAGATCAGCACAGTAGTCCCCGAACTCTTCATTTAGCGCCAAAATCCTTGAGTTCCGTTCGTCCCCACCTCAAAGGACAGGAAGGACCCCGGATACGACTACCCTTGCATTCCTACTTAGCAGTTTGCCGGCTAAGCCTCTATACGACTCCACCAAACTTACTGACCTTCTCTCCCTGATATTGTTGGTCCCCACATGGACCACCACTACCGGTTCCGGTCCTGACCCTGCCACAATGCCATCTACCCGGTCCCTGAGATCCTCCACCTTCGCCCCCGAAAAGCACAAGACTGTTCGATTGGAACTATCAGGATCACAAACTACATTGTCAATCCCACGTACAATGCTGCTCCCCGCTACAACTAATTTTCTTCTGGCCCCAGTTCCCATATCATCTGCACCTCCTCTCGTTTTGCAAGCTCCTGGCCCCCTCTTTCTCTTGACCGCCCTCCTTACCCCGTCTGGCCTATCATCATCAACAACCATCTCACCCCCCACCCTTTCCCCCTCACTCTCGTCCCCAGGGGTATCAGAGTCTAAAACACTAAACCTGTTTTCTAAACACCGCCTAGCAACCTTGGCAGCCTTACGCTGATGTCTCAATTATGTTACAATTAACACTTATTGAATAAAATATTGTTTAAACTAACTAAGAGATTTCATATCCTGGGCAGTAATATCCTCAGCAACATGCAAGGAGTTAACCGTTCATCTTGGTGTCAAAGATGATTGACAAAACTAGCCAGGGCTGTCCATCAGAATAGTGGTTCATATTTTATTTTGTTGCAAATTGTGTCTAAAAAACAGAGCTTATTATCCTCTCCCAATGTATTGTGTGCTCATAACCTGTGTTTTTGTTGCAATGTTTGTCAGTCTGTGACCAACGAGTTTTGTAAACTTAAAAATTTAAACTACTGGAATGACATATTTGGTATGTACGTGTATCTCATTGATGTCCAGCTCCATGTTCAACGCAGGTTTTATTTGGAGTATATTTGTGTGAGATATTGCCATTTATGGACTTGGAATTTGGTTTATTTCAACACCAGTCTCAATAACTTTTAAAATACTTGGCGGCATGATGTGGTATTTTGCACGAAGGTGTGTTTTATCGATATTTCGTCTCATTTTCAATTTAGGCGTTATTTAGAGTATTTTTGTCAGCGTTATTTCCCTTTATGGAATTAAATTTACTCCCCTCCCCCACCCCCCCCCCCCCCCACACACACACTGCATGTGTAACATACGTGTGTCCCGGGTGAGATATCAGGGAGAGACAGATGTATCCCACCCCACCCACGTGACGTTCTACATTTATAACGTTATTATGACGTTATGCACATCGTATCAGTTTCTTGCTATTAACTAATTCATATTGACGTCATCGGAATGCAGTGTGATCAAAGTTCGATGCTCTAAAACTCTTCAACCCTCAAGCTGCCACCGATCCTAATCGATTTCGTGGTATATACATAACTTGTGCATGCTCTTTCCGATGGTGTCATCAGTTTCTCAAAACAACGAATACAAAATGAGTTGATTGAATCAGCACGTGACTCCCGATTACCTCTGGCTAACGTAATCGCTGCATGTTGGGGGGAGGAAAAATCATCCTCGATGAGTCTGAAGGTGGGAATGGGGAAATCGCACCCTCGGGGCAAGATATTTGAACCAGACCCGAGGCTTGTCAAATATCTTGCCCCACGGGTGAGATTTCCCCATCCCACCTCCAGACTCATCGGGGATCATAATAATCTCCCAGCAAGGGAAAGATATAGTGAAGAGCTCCGTCCGTCTGTCCATCTGTCTGTCTGTCTGTCTGTCTGTCTGTCTGTCTGTCCATCCGTCGAAACTTTATGGCATAACTTGAACAATAGTTAACGGATTTAAATTCTTTTTGGTATATTTCTCTATAGCAACAATGTCTACGTCCTTCAAAATGATGGGATGAAAAGCTTGGAGCATCTGACGTGCAATATGATCTTCATCCTTTGTTTCAGTTGCTGTACTTGCTGATGCTAGTTCAATTCCATATGTTTCAAGCATGAGACACTCACTTTTTGCAGCTTATCACAGCCTGTCTTCATCATCTAAACTCTCGGAAAACCTGGACAAAATATACACATATCAGTTCGATGGTAATATTTAATGTGTGAAAGCTTTATCAATGCAATTCAGGTCAAGCAATTATTATTATTTCTCTTGCAGATTTCAAAGAAATAATGAACGGATACCAATCTCTTTTCACTTAAGTAATCAAGTGCAGTACGCAATAAAATTATATTCCAAACTAATTATAGGAAAAATCATGAAAAGTTTAATTAAAGAAGCTCCGGATACAACAAAATCAATATTTCTAATATGAAGAATTTTTAGCTCACCTTGACAAAATCAAGCCGAGTTAATCCCATCGCTCTCCGTCCGTCCGTCCGTCCGTCCGTCCGTCTGTCGTCCGTCAACACCATGTTTTGGTCTTCTCCAAAAATCACTGGGCCAATTCAAGTGAAAGTTTGTGTGATTGATGGTTCCGAAGGGACATTGCATTTTTGTTCAACTCAACATGCCCAGCCCCATAGGGAGGGGTGGGGGAAAATGCTCCAAAATATTATAAAAACCTTCTTCTCATGAACCAGTGGGTAAAATGACTTGATATTTGTTATGGAGCTTCCTTTTGAGGTGTAGATTCAAGTTTGTTCAAACGAAGTTCGTGAAGCAATATTTGGCTTTAGTTTAAACAATATTTATTTCCAACCTCAGTGAGTACAGTATACAAGATGAAGATGTTTGTGGATTCGACAGTAAGCCGTTGGCTTGTACAAGGTCGTTTCCACACCATAAATTAATTACCTCTAATATATTCGAGAAACAGCTATAAAATATGTTAAATCCAAACCAGTAAATAATTTACTTAGTAATAATACGGTTTGATATAGGTTGGAAACACATTTCTGAAATACTGAAATTATAGAAAGAAGAAGAAGAGAAATAATAATAAAAAAAAAAATAAAAGAGAAAACCAGAAATAGTAATCATTTAAGTACTGATAGGCTACAATTTGTAAAACGCCACACTCCACAGAACGGAAGACATGGCCTGAAATGACAACGGAGAATGGCTTGTGGTGGGTTACTTGGTTGGCAACATAGGCTGAGGGTATCACATTTGAATTTCAAAATTCGTTAAGATTAGGATTAAGTGCCCTGGGGCAGTCGCATGGCGGTAAGTGCATGGAGTGCATTGGATTCTCTTCGTCTTCATTGTGTGTTGTTTGTTACGCATCGGTTAAAGGGAGATTATTCGATGTTTCCTTGCCAATGGCGGAGTTATGCTCAATAATACCACCACAAACTCATGGCTCCGTGATTTGTGCATACCAAATGAATGAAGCACCGCCCCTGCAGCGCGGTCATCACATCCAATCCCCACCTTCCAGAAGGGACGTGGGTAGTG
This sequence comes from Pictodentalium vernedei, assembly GCA_031216915.1. Classification (NCBI taxonomy): domain Eukaryota; kingdom Metazoa; phylum Mollusca; class Scaphopoda; order Dentaliida; family Dentaliidae; genus Pictodentalium; species Pictodentalium vernedei. The sequence continues at coordinate 769,529,135 of CM062296.1, forward strand.
GAGGCAATGACCGAGGGTTTGCGACATTTAGTTCATGGTTAAGAAAAAATTAGTTCTTAATTAGACCCCGGGAAGCATAAAGGAAGATCACTGCGCGTAGGTAAAATACCGATATCCAAAAAGAAAACGAGGCAGTGAGTGAGAAATGATGAAAGGCCACGCTTCCGTTCTGAGCAGCACGTCGGAGTCTATGAATGCCGGATGTGTGACGATGTCACATACTTGGCTGTATAGTCACATAAGGGCCTCGTCAGATAATATATAGATAACTATGCTAAATTTATTAAAAAAATGAGTTCTATAAAGAGAACGAACGACACGCTCATAGCTCACAAAGTGAACACCCGTAACCGATAAGGTTAATGAAAAGTAGCCGTACCTTAATGATAAGAATTAGGGAGATAGGAGGAATGTCCTTTAGGGTGTGACGTGTGGTCCTTCCCGCTTCCAGGACCCCAGTAGCAGTGCGTTCATGTACTCGCGATCACAGGAGCCTACCTGGAAAAAAAGCTAAGGTATACCAGACGCATGAGTCCATATGACCAGCTTATTTATTCGTGAGATGGGAGTTGTGCTTTAATATTGAAGGCACGATCAGAAACCTGAAGCTAAGATTTCCGAATTGCATGAGTCTATATTTCCAACTAGTTTTTCGTGGAATGTGTGGTGCGCTTAAGACATTCAAGGTGCGATCAAGAACTCGAGATAATATTGCAAGATGTTTTAATAAATAATCTCCTTAAGACTGGGTGGTTCAGTTAAATCTCGCAGAAAGGACAATGAATTTTTCAACAGCTTCAAAGATTGCTCCATTATCCTCATTACTATAAAATTCACAGCCAAATAGTAAGATGTTATTGTCGAGAGTATACGGAAGTGATCCTATAGTTTCGTATCTTATACGGTTGTAATTAGGCACCTCAGTAGGAAATGTTCAGTAGTCTCGCGCTCACCGCAGACACATAGCGGTGTGTTAGATAAATGGTTATCATAGAGATGTTCATTTAGATTGCTGCATCGTAATCGTAATCTACAGTGGTAAATTTGGGCCTTTCGGGAGGTGGTTTGGAAGAAATATTGTGGCGGTCGACAAACATGTCTGTTCACATAATTTTTAAACCCAACCAAAGAGGTGTTGTCTCTAATGTTCAGTGGGAGGTCGTCAAATATTTGGCTTTGTAATGGCAGAGGTAAGATTTTTGGCCCCGCCCAGAATTTCTATTTTCTGAACCGATAGTCCGATTTGAACCAAATTTGGTATGTGGTATTATTGGGTCGTAAGCACTTACTCATGCAAAACAAGAAATTCCTGCATCCCCATGGGAACCTCGGGAGCTAAAAATAGAAATAGTTTCAAACGCCCATATTTCCCAAACCACACCGAACAGAGAACTGTTATTTGGTATGAAGCATCCTTAGGAATAGTAGAATTGACTGGTAAAAAATTGCCATCGGTTGTGTTAGGGTGTTCTGTAGAGGGCATCAAAAAAATACTGAGTCAGCATATTTGCAAAAAATGAAAAAAAACTTTTCTCCAGAACCAATGATCGAAATCTTTGGATATTTGGTATGCAGCATCCACAGGGGGTCAAATACAAGTTTGTTAAAATGAAGCCCATTGGTTCATATTTGGGCTCAATACAGGACTTAGTTCAATATGGGGGATAATTTTTAAAAATCTTCTTCTTCAGATCTACCAGTCAGAATGCTTTCATATTTGGTATACAACATCTCTATGGGTTCAGATTCAAGTTTGTTCAAATCGGGTCCCTAGGTATATATTTGGGCTCGTTATGAAAACCCAAATTTTAACATAGTGCAACATGAGGAAATTTCTTAAAAAATCTTCTTCAGACCCACCAGTCGGAATGCTTTCATATTTGGTATACAACATCTCTAGGTAAGTCAAATTCAAGTTTGTTCAATTCGAGTGCCTGGGTTAATATTTGTGCTCCATATGGGAACCCGAAATTTAACTTAGTGCAATATGAGGGAATTTCTTCACAAATCTTCTTCTTCAGATCCACTAGTCAGAATGCTTTCGTATTTGGTATACAACATCTCTCAGGGGGTCAGATTCAAGTTTGTTCAAATCGGGTCCATAGGTTAATATTTGGGCTTGCTATGGTAGCCCAAATTTTAACTTAATGCAATATAAAGATATTTATTTAAATATTTTCTTCAGATCCAACAGTCAGAATGCTTTCATATTTGGTATACAACATCTTTAGGGAGGTCAGATTCAACATTGTTCAAATCGAGAGCCTGGGTTAATAATAATAATAATAATAACTCTTTGGCCAGCCGCTGATTTGTCGCGGTCCTCATAAGAGAAGGACATCATTCCCCCTGCACCCCACCCCCTCTTCCCCTCCTCTCCTCCCAGCATTCAGATATAAACTGCTTAATAGTGTCCCTCACTTCCTCTTTTTCAATTTCTTCAATAAGCATTCCTACCCTCTCCCTCGTGTCCCCCTTCAGCCATCTATCCTTTGTTTCTTCACCCCACTTCTGCATTATTCTTCCAGTAAATTTTATTCTATGAGGTATATACTGTGGGCATTCCAAGAGAAAATGTTCCAGGGTCTCCACTACTCCAGAGTGGCACATTTGGCATCCCTTTTCCCCATCTCTCCCAATTTTTCCCCGAAGCTCCAGTGATCTTGATCTCAGTTTGAACAGCAGTGACCCTCCAAAGGTGCCATCTAGGTACTTCTCAAAAGCTGGCTTTTCTTTATATTGTAACCCCTGCAGTGATCTTTTCACGCTAACCCCTGCTCGCCAGTTTCGATTGCAATCTTCCATGACTCTCTCTTTGACAAACCTTTTGCCTTCTTTCATTCCTACTTCTATGTTTGTGACCTCTATAGAGTAATTGTCCATTAGTTCCCTCACATGTTTTGACCACCCCGTTTCTATATTAGAATTCCAAATGGTATCGAGCATCAATTTGCACCACCGGTTGTCAGGCAGGTTTCTCAAGTAGTTAAAGTAACACAGTTTTCCCAAATCTACCCTGTCCTTGATTTTCATCCACCCAAGCTCCCCCCTTACTGCTTCCAAAGCTGCAGCATTACTCGACCCTGTTATCCATCTGCCGGCATCATTTTGAGTATTTTCCAACTTCTTAATAACGGTTTGGTTTAATGGAATCACGTCCGTGCCATACGTTATACTTGGTAAACCCACCCTCTCCCACAGTGTTTTCCCCACAAAGACCTTGTTGAAACTATTTTTCCCTAAAAGTTTTAGTTGGTTCAGAATTCTTTTCCCCTTCAGAATCAGTTTGGCTGAGTAATTTCTGTACACCCCTCTTCCCGTTATATTTATGCTTACCCCTAGATACTCATACTCTCCCGTTTCTCCTACAGTGATTTGTTTGCTTTCCCCTTCGGGGATTGAGAACTCCCCCACTCTCCATCTCTTCGTCATATCTACCTTGCGTCCAACGGGTATTACCTTGCTTTTATTTTCATTTAGTTCGAGCCGCCAAGTGTTCCCATATCTACCAACAATTTCCAGCAGTTTCTCTAGCCCCTGTTCAGTTCTAGACATTAACACCATGTCGTCCGCAAAGAATAAGCCTGGTATCTTTATGTCTCCAACATTTACCCCCTCCGCACTCTGAATTAGTTCGTTCCCTAAATCTTCAACATACAATGCAAACAAAATCGGTGAAAAGATACACCCCTGCTTGAGGCCTATATCCATAGGGACTCGTTTTGTAGTGATACTCCCCAGACTGATTTGGCTTTGCACATCTGTATACAGTGCTTTCATGATTCCCACAAAGTCACCCCCAGTCCGATGCCCTCGAGCTTTCGCCACATACCTTCCCTCCACACTCGGTCGTACGCTTTTTTCACATCTAGAAATGCCAGAAACATCTTTTTCTTTTCAGCCTTTGTTGATTCTATCAGTTGGGTGAGTGTAAATAGGTGATCAGTGACTCTTCGTCCTTTCCTGAAACCATTTTGAATTTCTCCTAAAAAACCTTTCTCTTCAATAACTTCCTCTAGTCTACCGTATATGACCTTACAGAATACTTTTCCGATGTTACTACTAACTGATATCCCCCTATAGTTATCTAGAACTTCCTTATCCCCTTTTTTGTGTATGAACGACACCTTACTTTCCCTCCACTCTCTGGGGACCTCTTGCTTTCGCAGAGCCAGGTTGAAAAGGTTTGTCAGGACTTCAATAAGTGCCTCCCCTCCATTTTTGAGGAATTCGTTCGGAATTTCATCAGTCCCTCCCGCTTTACCATTTTTTAATTTCGAGACCACGTTCCGCACTTCTTCTGCCGTTATTTCGCTACATACCCGATTGGATAGGTTCTCCTCCACCAGTGTATTTCTTTTTGGTGGGGACCCACTGCCCCATCGCCTATCGTTTATCTTTTCCCAGTGCTTGACTAACTCTGAAGCGATACGGCCTTTATCTTCTGTACTTTCCCCATCCACTTTGATACTCTGCACACTACTTTTCCCCCGTTTATTTACCCAGTTCCAAAATACGTTTGAGCTCGAACCCCCCGTTTTCTTTATTGTTCTGGCAAGACTGCAATTGCGCTCCTTCCTATTATTATTCTTTATCTCATTCACCTTTTTCCGTGCCAGTTCATATTCTCCTTTCATTAGTCTCGTGTCATTGTTATCCACCCCTTTAAGCTTCCTACTTCTTCTGTAAGCAGCGCATTTTACCTTCCTTTCTTTTATAGCCTCTTTCAGTCCCTCGTTAACCCTGTATCCAAGCTCTCTCGTTGGGACCCTCACCCTTCCTATACACTCCTTCCCTGCCTCTGTTAGGCTATTTACTATGCCATCTGAAATACTCTGGACATTTGCATCCCTAGGTATACATTCAAGATTTGGTTTTAGTTTTTCCCGAAACTGCTTCCAGTCGGCTCCTTGTTTTAGTCCCCAAACTTCCTTGAAGGTATTTCTGTCTCTATTCGTCTTTTTGCCCATAATCTTAACTGTTATCAGGTTGTGATCACTACCCAAGTCATTTTTTCCCTCGTCATCTATTTCTACATCTATAACCTCCCTCCATACGCTAAAGTCAGTGAGTATATAATCAATTATTGTTTTCTTATCGTTCCTCTCCCAGGTCCATTTACCCTTACATTTCGCATCCCTGTTCAGGATCTTTAAACCAAGCTCTTTTGATAGGTCCAACATCTTCCTCCCATTCGTGTTAATTTTCCTCCCTTTGGGAGCCAGAATTGGCCATGTACCTGAAGAATTAGAAATTTTGTATTCAGTACCCTCTAGAGGCGTGTAACTACGATTAATCCACATATGAATGGAGCAAGGGATGTCATCAAGCAGTTCGTCTCCGAGTGTTGGGAGGAGAGGAGAAGCATGTGAATAGGGAGGCAGTTGGGAGTACAGGGGTAACCAATGCCTTCTCGTCCGAGAACCGCGACAAATCAGCGGCTGGCCAAAGTGTTATTATTATTAGGTTGTATCAAGGAGCTTCAAAGGGGAGCTCCACGTTTTATATTATGATCAAGTGAAGAAAAGACAAAATCCTCAGACTATTTGTCACTGCTGAGGGGCTCAAGGATTGACAATGTATCCTATGAAGATGGATTGCTTAATGTAGACTCATTCTTGGACTCTGTTTATATTGTGTTCTGTTCAAGGTGAGCGCCTCAGGCCCCTTGGGGCCTCTTGTTTAACCCTTTACCCAACGTAACGGCCAAAACCGGCCAGCGCTATTCTCAAAAATCGCCAATTAATTTTCATTATTTTTTTCATTTTTTGTCTCAAAAACATAGGTTATGACCCCTCGTTGGAACGAGCTCGCCGAGCTCGTTCCAACGAGGGGTCATAACCTATGTTTTTGAGACAAAAAATGAAAAAAATTAGTTATTCAAGAATTATTTTTACAAGTGTCGTCTGCTTTCTACGTTAGGTAAAGGGTTAAAATACTGATAAATCAAATGGATACTAATCTCTTTTCGTTCTAATGAAAAATCAAATTACCTTTTCATTGCACCGCTGACATCGTATTCTCCGTTCACAAACGCACAGCTTCTGCAGAAAAAAAACTATAGCCTTCTTCAGCAGACCATTTAGAGAGAAGATCAACCGATATAGGGATACATCTACGATATATCCAACTCTAGCAGCCATAACACTCTATACTATTAATTCCACATACCAAACTACAAATACCACAGGGATATTTTGCTGACTTTCGCATTTTGGAAGACATATTCGCAGTAATCAAACTTCAAGAAGTGATAGCAATGAATGAATGAAATGTAAAGTTTCCGCGCGCCGAAGGCGCACAGGGACGATGTGGGATTGAAATCCCTTTCGACCTGAATAACTTTATTTGCTTTATAGTTTTATTTGCTTATAAATCTACGAGTGTCGGAAGCGAGAGCCAAAAATCCTAAGTTTCAGTGTGCGACTGGCAGTACGACAGAGGGTTGAGATCCTCGAACATAGCAATGAATGAATGGAAAGTTTCAGCGCGCCGAAGGGTGAATGAATGAATGAAAGGTTTTAGCGTGCCGAAGGCGCGTAGGGACGATGTAGGATTTACAAATCCCTTGCGACTCGGTTAACCTTATTAAGGGTGATCGTCTGCTCCAAGCATCTATAGGAAACGTCAAGACATTAATAAACACATTAGCCACACTGAAGCGGTCGCTTCTGTGTTTGAGTTTTAAGAAGTGCAAAATAAATCCAAGAATGTTTAAAAAACAATCAAGGATCAAATCAAACTTCATGAATCGTAATCAGTGAATATGGATTCGTGCGCTATAAAAACATTTACTTTCCCTTTCGGACCATCAACTCATAATTAACTCATTGTGTATCTTTCACAAACAATGGGATTAGCAATCAGCCACCTCAATGCAGTTGTGGCCATTCAAGTTCAGACTGCATTGTTCAAACACTGAGTATCTATACTCGCCCACTTTTCAGTCTGTTTAGAACAAAAAATATAGAAAATGTTTAAGATCTCGGCCTTGGTATGTATTAAAACACATTTTTTACAGTAACATTTTATTTTTCAGTGCCATTCCGGTGTTTAGGAGGACCGACGTCAAGTTCGATGACTACCGACATCTCTTGAAAATTATGGAAGTTGTGGCACTTTGTTTTAAAAATATCCTGTAAATCTTGTTTGTGTTATAAATTGAACAATTGTTAACGGATTTCAAATCTTTTGGGTTTATGTCTCTATAGCAACAATACCTATGTCAAGTTCGATGACCAGTAACATCCAATGAAAATCATGGGAGTTATTGCCCTTTTGTTTAATAAAAAATATAGTGTAATGCTTATTTATGGCATAACTTAAACAATGGTTAACGAATTTGAATTTTTTCGGTATATCGTCGCCTGAGTGCTAGAATGTTCTATGTCCCCTAGGGGACATAGAACATTCTAGCACTCAGGCGACGATATGTCTATTTAGCAAGTTCGTGTCAAGTTCGATGACCAGCGATATCCGATGAAAATTACAGGAGTTATTGCTCATTGTTAAAAAATATTGTGTAATGCTTGTCTATGGGATAATTTACAGACATTCGTAATCGTAGAGATACAAACAAATCTGTTGTGAACGCGTTGAAAGAAGGAATAAAAATTAATAGTAAATAAAATAGGAAATTTAAAGAACATAAAAAATGAAAATATATATAAAAAAACAGTTCCTAAAAAAAAAATAAGACGAAAGAAAGAACTTGTTTGTGATAAAGAACAGGATTTATGAGATCGTGCATCTACAGCAGATTGGGTTTGCTGGATTCGATGCTGGGAGATGGGAATTCTATCGCCGACCTTTACTTGTAACAAATTGGTTCGACTGTCGTGAAGGTCAGAAAGAAGATCGCGACAGACGTGGCTTATAAAGCTGTGATGGAAGCGAACACTAGAATCGCTTAGGAAGCCGGCAAGAGGAGTGCCGATTTAAAATCAGAAGTTGATAATATCGGCGACTAACAACCTAAATTGTCATCAGAATTGTAAGAGATTCTAGCGAACATGAAACTTAGAAATTTCAAGGGTCCAGGTGTCTTGCCGATACAGATCAGATACAGACGAATCAGGATTGAAAATGAGAAAACGGATTTTTTTTTTATTATACATAGAAAAAAAATAGTAAAAAAAAAAACATAAAAAAACTTAATTAAAAAACTTTAAAAAGGCTTTGACAAAAACAACGAGAATGGAAATCAAAGATCTATCGTGGTACACACCATAGACCAAGAGATCGAATCCTAAACTCCTTCCACAAAGCATAAAAGGAATGATAGCGGGAAAATCGAATTGCGGAAAGACGAATTTGTTGTGGCGATCAGAGTGGTAGAGATTACTGTAGATTGTTCCTGTTCGACAAGAGTCTCTTTCAACCCGAATACGAATTATTGCG